>OU015762.1:17808795-17942975 GCA_907173295.1 Fagus sylvatica | reverse complement strand
TGGCTGTCTGTATCTTGAGATTGTCCTGTATTTCATAGGTTTGCAAATTTTTTTATCGAAGTTAGTGCTAAATATATGCCAAAACTTCTTGGTTGTTTGTAGTTTAATCTTGGCCTCATTATTTTCTTTGGATCAAGCACAAGTATTAAGTCCATTGTATCATTTTCTTTGGATCAAGCACAAGTATTAAGTCAGAGTACAGTTCTCGAACAACCATGCTTCTCCATCAAATAGCTTCCAAGGACATTCTTACCATTCTCTTTTGGTTGGATTATTTTGATTGTTGGGAAACATTTGATTCGTACGTGTATTTCTATATTTAAGGAATTTTTCTTTGTTAACGTCCATTTGTAATAACAATTCCTTTGTATTCAAAGTTGAGAGAGTTCCAGACTTCCATCCACATTTTTTTTTCTTTTTTTCTTTTTGGTGATTGTGGTATAAAAACGTTTGCTTCCATTCAATTCTGTTTTAAAGGATATTTTGGATTGATCTTCCCTATGTAATGGAATTTTCATTGTATCCAAAGTTGAGAGGGTTTCGACTGAGTTTTTTGGGGTGTTTGTGATATAAAAAAATAGGGTCATGTACCATCTATGTTTATAAGCTCAGGTTTGTTAACTGAAGCTGCAAGAACCTTTGTAGAGGAATCCCGATCGCTGCCAGACTTGAAGCTGCATTTTCTACAGTCTCTCTTCTTTTGGTTAAAGGCTTCTAGAATAGTCAATCCTGTTTCTTTAACTGATATGATAGATTTATGCTGTTTTTGTAATTGATTTTCTTGGTTGCTTTCTGTGTACACTTCCTGTGTACATGGAAGCTTCCCTCTTTTTTGATTAATGAAATACTTAATTATCAAAAAAAATAAAAAGCTCAGGTTTGTTAACAACCTATAAAGGCCTTACTGCATATAAAGGAAAAAAAAAAAAAAATCACCTCATAAGTCATAACAAGTATGGCTTATGAGTAGCAAACATATTAGCCTACTATTTTTTTTTTTTTATCCGTACATATTAGCCTACTGAATTGGGTATACCAACAAATAAAGTTCAAGCCGTAACCATTCAATGAGTAAATCAATGAGCAAAAATCATGTAACATTCCCTAAAATTTATCACTTGACCTTTCTAGATATTGTTGTGAAAGCCATTTTGGTAGTTGTTGTATTTTTGTTCATTGCTGCTTGAATAAAAGTTGCTTTAGTTTGCAGGAGGCGTGCTGTTTATAACTTATTTGGATGATAATTAATGTTTGTTATGAGTTTTTTCCTTTACTTTTTTAGACAAATTGTATTCTCTTCATATTGTTTTCCCATTTCGCTCTTATAACAGATTTAGCAAAAAAAAAATTCGCTCTTATATATTTACTTTGTTTTGCTCTGTAGAATTCGAGTAACATGTTCTATTCAAGAAAAGGAATATATTTTTTCATTAAGTAAAATAATGGGTAAACAAAATGGTATTAAATGATATATTTTCCTACTAGCATTTGTATTCTATTATAGAGGAAGAATTGATTTATTATATATTTTTAGTTTTTCTACCATTTTTGAAATAATTGATATGCAATTGTTTAGTTTTTCGTTTAATTTTTATTTCATTTAAAATATAATATCATTTCATAGTAGTCATATTATGAGTGGGTCGATAACCTTAGTCGTTTTCAAGATTTTTTTGAGCGAAGTAAATATATATAATTTTTGTTAGACTATCCCGTGCATTGCACGGGTTTCCGACTAGTATAAACTAAAACTTGAAGCTGAGAAAAAGTTTTTTGACTCTTCCAAAACCTACCACGTCAGATTTCCTCTTCCCAAAAAATTCCCCATCTATTTCACTCTCTCTCTCACACATTTCCTTTCTCTCTCTCTCTCTCTCTCTCTCTCTCTCTCTCTCTCTCACGTTCTCTTATTTATTTCTCTCTCTCACACGTTCTCTTATTTATTCCTCCTCTTCACCTCATTTCTCTCCTTTCCTCGCCCCCTCATCTCCACTTCGTTCACAACATTAACGCCTGAAATTCAATTTTTTCTCTCTTTCTCTCTGTCTCATCTCCTCATCTCTCAATTAACTCCAACGTTTTCTCTTTTCCCTCTCTCCTCTCCTCCTCTGATGCCTCTGATTCTCTCTCTCTTCCATCTTAATTGTTCCTTATCATGCCTAGCGGTTACAATTCGAAGGACTCAGAGGTAACTGAACAGGTGTAACAGCAGTACAACACTTTCCAGAATTACCTCTGATTAATTTTCTTCTCCCTCATTATGTCCTTCCTTCCTCCATCAATGCCAATCTGCTTTGAATGCTATATTTAAATCTTGCTATCATTTGAAGTCTGTATGCCTATTTGTCTATTTGTGTGGTGCCTGGATATCTAGAACACAAGCAAGCATTGACACGGATGACATTGGCAACGACAATGACCCATCAAAGATGCTTGCTAGCAGAAGGTGGGTATATAACTATATATACAATCTCGAAAAGAAATTGTGTGTTTGTAGAAGGTGGGTATATATACAATCTCTAGAAAACCACCACATTCCCTCCCCAATTATGCATTGTTAGTTTGGTGTGTACATAACTACCATTTTTTTTTTTGTTACATGCACACAAATTGTTTGATAAAGTAGCTGAGTGTTTTGTTATTCTTTTATAATTTGATTTTATTTTGTTCTTTTTGGTGATTGATAGATTCGGTCTGTACCCAGAGATGAAATGTTGTTTTCATCGGAGTCGGAAGAGGCAAACTGCTTGCTAGAGTCAGTGTGGGTGCCAGCCCCTCAACCTCATCCTCCATACTTCTAGAGTATAATGGCTTTAATAGAATTAATTACTATGAGAACCCAATAACCGTGACTTGGGAGATTATTCATGAGCCTAGATGCATATCAGATCCTTCAGGAACAACCATTTAGATGGTGCACAACTTCATTTGGTTGATATTCAATTCTAGAAAAATGTAAAGCTTCAGTAAGTTGTTCATTAGTAGATTTCAAACTTGATGGCAGCTACACACCGAGTGTTTAGATTTGTGCCAAATACCATTCTATTCAATTTTGTTAGTAATTAATTGAAACCATTTCCTTTTATTTTGTGTTTAATTTGTTCAGCATAAGTTGAAGACTTGGTTTTATTTTTTTCCCCAATTCCAACACGTTGTAGATCAACCAAGTTGAATTTTTTGGCTATATCTGCTAGGTGTTTGCCAAAAGGCCTCCAAGAGTAACTTTAATTTCTTATTCTCATCTGGTATGTCGTCTTCTTTTTCTGTAGAAATCTTCAGGTTTTACAGTCGAAGCAAGGCTTTGATTTAGTCTGTCTTTGGGTGAAAATTTTGGAATTGTTTCCATGTGCTTTTGAGTTTTTTTCTTTTTTTTGGGGGGGGTGGGGTGGGGGTGGGGTGGATTTTGTTGAAGCAATTATGATGTCAGTAATTGCAAATGTTTGATTCAATATCTAGACATTTCCTCCCTCTTTGCCTAGCTTTTTTTGAGGGGCTGTTCTTGCTCTTTGAGATGATAGTAATTTGTAATTTGTATTACTTTGAAAGTAACCATCTCTGTCATAGGTTGCTTACCACATAGTGTCACATTCTTTGGTCATTAATCATAATGATAACCTTCTCTCTTATAATTATGAACATTCTTTTTCATAAATATTGTGATAATGAAAAGGAGCTTAAGCTAATTGTTACGTTGTGCCTGGAAAAACAAATTAGTTCTCGATAAATCTGGGAATAAATTTTTTTTTTTTTTTTTTTTTGGAGTTTAGTTGGCCCGTTTGGTTGGTGAGAAGATTTCGGGATTGTTTGGTTTTTGAGAATGTGGGGTGTGATGAAATTCAAAGAATTGATAGATAGAGTGGGCTTAATAATTGTTAAATTTTATTAGTATATCAACTTAAGCTAATTGTTGTGGCTGAAAAACTATTTGGTTCTTGATTCTTGAATATATATCTAGAATATTGTTGGGTTTTGAGTTTTAGATTTTGCTATTTGTTTTAATAGGGAAACAATTTGATTTGTTTCCATGCATTTTCTTTTGGTTCATGTACACATTTGGATTTCTTTCCATGAATTTTCTCTTCTTGAATATCTAGGATATTGTGTATAAGAGATTTATAAAAAATAACAAAAGTTTTTATAAAAGAAGAAAAGACCCACTTTGTTGACCTATGAAAGGTACTGTGACATGTGAAGACATCTCTACAAGCAATAATTTTCAGCTTTCCATTCCTTGAAACTAAAAATGAGTGTATATTAAAGAAAGGAATGGACTATCCTATACAGACAAGGAGTGTATAACAAACAAAAATAGTTGGAGAACTTCGTCATGTGTCTTTTGTAATACACTTTTTTTTTTTTCTCTACCATTTCATTATGTACATTGTACAGTTTGTTTTCTTTGTTATGGAATGCATTCTTAATTATTCTTTTCAATTCTTTAGGGTCAATAAAAGTGGAAATAAAAACAAAAAAAACCTTAGGGTTAGTAAAAGTGAAAATAAAAACTAAAAAAACTCATTAAACCCGTGCATCGCAGGGGTTAGCGTCTAGTGTTTATAACAGGTGCAGCACTATCACATGTGTTTTGAACACCTAATTTTTTATGTAATTATTAATGTTACAGGGTGTAATAATAGATTTTGAAATTGGACAACTTAATAATACATTTCAAACTTTGGATGTATGTCAAAACTTGACATTAACATGGTTAAATGGTAAAATGAAATTGAGAATCCCAATTAAAAAAATGATATAAAAATTGTTTATGGATGATAGATGATATAAAAAAAAAATGAGATTATGTAACGAACCTTGTTGACTGTGGTCATTCCCATAATTTGAATTGTTTGTGGATTCAACCATGTGCCTTCTTTGTGTATCTGAGATAATGAAATTGTATTAAGAAAAATTAATTTTAAAAACATCTTGACATACGTTTAGAAATATGTTGTATTGCACTTACCACAATTAATCACTTGATGTATATTACTTGGTCCAGCCTCAAAATCATTTCTCATTATATTTGGGAAATTTTGAGGGAAGCCCAAAAATAATATAAAACTCAGTTAGTAATCTGCTTGACATAAGATACAACCATAATGATACGCAACATGAAAACGATGGATGTATATTAATACATTAGCTTACCTGTAGAGTGTCTTATGATATTATTTGAAGATGAAATACTTCTTGCAATTCGACGAATATTACTTAGTCGATTGTGTCGGGCCACATTCACATTAGTTGCATTACTTGATTCACCTATAAGAATGATCATTTATAAATAAAAATTGGAACAAAGGAAGAAGTTCTTGAAATGATATAAAACAATTTTTTTTTTTTTTTTAAATAGAAGCAATAACATTTGGAAAAAAAAAAAAAATGTATACTCACCATTAGTGTGTTGTAAAGAATTCTGATCAATTGATATATTTCGTGCCAAACTACGAATATTTGTAAGTCGGCTTCATCTTCTAATATCTCCATTAGGTGGTATTAGTAATGGGTATTCTGTTGTTGCATTAGAATGTGTAGTGGCTTCATCTGAAATGATTTGATTTCCCTCTAAAGTATTTGCGCCTTGCGCAATTTCGTGCCTTTGCCTTGACGAATTGTCACGACATCTTTCCAATGTTCATTTCTAAAATCATTTTGTTGTCTTTGTCTTCTTTGTCGTGCATAATTTCTCCATCGTTCTCGTTGGCGTTCTCTTTCATTGCTAAGATTCGTAGGTCTATTTGTAGAACTCATTCCTACATACAAATAGTAGAATTGTGTATATAGAATTTAGTCAAAGGCAATTTTATGGAAATTATATAAATACGGCAAAAAGATTGAAGACTTATATGGGTATACAATTATCCTAAATTGTACATATTTACAAAATTAATATTAGTTTAATATTGAAGAATACAATTGTCTTTTTCGTTTGTGAATAGGTTTCAAAAAAAATTATCCATTTTAAAACTTTCACTAAGAAACACAAATTCCTAATCAAATACTCTAAATAAAAGTTTTGTAGTAAAAAGTTTATAGCAAAATACAACCGTGTATTTTTTTTTTATTATTATTAATAGGGAAGAGACTCTGAACACGTATAAATTGTACTAAGAAATCATGATTAATTCCCACAGCATATGTTTTTTTTTTCTTCCATTTATTTTAAACCTACCTAATTTATACAATAATTAACCAATTCAATTTGAAATTAGGAGTCTACATTGTTAACCATAATTATTTAATTAAATCTTCTTCTTCTTTTTTCATGGTAATCTTACTACAAAATATGAATTTTTTTATTTAAATTTTAGATCATGATTACTTAGTAAAATTGTATAAATTATTTACTTAATCCATTTTTTATTTTACAAATCATTAACATGTTTTTTTTTTTTACTAATTTTTGAATCATTACAGATTATTTGATTACTAATTTAGTATGTATAGAAATTCCTCTTTAAATACTCTGGTGAATTGGCTTTCCATTGGTAATTTACTGAGATACATGTATCAAAAGGAAATGGTGTTCATTATTTAGTAACGTGGGTCTTGGTGGGAAAGAGTTACTATTATTAATTTTGAAGAAAATTTTATCTGTGCTGGTCAAACGAATTAAATTTAAGCGATTTAAACTAATGGATTTAAATTAATAATTAATTTAAATTATTTAAGGAAGACCATGCATTCCTCTTCATTAGGTTTTTCTAGGATTATGTTGCCTATGTGGCAAGGCCACCACAACACAATCATCACTTGTTGGATCCGATGACAAAACAATCTTCCTTATGAAATATATACTCAACTCGTTTGGTGAAATGATATAGTCACATCGGCCTTTTAAGCCTAAAACTCTATCTTTATATTCTACTGTAAAGTTAAAATCGGTGGAATGTGAAAGTAAAATAACTATATTGATTAAAAAAAATGTTTTAATAAAATTAGAGAAAATCTTGGTTACCTTTCCACTAAAAAAACCAACTAATAACAACTCCAAAAATTTAGGTTCAATTTTTAAATTAAAACTGTGGGACATTTTTTATTTTTTTTATATACATCTTTTTCAGTACAATAGCCGTGCTTAGAATTGTACAAAAGAAAGTTAACACAAAATACGTGCTAGAATATAATTACAAAGAAAAAAAATTAAATAATCCACATTAATAAATTTTCAATATTCACGTGTGATGTTATTATCCAAACTCTCTCCCTATCCCCACTTCGCATTTTTTTCCAACAATTTTGTGTTTTTAAAATATATTAACTTAACATAACAACTTTATTTTCTTTCTTGTGGATGATTTATTAAGATATATTCCTGACTATTTCAAAAAGGTTTAGAGAAGAATTTGCTAACTCATCTCTATTCATATCAAATTAAGATATATTCCTGACTATTTCAAAAAGGTTAAGTTCCATTAGTAAAAACAACTAAGTTTAAAAGTATGCAGATTTAGGGAAAAAAAATTATATACCAACATTTAAATATACATAAGTGTATTGTTCATTTTCTAATACACCACTGCACAACAAAATTTAAAAGCATCAAAACCCAATTTACGATCCCTACGGGTCTTGTTATTAAAAGATCTTGATTTAGAAAAAAAATAATAATAATAATAATAAATTCTAAAGAGTTTCAACAGTTGTCTTCCTAAAGTATAATTACCTGTTTTCTAATGCACAGACACCTATTTTCTAAAAATTTCCGATCAAATTGGTACCATGCTACGTAGAGTTGATGGAGGATCTTTACCAGTGGTTTTGTAGTCTCCTGAGTTCTGTAATATTATCATGTAGAGAGACAGAGAAATAATTAGAGAAAGAGAACACAAAATTGATTAAAGGTAATTAACAAGTAAATAATACCTTATGAGTTTTGTGAATGGAGGGATTCAGTCCTTTTCTCCTTTCCAGATTTTCTCTAGGTAGAGTTGATAAGGTGATCTTTACCGGTGGCTTTGTAGTCTCCTAAGTTCTATAAATTATTATGAAGAAAGACAGAGAAATAATTAGAGAAACACAAAATGAAATTGATTAAAGGAAAGAAAGAGAAAACGAAACTGATTAAAGGAAATTAACAGGTAAATAATACCTTATGAGTTTTGTGAATTGAGGGATTCTCTCATTTTCTCCTTTCCAAATTTTCTCTAGGTAGAGTTGATGAAGTGACTTTGTAGCCTCCTGAGTTCTGTAATATTATCACATAGAGAGACAAAAATAATTAGAGAAAGAGAAAACAAAATTGATCAAAGGAGAGAAGTTGTTTATAATAGTGGTGGTGAACATGGGTAGAAGTTTTTTATAATTAGTGGGGTAGAAGTTGTTTAAGATGAATGTGAGTATATTTTTTAATCATGAATTTTTTTTTTTTTATTTGTTACGTTAAATGGTGTTTTTTTTGGATTGATATTTACTGCAATAATTTTTCTTATATATCCTTAATTTATTTTAATAATAGTTTAAAATATTCATAGTTATCTTTAAATTGCATGCAATAATTTTTCTTATATATCCTTAATTCATTTTAATAATAGTTTAAAATATTCATAGTTATCTTTAAATTGCATGAGATAAGATAAAGATTAATGAGTTTATTGTTTTTAAACTATAAGAGTTATTTGAATTCAAAAGAGGATAGTGGTGCTAAATTTTGGTGAATGTGAGTATTTTCTAAATTTTGCTAAATTTTAGTCCGTGCATTAAAGTGGACAATTTTCTAAATAGAGATGTGACTATTATACCCTTATTTCTAAGACACATTATTATTTGAAATCAAGGATTAAATTGGGAAAATCAGAACTAGTGAGGGGTACTTTTGACAATACATTAAAGTGGACATGAGGGTATCAATCCTCTAAATAGTTTAATAGTATTAGATAATATATATTTTGTGCATATATGTTGTGGTTGGATTAAGTTCTTGTGCAATAAAATAATAAGTGAAAAAAAAAAATGAAAGGGTAAAAAGGTAAAACACCAAAAAAAAATTAAACGTTTTAATCCAAGTATTAAAATTAAAAATTAATTTTCTATTTTTAATCTCAACCATTAAAATACAACTAGCGTATAACCCGCGCAAAGCGCGGGATAATTTGTATGTAAAGTATTTAAAATTCAGCATAAAATAGTAGTGGATATCACTATTTTATGATATCCACTACCATTAATTTCAATGATCATTAATTTAAATAATTTCAAATTTAGATTTTAGAATTACAAATAGTGTTAAACACCTCAATGAGAAAAAGAAAATCAAGATCAAGATATATACAAATTATTTACCAAAGCAATAAAATGTATCATAGACAATCAAATGTCATGATTACCAAGAGCTTGAGAAGCTTTAGTGACACAATTTTTATAAGTCATATTTAAATTAGTTCCATATTTAATTACCACAATCTAATCAACAAAAAAAGCGCATGGTAAAGACATTCAAATGCAGATTTGAATGGATTAGTTCTACAGCATGTTCTGCAAACCACTGAAAAGGGACCAAAGAATTTCCTGTTTTGGTGGTCATATAGTGAGATTTTTATATACATTACTAAAAAAGAAGCATTAATGTCTGGTAAGATTTTAAAATAATATACATCGCAAAAAACTACAAATTTAAACCTAGTACTTCAATAGTTACTTCAATAGTGTCCTAAGATGCAGCACCAAGATCACCTGTAGCTATTTCCAGGTGACATAATTTATGTCAATTTTATTTTCCAGGTAATAGGAAAGTCTACTTGCATACAGGTGTGCAAATAGCACCACTCTTGTTCATATATGGCATGCATCTTTAGATGAAAGTTCTAGTCTGTTAAGTTTTGTTTCATTACAACAAAAAATAGAAGAATTTGTGGCCTCCACTTTACTGTTTTCCACTTTGAATATTAAAAGAATCCTGATGATCAAATTGAAGTTGATGCAAAGCCCCTGAAAGTGCGCCAATGAACATAGGATTCATCAGTAAAAAAAAATAATGACAAATAAATCAACCTTATCATCTTATCAAAATCTAAGCAATTTTGGAAATAGTATTTTCTTGTGCTGAATGTTATTGCAAGATGCTTTCAGAAACTCTAGGCATGCAAAACAACATATTTATGTTATGAAGCTTGATGATAATTATCAAACAACATTGTGGAATGTTCACTCCTTAACTATAGAGTGACTATTTTGATTGATGACTCCAAACTTTAGTTCAAGGTACTCCTTACTCATTAGACAAATCTGATAACAACATCTCACACATTTTACAAAGGCAAATAAAAGAATAGTATATTTTGGTTAGGTGTTCGATATCTTTTTCTTTTTAATTCTCAAACTATCTACACTGGGACATAAGAGAGGGCACAATTGACATTCCTACTTCAGTGGTTAAAATCATAGCCTCAACTGTAAGACCCATTGTAGAAGCAGCAAAAGATTCGATAGTCATGAGACCACAGAACGTCCCAAATAGATTTCCAAGTCAGAAACTTTAATGAAAATTTTCCTTCGTCATTCAAATAATAAAACATCTACCGTGACAGAGTTCATAACAATAAAAGTCATGATGAAAAAAAAGTAAGGACCTAGTTCTTAAGGCAAAGAAGCAGATTGGAAAATAAAATTTAACTCAAGCCCTTTTTTGTTTGGGTCAGACATTTTCTCAAACACTTTGAGGCTGATGGAAAAATTCAGTGACAAAGCCAAAAACCTGGTCTTAATTTAGATAAAAATTGATATTAGAATTTTTCCTATGCATTTAGATAATAGGAAATCCTAATATAACAATAGATTCAAGAAAATAACCTTAGTTTAGAACACTTGCTCTGTTCTCAATCGTGCATGCAACTTGGGCAATCTGCTAGTAGGGTCTTGTCTCAGGCCTCTCGTGGGTCTTCTCCTCCAGTCCTCCTCAGTCCAACCTTTATTAAAATAAAAGTTTTCAAGAAATAATCCGATTTGTCTTTTGAAAATTATCTACCTGAATCAAGACCTATGAATACGGTGATAATAAGAATAAACCAAATCAAATAATTTCCAAGTTCCAATTTCAAGAGATATTCTAAAAGATCCTTATCCTTCTTCTAATTCAATACCGCACATACTGCCACAAATTCGGATAAACATATTTAATAAATTCTATTACTTCTCCAAATGCAATTGGTACGAAGTATAGCAATTGTGATTTCAATAAAAATCATAAAGAGCATATGGGAAGAATATTCAAACCATATTTGTTTTTTAGGAGCCAAACAAACAAACAAATACCCAAACATTCTATAAAAGTAAAGAAAGAAAGATAACTATCAAATCCAATATTATAAAATTTGGTAAAGAGAAGAACATACACTGTCAACAATAGGGCACTACCTCGGTGACCACAGGATGGAGAAGCAACCAAAGTGCCAACAAATGGTGTAGTTTTGGTCGCTGAAGGCTATGACTCGGTTGGGGAAGGACCTGGTTGGATATATGTGGTTTATATACTACTCAAAATAAGAGAAACTGAAGAGTTCTCAGTTGGTCAACACTCAAAACTGCACACAAAATAATAGAGAGGGAGATGAGGAGTCAAGGAAGAGGAAGAGAAAGAAAAAAGTGGAGATGAAGAGGCAAGGGAGAGAGAGAGGCGTATATGAAACAGAGGGAGAGAGAGAGACGTGAAACAGAGAGAGTGAAAACATTAAATAAAATGCATTAATCCAATTTATTTAAACAACGTATCACTTTGAAAATTTAAATATAATTAAACATAACTTATTTAAACAACGTATCACAATAGATAAACATGTCACTTGGCAGAATCTCATATTGTTAAAAAAGAGACACTTGGTAGAAAGATTTTGTTAAATTAATGCTGATGTGTTTTAATTGCTGATGTGTTAGTATGCCACATCAATTAATAGAGATGCCACTTCTCATTATGTGAGGCATTCTTGGTTTTAACGCCAATGTCTTCTGCTATTATATATTATATAGATATAGATAGATGACATAACTGCATCTCAATCTGTTTTCGTTTGCTATATCACTTGTTGGTATTTGGTATGGTAGACGGGTAAAGTTGAAATGAAAACTTAGAAATTAGAAAGTGCCTTCTTTCTTTCTTTTTTCAAAGGAAAATATCAAAAATTTTAAAATTTGTAAGATGTATTGAATCTATAGTGTTGATATTATATTTAGATTACGTGTGGCGTCCTGGTTGAAATAACAGTAGATTTGTGATTTCCTGTTATTTTGTTTTTCATAACTTGAAGACTTTGATTTATTATGAAAATCAAAGTTGAAGTTTACGAATATGAAAATTGTCTTGTGTAGAGTTTTGATTTGTTAACCGGACCAATACGCAAAATCCATTACTGGGTTCAAGCTTCTTCTTCTGATTTCAGTGGCACTCCTCCACAACCTTGAAACCTAATTAAAAGAATATTATATAAAGCCTCAATTATACCGTAGACCAATTGGTATCAATGTGAAATAATACATTACGTTTTGCATGGTGTTAGGATCAATTTATTTTGTAGATCAAGTGTCACACAATTGGGCTTTTGGGCCTATTCGACTTAGGTTCAAAAAAGGAGTCGAATTCGAACCTAGTATTCACTCTAATGGCTTGATTTTATTGATTGGGACTATCAAATCAGTTCGATGACGTGGTAGTCTGGGACTACCTAATAATTTCCCTTCGTAAATATATTAGTTAATGCTACATTGCTAGTTAAATCAAAATGTTGCCCTCTCCCCCAATCAAAATGTTGGCTTTGCGGCTGAGATTATACATGACACCGATGTTTGTCAATCAAAATGCAAATTTTGAGAATGAATTTCATAAAATTAAAACTTTAAGGATCAAAATCATAATCATCCCAAATTTAGAGATGTAAAATTGATTTTAAACTTAGGTGGACGGTCATTGTACCCTGTTTGCTGATAGGCAAATATATACTAAAATTTGGCGGACATTTCCACTAATTACACTAACCAATATAAATACGCCACGTGGAAGACATTAATATCCAATAAACGAGTTTTATTTAGCAAAAAAATATGTTAGAGTTTTAACCTTTTGTGCCAAAGGGGTTATCCAGTTATCCTAGAAAAACACAAGTCTTTTGCACGAGGGTCAAACTTGGTTCTATGAATAGGCAAGGCAGAAGCATATAAGGAGATTTATGAACTAATGTAGACAGCACATAGGATAGAATCACCCCATAATTATAGAGGCATTTTGCAATTGGACTGAAATTTCAAGGCTCTAGCAACATTTAAAAATCATATCCAAAACTGTATTTTGACATTATCTGATTTATTTTTAAAGTAAGAAAATAAACTATGTCTGACACACACTACTCAAATAGTACATGCCTGACTAATAAGAAGCTTCACGTTCAATTTATGTAAATGCCTAACTACCAAAGTCAAATAGTTCATTGATGAGTACCATCAAGGTGGTTGTAAGGAGGTGCTATAATAGTAAATATGCGTACTTTCAAATAGTTTAGGGGTAGAGATCTCAAATTCGACATGTTTTTGGAATAAATATCACACCCCCAAGCATTGTCCACTAACCCATAAGATTGGAATAACGTGGTTCCCGGGTCTCTCCAGACCAACGGGTAAAATAGTACTATGAAATACTTCTATATAAAAAGTCACTCTCATCATCGCACCCTCATATCTTTATTGATTATAAAAAAGAAATAATAAATAAATAATCCATTAAAGAATTACTCTTTCTAGAGCCCCAGCACTAGCATATGTCCTACAATATTTAAGCCGGCTATGACTTCTAGGAAACGACGAAAAAAATTCTGACTCAAACTCAGTCCTCCAAAAACCTTGACAAAATTTTGGATATTTCATGCCAAGTCTTCCAACTGTCTCCAAACTCTTTAATACCATTTTCTGTCTGTTAGTACCATGCTCTTCCTCCTCACTTCTCACCTTCTTCTCCTACATAAACCATGTCCAAACCACCTCCAATATCACCAATCCTCACATTCTTTCACACCCATCATCATCTCCAAATTTAGCTCAAAACATTCCAAGTTGTTATGTTCATAAGCTCATACATACTTCTTAACATAAGCTCATACATACTTCTTAACATAAGTTCTGTAGTGTATTAAACAAGTGCTAAGTATAATAGCATTACATTATGGCGGCTGCTTTGGCCGGAGATGAACTTATAAGGTCCTTGAGCAGCCGGAGGGCGAGTTTACAGTCATCCAGCAAGAGAAGCTGGGCGTCAACAAGCTTCCGCGAGGTGTGGACGGGGCAGGGCGACGTGTTTCAAAAGAGTGGAAGGGAAGATGATGAGGAGGAGCTGAGGTGGGCGGCAATAGAGCGGCTTCCCACGTATGATAGGTTGAGGAAAGGAATTCTGAAGCAGGTTTTGGATAATGGGAGAGTTGGTTATGAAGAGGTTGATGTTACCAATCTTGGCGTGCAAGGCAAGAAACAACTCATTGAGAGTATTCTCAAGGTTGTTGAAGAAGATAATGAAAAGCTCCTTCTTAGGCTAAGGGAGAGGACTGATAGGTGAGTGTGACTCTTGTTTAAGTGTATGCTATAATTTTGGTTACATAATTTTTTAGTATGTGCCTTTTGTTTTTCCTCTTTTAATTAGTTGAATCAAATTTCTATTATTAATTTTGATTTTATATCTTCTAACAATCTTTTTTAATCGTTTTCTTTCAGGGTGGGAATTGACATTCCCAAGATTGAAGTCCGGTTTGAGCATTTATCAATTGAAGGTGATGCATATGTTGGAACCAGGGCACTCCCAAGTCTGCTGAACTCAACTTTGAATTCAATTGAGGTGTTTTTCTCTCCTATGCATTGGTATTTTTTTTTTGTCAATTATATTTATGCTATCTATCACAGAGGAATTACATAACAAAGTTTTATATGTTCCCATAATTTAATTTTGCTTCTTCTGTAATAATGTTAAGTGGTAGGGTAGTCAAAGTTTCAATGCTGTAGTATTAAGAATTTCTTGAAATTTGAGAAGAAATACTACTTCTCTCTCTCTTTCTTCCTTACTTTTACATTGGAATTGGTTTCTAAGACTGATTTCACAGCCTGGTAAACAAAATGGCTAAATAATATCTGTTAATTTTTCAAAAAGTGATTTAAGTATGTCAGAATGAAAATTCAAATAGATTTTAATGTACTACTTAACAGTGTGGGTCTGAGATGAGATATGAAACAAGCAATATATGTTATAATTTCAGTTCAGTTGTCAATGCGTCACATAGAAAGTGTTTGATTTGTTGTCATCAATGCATCATAGTAGCAATGTTGCTTCAATTTGTTTTACAGTTTGGTATATGTACTGCCAAATGGTTTGGTTTTTAATTTGTTATGATAAATAGGCGGTTCTTGGGTTAATCAAGCTTTTGCCATCGAAGAAAAGGGTTGTCAAGATTCTACATGACGTGAGTGGAATAGTGAAGCCATCAAGGTATCGGATTATTGCAAAACTTATCATGTAGTTTGTCTCACTCTCCCCATACCTTATTGATTGTTGAAACAATATGTCATTGAAAGAACCTTTAAATGAATTAGAATTAACTATTTAGTTTTGCTTCTCATGTGTAGTGTAAGGGCTATTTTATATACATTATTGAGTTTTGAATTTCTTGTGAGTTTTTGTTGATTTATTTGTTTGCTTTCTCCAGAATGACACTGCTTCTGGGACCTCCGGGATCAGGGAAAACAACATTGCTGCAGGCACTTGCTGGGAAGAGGGACAAGGATCTCAGGGTATGTCATTTCCTCCTCCCTCTCACTAGGACATTAACTGCCAATTTTTTTGATATCTTGCATTATTCACATTATAATATACTCTATGGTTTTGTTGTAAAAAACATCTATGGTTTTGCTAGATTCTATTTGAATACTGCAATGAGCAGGCAATGCTGCAAATTTTAGTATATAAAAAGTTCATGAAGTCTTGTTTGCTTATCCATTTATGTCCTTTATGTCTGTTTTCTTTGACAAATTCCTGAAAATGTTTCTAAATATTAAAAAAAAAAAAAATTGTTTCATTTGCAATCTATTTCACAATAGATTCCAAAAGTAATTGCCGAATTCTGAATACTTCTAGTAATGATTACTCTTATATCATGAAGTCCTAACTTTGTCAATTACAACTTCTACGAACAGGTATCAGGGAGAGTCAGTTACTGTGGTCATGAATTATCAGAATTTGTTCCTCAGAGAACATGTGCATACATTAGCCAACATGATCTTCATCATGGGGAAATGACAGTCAGAGAGACCTTGGACTTTTCAGGACGTTGTTTGGGAGTTGGAACAAGGTATGAGATGCTGGAAGAATTGTCGAGACGAGAAAAAGAAGCAGAAATAAAACCAGATCCTGAGATAGATGCATTCATGAAAGCCACAGCAATGGCAGGCCAAGAAACAAGTCTTGTTACAGACTATGTTCTCAAGGTATATTTCCATTATGATTATGTCTAGTTGGTAACTGACCTTTTAGTTGCCAGAAGAATTTTTCATATCTAACTTTTCAAAGTATGTATAACAGATTCTTGGATTGGATATGTGTGCTGACATTATGGTGGGTGATGAGATGAGAAGAGGCATATCCGGTGGAGAAAAGAAGCGTGTCACTACAGGTATGTAAAAGAAAAACAAAAAGAACTACATATAATAGTTATGTGGCAGTGTTCTTTTCCCCACACCAATACAGTTTTTGGATTTAACAGTAGCTAATAGGAATGTTATAATGAATACAGGAGAAATGCTTGTTGGACCAGCAAAGGCTCTTTTCATGGATGAAATATCAACTGGTCTGGACAGTTCAACCACTTTCCAGATAGTCAAGTTCATGAGGCAGATGGTTCATATCATGGATGTGACAATGATAATTTCTCTTCTGCAACCTGCGCCTGAAACCTTCGATCTTTTTGATGACATTGTTTTACTTTCAAGAAGGTCAAATTGTCTACCAAGGTCCGCGTGAGAATGTACTTGAATTTTTTGAAAATGTGGGCTTCAAGTGTCCAGATAGGAAAGGAGTTGCAGACTTTTTGCAAGAGGTTACTTCCAAAAAGGACCAGGAGCAGTATTGGTGCAAAAAGAATGAACCTTATCAATATACCAGTGTTCCTGAGTTTGTCGATCACTTTCATAATTTTCACATTGGCCAGAAACTTTCTGAAGAGCTTGGAATTCCATATGATAGGTCTAAAACCCATCCTGCTGCATTAGTAAAGGAGAAGTATGGAATTTCAAATTGGGAACTCTTCAAGGCATGCTTTGCAAGAGAGTGGCTATTGATGAAGCGCAACTCTTTTATATATATATTCAAGACAACCCAGATTACCATAATGTCAATTATTGCCATGACAGTGTTCTTCAGAACAGAAATGAAGCATGGTCGATTAGAAGATGGAGGAAAATTTTATGGTGCACTGTTCCTTAGTCTCACTAATGTCATGTTCAATGGAATGGCAGAACTTGCAATGACTATTTTTAGGCTTCCTGTATTCTTTAAGCAACGGGATTTCTTGTTCCATCCAGCATGGGCTTTTGGCTTACCAATTTGGCTACTCAGGATTCCCCTCTCATTGATGGAGTCAGGAATATGGATCTGCCTAACATATTACACTATTGGGTTTGCTCCTGGTGCTAGTAGGTATGTGCTTGTACTTATATTCTTCCAGATAAATGAATAAACTTTATGCGCATATAATTTCTTGTACTGTCACTTATTTGCCTTCCATGAGATATGTGAATTTATGATTTATGTTTATTAACACATCTTGAAAATTCTATTAGGTTTTTCCGCCAATTATTGGCGTTTTTCAGCATCCATCAGATGGCCCTATCTCTCTTCCGGTTTATTGCAGCTCTAGGTAGAGCACAAGTTGTGGCAAATACACTTGGTACCTTTACGTTGTTATTGGTTTTTGTTCTTGGTGGGTTCATTGTGGCCAAAGGTTAGCAGTTTATGTTTTTGAGTTCTTAATAACTCTTTAGTGCACAAGTCTCAACTGAGTTTTTTATGTACATATGTTGAAAGATGCTCAGCTCTTCATGCAATGGTATAATATTTGAAATAGTGAAAACACCAAATTCCTTCTCCTTCTTAATCTAGATGACATTGAACCATGGATGATATGGGGCTACTACATTTCTCCCATGATGTATGGACAGAATGCCATAGTCATAAATGAATTTCTTGACAAAAGATGGAATGCAGTAAGATATCCAAGAAAATTTGCAAACAATCATTGTGTTCCTTTAAATTACCTTCATTTGATTATCTTCAATTTTACTTTGTTACAGCCCAATCCCGACCCAAGTATTCCTGAACCCACTGTCGGAAAGGTTCTTCTCAGGTCCAGGGGCATGTTTAAGGAAGAATATTGGTATTGGATTAGTGTTGGAGCACTCCTTGCGTTTTCTGTACTTTTCAACATCTGTTTTATTGTAGCACTCACATTTCTAAACCGTAAGCAATCACTTACCACACTAATCTCCAGTTCAGTTACTGCAATGAGATTTTGGAGCTGACATTGCTTTGAAAATCAAATGCAGCTTTAGGTGATTCTAAATCTGTTATTGTTGAGGAGGATGACAAGAAAAAGAGTGGAAAGAAGTCCACTAATGGACAGCATAAAATGAGGGCCACAGAAATGAGTACAGCTTCAACTGCTCCATCGTTTGAAGGTTCCAGAACTTGCAGTTCTATTCTTTATGAAATCATCTAACTAGTTCCTTTTAAGGAAAATAAAGGGTGCATGTTCTTAATGATGATAACATATGAATGAGGACAGGTATTGATATGGAAGTGAAGAACACTCCAGACAACTCAATTGATACTGCTGCAGAGAATGCACCTACTAGAAGAGGAATGGTGTTGCCATTCCAGCCCTTGTCACTTGCATTTAGTAATGTGAATTACTATGTCGATATGCCAGCTGTAAGTCCCTTTTCCCACTTCTCTCTTTCCATCTTGCAGAATCACCTTATGGTAGGATGAAAATTGAAAAAAAAATAAAAGCTGATTCAATAATATAGCTGATATAAAAGGTTTATTTACCCAAAAGACTGATCATTGAGACCTTTTAATCATTCATCCTGACCTAGAGTGCATCATAAGTAGACTGCTAGATTGTCAATTTCTGTTTGTTATGAGACTGAGAGACCATTAAACTATCTTGAACGTCTGGAAGATGCTCGTCAAATTAAGTTGTCAATATATTTTGAATACTACATAAGATTGAACAACTTAGTAGTGAGTGTTGTCCTAATAATTAGGCATTTAGGCTCATAATATTATTTGTCACATCAGGGTAACGTCTTTGAAATATTTGGAAAAATTCGTAAGTGTAAAACCTTTAAGTTTTTGAAATCTAGATGCTGAACACCAGTTTCTTCATCAGGAAATGAAGGGCCAAGGAGTTGAAGAAAGTCGTCTCCAGCTGTTACGTGATGTTAGTGGTGCTTTCAGACCTGGTATTCTAACAGCATTGGTTGGTGTAAGTGGTGCTGGAAAGACCACGTTGATGGATGTGCTAGCAGGAAGAAAAACTGGTGGGTATATTGAAGGAAGTATCAGCATATCTGGTTACCCGAAGAACCAAGAAACTTTTGCTCGGGTTAGCGGTTATTGTGAACAAAATGATATCCATTCACCCAATGTTACTGTCTATGAATCTCTTGTGTACTCTGCCTGGCTGCGTCTTGCTAAGGAAGTTAAGCAGGAAACACAGAAAGGCATGTTTGTTTATCCAAAATCTAATCATTTTAACTCCAAACATGTCATTTCTTTATGAACTTATTCTATTTATTCTCTCAATTTAAAAGGTTATTTTTCAGGTTATTGTTCCTTGCTAAGAAAAATTCAAACCTGTGCCTCAGGCCACAATATTCTAATTTGATATGTTAATTAGCCCAAATAATTAGATGACATCTTCTTTTGGGCTGTGCCCATGTATCTATAGGTCATGCAGGTAGAAAACAACTTCACAAAATCATTATTCATACAACTTGGAGTCATTTGCAAGATTGATTTTCTTCCATTTAGGTTTAGGTCAATTTTCTTTATCCAATTTCAGCTTACAATATTTTGGTGTCTCAAGGTGAGAACAAAGTTGGAGTTTCTTGTCCTATCCAAACTTTGTTTCTTTGGTAATATGTACTTCATAATATGTAGCTTCCAAACGATTGTCAATTCACCATATATGTCTAGCAAGTAGCAACTCAAAGTTTTACCAATGGTGTTACTTACCACAGCTTTTTTTTTTTTTTTTTTGGTGCTATAGATGTTTGTTGAGGTAGTCATGGACTTGGTTGAGCTAAACCCATTGAGGAATTCTTTAGTTGGTCTTCCAGGAGTAGATGGTCTATCAACTGAACAGAGAAAGAGACTCACAATAGCTGTAGAATTGGTTGCTAATCCCTCCATCATCTTCATGGATGAGCCGACATCAGGCCTTGATGCTAGAGCTGCAGCAATTGTTATGCGTACAGTGAGAAATACAGTGGATACAGGGAGAACTGTTGTCTGCACAATTCACCAGCCGAGCATAGACATTTTTGAAGCTTTTGATGAGGTAAATGGGATATATCAATATCAACAATTTTCATAAGAGAACTTTGTGTCTGACTTTCCTATAGCCACATAACACTTCTAAATCAAATATCAAATTGCCCACAGCTGCTGTTGATGAAGAGAGGTGGACAAGTCATTTATGTTGGACCTCTCGGATCGCCATTCTCACAAGCTTATAGAATACTTTGAGGTGAACATCACTTGTTATTCTCTATGCCTTAGGAAATCATTTAGCAGTCTATAGAAGTAACTTTTTGAAGTCTTTATCACAAATTACTATCTATACCAAGAGCCTTGTAGCTCGGTGATATTGTCTGTTCCCCCTAATGAAGAGAACCAGGGGTTCCAATCCCCCTTCCCTCATTGTTGTAACTATCAATATATCAAAAAAATATATATTTATAGCCACTGCAGGCTATCAATAAAGTAACTCAGGAATATTAGTCACAAACTAATATACGAAATATTTCAGGCTATCCCACATGTTCCTAAGAACAAAGATGGATATAATCCTGCAACATGGATGCTAGAAATCAGTTCTCCTGCAGCTGAGGCTCAATTTGATGTGGATTTTGCAGAAATTTATGCCAATTCTGAACTGTACAAGTAAGGAGAACATTAGACATTCTAAAAATTCCTGCCCCTCTTGTCCTCTTACAATTT
Source organism: Fagus sylvatica (assembly GCA_907173295.1). Classification (NCBI taxonomy): domain Eukaryota; kingdom Viridiplantae; phylum Streptophyta; class Magnoliopsida; order Fagales; family Fagaceae; genus Fagus; species Fagus sylvatica. The sequence goes on along the minus strand of OU015762.1, from coordinate 17,921,737 downwards.
TCAATTTTATCTTTCAACTATACTAAGTTTTTCTCTATTGACTCCTTGTACAGGAGGAATCAAGAACTCATCAAAGAGCTAAGCACTCCAACACCAGGATCAAAGGACCTTTACTTCCCCACCAAATATTCCCAATCCTTTGTGACTCAATGTAAAGCTTGCTTTTGGAAGCAATATTGGTCCTATTGGAGGAACCCGCAATACAATGCCATTCGGTTCTTCATGACAATAGTCATTGGTATTCTATTTGGACTTATTTTCTGGAGCAAAGGAGATAAGACGTAAGTCTTAAAATTCTTATTTTCCTATCTTTATCCAGATAATATCTTTCAACTATTAGGTATGGTTATGACTCTTACACAGTATATTATAGTCCACTTGCTCAGGATCATATAATGCATAGGGTATGATTAATTAAACAACACTTATTTATATTATCTGATTTTTAAGCGTGCACTTGGGAAAGATTATGGTCCAAGAAAGTTATTAACTTGATCTTAGCTGATCATATTGTAGAATTCTGCCTAGTTACACAAACATTAAAAAAAATTAACCTTTTATTTTAGTAGGAAACTCATACCATCGACCTCTTAAGAGTCATAAAATGAATGGAGTACACTATTTCTGTGCTTCTTCATTGATCAAACTATTATGTCAACAGGCACAAGGAACAAGACTTGCTGAATCTGCTGGGGGCTATGTTTGCTGCTGTTCTTTTCCTTGGAAGCACCAACACCGCAGCAGTGCAGTCTGTTGTGGCAATTGAAAGAACAGTCTTCTACCGCGAAAGAGCAGCCGGAATGTATTCAGCCTTGCCTTATGCACTTGCTCAGGTAAAAGAAGATAGAATAGAACCACTCTTATTAATACATCAGAAGAATGATTTTTAATTTTATATCTTATGCCCTGCAGGTGGCTGTAGAGACAATTTATGTTGCCATCCAAACTTTTGTCTACACTCTTATCATTTACTCAATGATTGGATTCCAATTGGCGACTTGAAAAGTTCTTGTGGTTTTACTTCTTCATCTTGATGTGCTTTATATACTTGACATTGTATGGGATGATGGTTGTAGCTCTTACTCCTAGCCACCAAATTGCTGCCATTGTTATGAACTTCTTCCTAACCTTTTGGAACCTGTTCGCTGGTTTCTTCGTCCCAAGGCCGGTAAGTAATACATAAAACAAATTGCACAAAATATAGTATGATATATCCTGGTAATGAGTATAGTACACAGAAGCATTTTCTAAAGTGATTTTTACTTATAATAGCAAACGTGAATGTGTGTGTTACTAATACAAATTTTGTCCAACTAGAGTCAAATCCTAGTTTCACAATTGTCACAAATGAAATTTCCAATAGCATCAACTATACATCTTGAGTGAGATAATGTACACATTGAAATTTCCTGAAGCATTTTAAAATACATTGGTTTAATATTCGTGTGGTTCCAAATGCATCATTCAAGATTATGATATAATTTTCAATGTGCAGCAAATTCCAATATGGTGGAGGTGGTATTACTGGGCTTCTCCAATGTCTTGGACACTCTATGGCCTTGTGACCTCCCAAGTGGGTGACAAGACTACTCCAATCGAGGTACCTGGACAAGGCTATGTGACAGTGAAATATTACCTAAAATCCCACTTGGGCTTTGACTATGACTTCCTTGGAGCCGTTGCCGCGGCCCATATTGGCTTTGTCCTCATTTTCTTCTTTGTTTTTGCCTATGGCATCAAGTTCCTCAACTTCCAAAGGAGATAAGAAAAAGGAAAAATTTTCAAGAATGTCAAGATTTTGCCTGAGTTATCGATCGAGCAGAAAGAGAGAGATCGTTTTGCTTAGTATTTCTACCAAATTTGTAAAATTATAAAAGCATAAAGACTCGTTATTTTAATCTTCCTTCTCAATAAAATTTTCACAAATTTAAGTCATTGTATAAATAAATATTTTGGAGTTAAGCTAAAAGTTTGAAAATTGAATTGCCTTATCTGAAATTAACATCCAAAAGTTTGGTTTCGATGTCAATCTGTCACATGTTGGGACAATATTAAAGCCTACAAAACGACGTGATGTCGTCCTTTTTTTCATCACACTGTTTGGAGCGTACGACTTTCTTTACAACACGTACAATTACAATGTTTTATAAGTTAAAAATTTAAAATGTTACAAGCCATCTCGGGAGAGTTGGTACAATGAGCTAAGTTTGGACTTGGAGCTCAATTGTCCTAACTCAATTTGGATGACATCTAGATCTGATGGCTCAGACTATTAATTTGCATCATAATTATAATTAACCAACAAATCAATGAGATCTTCGTTCTTGAACAAGTTGGGGCATTTGGAGGTTGGGGTAGTTGCCCTTCCACTTGTCCATGCCTTTGTGTATGCAGGAGTCAAGAAGAAGCATGTTGAGTAGAAAATCGAGATATAATGGAGAGGAATGGGCAATAGCATAGCCATTTTTGACAAAATTGGTAGAGAAGTTCAATGTTTAGTTTGACTTTAGTTAAACTGAGGTAAAATAATATCAAATCTAGGAGAATGAAATGTCTTTGGAAAGAGCATTATAAGTCAAAAAATTCAAAAGATTAATTGAACTCACAAAAACAAGTAGTAAGATTTTCATTCAAAAACTATTTAGGGTACCCATTTTTGCACTTGTAACTGGAATATGGTAAGTTGTGAGCTAAGTAGGGATTAAAAAAATTGGCTTTACAAGCTTTCCAATAACAACTTGTTTGAGCAAAATCAAGGTCAGGAATGTCGAGAATCAAACAACCAAAAGTGTAAAGATCGCATGATTCTAGGTTTGAGTCTATATGAGATACCAACTTTCGTGAGCCATAATTTGCTACATAGAGATCCAAATCATGTAAAGTTGTTGTTGGGAAGAAGATTTTGCAAACTTTCCGATCACAAAAAGAAGAAGAAGCAAACAAAGCTCTAGAAAGCCACCATAAATACACACGAAATAAAGGAGGTCAAAATGCACAAAATTAGGCATAATGGGATATGATGAGATAGGGTGTCATGGGGTGTTTAATTCAACTTCCAGATATGTGTGTATGATTTGAGACATGATTTTTCCTAGTTTTTGTTAGAGTACATTCGAATCCCCAAAACAAGACATTAGGTTGAAATGATATAAAGCGGGTGACCAATAGAGCATGTCAGAGTGGTGGGCACGGGTCAGGCGGGTCGAGTTTAGGGGTATTTTTTCATCCTCCCCGATTGAGTCGGGTTTGAAGGGATGATATCCGTTGACCATCCATAGAGGTGGTCGGATCGGGTGATCGGGTTGGGCGGGTCGGGTGCGGGCGGGTGATCGGGTATACAATACAACACATCAAAAATAAAATCAACATCTCAGTGTTCAAAAAACAAAAATTTCTAAATTAAACCAAATCAAAACCACCCAAATAAATCTTTCCAGAAAAACCAAACCAAAACCACAAATTTCCAAAAAACTAAAAAAAACTAAAAACCAAATCAAAACCACAAAAAAGAAAAAATCTAACCTAAAAACCAAATCAAACTCAACATATCAGTCTTCAAAAAACAAAAATTTATAAATTAAACCAAATCAAAACCACCTAAATAAAGCTAACCAGAAAAACCCAACCAAAACCACAAATTTCCCAAATTAAAAAAAAAAAATCAAAATCAAAATCACAAATTTCCCAAATAAAAAATCTAACCTAAAAACCAAATAGATAAATAAAAATTAACCTAAAAACTAAATCAAACCACAAATCAAATCTGAATGGAGGTGGTGGCGAGGCCGTGAAGGAGAAGAAAGAGGCGTGACAAGATCTGAATGGAGGACCAGAGGTGGTGGAGAGGCCGTGAGAGAGAAGAGGGAGGCAAGAGGCCGCAAGGGAGAAGAAGGAGGTGAGAGGCAGCCGTGAGGAGAGAGAGAGAGAGAGAAAATGAGATATGAGGGGTAGGGTTAGGGTTAGGGTTTTTTTTTTATTTTTAAACATGGGTCGGACGGGTCGGGTGGATACCCAATAAAAAAAGGGAAATCCATTACTCACCCGAAAACCTGAATTTTGAAAAAATAATAATTCATATCCATCCGAATATGTGCTCGGGTCGGGCGGTCGGTTAAGCGAGTCGAACGGTTTTCTCGGGCGGGTCGGGTTTGACTCGTTATTGCCCACCCCTATGTCACACTCACATGCATACACTTGGATTGGCACACACACTATGTCACGTTTATCGACTCCACTTTTTCAATAATTATATATTCATAGTTTCTCTCATAGTATATATAGTATATATTTTGTGCATATATGATGGATATACAAGACACTTTCTCCCATTTTCCGTAACATTGTTGTGGTTGGATTAAGTTCTTGTGCAATAAAATAATTATTGAAAAAATAAAAAATAAAAAAAAATCCAAGATTGAACTTTTAATCTCAACCCTCAAAATACGTCAAAATATGGTTGAATGACTGTTGTCGCTTGGTATAAAATGTTGGTATGGTAAACGGGTAAAATTGAAATTAAAACATAGAAATTAGAAAGTGCCATGTTTTTTCTCAAAGGAAAATATAAAAATTATAAATTTGTAAGATGTATGAATCTATAACGTTGATCTTGTTTTTAGGATTACGTGTGGCGTCCTGGTTGAAATAACAGTAGATTTTATAAGTTGAAGTTTACGAATATGAAAATTGTCTTGTGTAGAGTTTTGATTTGTTAACCGGATCCAATACGCAAAATGCATTACTGGGTTCGAGCTTCTTCTTCTGATTTCACTGGCACTCCTCCACAACCTCGCAGGCACTCTCTCTCTCTCTCTCTCTCTCTCTGTTTTTCCAAGATATTATTTGTTTCTTTCATTAATTAATTTATTTTTTGATTCTCAGTGGTCACACCGCCGTGAACATCGGGAAATCGAAGGTGGTGGTGTTCGGTGGCCTCGTTGACAAGAAGTTTCTCAGTGATATCGTTGTCTATGATATTGGTACTCTCTCTCTCTGCCCTTTCTGGGTTTTTCTCATATTACACTTTTCTATTCAATTTATGCATAGAAATGAACCATCTTTGGAGCTGATTGAGTATGAGGAGAGAAAGCTTGGTTGTTGTTTCCCACTTTTATTATAGAGTTAATGTGAAACTAACTAGTTACATGAATCACAAACCTATATCAGTAATGTTAAGATTGTCTTTTTGTCTATTTGGTTTGTATGTAATGTTAGTTAGGGGTGATCATGGGTCGGTCAGGCTCGAGTTGGGGGATCAAACTGCCATTTGACACGATCTTGTCGGGTGAAGGGTGTGTCCACCCATGGACAACGATTGGGCGGATGGTCGAGTATTGTTCGTGTCTCGGGTTGTTAGGAATCTTATATTAAGAATAAAGAAGAAAAAGAAGAGAGGGAGAAATTGGGTGAGAATTGAGAAGAAAACAGGGTAGGGGAGAGAACATAAAAAAGGGTGTAGGGTTAGGTCATGGGTTCAAAATCCACCAATTGTGTGCAAAAACTTATTGGTCAAAGAAATGGGGAGAGGAGAGGAAGACTTAGTCTGTGTGTTTGTCAATTTAGGGGCGGGGGTGGGTGTTGGATGTGATTCCAAAATCCAGATTCTCAATTTTTGGTTTTTGATTGACTCAGAGAACAAACTCTGGTTTCAGCCAGAGTGCACTGGAGGTGGGTCTGATGACCAGGTAGGTCCAAGCCCACGGGCATTTCACATCGCTGTTGCAATTGATTGCCACATGTTCATCTTCGGTGGCCGTTATGGTAGCAAAAGGTTTGTGCACATGCTCTACTTTATTTTTGCTGTCCAGGGATTTTGTGCTTTGTGGCTCCAAAATCACATAGACATCTTATTGATGATGAGGATGGATTTTCAGGTTGGGTGACTTTTGGGTCCTAGACACAGGTAAGAAATATATAAATCATTCAGGAGAGCATAGGAATGATGGATGTGCCACAAAATTCATATACTAGTGCTTGTTTTAGCTTGACCTACTGGGGATTTATGGAAGTTTTGTTTGATCCAGATATATGGCAGTGGTCTGAGCTCACTAGTCTTGGCGACTTACCTTCGCCACGGGATTTTGCTGCAGCTTCAGCCATTGGGAACCAGAAAATTGTTATGTGAGTATCTAAAGTTCTCTATGTGGCATTCTTCATCAAATAGTGGGTGTAGGTTTTAGGTATTTGAATTATCAAAAAACAAAAAAGCTGGGGTGGGATTTTCTCCACAATGTTATATTAAGCAAGACGTGATTGAGTGCAGGTATGGTGGTTGGGATGGCAAAAGGTGGTTACCAGATGTGTATGTCTTGGACACAAGTAACTTCTTTACTCTGGCTTTTCATATTTTCTTTATGTTTATTTTTCCTCCAAAATTTAAGGAGACAATGTTTATGGTGTAAAATTAGATTAACGTGATTTGCTCTGTGAAACAGTATCACTTGAGTGGATGGAGCTGTCGGTGTCTGGATCATTACCACCTCCTAGATGTGGCCACACAGCTACTATGGTGGAGAAAAGGTTGCTTGTCTATGGTGGCAGAGGTGATGTAGCAAACTGTCTCATCAGATAGGGATTAGGTTTCATAACTGCTTCATTAGTGAAACAATGTTTTGTGATAAACCCGATTGAATTAAAAAAAACTCATCTTGTCTAATATTTTTGTGCTTAAAAGTTTCCATTGGTTAATTTCTAAGCAGTTCATGGCTTTTACCTTTGTGTTTTTTTGTGAGGGTGCAGAGAGATGTGCATTTGATATTATTGTTATCAACTTTGTCCTGTTAGATACTTTTCATGTCTTTGTTACTAAGGGCGTCTATGTTGTGAATCACTCATATTTTAAATAATGATGAAAGTAATTACATTTCAATTTTGTGGGTGCTGCTGTCAGCACTATACTCATATATATATCTGATAATAGTAATTTATTTACTTGCTTGTGTTCATTTAAGATGTTTGTAGCTGACACGGCTGCTTTTTCTTGACCTGAGCAGGAGGTGGTGGACCAATTATGGGTGATTTATGGGCCTTGAAGGGACTTATTGAAGAAGGTTAATAGTTACTTTTGTTTTATTTTTATTTTTTAGCTTCCCTTTTTTCTTTTCATCTTTAGTAAGTCATATGGTTTTCTAAAATTTTCATCAAGTAAATGGATATGAGTGGTGTTGTGGCAATAATCATATAGCTCTGCTTTGCATTGTGCTTGGCAAATCCCTTTTCTTGGGTTTCATCATTTCATTTTTGTTGCATATTTCTTTGTTCTTAATAAATTATTCCATTAGTTCCAGATCATTTCAAGTGTATATCAACATTATATAGTTATTTCCTATACAAAACATGTGGACATCTTTTGGGTACTGGAATTTTTCTCAAGTTATTTCCATGAGTTCCAGATCATAAATGACTCAAGTATTCTGTAAGAGGAAATTCATAGTCTTAGAATCTTCTATGTAAATTTAGCTCCGGATAAGGAGGATCAACTATCTTGAAAAGTTACTGTGACTAAGATACCAATCCATTATTGTGAATGGGATGATTGCAAAGGATGCATCTATCATGACATTATGATATGGCAGATAATGATTTCCTAAGAGTAATGTCTTACAGTTCTGGTGTTAGACTTCCATTTACGTAGTAGATATGGATCCTAATCTTTGTTTTGGATTTCTGCCTTCTAATGCTGCATAGAACATGATAGCACTGATGAGTAATGTCTGTACATGAGACATCCAATATGGCCTTAATTTGGAAATACTCTTGAAGAATATAAATGTAGAAAGCTGTGGTTCCAATCTCAGTGCACAAAGTCAACTGCCAAAGATGTGTTAAAGAATGATTCTCCTCTATAGATTAATGGATGCATCGTTTAATTTTTTTTTTGTCTTCTAATAAGTACTATTAAGAAATGGTTCTCTGAATTTTAATTGTTTAGAGGTCCATGTTTAGTTGACAATGAGTTGTGTGTATTTCTTTCTTCTGATAAGTAATTTAAAGAAACCATTGTCTGCATATGCTTTGTTTGAATTGCGCATTTGCATGTGTGGGGCTTTTCTGTTTTGCTTGACTACTTTTCTTGTTACTATTTGTTTATATTTCTCAATCAGCTCCTTGAGTGTTGGTTTTGTGATTCGCATACAGAGAAAAGAAAAGAAAAGAAGGATATACATGTCTTTATAGTTCTTTTTGTTAACTAAGTTGAATTTATGCGATATCTTTCTTGTGGAAGGAAGAGAATGAAACACCTGGATGGACTCTGTTGAAGCTTCCAGGTCAAGCTCCTTCTCCTCGCTGTGGTCATACTGTTACATCTGGAGGACACTATGTAATGACATCTTCGACACCCTTTCTATTCTCCTTGTTGATTTCTCTTCAAGCGATATTTATTATGTCAATGCTGAATCTTTTTTGTTTTAGTTCCTTAAACATTACTACTAAATTTGTTTCTTTGCAGCTGTTGTTGTTTGGAGGGCATGGGACTGGTGGTTGGTTGAGTCGTTATGACATTTATTACAATGACTGCACTGTTTTAGATAGGCGTAAGTGCTTTATAAACTTTGCTTGTTGGATTCCTAGCAGATGTGTGCTGGATGTGTCATTATGATGATAATGAACCTTCTATATTGTTTATGCTATAAATATTCCGACTATTCCCTGTATGAATCTGTTCAGTTTTTTTTTTTCTTTTAAGTTTGCTTCAAAATGTGACTTTTACATGTGATTACACCTCCATACGGGGCTTGGGTAGTGGGTTTGGGCTTGGAAAACTGGGTTCAAAATGCACTATGGCCTCTATGGGGTGACAATATCATCATTCATTGATACATAATTACATGCGTAATACATAGACACAGGTGTGTGTGGCAATAACATTGCATAGATTGATAATACATAGATGTGCATGGCAAGGAAACACCATCACATATATTGATATATAATTACATGTATAAATACTTGGGTAATTACATTTTAAACCCTATAGTTTAGGGGTGTTAACAAATTAAACCCCGAAATTTTATAAAGTAACAAATTAAACCTTGAGGTTCCAAAAGTAACAAATTAAACCTTGAAGTTTAAAAAAGTAACAACGTAAACCTCAACCCATGTAAGTAAAACAAGGGTTTAATTTGTTATTTTTTGAAACCTCATAGTTTAATTTGTTACTTTTGAAAGCTCAAGGTTTAATTTGTTACTTTTTGAAACTTTGGGGTTTAATTTATTACTTGTGAAATTATGGGGTTTAATTTGTTACACCCCCTAAATTATAAGGCTTAAAATGTAATTTTCCCTAAATACTTAAAAAAAAGTTACATGTATAATATAATAGATACGCGTATGTGTGGATTGCTAATCTCCACACCTTCAGGTTGAGGTTAGTACCCTCCCCAAGTTTTTAGGCTAAAGTTGTCTCTACCACGTTGATACAAAAATATAAAAGATTTTGCTAAGAATTACGTGATGGCTTATGATTTGGGGAAGATCTTATAGGCTGCACTTTTCTACTTCTTCTATCAATAATCCTTTAAATCTTGTTAGATTTCATTTATAGAACAACCAGAAAGTCAATGAATTAGGTGAATAATGTGGTGTCTGAACCTTAAAAGAGAAGAAAGCAAAAAAAGAACGAATGATGTGTATTGTGTGTGTGAGAGAGAGTTGAAAATTGGAGTTGTTTTGAAGGTGAACCCAGGACATGAGAGAGGGAGGAGGCCAAACCCCAAGGGGTAATACAATTGGCTGGGGACCACGTCTAATGAAATATAGGTTACTAGTTCGAATCTCCCCTTCCATCTTCCCTTGGGGTCAACTTACTTATAAAAAAAGATAATAAAAAAAGAAAGAAAGAAGAGGCCAAGAATGAATGAGCTCTTCCATCTTTCGTCAAATCACAAATATTTCCTCACTTTAGGAAAGAAATAAAGGACATTCTCTGACCAAATAAACATGTGAGGGTGCTAACCTCCACCAGCAACACCCCCATCCCGCCGGAAACCTGCACACAAATGCTCACACATTCCCATTCCTATATATATATATGATACAATTGCAACTTTCACATTTTGATGTTTTACTTGGTAGAACGCCTGTAAAGCCAGTTTCAGCATTTCATCCGTGAAATTTGGCTAGCAGGGAGTAACCCATGCAGTAGAAATTACAGTTTCATATTTGGTTGATTATTTAAAAATTTGTATGTTCTTTTTGGCCATTAGTGTCCGCACAATGGAAGCGCTTACCAACTGGAAATGAAGCCCCCGCTGCTCGAGCGTACCACTCTATGACATGTATTGGTTCACGTTACCTGTTATTTGGTGGTTTTGATGGCAAATCGACATTTGGTGATCTATGGTGGTTGGTCCCAGAAGGTACCGTTTTTGCTTTGAAATAGTTTATTTATTTGAGTCATTTACTCTATGTTTGGAATTTTGGAGGGAGAGGAAAGGAGAGGAGAGTTGAGGGGTGGAAAAGGGGAGTAGATACCACTCCCCTTATTTTGGATGTTTTAAAAATTAACAGAGGAGATGAGAGTAGATGTCCCTCCCCGTGTTTGGTTGTAGGGTTAGAAGGAAAGAAAATGATAATGTATAAAGAAATTGGAAATTATATCCTTCATTTATTAAACTCTATACTTAAGAAATATTACGGGAAAAATAGGAATAACATAAAAATTCAGTAAACTTGAATCCCTACACCTCCAAATTCCCTAAAATTGGAGGAGTTAAAAAAGGAGGGGGGGTTGGAGGGAAAAACATCCAAACAAGGGACAATTGAATCCTCACCCCCACCCCCAGTCCCCTCTACTCTCCTCTCCTTACCCCTCCAAACTCCCTCAAATCCTTTCTCCTCCCCTTTTGAAAAACATCAAAGCAAGGGACAATTATTTCAAGCTGGATCAACTTCAAATTCTATTGATTCTATCTGGAGTAAAAAGTGAGACGTAAAATTCAACATGTCCTAATTGTTGTCAACTCTGCTTGTTTTGTAGAGGACCCTATTGCAAAGCGGTTCACTGCATCTCCACCAAAAGATCTTCCTGAAAATAAGGATGTTGCAACAGCAAAAGAAAATGTCCAATCTGCATTGGAGGTATAACTGCTGTACTTTTAACAACACCTAGCTTTTTCTATTGAGCTACCAACGAGCTCATGCAATCTCCTTACCTTGTATTTCTTTCAAGAAAATCAAGTCTTTTTGCCAAAATCATATTGAACTTTTAAACTGTGAATTTCCTACAAACTAGAGGCATCAGATGCCAATGTGTGTATTGACTTGAACCATATGTTGTGCAGACGAGAGCACGTATAAGGAAATGAGCCTTTTGATATATGTATTGTTTTGAGAACTCTTGGTCTGGTGCATATGATGTCATTGTCATATGTCATTGTTGCATGTTCTGAACATCCATAAAGTTTATAAATTTATGGAATATCTGCATCAACTACGTCCAATTGGTAGTTGAAGTTTAAATCATGGTACTTTTACAAGTTTTAGCTTTTGTATTGACTTTCATAAGAGTTTCACTTATCAAATTCCCGCTATGTAAACTAAGTTTGAACCAAAATCAAGTTTGTACTCATCCTTCTAAGTTCAATTTTCCCTTAATTGTGGTATGATTATTTTTATAGCTTAACTAGTTAACTTTAAGATTTCAATAATGTGAATGATCCTCCATATGTTGGACAGGGAAGCCAAAGGGAACAATCTGCTGTCTCAGAACTACAAAGAAGATTAGAAATTTCAGTTTCACTCTCTAGTTCTGGGTTTCCAATTGTAGATGAGTTGGAAGACCAGGAATTCCTTGAACTAGGATCAAGTTTGGTTGGAGAAAGAGTTTCTAGCAATTTACAGGTTTAAAAAATTGAGGGAAATTTAGTTTACTTTGTTACTCATCTCTTAGGCAATTTTAACTGACTTTGTTGTGTAAAAAAGGCAATTGAAGCACTCCGTGATCACTGGAGGAAGGCTATACCAAGGTCTATACCACTTAAGGAGCTTGGGCCCTTGCTTCGTGACTACCAACGTTTGATAGCCCGCCATCAATTGTAAGAAAGAAGTCTTGCACCATGACTTGTTTATGTTTACTTAAATCATGACAGCTTGCAACAATTGTTTCTAAAGAGAAATCAGCTTGACGTCGGGCTTTTACCTCTCTTAATGCTAGATTATCTTCTTGTTTTGCATGCTGATAGCTCTAATTTCGAAATTGAGTGTCTGCTTTTTTTTTTTTTTTTTTTGGGGCGGGGGGGGGGGAGGGGGGGGATGGGGGATTTTACATTTGGTGGAGTTATAAACATCTGGACATTGCAGGTGTATCTAACTTTTAGATCTTTAACTAATATAGAAATACATTTGATTATAGAAAATGTGTTGAAAGTGTTGGATTTTTGTATTCTCTCAGCTTGTTTGAGGGATTATGACTAAAAATAATAATAATTTGAGTATAATTATGAGCAAATTCTTATTGTAAGTTGGTTTCCATTGCTGGAATTGATAGCCAAGGCATTTGGTAACATCTCCATTGGAATCAGTTAATGTCCAGCTGAACAGTGTATGTTATCGTTTGACAAACAAGGTTAATGGGTATTTTGAACTTAAAACCTGGTTTAATTGGGTTGTTTGTTTAAGATAGCAAGGCTGTGTCTCCTTGTCTTCTCAAGTTTTTCTTAGGATGATTAGCCTATTTCATAATTCCTGCATCATATCTTCAAGTCACATTATTGCAATCCTTAAGGTCCTATGAAGCTTGAGGAAAAATGTGCATGAGAGTATTCTTTTGTAGACTGTTGTTAGTCTCCTGTTTATTGGATTTCCATTGTATTTCGGCAAGGATTTGGATTTGTTTCCACTCTGTAGGGCTTTCTTTAGCTTTCAAGTGACCTTATGGATTTCACGTAATTGACCTCTTTCTTTTTTCTCAGTAGATGGCGACAGGTGTACATTCAGAGTAGGGTGTCAAATGAGTGGGTTTGGGTGGGCATTAAATGGGTTGGGCCTTTAAAACCCAATAGCCCATTTAAACCCATTTAATAAAATAGATATTACCCAAACCCAATTATCTAAGCTAAAACCCAACCCACCCATTTAATAAAGTAAATATTTACTAAAATACCCTTAAAGCCTATAAAATAATGAAAAAACAATTAAAACTTGGGAAAATTACTGAAATACCCTTAGAACCTCCAAAATGACCAAAACCTCTTAGAATCTATAAAATGACAAAAATACCTCCAAAAACCTCAAAATGATCAAAATACCCCTATAAATACTAAAATGACCAAAATACCCCTATTATTATTATTATTATTTATTTTTTTGCTCAAATATTATTATTATTGGAATGGATCTGGTCCTGGTGCGGAATTGGAAATTTTTTACTGGAAGACAAATCTAATTTTTATAAGTTAAATTCTTAAATATATTAATAATTATACATAATATAATGTTTTTTTTTTTTAATTTTGCGTGTCACCCTTGGTACCCAACCAAGCAAACTAAGAACTCCGATGTATCCACTTATCGTTTACCACGATGGATCTTCATCGTTGGGGCATTAAGAGAGAGAAAATAATTTCTGAAGCTGTCCTTAACCATGCCCCTCCTTCGTCTCCGTCTGTGCTAGACCGAAAGTCCCTCCCTCTCCGCCATGACCACCACCCTGTCCAGTGGGTTTTCCTTGGCTGCCCCGGCGTCGGAAAAGGCACCTACGCCTCTTGCCTCTCTAACCTCCTCGGTGTCCCTCACATCGCCACCGGCGATCTCGTCCGCGAAGAGCTCTCCTCCTCCGGTCCCCTCTCTTCTCAGGTCCCCTAGGTTTTCCATTTCCATTTTCATTTTCTTTTCCAATTCCTTTTCTAGATTTCAATCTTGCTTAGAAAATTGCGTGGACTTTAAATTCTCGTTGGATTAATCGTAATTCAGTTTTTATGGATTATTTTTCCTTGTTTTTTTTTTGCCCGGTTTGGGCTTTTTGTTGATGCCCAATAAGCAACCCAATTAAAGCCCAATTAAACTCAACTTAATTGGGTCTAATTGGGCTAATACCCATTTGCCCATTTATTAAATAAGTGGGTTTGGTTGGGTAATTAGTGAGTGGGCTAATGGGTTTGGGCATTTTTTGCCCCCCCTAATTCAGAGGCATAAATTGATTTACTTTTTTTATGAGTTATTGTACAACCCATTGACTGAATTGATTGGTGGTTCTAGAAATTTCAGAGCAAGGTGATCACCATAAAATCATGATAATTTTAGAGGCATTAATATGAAATACCTTATGTTGAGATCTCGATATAAATTTGGCACTCTCAGCTCCTAAATTTAGGTTGGCCATCCCAGCCTGCAACTATTATCCATAACATTAACAACAATAAGGCCATTTATGTTTTTAAATTGGGTGCCCATATCAGTTTAACTTTAGAACAGAGATGTCCTTGAAATATTCTTCTCTTCACTGTTGTATGATCTCTCCAGATATATGCTTCTTGGGTTTTCAACGCAAATTGAGTGCTTCACACCTGTAATTGGTTGATCTTTCTACTTCTGAACTTGATCAAGTATTCATTTTCATGGTTCTCTTTGTGTTTTAACAATGACAGGGCTAATGGTGGATCTGATCTGCATTCTGCTGACACTGGTTTTCTTGGAAAAGATGCTTATCAGTTTTACCATATTAAAAATCCGTCTCAGGTAAGAACCATGCAATGCTATTTAGACTCAATTCTTTCTTTTTCCTTTTCTTTTCAAGCTGATTTTGTTGGATGAAATTAAACAAAAAACCATAGAATATACATGCTCCCATCTATTTTCTAACAATAAACGAATTTGGGTGCTTATGGGCAGCTATACAAACATTTTATAGGGCCTGGGTAAGTTTGGTATCCAGATGGCTTTAATTCATGCAAATCTTACATATAACATTCTGATATTTGTCCTCCATGCATTTTACCTAAATGATACTTTATGGATACTAATCGTTTTGCAAGTGCAAATCTACATTATATATAGTGATCTGCTCTCTGAATTCATGTTTCACAAAGCAGAAGAATTTCTTTTAATATTTATACATGGTTTGCATGCTTCATTTTGGGTGATCCCATCTGGTTATGATTAAGCTGCTGGACTAATTAATGTACTGATTGGACATAACTATCATCTAAATTATCCTTCATAGTTTGCCTTTATTTACTCATGCTTTTAGTGCAATGTGTGCTTATAATTCTTTCCTTTTATATCTCCTCCTCTTCCCTTATTGATCACATCTTTGATGATTTCCAGTTGCGTATGGATGATCTCCCAAAGCTGCTCGCAGAGTACAAACAGCTTCCATCTGATTAAATACTATATGGGAAATCTTCCTTTGTAAGGAAATAAATTAAAATTGCCTGATGGTTTTACAGCTTTTCTTTATCACATGGAAGATGTTGGGGAAGTATGTTTCTTTCTTCTTGGAACTACCTGAAACCATCAGTCCCTGCCCTTGAGTCATTAGGAAACTAGTACATTCTATACCTTCTTTCTTTTCTTTCCTTTTTTGGTGCTTGAATAGTACAATTTATACCTGTTCATTATAAAGTCCTATAAATCTTGCCTGTCTCAGTGTGACATACAACATGCTTTGTGATTGCTATTGTTTTGGATTGTTTTTTATTACACAATGACATATAGCACTACCTGACTACCATATCATGACATATTAGACTTATTCAGGTGCAGATTTATCAGTAGGATGTCTTGTTTAAAAAAAAAAACAAAAAAGATTTATCAGTAGGATGCCTTTGTATTTTTAGATTGGCAACTGTGAGAATCGTAACACACATTGCATCAGCCTAACTTCTCATATATTTCACTGCAGAAAGGCTTATGTTTGTGAAACTTCTCATATTTCATAGGGATTATATAAGTTTGGATTAATAGAGATTAATATATTCTTTATGAGTTTGGGTTAGCACTCATAAGTCCATCAGCCATGCATTTAAGTTTATTTAATAACATGTTATAGGTCCTTGGTACTCAGAAAGAGTGTAAAATTGATGAATACATTCTATCTTGTTGCATAAAATTAGTTATCAATAGAATAAGCAAAAGTATGGATAAAACCATTTGGGCTATAGATGACACTAATTGGCATAGAGCAACATTTCGAGGTAGCAGTAATGTGTATCTTCATAATAAGGTTATTTTATTGCATGACTATTTCAGTGCTTGTGAGGCCCTAGTGAGCATGGCATGATGTAGGCATAATAGTAAGACATGTTTAAAGTGGATCAAATTCATCGCCTAGGATACTGGTAATTATATCTAGTACAAGCTCACAAGCCAAACCACCCATTAGTATTGCAAATCTTAGTTTATGGATTCTATATTCTTGCTCAGCTCCTCAAGATTCTTCATCCTCGGTCAGCAACTGGAAATAAGATCACAAACAAGACAATTAAAAAAAAATGGATGAGAAGATTCAGAGAGAAGAAAGAAAGCCAAGAGGAAAACCAGTTTCTGCATTTTCTGCATTGGCAACAGTTGATAGTCACTAGGCTTCTTTGCTCCCACAAAACCCACCTCTACTTATTCTTATGTGATCCCCTCAAAGGCTCTCTCGCTTGATTTTGCTTTAAAAATCTCTCTTTCTCTCTCTCTCTACAAGACTTGCTTTCTTTTGAAAACATTTCAAAGAAATCAAAAGAAGACTTTATCTCCCAAGAAAGCTTTTAGACTAACTTGTTTTCGCTTAACAACAGTGAAACCAAGCCATGCAAAAGTAAAACATTTCAGGGGTGCCTATGCAGCGAGTTGGAGCTACTCTTGAAGTCTCACGTTACAACTTACAAGCTGAAGGATACCACAAGGAGAAGATTCTCCTGCTAATACTCTGTATTCTTACCATTGATTATAGTTTAATATACCTCCAGGACTAAGGAGTTGATTTATAAGGTCCTCTTCTTTAACTCTTCACCCGAAGTATTGGGAGTAGCCAGGATTTTCATCAATGAGTGGGGGCCGGTGTATTAACATTTTGTTTTTTTTCTTTAGGAAAAACCAAAATAACATCCATATAGTATTAACAAAACATCAACCTAAAAAGATACAAGATAACTATGCAATTTTCTAAGAAAATAAAAGTCGACGCGTTTTTACATTACTGAAATCATCTATGATTGAATCTGTACTAAACGTCGTAGCAATTTCCCTTTCAATGTATAAAATCAAGGAGTCTGTTAAAAAATCATCTTTCATTTTGTTGCGAAGTCTAATTTTGACGATATTTATAGTTAAAAAATTATGTTTATTCTAACAATAATATGTCCAATAATATCCTAACAAAACAAAAAAACCATGCAAGGACAAAAAGAATTAAAGTTTTAAGCTATTCTAACCCACCAACAAGGCAGCAATCACTAATTATAAATTTATTAGTAAATTGTTAAATTAAATTAAATTATGAATTTGTTACTAATTAAATGCACTAGTCATTATATACTATTAGTATTATCCACAATTTATTAATTTTTGTTGTTAATTCAATTATATTGTCCTTTTTTATTTTGTTAAATTGACACTTTGTCTTTTAATCAAAGCTAATAGACAAAACAAAATAATTTTGTGCACTAATACACTGCGCACAGTAAATTTGACACTCACGACCCACAATACAGTTTACAGTAATTAACAATCAAAAAACAGCACAACAACACATTTATTCTATATTCACTTCACTCATAACCCATCCCCCACAGCCAACACAATGAAATCACTCAACAAAAAACAAGAAACCAAGACTTGAGATGTGAGAAAGTGAAGACTAAGAGAGAGAAAAAAAAAAAAAGTGTAGACTGTGTAGTGTTTAAGTGTTATAAAGTAGATCTAAAAAAATTTAGAAAGTAAGAGAGGAGATAGTAAAACTTAAAGTCTGAAATAGAGAGTGAGAGTTTGAGAGAATGAGAGATGAGTGTCAAGAGGCAGAGAGTGAGAGAGATACCAGCAGAGACGGATATGTCATCTACGTCTCCAAGTCTTCGGCGAAGATCAAGCTCCAGGCGTTTTGTTTTACTATAGTGTAATTTTTATATTCTTACTAACAATAAATCAAAACAAAAGAACTGACCAACATAATGAACCGCTTCATTTGTACTTCAAATATTTGTTTAACAAGCTTGGCTCCGATGCAAAATTAATGTAATGAAAAAACAAAATCTCACATTCATAATTAGAATACACACTAACAGTCAAAGCAACAAACTTGGGCTCCTACTAGCTAATCACGCGCATTGGGATTTGATGAAATAACCTATCATGGGTGCCTAACTTATCCTATAGATATGTGTCTATCAGTCTATGGTTGAAGACATGATTTTACTTAGTTTATGTTAGAATTCAGATCCTCAAAACTAAGACATTAAGTAGAAATCATTTAAAATAAGTGACTAACATAGCACGCCACACTCATTTTCACACACCCACATAGCCTCTCGCACTATGTCACGCTTATTACCTCCACTTTCTCAATAATTATCTCATACATTTGATGTATCAATATATTCATAATTAAAACATAAAAAATTAGAAAGTGCTCTTTTGCAATTATATAAATATATATTTTTTTTGGCTAGATTGGGTTGCTTAAGTTTTCAAATCACCTCACCTAAGGCCTGCCCAAAACTGAGGCCTTCAGAACTAAATGGATCGACCTGTTTTAAAAAAAAAAAAAAAATGCAGGCCTGGGTCATTTAGCTCGATCGATATCTGTGACATTTAGAGTTTTCTTGCCCAATAAGCCCTTTTTTTAAATTATATAACCAAATAAGGTACTTTTAAAGTTATATCAAAAGGTAGGGTACTTTTGAAAATCGTCTCTGCCAAAGACGATTTCCGTGCATATTTTATATATATTTTTATTTTAACGCCTTTTAAATATTTGTTTAAAAATATTTAAAAAAAAAAAAAAAAAGGACCAAAATCGTCTCTACAAGAGACGATTTTGGTGGTTTTATTTTTTTTAAAACTCTCATTTTTTTAAACGTAAAAAAAAAGCCCCTAATTTTGTTTACAGCCCTTCTTATCTTATTCTTATTGTTAAATTTTTTTCCCAAATCTACTTTCCCAAACTTACTTTCCCGTCTCTCTCTCTCTCCGGCGACACTCTCTCTCTCAGTTCTCTGCGCCGGCTCTCATCGGCGACTCTCTCTCTCCGGCGACGCTCTCTGCTTTCTCTGTTCCGGCGACACTATCTGCCGTTCTCTGCTCCGGCTGTCATCAACGACTCGAGCTGTTCTCTCTCTCTCTCTCTCCGCTTCTCTGCTCCAGCCTTCTCAGATCTTCGCTCGCTCTCTGGTTCAGCATAGGTTACGTTCTTTTCACTGCATTTAGCTATCATTGCATATGGCCTTTTAGGCTAAGTATTGCAGATCTGAAATTTTGGGGGGTTAAAGTAGTTGTTCTGAACATTTTGTTGCTCCCTTTTATCCTACTAGTGACCCATTGGATGAAACAATTGCAAGCCAAAACTTGTTATTTCGGTTTCTTTTATGTTTCTGGTTTGTTCTGTTATGTCTTTTATTTTGACTCTCATGCGGAGCTTTGTTTTTGAAAATATAAGTTAATTAGCTAGCTCAAGTGAGGGAGGTAGTTATGGTTAGGGCTAATTTGGTGACAAATTTGAGATTTTTAGTTTGTTTTTGTATGTTTAGGTTAAACAGAGTGGTTTGTGAATCTTAGATTTTGTGTTGTTCAGAAATTTGTTGCTTTGGTTCCCGAGAAAGCTTAAGGAAAGAGCGGAACGAAAGAAAGTTTCAAATTTGACTCTCGTGCAAAAAAACCGAATTAGCTAGCTCAAGTGAGGGAATTAGTTATGGTTAGGGCTAATTCAGCTACGAATTTGAGATTTTGAATTTGTTTTTATATGTTTAGGTTAAAGGAAGTGTTTTTGTGAATTTTAGAGTTGGTAAATTCGTTTTTTGGTGGAAGTTCGAGGAGAATTTGGTTGAATTAGGGTTTAATTCGCATTTTGTTTTTGAATCTCTTTGTTGACTTGTTCCCAATATTTGAATTTTGTGGTGCAAAATTTTGTGTTTTTATAGTTTGATTGGGTAGAGAGACAAGAAAAAACAAAGGAAATAGAGACTACTAGTCTGTGAGTATGTGGTATATTATATTGGTTTCCAAGGGCTGAATTACTCAACTTAAAGTAACCTATTAGTGTAATAGTCGTAGTGGGGTCTTTTGTTTTCTTGGGGTTAAGCTGTAAAGAAACTCAGGCTTTTGTTGAAAGTAGAAAGATGTCATTTTTATGGGAGTTTTAGTATTTCGGGTTGAAGTAGGAGTAGGGCTACTATGTTTCTCCAATTTCAATTAATTTGGGAAAAGATTAGTGACATACTGTGGTGGTGCAGCTTTGATTTGTACTTCTAGTTATCTCTATTAGATCACTTGAGCTACCTGGGATTTATCTAGACAAAGCATAGTAGTCTATTTGTGCTCTAAACTGTACAGAGCTGTAAGTTAAATGATTCGGTGGTTTATGATTATAGAACTCATCTAAGTATGCTGGTTTGAGCTGTATTCATGGTTTTCTCCTTGGCACAATCTACTCTTGTTATGTGGGATATATTATGGTCAAGCTGTGGTCAAGCTGTGCAATGCTTTGATTCAGAAGTATTGGAGTGCACCTAGAAGGACCTTGACATGAAAACCTATTGATTCAGCAATTTCCAATTTCACATAAAGAATAGGATATGTTATAGAAGACTAAGTGTGATGGTACCTGAGACAGAGTGGTTTAGTTGGCCTGTTTTTGGTTTGAAATCTGGGAGTTCCATCGATTCTTGGATGTATAATATTGATCTCATCAGACTGAGACTTAAGGAGCTCAGTGGTCATTGTAGGATGAGCAAATGTTTGACAATGGCAATTTGTTGGCATTTTTAAGTATGTATTTTATTGTAAGAAAACTGTTAAAAATGTTTTGTTGAACCTTTCGTACTAAACACTTTCTAAGTATGTATTTTATCATAAGAAAACCATTACAAATGTTTTTTTTGAACCTTTAGTACTAAACACTTGCTATGTAGGTATTTTTATTGTAAGAAAACCATTGAAATGTAATTATTCCAAATATCATGTGACCAAAAAAGAAACTAATAATTTAATTACTTAGCTCCTCCAGAATGCATTCTCTGTCAACATTTTATGCTTTTTTAGGTGTCGTTTGTTTTGGTGTAAACCGTTTTCCTTATTCTCAGGCATTTGGAGCTGTTGAAAAACTGTTCCTGCTTGATTAAGATTTTGTAAAATGACATTTAATCACGCTTGAGTTCAAAACCAAATATGCATACGATTGATTTGTTTTATTTGGATCGAAAATGATTGCTATAGAAAAAATAGTGAAAGGGGCATAACCCTTGTACACAAGAAATATAGCCCAAACAGACAAGAAATAAAAATAAAAATACAATAAAGGTTTAATGAAACTGCATGGATGTTTTAGTCTGTCCTCCCTTGGATGTTAGTTGGTTTGCACAAATCTTTTTTTTTTTTCAGTACACATGTTAAAATGATACTTTTTATTCATTAGTCTCATAGTCCAATACTACAATTTTCTTTGGGGTTACAATGGATTTAGGACATTCACGAGAGTTGCACTTACTGGTTTAGTAAGATATATTTACATTACCAAAAAATAAAAACTATTGATTATTATACTGATATTTGTTTTCATGGTTTCCCTACCCGCAAGAGCAAAAATTAAGAAATTTTGAAGGGCAAGGCTTTGACACGCGATTAGATTCTATGTTATCCGTAGGCAGAGCACACCATGGATTTTTAGCTTTTATTCATTTACTTATTTGTTAAGATACCAAGAGATGGTCAATATTATTTGTAATTAGTGCAAATATCCACGGTGGAGTTGTTAGCTTATCATGTAAATATATGAAGACACTTATAAAAAAAAAAAGGGTGTAAATATAGGAAGATAGTATAAGAGTCAAACGTTTGAGATAATATTCCTATTACCCTTATCCCATGTAAGTGCTAGTCCTTCACGTGTTGTTCAAAATTAAGCTTTTGGGTTGGTTGTGTGGACCAATTGAATGGAAAAGCCACCTAGTCATTACCCTAAATTGTCAAGCCACACAAAGAGAACTCACTCCAAATGAGCGCAACAATGTCTTAAGTTACAAGGAGTATTTATCTGATGGTTAAGTACATCTAAGATGGGGTTTAAAGACTCTAGTGTTTGCCTTCATTATGTTAATGCATTGTAATATTTGTTTATGCTTTGTAATTTTATGCATTAACATATTATAATATTCGTGTATGTCTTTTATTTGAGGTTTAAAAATGGTAGTTGCAAAATTGCATTGTTATCCTTGATGTATGTTTTATGTATTGTGATATTATGTAATCGTACATTATTTACGTTATTGATGATTACTTCATGGCAAACCAAAGTATAACTACTATTTAAAATTCAATTATAAATATGTGATACAAATTGTATTACAAGTACTCACAAATAATATTACATGAACTATCATAAATGGCAATCCAAAGTACTACTATTTAAAATTCAATTATAAATATGTGATACAAATTGCATTACAAGTACTCACAAATGATATTACATGAACTATCATAATGTCATTAAATATGCATTATATTTTGTCATTCTTCATCTGACATATCCACGTCAGAAAGATTCTCTTTTTGGGAAAGACACCATTCCATGTTTCGTGCTTCTTGATAATCACCATACATGCGTAATTCACGAATTCGAACTTGTAAGCCGTAGCGGTTTAAACGTATCAACATTCGGTTATTCTCCTCTCGAATACGATTTAATGCCATGCGAAGTCTATGTATACTATCTCTTTGCATGTTAGTTGCAACTCGATGAGGCACCGCTAATCCATGTCTAATCATTTGATTGTACAAGTCTTCTGATTGAGTTACCATAAATGACCATTCTTGCGTCATTGTATTTAACACTTGTCCACTATCTCGCAAGTTCGGATCCATGGGATATCGGAACTCATCTTCACCTGCCCAATGACGTCCCATTGCTCTGAAGATATCACCGGGAGTGTAATTCATAATTGATATTGGATGGTAACCAACCTACATTAGTATGAGAAGTCGTATTACGGTGGAATGACATAATTGTAGAACACAGATTATCTTGAGAATTGTCACGTGACTCAATGATATGACAAGTCAAGCATGTTTATGACAGTACAAAATCCTAGAGGAGATTCATGTATGTTTAATGATATATTGAAATTGTTTCTTTTTATATCCAATAAAATATTTACTATTTACTGTTTGCAGAAATTATCTACAAGATTAACTGAGATTGGTATTTTCTCTTAAATCCTTGAGAACAATTGTGTTTTAAGAGTATCTCCAAAACGATATGTGTCAACTTAGAGATATAATAAAAAATAAAAATATTAAATTTGGTTGGAACTCCAAGTTCCAACAGATTTTTCATAATTTAGCTTCTTTGAAGGATTCGTGATTTGGTTGGAGGCCTTTGTGAAGGGTTGGTATTAAAAATTTAAAAAATTTCTAGACATAATTTTTAGATATATTTATTTATTTTTAGATATATTTTAAATATTTTTAGACATAATTTATATTTATTTTAGGTTGCAAAATTCAGTTTTTTTTTCTGTACTCATTTTAACTATAAATATTTCAAATTAATAAATTAATTAATTGTATAACAAACAAAACCAAAACCAAGTTAGAAAAAACAAAGTCTACTGACATGTTATATTCTATACAAAGCATGCCATCACCTAAGTTTAGGAAAATCTATATGTTCTTTTCTTGTTTGGAACAAAAGTTCATTTTCTAAACTAATTATATGCCCCTACGCTTTGAGGAAACTATGCAATGTGGACTAAAAATTATATGGTCAAAAGTTGGGATCACAGCTGCCAGCAAGTATACAGAACCAAAAAAAAAAAAAGTTTACAAGACCACACGAAAATCAACAGTTATAGAGAAAAAAAACAATGCACAAGTCCCTATGTCAATATGGCATCAAATCTCACAGCTGCCAGCAAGTATACAGAACCAAAAAAAAAAAAGTTTACAAGACCACACGAAAATCAACAGTTATGGAGAAAAAAACAATGCACAAGTTCCTATCTCAATATGGCATCAGATCAGCACATGGCAAGGACTAAAAAGTAAAAAGTGCTTTATGGTTTAAACTTTGGTAAAAACTAAAGAGTAGACTACTGTTCTTCTTTTTACTCTCTTTTTTCTTCTGCTGCCTTTTGCAGTTTTACTAAGTAATAGCTACAGAAAACATGGAGAGCAACAAGATATTGAGCAACTGAATTAAAGATAAACCCCAACTTTAGTAACAACTGAATTAAAAAGACCCAAAATAAAAATTATAAACCTTAAATCGGTACCAGTAATAATGGGGTTCGGGTTTTGGAATTTACCGGTGAAAGTGGTGATGGAGCGGCCTGAGATGGAGAGTGAGCGAGAGAGAGACACGGTCTGAGATGGAGAGTGAGCCGGAGAGAGACGCCGTCTGTGATGGAGTGAGCAAGAGAGAGACGAGGCTAAGGAGATAGAGAGTGAGAGAGAGACAAAAGACAAAGTTTGTTCGGGTGATATTCTAAAATTTCAAATCCAAGTGTCTTTGTGAAAGACGACTTGAGAAAACTTGGGAAAGTAAGTTTGGGAAAAAGATGTAAAAATATAAAAGCACCAAAATCGTCTCTACAAGAGACGATTTTTGAAAATTTTTTTTTTTTTTTAAATTTTTAAACAGATATTTAAAGTGGCATAAAAATAAAAAAATTTGTGAAAATCGTCTCTGGAAGAAACGATTTTCAATTTTTTTTTAAAAAATTTTAAATGAAATATGTTGTAAAGTGTAAAAATTAAAAAAGCACAAAAATCGTCTCTACAAGAGACGATTTTCACAATTTTTTTTTTTTAAATTTTTAAATAGATATTTAAAATGGCGTAAAAATTAAAATAAAAATAAAAAAATTCAAGAAAATCGTCTTTGGAAGAGACGATTTTCAATTTTTTTTTTTTTTTATTTTAAATGAAATATGTTAAAAAGTACAAAAATTAAAAAAGGACCAAAATCGTCTCTAGGAGAGACGATTTTTACAATTTTTTTTTTTTTTTAAAATTTTTAAACATATATTTAAAAGGCGTAAAAATAAAAAAAAAATAATAAAAAATTCAAGAAAATCGTCTCTTCCAAAGACGATTTTTAAAAGTACCCTAACTTTTGATATAACTTTGAAACTACCCTATTTGGTTCTATAACTTAAAAAAAGGCGTTATTGGGCTAAAAAACCCGACATTTAGCCCGACATTGGTGTATGGGTCATCTAGTTTGGTAGGTCATTCAGCCCAAATTGGGTGCAAGTCATCTAGACCAGCTTAGGACTAAGTCATGTAGCATGACAAGTCGTTTAGCCCAGCGGGTCGATCAGTGTCAGTGTAGCTTGCATTGCATGAAGTGAAACATGTGGGTCTATAATAAGAAGGAGAATTTTGTGCATGAAACTCAAATCAGACTCAGAAGGTCTATTATTTCTTGGGCTTTGATTGTGCCCAACCCAAACCTTAGATGAAGTGGAAGTGGGCCTGATCCAGGATCATTACCACCTCCTAGATCTGGCCACGCAGCTACTATGGTGGAGATTATCTTTTTTTGATAAGTACTTGGTATCAAAAGATTACTTGCAATGCTTGTTAATGGTGTCAGAAATGACGTACCAAACGGTCATTTCAGATAGGGATTAGGTTTCATATCTGCTTCATTAGTCAAACAATGTTTTGTGATACAAGATTAATTACTTTGTCTGTTGTGAATCACTCAAATATTAAAATAATCATGACGAAAGTAATTATATACATTTCAATGAAAGTAATTTATTTACTTGCTTAACAATTATGGGCCCTGAAGAGTCTTATTGAAGAAGGTTAATAATTAATTTTGTTTTGTTTTTTATTTTCATCTTTAGTAAGTCAAAATGCTTTCTAAATTTTTCATTAAGAAAATGGATGTGAGTGGTGTTGTGGCATAAATATATATAATACAGCACTGCTTTGTTCTTATTACTTATATCCTTTACAAAACATGTGGATATCTTTTGGTTATTCCATAAAAGGAATTCATGGTCTTAAAAACTAAACTTACTGTGACTAAGATACCAATCCATTGTTATGAATGGGATGAATGAAAAGGATTGCAGCAGCTATCATGACATTATGATATAGCTGATAATGATTTCCTAAGAGTAATGTCAAACAGTTCTGGTGTTAATCAGACTTCCATTTATGTAGTAGTATGTAGTAGATATGGATCCCAATCTTCGTTATGGATTTGGAAATACTCTTGAATAATATAATTGTAGAAAGCAGTGGTTGCAACATGATAGCACTGGTTGATTGGGTTGTTTGTTTAAGATAACATCAGCGTCTCATTATCTTCCCAAGTTTTTCTTCGCATAATTAGCCTATTTCAGAATTCCTGCATTATGTCACATTATATTATTGCAATCCTTAAGGTCCTTTGAAGCTTGAGGAAAAATATATGCATGAGATGAGAGCATTCTTTTGTACACTATTTTTAGTCTCCTGTGTATTGGATATTCCATTGTATTTCGGAAACGGATTTGGATTCATGTTTCCACTCCATAGGGCTTTCTCTAGCTTTAATTCAAGTGACCTTATGAAATCCATTGTATTTTTAGATTGGCAATTGTGAGGATTGTAAAACTCTTTGCGTCAGCCTAACTTCTCATATATTTCACTGCAGAAAGGTTTGTGGCTCTGAAACTTCTCGTATTTGTCTATGCAGAAAGGATAATAGAGTATTATATATTCTCAGTTTTGGGTTAGCACTCATAAGTCCATCAGCCATGCTGCCCATGCATTTAAGTTTCTTCAATAACAGGTTATTAGTCATTTGTACTAAGAGTGTAAAATTGATGAATACATTATATCTTGTTGCATAAAAATTAGTTATTAACAGGATATGTAAAGTATGGATAAAAACTATTTGGGATATAGATGACAACATTTCGAGGTAACTAGCATCAAAAAAAAAAAAAACATTTCGAGGTAACAATAATGTGCATCTTCATAAAAAGGTTAATTTATTTCATGACTATTTCGGTGCTTGTCAGACATGGCATGATGCAAGCGTAATAGTAAGACATGTTTAAAGTAGATCATCGCCTAGGATACTGGTAATTAATCTAGTACAAGCTCACACGCCAAACCACCCATTAGTATTGGAAATCTTAGTTTATGGATTCTATATTCTTGCTCAGCTCCTCAAGTTTCTTCATCCTCAATTTCTCACTCTCGGTCAACAACTGAAAATAAGATCACAAACAAGACAATAAAAAAAATGGATGAGAAAAAGTGGGTGTGGGAGAAAATTCAGAAACTGGAAAGAAGAAATCAAAGAGGAGCAATATTAAGAATGTTGTTATTTTCATTGTAAAATATAAGTTTGGAACTGACCTCCATTAATGTGGCTATTAGCTGAGATTTTTCTTTGTTCTTTTCCTGGAAAGCCTCCAGGGCTTCTTTATATTCTTTCTCCTATTGAGCAAGCCAATCAAGAAGCAGACTCATAGTGATAATTGAACTAATATAATACAAACTTATACAAAAAAACAAACCAAAAAAAGAACCCCCAAAGAAACTCTTTGGTGTGCAAGCCAGGATGTTGATAGAAGCAAATACCTTCTTCTGACAGCTCTGTCCCAGTGGCTTTAGATCCCGGTTAGCCATGTCAATCTTCTTACGTACAATTGCGACTTCTTTTCTCATAGGATCAGTAAGTACTTCTAGTTCCTAATAGTTTGTGTTATAAAAACAAATGAATACCTCTTTCAGTTTAGAGTTAAGAATAATAATTCCTTTTTTCTTTGCATAACTTCAAAACTCTGAAATAGTTTGAAATTTTAAAGAGTTTGAGAGTTCTTTTATTTTTTCTGAACTTACATCCCAAATCTGTGCCAAGCGCCTAGTTTCTTCTTCAGCACGGCCCAACTGAAGTTCAACTTTCTCCTTCACTGCCATCTTCTTCCTCTCAATCTCTTCCTCTCTAGCTTGGAATGTAGATATGGCCAACTTTGAGATATCGTCATCCTCACTCTCCTCAGTTGATGGTCTCCCACTGTTGCCAATGCTCCCAAGGTTCTTCATTTTCTGCATTGGTCACAGTTGCTGGTCACTAGGCTTCTTTGCTCCCACAAAACCCACCTCTACTTATTCTGTATGCAAATCCCCTTTGCTTTAAAACTCTCTCTCTCTCTCTCTCTACAAGAGTTGCTTTCTTTTGAAAACATTTCAAAGAAAGCAAAAGAAGACTTTATCTCCCAAGAAAGGTTTAAGACTAACTTGTTAACAACTTTGAAAGCAAGCTAAAAGTAAAACATTTCAGGGATGCCTATCAAGTTACACATCTTGGTCCTACCATTATGCTGAGCTACATATTAGACATTTTGGAATTGGAGCTACTACTCTTGAAGTCTCATGTCACAACTTACAAGCTTAGGATACAGCAAGGAGAAGATTCTCCTGCTAATACTTTGTCTTATTACCATTGATTATATTTAATATATACCTCTGTAAGGTCCTCCTCTTTAACTCTTTACCTGAAGTTGTTAAACTGTCAAATTTTAATTGAGAGACTATTTCATCCAACATTGGTAACTGATTTCACACGTAAACTACTTAACTACATGGGAATGCTGGCAAGCAACATTGCTTGAAGCAAAAGGAAGTTTGTCACGTGAAATCACATGACTTGGAAGGATCGTTTTGTGTTCATGGGCTCACTTCTTGCTTAGTGCACGGATTTCACAACCACCGCCCCCAAATTGAAACCACATATCTTATGTTATATGGACCGGATCAAGATCCTCAAATATTATTAGGATACTAGAACTGTGGTGGGAGAGAGTTAGAGACTGTACGTGGCAAAGTATCTTAAGAATTCTAGGGTATCTTTGATCCACCAGAGTGATAAGATACATTTTGAGGAGTAAGATGACTTACCATTTTGGTCAACTTAGTTTAAAAAAAAAAAAAAAATTTTATATTGGAAAATCAATGCTTGTTTTATTTGTTTGTTTGTTTTTTTTTTTTTTTTTTTTAGGGGGCATTATTTTAAGGATTTTATTAGTGGATTGATGATATAGCATAATTTGGATTAGTTATTAAAAATGAAGAGTCAAGATTTAGAGAACTTTATGTGACAAATTATTATAAGAACTCTAAAGAATCTTGATCAACCATAGCTGATAAGATACAATTTGAGACCTAAGGTGACTGATCATTTTCGTCCATTAAGTTTAAATTTTTGTCATTTTTGTTTGTTAAGTTTGACAATGTGGTCATTTTAGATGCTTTGTCCATTGTTGTTTGAGGAACGCTCTTAACTCTCTTAAAATAACTTTGTTTCACAGTTTTATAGAATAATCATTGCAAAATTAAAATTTACACCCTATAAGTTTGGTGAATTGTCATTTAGTCCGCTAAGTTTGAATTTTGTCATTTTAGTTCGTTAACTTTAACAACGCGGTCATTTTAGTCCTTTCATCCATTACCTTTTTGGAAAACACCATTAACTCTCTTAAACGATGTCGTTTCAATGTTTAATAAAAATATTAACAATAAAAAATGATTTACTTATTAAAATATTTTTTTTTAAAAAAATAAAATTTAAAAGAATGGTTTTTAAACCCTCCCCACTCAAACAACATCATTTGCCTTGTTGCACGGAATAGGATCCTCTCAATTTGGAAACCTCTCAATTTGTCCATTTTATAGTTCAGATATTATCTCATGGATTTAACCGTATAAATACTACCACGTCATTTAAAATTTAAATGATGTGGCAATTTATATACTGTTAGATCTGTAATATTTAATATGGACCATAAAATAGACTCTCTCCATTCTATTTCAAATGGAGAGGATCATTCCTACTTGCACCAAGGTATGTCACGAACTAAAACAATGCCATATCAATGAACTATAACTTTGAAAAATCACCTCGATTTCACAAAACATGACAACCCCTAAAAATTTACAAAACCAAGAATGACTTTTTAAGGCTTTAAGTTGAAATCCCCAATTTTTGCAATTGTTAACCCGATCGAAATTATTACCCATCTTCAAGATGAAATCCATATATGCAAATCTTAATTAGGGTTGTTTCCAATCATCGGAAACCCCCTAAGATGGAGGTGGAGGTCTGAATCTAAAGGTGGGGTGGAGTGGGTTTGTTGGCCTTGACCGTGTTAAGAGAGTTAACGACATTTTTCAAACAACAATGAACGATATGATTAAAATGGCCATGTTGTCAAAGTTAACAACTAAGATAACAAAAATTAAATTTAGTGGATTAAAATGACAATTCACTGAACCTATAGAATGAAAATTGCATTTTCGTCTTAATAATCTATAATATAAATTAAAACTCGAAGCTGAAAGAAAAAAAAAAATTTCTCCTCCAAATACCGCCACGTCATAATCTCTTCACCCACAGACGTCCATGTCATCTTACTCTCTTTTTCACTCTCTCTCTCTCTCTCTCTCTCACCTTTTCATCTCCCCTTCACCTTTTCATCTCCCACTCTTCCCCCCCGCGCCTCTTCATCTTCCTCAACTCTTCATCTCCCATGGATTTTTCCACCCTTTGCCTCTTCATCTCCCATGGAGTTTTCCCTCACCTCTTCACCTCCCCAATTGATTGCACCCCCAATCTCCTATTTAAACTCTTCACTAGCCACTGCCCTAACAATTTGTGATGCAGCACTCGAAATTTTTTTTACCCCATGTGCTTCTATGGTGGTTTGTACATGAAAGGTGCAATTTTTTTCCTCTTTTGCTTTTTGATTTGATTTGTGGATTTTGTGATATGTGTTATTACTAGGATTATAGTTTTTATTTTTATTTTTTTTATGTGTTATTACTAGGATTGTAGTTTTTATTTTTATTTTTTTTATTGGATTTATGGGTTCTGAACCTTTGTTTGTAGTTTTGTGGTGGCTGGAAATTTTTTTTCCCTTGGTTTTGTGATTGAAGTTGTGTGTTTTGTGTTATGGTCAAATTGGATTTGTTTTGTTTTGTATATATATATATATATATTTCATTGCATAAATTTGATGATAATTGAAACTATTCAAGAAATTGATGTTACAGGTGTTCACGGGTCTACATTATAAATAAATTTCTTATATTTTACACACAAAATTAAGACGTTTTCACGCATCACGTGAGTTTGCGACTAGTTCTATTAAATTATGAAATGATGTCACTTTAATAGAGTCAACGACGTTTTTTCAAAAGACAATAGACGAAAAGACTAAATAACCCTATTATTAAAGTTAATAAACTAAAATAACAAAAGTTAAACTTAATAGACTAAAATAATAATTCACCAAACTTATAAGATGTAAACTATATACCCCCACTCCCCCATCCAAAAAAAAAAAAAAGTTAAATGAACCTGTGGGTTCTAGTTAATTCAACTGGTAAATTCTCTTATCATCGAGCAAGAAACTTAGAGAGATTTTGTTCAATAACCTATTTTTTAAAACTATTTTACAAAAAATATATATATTGTTTTAAAACTTTTGAGGAAAATAGCCTGTCACAATGAAACTCTCACAAAAAGTCTATTTCTCAATATAATTTTCAAAGAGTTTTTTTTCACAAAATAATATTAAAAAAAAAAAATTCAAAGAACTTTTGTTGGAATCCCTCAATAAAAGAAAGGCAGAAATACACTTTTGGTCCCTATATTTAGGGGGTGTTTTCAATTTGGTCCTTATCATTTAATTTCAGTCAATTGGGTCCTTGTGTTTTTAAACCGTTTTCAATTTTACCCCTGGAGTCAACTCCGTTAGAAATCTGTCTACGTGGCAAACGGAAATCCTATGTGGCAGACAAAAATTGCTAAGTCCACTATTATTTGGCCAAGTCAGCAACAAACAAATAATAAATAAATAAATAAAACTAAATCTTAATTTCTAAATTAACATAAAATAAAATAAAATAACAAATCTATTTAAAATTTCAATTTTCTCTTTCTTTTCTTGGCAGCCAAACACCAAACTGTTAAACACAAATTGTAATTGCAACAACAATATGAAAAAAATCCAAGTCAAATGCCTAACTTCATTTCAAAGTGTAACAAAACCATGAAAAAGTTCAATCACAAAAATAAATACTTCCAAGAATTGAAACAAAAATACATTGCCAAGAACACTGGCTTTTGAGGTTTGAAGAACTAAGAACACTGGTTCTGAGGTTTGAAGAACCCACTCAACTCAACAACTCAAGCGAGATCTCGCTTGTTGCCGACTCGTCTCCAAGAGGTGTTGAGTCGGTGCTTCGTCAATCAAACCCAAACACCATGAACTCATTAAACAGCATCGTTCAACAAGTTGAAGCAAAGCTTGGTCTAGACCTCACCCACAAAGCTGGCTTGAGACCAGATCAACCTCCTCCTCCGCTCTCACCCACAAACACCACCTCAACCCATCCACCCACCACCAACAACAACAACTTCCACCAACAATTCTCTTCCCATTTTGCCCTCCAACCCTCTCACATTCACATTCGCCACCCACACCCTCAGCTTCAACCTCGACCA
Organism: Fagus sylvatica; assembly: GCA_907173295.1. Lineage (NCBI taxonomy): Eukaryota > Viridiplantae > Streptophyta > Magnoliopsida > Fagales > Fagaceae > Fagus > Fagus sylvatica. Next base: position 17,889,084 of record OU015762.1, on the reverse strand, counting down.
CACCCACACCCACACCCGCACCCGAACCCAGTTCCGCTATGGCAACATACAAAGCCCGAGGCTTTTACTCAAATGCTGCCCTTAAAACTCCCAAAAAAAGGTTTCATTTTTCTTCTTAATTTCTTAGTCAATGCACTCACCCACGAGGTCCCGAAGCCCACGATCTCGATCTCACCTCACAGTCGAAGCCGAAGCACACGATCTCGATCTCACCTCACAGCGAAGCCGAAGCCCACGATCTCGATCTCACCTCGCCAAGCATCGCTTCATCTTCTATCTCTCCACGCCGATCGTCTTCGAGTTCACCTCGCCGATCTTCTTCGATCTCTGGTTAGTGGTGGAGAGGGAGATTTAGAGAAAAGGAAATGAATGGAGAGGGAGAGAGAAAAGAAATCTGGGGAGGAAAAAAAAGAGAGGAAAGAGGAAAGAAAAAATAAAATAGAAAGGAAAAATAGAAAAAGAAAAATAAAAATAAATACGTGGTGCTGACGTGGCTTAATTAAATTATTTTTAAATGACACAGTTAGCCTATGTCAGCAATTTCTGTTTGCCACGTATGCAGATTTCTAACAGAGTTGACTTTAAGGATAAAATTAAAAACGGTTTAAAAACACAAGGACCCAATTGACTGAAATTAAATAATAAAGACCAAATTGAAAACACCTCATAAATATAAGGAGTAAAAGTGTATTTCTGCCTAAAAGAAATCACAGCCGACCAGCCCACTAGCCCAAAATTCCCGTGTATAAATAGCAAAAGCAAAAGCAAAAGTAAACAATAATAGCCTCACTTCACAAACAAGTGGTAGCAGTGAAAAACTTCTCTCTTTTCTCTCTCTGCCTTCCAACTTCAAATCCTAAAATTTCTTTACCAAATTTCTCAACCAAAACACTCTCTCAGAACTCATATACATCTATATCTATATCTATATATATACAGATAACGAAACGATTTTCTGAATTCTCTGATATACATCACTTTGGAGAAACCGAAGCATTAAAAGAGTGGTGCAAATATCAAAACCATGGCTTCTCACCAAAAGGTTTGAAATTTCTCTGATTTTTCAATCTCGCTGCCATGGAAAATCAAAACCCTGTTCTGGGTTTTCTTTGTTTCATCTCTGTTTGCAATCTTTTGTGTCCGTTTTTAGGGTTAGGGTTTCAGATACCATCCTACTGTGCTTGAATCACTTTTCACTGTGTGTTTCTCGATTGGGTTTTTGTAGTTTTTTTTTTTTCTAAATTCTTCAGAATTTGATCTTATTCTTGGGATAGAATAAATCTCAAATTGATAGAAAGAAAAAAGAAAAAAGAAAAAAAAAAAAAAAAAAACCAAAGCTTTATATTCCGAAGGAGTTAGCCCTTTGCAGTGTAATTTGATTAGTATAACTAAGTATGCAATCACGAAGGCGTGAAGATTATATTGCACTATCTCCAGCTTCGAAGCTACGTCCTCAACACCGATCGGAAATGGGTTCTGATGCGCTGGATCGGTCTCCACTCGCCCGGCGGAGTATGAGTCCTCATAGGTTAGATGCGTCTAGACGGGTTGCGGGTGGGAGTCGAAGAAGTCGTTCTATTGAAAGGAGGGACTATCATAATCGTTGGCATTTGGGTGGTGGAAATGGGGGTAGGAGTGATCGGGTACGATCAAGGTCGCCCCCTTTTGAGCAAGTGCAGAAAAGGGCTCAGTTCAATGACGGTGCTCTTGTTATGCATAGGGATTATGCACTGCCTATGGAATTGAGGCGGGGATATGAGTTGTCTGAGCATGCTGAGTTTAAGGTTGATGATGATAACTTGAAGTCAAACCATGTTTTTGGTTATGAGCATAGTAGTTCTAGAATCAGTAAAGAGAAGGACTTTAATGAAAGCAGAATGTCAGCTGGTGGTGGACATGGGATGTTGGCTCAGAAATCAATGGCAGTGGAAGATGGCATAGCACGGGGATCATATCGGTTGGATCTTGGTCCCACCTCAGGGTATGAAGAAACTGATGGGCGCCTATCGCCCTCATCTCGAAGTATTGATATACGCCGTTTTGAGCATGAAAGACTTAAGTATCAGGACACTATAGCTATGGAGAAATTACCAATCATGGACTCCTACAAAGATGGTGAGAAACCCATGTTTCAATCGAGGGATGTGCCCTATCCCATTGTGTCAGCATCTCATTCCAAAGGTTTTGCAGGCACATCTCCCTTAGCTGATTTGGCAAGCTCCTCTTCACGGATGCTGAGGAGCGAGTTTTTGGGTTCTTATCGGGATGACATGCACTTGCCTCCTCCTTCAGATGAATTTTCAAGGAGCAGTGGAAAACTTACAGATCCTATTGGTTTGAATGCATATGGGCAAAGACCACATATAGATTCTGCTGGAAAACATGAATCTGGACAGAGGAGTCTGACATATTACCAGAGAGGTGCATGTAGTCCCACCAGGGCCGAGTGTGAGGATTATCCATACCCAAAACTATGGGGAACAGTGAGTGATGACCGTGGATATCCATCTGATGACTTATATAGAGTGATGCCACCACATGTTCCTCTAGACTATGATCATGCACGAAGCAATTATGATCATAGAGATTTGTCAAGACCTAGTATAATGCACCCTGCTGTAAACAGAGTTGACAATATCATTGAGGATTCTTATGGAAATCCCCGAAAGGGTATTATATTTGACCATCCCACTTTACAAAAGCAGACAGTTCCAGAATACCTTGATACAAACAGAATGCCAAATACATCAAAGCAAGGTGGGGAGTATTTGGGTTCTGGACGTAGTCATTCTGAGTTTGAAAGGAGAGTTTCACCAGATTATGAAAATTCACATATGGGTGCATCACAGGATCGTCAAATCTTGCATACGAGAGCAGATTTTGGTTTTGGAAAAGATGCAGGTCCAAAGTTTGTGAAGGAGAGGCTGCAGAGCCCTCCAGTTTCTAAATATGATTTAGATTTGCATAGATATGCTGCAAAGATGCAGAGAATGGAGGAGTATGGCTTAAGTGAACCATCAGATAGGGTGCTTAAAAGAAAGTTCGGTTTCAAGGAAGAATTAAGTGGGCATGATTCTAGAAAAATCATGTCAAATAAATGGAATGCATCTAGAGAGCTTCAGGATCTATATGATAGTGAAGAGTGGATTGATGAAGATAGGAGTGCTTTGTATTCGTCCAGTAGTGTGGGATTCGACCATAATGAATACAGAAAGTCTAAGAGGATATATGATAGGCTAGAATATCGTCGAGATTTTGCATCTGATGATTGGGAATCATCTCGAGATTCTTTGGCACAGACACAAATGCATTCAGGAGGATTGTATAAACGTGGTGGTCGATATACTAGGGTTCATCCAAGAACTGCTTCTTTGAGCTCACATAACTTGCACCATTTTGATAGAAGAAGTGGTCTTCAGAAACAGCCCAAAGTTTGGAAAAGAAATGATGATTATAATGAGGATGAGCATGAAGATGATGGTGACACTTCAGAAGATTGGGTAAAGCCCTCAGAATCCGAGCCATCTGAGGACTCCGAGGAGTTTAAGCAACTGGTGCATGAAGCCTTCCTAAAGTACTCTAAAAAGTTGAATGTAAACCCAGCTGTTAGAAGACGATACAAGGAGCAAGGAAAAGCTGGTAGTTTGTTCTGCATCGTGTGTGGCAGAAGGTCTGTTTTCTTTTCCGTTATATTCTATCTAAACCTGGAACACCTGTTTTCATATTTTGATTCAGGAGTTTCCCAGTACTCTAGCCAATGAAGTCAAGTGAGTATGCACTAATCTTCAAGACTTTTCTAGTTTGGGATTTGCTTGGAATTTTTTATTTTTTATTTGATAACGGAGGGAACCCTTCTAAAGAAAAGCCTTTTGGACTCGCCTCTTGGTAGTAAAGCCTTTTATGAAACAAAAATTGTTTTTATTATTTAGGTTTAGGCATAGTGTTGGGAGATGGATGGTTTAGTGGCATCAATTTCATGTACTGGGGCATGAACTTTGATGAACTCTACTTTGATAGAAATAACTTCACAATTGCTGCTGTCCATTTTCTGCCCTTGCTGTTTCATTGAGTAGAGGGCTATTGAATAGGTCTAATATTTGGAAATAGGTTGTTGATCAGTGTTAACTTTTTTATTGTGGGTTTCCAGTGTTCATTTGCCAATCATGACAAATTGGATATTTAATATGAACCACACTATAGGGAGCATTTTGAGTATCGAAAGGCTGACACTTAGAGAAATGAAAATAGCATGTGACATGACAGACCATAGTAGCAGCAATAATAGTAGTTGTATATTCAAACCATTCTAGCACGGCCAGTGGATGGATTGGTTGTAGTCTTTAAGTCTGATTATATGTGAACATTTGCAGTGTTTGGTATTTATTGTCAAATCCGCATTAGCATAATGGTAAATACAATCAGGAGGGTGGGTTGCGTGTACTCAACACTTTAGCAGTATTTGGTATTTAGTATATAATGCTAAAGCCATTGTAGTACAGTGGTAAAGACTAGACAACTAGGCTGCAGGTGGGTGGGATATTGGTTTTAGGTCTCACTATATTTATATGTATGTTTTGTATGTATATAGCCTGAGTACTTTCTCAAATTATCATGGATACTGTCAAGGAATAACTTTGAACCTTCAGATCCAATGACATGTCTGAGCAATCAGAGAATCAATGTCAGAAATAGAAAGTTACAAGTCTGTGGATCAGTAGATATGTTGACAAAGGCACACCCAAGCTCTTTCTGCATGTAGTGTCTACACAAGCTCATGGAATTTATAATTAATTGATTTTATGTTAACTGGTGACCTTTTCATCTGAAGCACACATGGCAAGAAGTATGATGTCAGATTATGTTCATATTAGCAATTATTATGCCACTGGAGAAACAGAAAATTACCAAATTTCTTGTTGGCAGATTGGAGAGGGTAAGCTTAAAGAAAGCAGGTACTAATGTTTTGTCCCATTATGGGCCATGTGTCCTGGACTTAATGAGAGACACATTTCGTGATTGATTATGATATAGATTGTTACTTCTTTTAAAGGAATCGTACTTAACATCATTGATTTGCTAAGGTGAAAGCTCCCCTGGCAGTGGAATTATTTGATAATTGTCATCTACAGGTGTGTTAAAGAATTTGTGTAGTAACTTTTATATTCCCCCAGCGGGGGGTGCAGTGGGGCCTTGGCCCTGGTCCGTCAGTTTCCTTAAGCAGAAGCTATTGTACTTCAATGGATCATTTCAGTTAGGCTTTTTCGTTTTCCCCCCTTCTATTATGAACACACATTTAAGATTTTGAGGTTGGCCGTTGGCGGGTAGGTTTGAGGTTGACCCTAGTAAAGGGCCAATTTTAAGTTCAGTGTTATGAATGTGTAACCTTCTAGGTTCATTCGATGGTAATTGAATTTAGTTTTCATTTGATATACGCCCTATTCTCATTGTCTAAGATATAGCTTTGTTTATTTTCTATTATATACTTAAGCTCATAATAATTATATATTTGGAAATCTATATAGAGTAAACAGTTGAGTGATTCACTGGAGTAGTATTTTTACATGGAGTACCAGTAATGTTTATGATCTTCTTTGTACTAATTGATAGAAGTAAAGTTGGTGCATCGTGTTTCTCTTGAGAATGATGTAATTAATAATGCACCCTATTAGCATTTGTTTACATATCTGTGTTGTTACAGCTTCTCAAAGGAGTTCATGGACACTCAACGCTTGGTAACACATGCCTTCATGTCTCACAAGGTTGGGCTGAGAGCACAGCACTTGGGTCTTCACAAAGCAATATGTGTTTTGTTAGGGTGGAATACTGTTTTCCCCCAGGACACAATAACATGGTCTCCTGAGATCTTGCCCGCTGCAGAAGCCTTGTCTCAGAAAGAGGATTTGATACTTTGGCCTCCTCTCTTTATTATCCACAACATTTCTATGTCAGACAGTAATCCACGAAAATGGAAGGTTGTGAGCGAGGAAGAGATTGAGGTTTTTCTAAGAGGTGAGTGGCTTTGTATGATCTGTCGTGTAATTTTCTCCTCAATGTGCATCCTTTGGGCACATAGGGTGGTTTTCCTTTTCTAATAAAATTTTATCTTACCTATCAAAAAAAAAAAGTGAGTGTGGCTTTGTATGATTTGTTGTGTAAAATACAATTGGTTGAACATTAAATTTGAGTAGGCATAAAGTTATGCTTGTTAGGAGTATCTTCTAATCTTGACTACCATAACATAAATCAAATCGATTTTTAGTTGAAGTAAGGACAAAGGTTATTTTGTTTTATTTGCTTATGTTCATGGTATGCAGTATTTGAATGAGTCCAGCTTGTCTGTGAATAGTGAGAATTGTGCAACAAACTGTCAATTTGGGCCATATACTGCATTTTAATGGTTTGCCTTGTTATGGCAGGGAAAGGCTTTATAAGGGGAAGAATCAAAGTGGGCCTGGGGAGCCCTGCAGATAAAAGTGTTATGATCATAAAGTTCTTGGGCACTTTCACTGGCCTGGGAGACACAGAGAGGCTTCATAAGTATTTTGCCGAAAATAAGCGCGGGAGAGAAGATTTCGAGAGACTAACATCCAACAATGGCAGAAGTGGCGAAAGTTGGGATGCAGGAATGGAAGGAGAAAAGCTGGAGGAACATATTCTGTATGGGTACATGGGTATTGCTGAGGACTTGGACAGAGTAGATTTTAACACTAAAAAGTCTTGTTTGATCAAGAGTAAGATGGAGATACAGGATCTGGCAAATGCTCCTCTTAGACCTGATGAGAAGTAGCTGTTCACGAAGAAATTAATAGGAAAGGATGTTCTCTCATTGAAATTCTCTAATTCCCTCCAATTCTTAACCATATTAGAAACATGTGGTATTTTAAAAAAATTCATCAGTTTTAAAAAAACCCATGTAAACCACTCAAAATTAAATAAATGCCACATGTCATAAATCTAATTAAAAATTGGAGGAAATTGAAAGATTTTAATGGGAGGGGATCTTCCCCCGGACCAAATTATATGGATGGTGCTATAGTTTTGTGTTTCCCTACCTCTTCTGTAGAAGATTAAAGGCTTTTGTTTTTGTCAATGAAAAAGAAGATTTTCTTAGTGGTTCAGTACTGCTTATGTAAACAGATATTGCCTTGAAACCTTGTTTCCGTTGTGTATAAATACGTTTTGCATTTAATGATTTGGCTACATGGAATTGAAGATCATCATTTGACACCTAAAAGTCATCAAATTTTACATAGACATAGCTTTGTAAATGAGTGATTATTCAGTAGTTCAAGATGACATATAAATATAAATACATAGTCCTCTTCTCACATGAATGGTAGGTCTCATCACATAAATGTGGGTCTCACTAATTAATTTCATGGTAGGATCAACCATTCATGTGAGAAGGATTACATATTTATGTATAGTCTTGGACTACTGAATAATTTTCTTTTGTAAATATATTGACTGTGTTACATGGTAATCTGGGGGTTCTAATATGAATGCATGGTCCAGATCTTAATAATACTACATGATTCTTGGGAGGACAAATTATTGCAATTGTGAACTGCCAACCTTGGGTGATGTACTTAGACAACAAAAGAAGTATAGATTGAAGCATTTCTACAAATTGTAACAGAGCTTTCCAAATCCCAGTCCCAGCTACGCATTCAGAGCAGGTGCAGTTGGAAGATTACCCTGCTGTTATTTCAGTTGTATAGTTTGATATTCAATAGTAAAATCTTGCTAACGTTTACATTTAAAAAATAAAATAAAAATAAAAAAAGAAAATGGACAATCACAGGGCTGTGGGTCCCACTTGCTGTGAGAGCTGCGCGGATACATCCGACATACAAGATACCAGCTCCAATATCACTTACTAGCTTCAAAAAACCCATAATATCACTAAAGTTTTACTTTCCATGCTAACTTGGTGACCTTGTCTTTAATCAACAATGATTACTGGGCTACATGATGGAAAGATAATAGCCTCTTCCGTTGCAAATCCCTATCCTTTCCAGGTTAGGAACTAAATCTAAAATGCCATTTCTTCCCATTAGTAAAGGCCTAAGGGGTAAGACGCTAATTAAGTAGTATTCACTGATGGTAAGGATGCTAATTAGCGTCTTCCGAAATGTTGCTTATCTGAAGTCCATTGTGGAAGAGTCTGTACCAGGCAGATGCTATTTGTGATAGAGACAAGGGTGGTTAATCAGAAATGGTCAAACCATAAAGTTTTGGCATGATAATTGGAGGGTCGAGAACTATCAGGGAAAGATTCTCAGGCCCTTTGAAGTTTGAACAGGCATGAAGACTCTCTCAAGCTGTGTCATGCATGGGTGATGGGACCCCTCTAGAAACTAGTTTTTTGAAATCTATTACCAAGACCTCTCCTTCTCGCAATGGTCAATTTAGCTCTAGTTCAACATACCAGATTGTCCTGGATTTGGAACATCCAAAGCCAACAAGTTGAAAGTTGGAAATGGATCTGGAAACTCAACATCATCCCTCTTGTAACATTGGTTGGTTTCATGGTTTGTCATGGCAGATTGTCCACCAAAGTTCTTCTGATGAGAAGAAAGATTCTTCACGAGGACTCTTACCCTGTGCAAAGTAGCTCCTAAGACTCTAATCCATATCTTGTGAGATATTCCCTTGTGCAACCTATCTGGCTTAGCATTGGTATGTCATCTATGCCCCAATACTTTTTAGATCCAAATGTGAAAGATTTGAGTAAAGATGTGGTCTCGCTCCTCTCTAGCAACTACCTTTCATCCTCTTATCCCCTGCAAAGATGTGTTTCCCAATACTTGCTGGACGATTTGGTCTTCCCACAACGGATGGCTCTGTTTTAAGCAATCCTGACTAAGCAAGCGTATGGGGTTTACTAAGGGATAGCAACGGCAAATGGATTAGGAGCTACTTTCGAAACATTAGTACCACTAATTCCCTAGCAACTAAACTTTGGGGGCCTAGGGATGATTCAAATCTAACTCGTAATCTTGAAGTTTGCAAACTCATCATTGAGATAGATACTAAATCGGTTGTTAACATTCTCCTTTCAGAGAATAGCCTCTATAAATTTTCACCCCTACATTGCTTCAATATTTGACTAAACCTAATCCCATTTTTGAGGAGGCTCACCCCCATCGTGTGCACCGAGAAGGAAATTTTGGTGCGGATCTTTTGACAAAGACAAGGAACAATTTTTTGGATTGCCTTTCAAACTTTGTATATTCCCCTTCTTTTGTTGTAAGCCAATTATTGGTAGATATTTTGGATATTCTCGTACCCCCACTTATGTGATATTTGATCTTATTAATGCATGTTTTCATTTCCAACAACAAAAAAATAATAATAAAAAGGCTAATTAGCAACCTAGAAAGGCAGACTTCTTGTTCGAAGATGTTACATTCTTTTGGACTGTCCAAGCATCCAGACATGTATACTTGACATGATCACAAGTTTTCCCAACTTTTTATTTTTTTTTCCATTTACTATTTGACTTTGTAGGTTGTTGAGAAAATCCAGTGTCCCATTGCAATACATAGAAGATTTCTTTTACAAACAAAAAAATAATCAATGAACTACACAAAAATGTTACTGACTAACAAAGTAACGTGTCTTCAAAATTTTGAACAATGAAGTATTGCAATAGCTGCTGAGAAAACATACAAAGGATGTGGGACAATAAAGTCCAAACTCTAAATAAAGATCCTAATTAGCAAGTATTTTTTGTTTGCACCAACGAAAAGAAAAAACTATGGAGATAATATATCAGATATCAAGCATTTAAATAACAACAAACAATTATGTCAATAAATATTACAAAATTGCAAAAGCCTATGAAATGATAAGACTTATACAGCTGGCTCAACTGGTTTTTGGGTCTTCAACCCAAACAAATTCTCAAATAATTTAGGAGCCATAGGAGGAAGATCCATAGGCTGAGGAGCCATGAAATTGACAATCTTTTCATGAACATTATACCTGAAAAATTATAATGCAGGAGAATAATATGAAAATACATTCAGATATGAACCATGTTCCCAAATTACATAACCGCAACTCAAAATAGGAATTTTTTTGGGGGTTGGGAGTAGTTACCTTATCTTGCGACTTTTTGAGGCACGCCGATCAACGATCTTTCTCTTCTTAGTTTGCAACTTTTTCAAAGCATAAAAGGCCGTTTCTGTGTAACATGGAAGGGTTAAAATCAGGGAGTAATTTACTGAATGTTTAGTTGGTAGATTTCCTTTAAAAACTACAGTACAAGTATGAAACTGATGTTCTCCAAAAACCAAGTTCCATTTGGAAATGTACAAAAATACCTTTTAATTATTATTTTTTTTAAGGAAATATTTATAAATTGTAAGCTGAAAATCTATTTTCATGTACACTAAAAGCTAAGTTCCAGAAAACCAATTGTAAGACTCATAGATAGAGATAATAAATGATATTGGCCTTGCCACTGGGTTTTCTTCTACTAAATAGGAGGATAAGATGGCAAAGTATCAAGCAATTATGCCCATCCATCCCTCTTCATATCCAAAGCAGTGCTATAACTGGAATGCCCACTCATGATTTATAGAAGAAAACCTTTTCTCTTTTTCCCTTTATTTTCTCTTTTGCATCCCGAAAAGGATTTATTCATAATCAAGCGACTAACTTCTATATGTTGACCATCAACCTACTGCAACTCTCTTCCTTGTTCCAGGCTTGGGACCAGTTGTGAGCAAAATATACAACATTAAGACTGCTACAAAACCAACTATGCTATAAAGTATTGAATATTGGGCTATTAAGAACACATTCATAAAATGAGTGTAACTAAATGAGAATGTTAAGATGGATAAATAGCAATACAAAGAAAGGTCATGCAATGAAGAATTTGTAAAGATAGGGGTGGGTCCTATTGATGAAAAGATATGCAATCAAACTTATTTGGTATTTGTACACCACAGAAACTCTTATAGATTGGGTCCAAGAGCAGAAAAATGGATACACAAATTACAAAATGCCACAAAAAAATTTACCAGATGATGTTGGGTCAACTGTCTCCAAGAATTCCTTGAGTAATTGCTGGTAAAATTCGGAGTCATCCAAAAGTTCCGGGTCACCATCAGCCTGTACTTCCTAATCAAAGTACAAGAGATATAATAAACATCATAATGTGATGAGAAAAAGCATAACTTTGATAATGTTACACAAAATCCTCTCTCTCTTGGAGCTTACAATAAAAGATCTCATTTTGTTTTTCTCAGAATAAATAAGGCTGCATCATATCTAATGACATATGGCAGTCAACATTCTGTAATCACCATTATAAGTACGATTTTATGTTTCCAGAAAGATAAGGTTGACAATGTTTACAGGAGGAAACTGATCATATTTATTCAGAATACCATGTGTTTTCTCCTCATGTCTCTCTAAGTTTACAAACACATTTTTCATTTATTTAGTTTTTCATATGTAAAATTATCTATATAACAAAATTTAGTTGAATTATCTCTCATAGCAATATGGTTGCCATCATATTAAACAGAACCAGTGACGTGTTCTTCACGCAAAATAGAATGAGTTCTTATTGCATAGCAGCTGAGGGAAGAAATGATTATCCAACAGAAGGCCAAGGAGTAAAGTTGAAGCCTAATCAATAAAAGTAATAATTTATCACTTACCAAAAAAATTATTACTTATCATTAAAAAAAAAAAAAAAAAATTTGAAGCCTAGCAGATCTGATCTTATTGGATTGATTTTGGAATATCATAAAATCCTAAAGTTCATGATATACTGGAAACTTCCGTACAAACTACAAAGAAAAAAAAAAATCTAGAAATTCAATTTCCATGGACCTTCAATATACATCTAATCTTATGGTATAACAAACCTACCTCATACTTTTCCATAAATTTATAAGTTATCCTAAGTGTTTGTTTCAATGAGCACTGGACTAAAATTGAGTTGCTTATTCAATTATTTAGCTTATGTAAATCTTATTAAAGCTTTACTTTTTCTAGGTACAACTGTACTTTTGCTAAGCTTATTTTTTTAAGCCCAATAAACTAATGAAAAGAAGCTCTCCCAAAACGAGCACAGATTTGGCTCCCATGCAAACCCAACTTTTTGCCCAGGCAACCATTATGTTTGAATTGATTAGTTATCTTGTTTTCCCACCATAATAAAATGCCTAAAATATATTTTGGTATTCTAAAGGCATGTTTGAAGGAGATTAGACTATCCAATGTACTTCACAATAAAATCACAAATCCACCCACCAGAGTGGTCTATTTTAAAGATTGAAATCAACACCATGAGTGACACAAAAGATTGGAGGTTGTCTCAGAGTATCCCAAAAATAACTTCAACGGCAATGGTTCCATTTGCCATGCTGGATCATTCTAGACAATGATTTGATACCTTCAAATGCAATGCAATTTGGCAATGGGGAAATTTGCACTCTCTTAGACATACAAGCACACCCAGGGGAAAGATTTTATTTTTAAAGTATTTGACATTTAAACAAACTTCAATGGTTCCACTGTCAGGTGGGTCCTAGAATCAAAATGAACATTGTATTATCAACTCAAGTAGAGACAAAAAAGTAGTATTACCTCTCCCTTCGCACTACCCACTCCCTCAGGATCCTGCCATCAACATGTCAAGTATTAGAATACACATAGATGTCAAAAGGCTAGTTTTTATGATAGCTTGTCCATTTTAGTCTACATGTGTGTGTGGCCTTCATCAGAGTGTAAACATGCATTCTCTCTTAAGTCACATAAATAAAAAAATAAAAAAAATTATCTTACAGTCCCAAACATGCTGACTGTTGATCTCCTCAGTTGCATCCGCTTGAGCATTCTACTTGGATCTCTCATATAATTAGCAACTTGCTCACTAATATTCTGTATGGAATAGAAGAATTTAGTGAGCCTGTTTTACATCTTATAGACATAAAACTATAAAAGTCTGTCCAGTCATAGGGCTTAACCTGATTAAAAGCTTGCAATTTGCCTTTAATAGCAGCAGCACCAGTTGCCACCTCTGTCTTCCTCTGCCATTTGTTTATTGAATTGTCTCTGAAGGAAGCTATTCTACAAGATACAAAAACCAAAAACATAAAACTATTATCCCAATTTAATACAGACAATTTACTCCAGTACCAGGATTTTCCTCCTCTAGGTTTTCAATCTCAATAATGCGTACATATCCCAAAAAAGATACATTCACAGGAACCTCCATAACATTAACAACAAAAGACAAATATTCAATATACTAGTTAAGAACATAAATAAATTTAACGTGGAAAAAATTGGCCATTTCAAACATTATAAAACAAATATATGTTCAGATGTTGACACAAGACAAGAAATTTTTTTCAACAATTCCCTCCGGAGTATGATCAGTAACAAACCAAAAAGAAAAATCTCCTCTCAACAAAGTAAAAGAGGAAAGGAGACCTTAAATTTTTTTTTTTTTTTTTTTTTGTAATTCTAGTTTTGTCTACCTAAGTAAGTCACTCAACTCATTGGTATTGGATGAAGAAATAAAAAAATCATGGTTTCCTACTTTTTACACAAAAGGGTTAGTGTTCAAGCTCAACAAATCATAAGCACATGTAGAACTGTAGAAGATGATCAAAAGTACCTCATATGCATTTGAGAAACCATAGACCAATCTTTATCACCTTCAACATTCGAGTTCTTAGAAGCTTCTGAATGCTTAGATGATCTTCCAGAATTACCTTAAGAAGAGAAACCTTGTTATGATAAGCAACCCATATCAATAACTTTTCATGCACATATGTAGTTCGTTCTTGAACAGTAATTATGCATGAATTCAAAAACAAAGTCTTGAGCTGAACTGACAAGCTGTTGCTGTTTTACAATTCGGTCACCATTTAACATTAGTTTTATGTTGAAGACCAATTTCAGAAGGAAATTAGAAATATCAGAAGCCTTGTAGGAAAAAGAAAAAACAATAAAAATCATTGGGATAGCAGAAATATTGTTGTAGAAAGATTATAAACACTTTTGAGAGATTGAAATTATGATAAGGAACCCTAAATATAGAAAATGGAATCTAGCAAAGTAAGGCAAAATTGTCAAACACAGTGCCAGGTGAGTGGATAACGCAAAAGACAATACAGACAAAACTTGATCCATACCATCTGTGGATTGAACAATAGAAGGATTCTTCTCAAGCAAAGCCTGTCAAAACAAAATTACCACAAGATGAACAGAGAAAATATAATGACAGAGCAAAATTTATACCAAAACAAAGCATCAACTGCTGGTCATATTCTTTTTGAAGCTAAATGAACGTATATCAAAAGACAACGTTGGCAAAAAAAACTTTTCAGAACAGCCATACCTCTTCTAGTTCCAATAGAGAATCTAAAGTTTTCTTAGATGAGGTAATGAGGTCCGAATATGTTGTATTGACACCCTCATCTGAATCACAGAATGAAGACCTAACTAGCTCCTGCAGAAAATCCATCATCTTTAGTGACTATGTTTGGATATTATAAAGAGCTAGAATCAAGGAAAATAAGAGTAAACTACCACAAAATACCTGGGGTAATCTATTTGAACTTGAGAATGCTTTCTGAAGTAAGAATCTGAGCTCCAGAGTTTTGTCCCAGAGAGCCTTTGGTAGAAGGGGGAAAGAAATACATCAATGTTTAATCATACCCATAAGAGAGGGAAATGGTATACATCTATTGGAATGAACTAATTACTTCAAAGACTATAATTATTACTAAAGGATAGTAACAGTCAAGAACATATACTTAAAAAGAAAAAAGAAAAATGAAGCAGCCAAAGGAATGAAAACTGTTAACTGAATCTGTAAAACCTATTTACTGGTTAACTAATAGTGTTCAGAGTATACAAACATGTCCACACCTTTTGATTCTTCACTGCCTGACCCTTAAGAAGATCATCATCCTTGTGACGCGTCAAATCCTTTAAAATATCTCTGAATGAATATTGAAGCCCAAAAATTAAATAAAATGGCATAAATTAGCAGATGCGTATGGACATGTATGTCATTACAAATGTGTCAAATATCATGTATGTGTGTAATTGAGAGCATCTGTGTGCCACTTAGAAACTACCAAACAAAGGTTTTATCACGCAAGATCCACCTTGGTACCTTAACAACCATAATCAGGATGCAAATGAATCTACTATTTATACAAAAGAGAACAGTAACGCACACTACAATGTCAGCACGGACAAGATATCAGTTTGCTAACTGAAATCTTCCCACACTCATTGGAACACACTCCTTCCCATAGAATTTCCTCCAAGTTGGAACAGCATTTAGTTACAAATCAGTTTGTATCAATCTTGCTACAAACTACTACGTGGCAACTCATTAAACCATCCAGGTGTATTATTTAAACAAGTCACATGATTCATTAAATGTCATGTGACTATAAATGGTCTTATGAGTTGCAACATAGTAGAAATTACTACGAACTTGTTTGTAACTAAACTAAGTTCTTCAAATTGCAAGTAAAATTTATGGAAGACAAGTTCTCCAAGATATCAAAATCATATTAAACCCACACCCAGCAACTAAAATCAATGTTTCTAATTCACAACAAAAAATAAATAAAATGCATAACCAATGTGGTAAACAAGAAAAGTCTTACATCTCCTGGTGCTTAAGACCCTTATACTCCTCTTCTAGTTCTTCCATCTCCTCATCTCTACCTTTAGCTTCTTCTTCTTCATCTCCCTCTCCTTCTTCACTTTCTCCTTCATCATCATCATCATCATCATCATCTTCTTCTTCTTCTTCATACTCCAACTACATCATAAATACTCAATTAACAAGAATCATAATACAAATTCAACCCAATAACAATATTAATCAAAATCCGAATAATTATTGTTTAAAAATAAAAAAAGCTCTTTTTTCTTTTTTTTGCTTACAGTTAGGTTCTCGTTATCCATGTCATCATCGTAATCTTCGAAATCATTGTCGCTGTCTTGCGCTTTTCTCGACCGCTTCGAAGTTAACTTCATTTTGAAATCCTAAGAATTTCCAAAGTACGTTTAGCTCAGTTTAGGGTTTTAGAGCAAAACCTTGTCTCTCTCTCTCTGTCTCGCTTTCTCTCTCTTTTCCTCTGAAGAGCATTTGGGCTTCGAGATTGTTAATGGGCTCAGCCTACAATTCAGAGGAAGCAAAAAAAAAAATAGTAATTTGGGCTGGGCTTGATCCTGCCTAGGGCTTACTATTGATTACCTTGCTGGAAAAGAAAAAATTTAAAAATTTATTTAGGCCTAGGCTTGGTCTTGCCCAGCCCATTACCCCATTAGATGAAGAAGATGGCATTTAGAAGTTGAAAGTTGAAACTACTTAATGACCCCATATAAACAATTTGTTAAACTACTTATTAATTAATAAAAAAATAAAAACAATGAGAAAAGATTTTGAACTTTAAAGGCTATAAAATTACTTATTCGGTAAAATGTACCAAGATCCTTAAGACTCCGCCAACTTCTTTTTTTTTTCATTATTTTAGTAGATAAACTTTAGTATTGTAGCAAATAAACCCTTCATATTCATTATCTGTCCATTTGACATTTTTTTTTTTTTTTTTTTTTTTTTTCACCAAATCATTAAATAAAAAAAAAAAAAAAAAAAAAGGGTCTTACTGTACAATATAAAAATTTAGAAGATCTTAGTACTTTTTTTTTTTTTTTAACGATTTAGTGCCAAAAAAATATTAAAATAGACGGAGAAGAGACAAAAGGTGTCTATTTGTTATAATACCAATTTTTATGTGCTAATTGGCAAACAAAAACAAAACAAAAATTAAGGGGGTCTTAATACATTTTAACCTCAAATATATGAGATAAGATGTATTGTTTCATTTTTAAACTTGAGTTTAGGAACGATCAAAAGGAGATGAGGGGAGACCAAAAATGAGAGTGATTAGTATTCTTCTCCTGTTTGGTAGGAGGAAAATGAAGAGGACACAAGATAGGGTGGGGGTTGTTTTGTCCTGTGGCTTACAAAATTTGATCCCTCTAAATTGAGAGGGAAATATGAGAAAGACAATTAACATTTTACCCCCACCTTTTAAAAACTAATTTTTTTATTTTTTTATAAGATAAAAAAATAATGTTAAAAAATTGTTTTTTATATAAAAGTAATATAATAGTACATTGTTACGAATCACTTTTTTTTTCCTCCCATTTTTCGTTCCTACTAAACAAATGAATGATACATTAATTCTCTATTCTTCCTACCAAACACACAGTTGTTTTTTATATAAAAGTAATATAATAGTACATTGTTACGAATCACTTTTTTTTTCCTCCCATTTTTCGTTCCTACTAAACAAATGAATGATACATTAATTCTCTATTTTTCCTACCAAACACACAGGATGAAAATTAATATCTTTTCCATCTTCTCATGTTACTATCATTCCATTTTTTTTTCATTCCCCACCAAATATACCCTAAAAGATGGTTTTTTTTATATATATATATAAATAATTACAGGAAGTATAAGGCAAACATGTACATATTGATTCCAAAACGTGTATCCTGCTTAGATTTGAAAATTTTGAATGTTTGAGGATTACATTCACATGGCCAACCAAGTGGACCCACTAGAACCCTGCAGAGGAAGCCAGAGATGTAGAATTATAATCATTAATCATAGAATAATGTATTATGTTATGTGTTATAGTTATAGTTATAGTTAATTAGTACTTATAATAAGTTATAACATATTATTAAGAGAAAGTTAGGACAGGCAGGACAACACCCCCACGCACCTAGCTATGACTTTTATGAGTCTCTGAGAAAACATCCCACAGTCCACACGTGCAATCATGGCCAAGCAAGTGGGCCCCACGTGCAGGACAGCATGCACACTCTCTATTTCCAAGCAAAAGCTAGCTCAGCTAGATTCTTGAATTAAACCCCCTGCACGTGCAATCACTAGCATATCATTGTGGTATACAAATTTATTTATATATAGGGTAAGGCTTGGGTCCAGTGCACAGGAGCACTGGACCCGTTAGGATTCTGCCACGTGTCCAGTTTTGTATAGTTTTTATACACGTGGCAGCATCTCAACGGGTCCAATATTACTGTGCACTGAACCCAAGCCATTCCCATATATATATATATATATATATGTATCATATCATGTAACTATATATGTATATCCTATATTGTCCCCATGCACATGCATGTCTAGCTAGGAAAATTTCAATTCTCCCCCCAACGTACGATACTATAAGTGGGACTAAAATCGGACGGTGTGGAGTGCATAATATTCTGTTCTTCATGTCTCCGAACTCATCCAAAGACTATCATGGGAACTGGGAAGTGACAATTGCCAATTGGGATATGAAGCTTTGAGCCAAATGATTAGAGCTGGGGTTTGACTAGCGACCACATACATCGTTTGACCGCACGTGAGCACAGGTGTGTCTACTTCTATTTGTTGTACCTTAAATGTATGATATTCTCTACCCAAAAAAGATATGATATAATAATATATAGTAGTTTAATTGCATGAATATAAGTAAATTATGCTTAGTCAAAAACTAATGCAATACATGTGAAATAGGATTTGGCTTCCACTTTTCCACTAAAAAGGGCGTCAAAAGCTATGTTTTTGATGTGTTTGTATGAAATTCAAGTTTTTATACGTAACAAATGATGTGGCAAAGGCACCACCAAGATACAAGCACATGGGACTAGACAATGGTCTTATCAGGAATCAATAAAAAGAAAATATGTGAAAAATTCAATAGGATGGATATAATACCAATAAGGAAGACATGTGTGAATAAAGCTCTAATTGTCACACATATGACATCTGGAAATTAAGAATTTAAAGCACATTTACCATTTGCTCATAACTGTCGAAGTAATGGGCCACAATCGAAGCAATTACCAAACACTGGTGACCATTCTCGTGGCAGATGAAGAACGAATCAAAATCAAAGGTAACCACTAGATTTCAAAACTATTAATAGAGGGCTTAACATTCAGAAGAGGACACCAAGAACCTCCTAGAGAACACCCATAAAACTATTTAAGAGAACTGAAGAAAACATGAAAACCTTTTGAGAGCTTTTGCAATACTGAGAACCAAATATTCTAAACCTTTGCCCCTTGAGAGATTCGTTTAACTTGTGAAGAGCTTGTTCACTAGTTAATTAGCTTATATACTAGTAAGTTTGGTTTGTAATTATTCCTTTGAGATTATGCTTGTGAATACTTTTGTACTTGTGTGAATATATGAAGTTTTTCTTGAATGTCATATGATTCCTACCTCGATTTGCATGCTTTGCTTAACAATGTGCTCTTGAATACATCTGATTTTCCTACTGATTGACTTAATAGAAGTTCAATGTGCTCTTGAATACCTTCGTTTTTCCTACTAATTGATTTAGTAGAAGTCCAATGTGCTCCTGAATACCTTCGATTTACTTACCAAATGACTTATTACAAGTTTGATCATCAATCTTGACTTAATGACTTTATTTTGAAACCAAATTGTTATTAGTTAGAACATATTTACTACTGCACACTAGTGCATTGTTTGTTTGAATATTCTGCCTCAATGCAAAACTTTTTGGTGATCCTAAGGTTCGATTTGATTACTTTTGATAAGAATATGGTTATAGAAGCCCACTCATATGAACTTTGACTTAGAAATTGACATGTGACTTGGCAATCTGTCAATTTACTTTCTATCAGTTATTATTTTTTTGCACTTTACCTTCTAGCACTTTTCTTTTCAAGTTCTGTACTTTCCAATGTTTTATCTTTCTCTTGCTTGCATATTTTATCAAGGCAATTACTGAGCTCATAATACTTTTAGATCGAAATCAGAATGTGGTTCTAAAACTTGCTTTAAAGCACTAGATCCTCTGCAAGTTGAAAACAAATTTAGTTATTTATTCCCTTTAAACAAATTGACAACCATTCTTTATAATTTATAGTTTGGCAATAAACATGATATTGATGAAAATAAAAAAATTGTTTTAGAGTTTATAGCACATGTTAGCGTGCAACTCCAATTAATTCAGCCATATGGTATGTTTTAGTGCTTTGGGGATTGTCTATCATTTGGTGCAAATCTACAAAGAGCAATATCATAGAAAATGGTCGGAGTAGACGAGGCTTATTTCGTTTTAAGAATAATTAGACTATATTCTAGTCAATTATTGTCTCTTCCTATAAATATATATAAGAATGTCAACGATTCAATCTATCATAAGTTTTAGAATTTTCTTGGGGTTGATCATTCATTTCTTATTTTGCCGAAAATAAAACGTTTTAGTCATAGCTTGTGCTAGGGGTAAGGGGATTTAGACTTTTGCTTTGATTTTTCTCATGCATCAAGAGCCCGTTTGGCCCCGTGATTTCCAGGGGTATTATTGATAGAAACCACAATTCTTTAGTCGTTAGGCCCCGTGTTTTTAGTAAAATCGTGTTTTTGAAATCACGCAAATATCGCGTTTAGAAACTGGAGCATACCTACTGCTTTTTCCATTACGCGCAATTTGTTCCCAAAATCTTCCAAAATCATGTATACACACCGCAGTTTTTTCTGTACAAAATACCTAAATTATCCTCAACTTTTATTCTTTATAACCAAAATATCAGCCAAAACCTCATCTCATTTGTTCTCTTTCAACAATTTTCTTTTCACAACAGTGCCCTCCTCTGCTCTGTCGTGCACATCTGTTCTGCACTGCATCTGCCTCTCTCAAGTAACCATTCTTCATCACTATCTTCTCCTCAATTTATTTGATAGAATTGGGCTGTTGATGAGGGATTTGCTTTCATTTTTTCTTCGCAATTGTCTACTCCGTTTTGTAGTTGTTTTTCTGTTATGTTTTGTAGTTACTGAAGCCTCTGGAATTTTGATTGTCAAAAAGATAACTTGAGTTAGATATTAGGTTATGTGTGGAGCAACAGCTGCAACGTTTGTGGTGAGTTTTAGACCACATAAGTAATTGCTTTTTGGTTGTACAACACAATAAGTTGGTTTCTGGTTGTACAACACAATTAAAGA
Organism: Fagus sylvatica; assembly: GCA_907173295.1. NCBI lineage: Eukaryota > Viridiplantae > Streptophyta > Magnoliopsida > Fagales > Fagaceae > Fagus > Fagus sylvatica. The sequence continues at coordinate 17,868,011 of OU015762.1, read as the reverse complement.
TTTTGATGTGATTATTTGCAGATATTAACATAGCCATAGTTACATCACAACAAAGACTTTTAGATGTCTTGTTCTAAAAAGCATATATATCATCCTAATACTAATCGAGTGACATAAGCATATGTGATATGCCTATGTGAACCATTGAAACGTGACCATACTTATGTACGTTGGTATATGTATATATATATATATATATATATATAAATTTATTAAAGGAACTTATTTTTTACATATAGTAATATATTTGTGGTTGACAGTAAGGATACATTCAAATAAATTGGAGAACTTTGTATTGGCAAAGTTACTTGTGTATGACTGCTTATTTTTATTAATTTCCAAATCTGTTTGGTTGTACAGTACTCATGTAGATTTTGTTATAAAAGTTGTAAAAAATATATTTGAAATTCAAAATCTTAAATCTGCTACTTCATTGTAGTTTTAGATATCTTGTTCTTACATAGGAAGATGAAATAAAATATTGGCTTTGTCTTTTAACATCACTTGCTCTTGGTGTGAGTTTGCCGCTTTCATGTATTTTATTTTATTTTTCTTTGTGTAGATGGGTAAGAAAAATGAGACCTCAAATTTCAACCCTAAACCATCACAAAATAACTCAAATGTTAGAGTTTAATGAACACCACAACAGATTACTATATTTTGTGAAGCTTGTGTGGATGAGGTATTCAAGGGTAATCGACCCATTACCCACTTTAATAAACCAGATTGGAGGAATATAGAAGCGAATTTTAAGAAGAATATTGGTAAGGAATATCCAAGGATAAAATTTAAGCATAAGTGGGATACATTGAAAAAAGATTGGGTAGCTTGGAACAAGTTGAAGGGAAGTGAAACTGGATTGGGATGAGATGCAACCAAAGGAACAATAACTGCAACCGATGAGTGGTGGGAGAGGAAGTTAACGATATGTTTATAACTATTGTATGTATGTTTTATTAGTTAACTTAACCATGGTACTTTTTAGATATTAATAAAAGCGTTTAAACTTGTAGGAGGTCCCTGAGGCTGCAAAATTTCTGGAAAAGGGATTGGATAATGCTGACTTATTAGATATTATGTTTAAGGATACTGCAGCCACTGGAAATTTAGCATGGGCCCCCTCTTCAGGTGAGTTACCTTCTGATTTAGAGACACCTGAGGAGGGGTTAGGTAACGCATCTGGTGATTTATCTTCTCCAGTTGATGATGATGATGAAGTTGAGACACCTAGCCTTACACAACCAACCCAAGACAAAGGAAAGAAACGAGTATCGATTTCATCCCTACATGGTAAAGGGAAGAAAGGAGGAGCAGCAACAATGTTGACACACCAACTTAGTCGTATCTGTGAGGCTGTGGAGCTAAGGAACTCATCTAGTTTGATGGAACCACGTAGTAGCATTCGTGATGTCATGGAACGTGTGTGCACCTTAGATGGCGCTGAGAAGGGTTCAAATCTTTACCTCATGGCGGCCCGTATTTTTCAGAAACAAGAGAAGAGAGAGATGTTTGTTGTTATGGGAGAACCACATTTGCAGCTTAAGTTTTTGAAAGATGAAGCAGAGTTATTAAGGAGGCACTACTTCACCACTTGATTAGCAAGTGAGAAGTTTGTAGGAAAAAAAATTCTTTAAGGTTCTTCATAATTTATTGTTTTATCTTTTGAACAATGTGTTTGTTAAGGTGTATGTTAGAACTTATTGGGATGTTTGAATAATCTATTTAAGCTATTAATTATGGATTTTTTTTTGTGCTTTATTTAATTTTTTTATTATTATTATTGTTTAGGTGTAACCAGATGGATTATGATGATTATGTTAATAATAGCGATGATGATCATGACAATGTTGATGATAATGATGATGAAATAAATGAACTTGTTGTTGCCGGATGTCAAGCAGTTGTGAAGTATTATATTAACTACATTGAAAAACAGCCTTGTAGAAATTCCGAAGAAACTAGATATAGATGGTTAATTCATTGTATGACTAGTAAAGAAAAAATATGTTATCAGAATTTTAGAATGAAGCCGTATGTTTTCTTTCAATTGTGTAGTATTTTACAATATACGTATGGACTTCGACATACAAGGCGTATTAGATTGGAACAATCAGTAGTTATATGTTTGAGGATACTTGGACACGGAGCATGTAACATATTGGTTCAAAATAGATTCCAACATTCTGGTGAAACTATACATAGACATTTTCACAAAGTTTTGAAGTGCCTTAATCAAATGGCAATAGATGTGCTCAAACCTTCTGACCCGACTTTTAGTGTCGTTCCAAGTCATATACAAAATAATCAATTATATTGGCCACATTTTAAGGTACATTTCATTCATTCCATAATATTTTTTATATTTCATGAGACCATTATTAAGAATATTTACTGAGTGTCTATGATTTGTCTTATATTGTAGGATTGTCTTGGTGCCATTGAAAGTACACATATCCAAGTAGTGATTGGAGAGGACAAAAAAATTCCATACTGGGGAAGAAAGGGTGTACCAACTCAAAATGTGATGGCAGCATGTGATTTTGATTTACTTTATGGCTTGATGGGAAGGTGCGGCACATGATACACGTATTTTCTTAGATACTATCCGTAAGAACTTTGTCAACTTTCCAAAACTACCACCAGGTATATAATAATTTATATCTTAGAAATGAATGGATATTGTTTATGCATATATCTCATTTTTTTTTTTTTTTTGGTATAGGAAAATATTATTTGGTTGATGCTAGATACCCCTTAAGGAACAGATATTTGACACCATATAAAGGAGAGAAATATCATCTTCCAGATTTTCGGTGAGCTGGTCGAGGAAATAAAATAGAAAAAAGGTTCAACTATGTTCACTCATCACTTAGAAGTGTGATTGAGCGAACTTTTGGAGTGTGGAAGAATAAATGGAGAATTTTGAGGCAAATGTCACCTTATGACATTAAACACCAAAGAAATATTATAGTCACTACTTGTGTCTTGCATAATTTTATTAGAATACATGACAGGGAAGATGAGGGATTTAAGTGGGATGAATTGGGAAGCAATGCTGATGAAGGAGGTGAGTATAGTAGTAGTCAAGAAAGCATGGAGAATATACATCACGAGGAGATGAAAGTTATTAGTGACAAGATAGCTCGGTTCATTTGCGGGTTATAAAAAATATTTATACTATTCCTATTTTTTATGTATTGGTTGGTATTTTTTTCTTCTTCTTAAACTTATTAATTAATATGGATTTTATTGGGTGTGAACAATTTTAATGGATTTTTTTTTTATCATTTTTATATTTAGCAACAAAATATTGTTATTATTGTTACAATTTGTAAGTATTTGAAAAATTACACTATAACTTAACAGTATAATCAAGTCCTTTTTTATCATTTGCACCCAAAACAGTAGTTTTATATTAAAATTAACCAAACACTTAATTGACAGAAATAACAATTTTTAATTAGTTTTGCCAAATGCTTAATTGTGATTTTCAAAATCATGTTTTCAAAATTGTGATTTTAAAACCGCACTTTTTAAAAAACTCATTTTTTCAAACAACTAACCCAAACCCACCCCAAGTATATATATTGCCAATAATACCATGTACGTTTAATGATAGAAAGCGTGGACAATTGAGAGAAATGAGATCTGGGTGTGGAAGCCCTCCGGGATGGAATCTAAGCAACACAAGTCTATGCGTCCTTGGTATTGATAAATGATTAATTTAGGCCTTGTGCAATGCGAGTCTATGCGATTAGATCTATTCGAAATGCATGCATATCTTAATCAAATGTGAATTTAGCGAAATTTCAAATAATCTTTATTGAAATATCCCTTCAAAACTTTCTCCTGCTTTTTTGAAATCCTTTGATGCAAGGCAACAAGATCTAATCAATTCTTCTTATATAATAAATAAATAAATAAATAAAAAACAACAACTTATGCTAATTGAACTACAAGAGTTAGGGATAGCAATAAACCCACGACCCGCGGGTACCCGCCCCGTCCCGCTCCAAAAAAACCTGCCCCGTTTATGTAAGAGAGTATCGGATCGGGTTTTTTTAACTGAAACGGGTTTTAAACGGGTCGGGTTTTGTTGAAAAAACCCGAATCTGACCCAAACTATTAAAAAAAAACTGATCCGAATCGCCGTTTCCAGAGGCGGCCTCACCACCAACTCTCATCGGAACTCGTGCTACGGATCTGGGAATGGAAGACCAGCGCTACTTCCGCGACGTGGTTCGTCGGACCAGAACCAGGGCCAAACCCAAGCCGACGAGCTTGATTCAGACCACCGACTGCGCTTGATTCAGAGCCAGAACCAGAACCAGGGCCAAACCCAAGCCGACGAGCTTGGGCCCACGCCCACACGCCGTGTCCGTGGCGATCTACGCGCAGCTTCTGTGATGCGTGACCGTGGGCTCTGGCTGAACCGCGACAAGTGGATCGTTGGGTCCATCCGGGTCTGGTGCCAACTACAAAAAAAAAAAAAAGAATCGGGTCGGGTACCCGTCGGGGCGGGTTAAACGGGTACCCGTTAAAACGGACGGGGCGGGGCAGTAAATGGGTTTTTTGGGGGGGGTCTCGGATCGGGGCGGGTCGAAACCCGACCCATACCGCCCCATTGCCATCCCTAACAAGAGTACTCTTGGCTATATGAAAATAATTATAAGAAAATTACTATATATATACATATATGAAAAGGCAGCACAGTTCATATACACAAATATAGCATTAACATTCATCTTTCTTGTCCTTTATGTAAATCATATGGCCACAGTCATTATTTCTTTTTCTTTTCGTTTATCATATCTGTCACATTAATTTTCCTATATCCACCTGGTTGAGCAGCATGAAAAATTAAACCAATTTTGTTAGCGGAAAATGTAATCCTGAGATACCTCATTGGTGCTTTTCTAAATTTGAATGGAGAAAGACAATGGTTTACCAATGCTAGACCAGTTTCACATACGATACTATAGGATAAAACTTAGGTCAAGTACATTAGGTTCCTAATTGAATTCAAATACATTGAATTTAAATATTCTTGAAAAAGATAACATTGTTTGTGTTTCATTGGTTAATGCAATCATGTGTTTGAATTCAATTGGAGAACCTAATGTACTTAACCTAAGGAACTGTACCTAAGTTTTATCTGATACTATATATGTGACTTTGAAGGATAAACACCCATATTCATTCGCCAAAGGCTAACCCAATTAGCATCTAAATATCAACCCACGTAGTTTTTTTTTATTTCTTTGGTATTATGTACGTGCATATATGGTAGAAGAGACTTTTGTCCAAAGAGCTAAAAGTTGTACAAGTATTTAGGATTTGAGAGAGACCTTGGAAGTATACAATACAATTATACAAAGGGGAATGTATATTAAATATCATATCCTGATAGACTTATAATTTTATAAACGTGAATGTACGAGATCCCATTAATTTCATTATATCGAAGTAGTATTACACTTCCACTTAAAAGGTGAATGTATAAAATTCCATTGATTATTATAAGCGTCTAAGAAATTAGTTTTTTTGTTTATTATTAATTGTTCAAAGAAAAACATCTTGCTTGTACCATTCAAGTTGGCTTCTTATTAATTGGTCATTGGGATTTGGGAACATACATTTGATTTCTATGTTAATCTCTCTCTTATTATTCTGAACTCATTTGTAAACTCCCATAATCTTCTTAATTAAAACTTCAAAGTGCAAGACGGCATGATTTTTCAAGGGTTTTTTTTTTTTTTTTTTTTTCCTATATCTTTTTGGGCCTACGATGGAATTGCATAACGTGCATCAGAATTTAGAAAGCAGCATGCATGTTGGAATCTCTCATTTTTTTTCTTTTTTCTTTTTTCCTTTTTAGGTCAAAAACTCACTTTTTTTTAACGAAAAAGAAAGGGAAAAAAGAGAGTAATGCATGTGGATAGCACCACGTGCGAATCACATGAATAAGAGTCTCGTACGGACAGGATTGAGTGGGGCTGATGGGATCCCATATTTGAAGGAGACCACGTGGGACAGCTAGCGCACACACGTGGGGGATCTCAATCATATGCCGACCAAGTCCCTTATTTTCTTTGCTAAATCCAACTCCCTTTTTTTTCTATATGATCGTGTAAATTCAAGTCCCTTATTTTCGAATCATGATGCTAAGTTCTATGCCCCCCTCAAGGGATCGAATCCCCAATTATTGCCCTATAGTACGTGAATGGTGGACCATCGATCGAGATTAAAATTTGTTTTTTCAACATTTCATCACAGTTGTCTAAATAAGAAGTAATTTTTTGTATTTTTAAATATATCTAACGATTATTAACTCTATAAGATCTTTCGTCAAAAGTCTCATAATTTAATAATATTGATTGGTGGTCTCCTTTAGAGAGTCAATGTTCAAATCTCTCATCCCTCATTATTATAACTATCGAATTATAAAAATAAAAACTCTCTTCATTAAATAAGTAATAGATCCATATTTCAACTTTTGTCAATCCATTTCAAAACCATAACATTTGAGTGTTAAGGTATTAAAGAACATTTAAAGACTCAAGTGAAACTCAAAGAGAAGTGAAGCTTCCGCAATCTCGATCGTAGTTGACCAATCAAAGTTTACTAAAGTTCGACTGTAATCTTGATAGTAGTTGATCAATTGAGCCTCAAGATTCCGAAATCCTGATTAAGGCCCACGATCTGTTAGAGGCCTAGGGTTTCATACTATATCGGTCCAGTTATATAATGTAGTGCTTTGGACGACCACACTGTGACATGCACACATATGAGAGATTAAATGATTGGTTATGTTCTGTAACACTTAGGGTTTTGTAACCAATCCATCCAACTTTCACCATCTACATACAAGTGATGGGTGATCCATTGGAGATGTTGCAAAGGAAATCAACAACATCAAAGTTGTTGATCAAAACATCAAGGCGATCCTTGGAGTCTTAAACAGATCAGTTTGTGTGGTAGACAAATCGCTGTGGAAGAGTTCAACCAAGTTGAATCTTCGTGGGGTCACAATCGATAGTGAGAACTACTGGAGGTAGCAAGTAGAAATTAGGGTTAATTCAATTTATAAAATTCAATTTCATAGTGGATTTGTTTGCGTTGGGGGTTTGTGCATTAACCCGATAGAGTTCTTCCCAATTGAATTTTTCTTCATAACCAAATAGCTTGTTCTTGATTTTCCGCACTTTGATTAATTGCCATTTTGTTTTGCTGTTAATCTGTTATAAGTTGATTAAATTGAAATTGAATTCACAATTAACAATTTAACATAATCCTTAATTCGGTAATGGACTAAAAACAATTTAATCGGAGTCTAAATTTCCCAACAAAAACCTTGCCCTCATTGAAATTTATTTTATGGCTTTGTCACTAGACAATAGTATAGCAACTTTACCTGGATATATATAAATATATAGTGGCTTTTGTGGTAGCAGTTAACATCATGGTTTATATATATGAAATGTCTATAACGCTTTAACCATATGTCAAACAAGAAATGACTAAATTCATGTTTTAGAATAAAATTATAACAACTCGTGTTAAAATTTAACTATGAGTATGAAATTAATTGGAATCAGGAATAATAACCAATCAATTGACTTTATTGTCAAACAAAAGAATACCAAAATGAAATTTTGTGTAACACTTCGTATTTGAGCCTTATATTCAAATTTAATGTACTCATCATCATATCGGATCTTGCACGCTAGTTTCATTATTAGATTCATTATCTTTTTTCTTTTGTGCTTTTTTTTTTTATGCGCATTATCAAAATTTCAATTCTATGCTACTTGCATCATGCTACCATGCAACTTTATCATAATTTAATCCAATTGTATGAGCATTGAACGACCTATTGAAATGAATTATTTTTTTAATATATAAAAGGCCATGGACATACATTTTTCTTTTCATGTTGTACTTACCAATAAAAATAATAAATAATAAATTTGGCTCCGACCAACATGTAATGAGCAACATTATAACGTTTTCACTTTAAACTAAGACTTCCGACCAACATAATATTTGTGATCACAGGAAAATATAAATTTCATAGCGTTATCATGACTTTTTTTTAATAAATGCCAAGCTCTTTACTATTAATTTTGTTTTTTTAGGTGGTTCATGACAAGTTGAATCACATAACATAATTAGGGCGGGGGGAACATTACCAATGTCATTGCTTAAGTGAGAGTGGAGCGCCCCAAAGTGTGGTCTCGTACGTAGATGCCACCGTGTTTGTCGTGCAAACGAGTTTTGGGTGTTGTCCGGTGTGAATCCATACTACACATGAATTGGAGAAAACGTCACAAACTCAAGAATTAGGGTGAAGATGGAGTTGCCTTCGGGTTATATGTCGAAGAACCAACTCTTTTGACCCCTAGGCAAATGTCTAACTTAACCGGACAGAGTGTGAGACCGAAGTTAGGATTTGTGTTTGAGATGGTGTTAGGCATCCAAATTCACATGTTCTAATGGATCAACCTCCACTTATACCTCTTAACCATATTCTAATAAATGTTACCCTATACAGGATCCCTCCTAAGCATGCATGATCCATTTAAAAAGAATATTTATACAATCACACAAGGGCTTCCAGGCATTATACATTAGGGTAGGTGTTCTTACTCCTAGGGTTTGTCCTAACTCCACTACATTTCTACCCTAAGCATGTTACAATTCCACTAAACATAAAAACCAAGAACATGAAAATAAAAAATCTGAAATAAAAAATTGAAAGAAAAGACTATAAATTAAAATGAAAGAAATAAAGGACTTAATAGGACATGAAGAGCATTTTGAATATTTTGACAAGTCCTCTTGGCCTTTCAGCAAAAAATTTCCACCAACGCACAAGAAAGAGAGAGAAAATTTCAATTAAAGGATCAAAAGAAAAGCTTGAACTAAAGAGAGGGCTAGACCTCTTTTTTATATTTGAAAAATTGAGATGCTAAATCCATGCCTTAGAATGTGGGACTAGGGTTTTACATCAATTTTCGTTAAAAACTTCTCATATAAGGTTTATTGTCTGTCAACTATGTGAGCAGGAATGAACCTTGCGTACACAGGATTAGGGTTTTTATTTTTATTTTTATTTTTTTACAATTGTGCGTATTGTTCGGTTGATACGTTCCTTCTAATGTTATCATTGGGGACCAGGAGCTTAAGTTGTACATGATACAAAATGAGGTGTATACAGAGAGCATGTCCCTATGAATTTGGAATTCAATTGAGATATATGTTTTGTTCATAAAATCATAAAAATTATTAATCTTGGAGGCAATTAGAGGAAAAAAAAAATGCTTTTGAGGTTTGAAGGGAACAACTTATAGATGTGAGGTATCTAGATCTTTAAGATCCGGATTCCAACATTTTAATTTTTTTCCAAAAGTGAATCCAAATGTTGAACATCCGGATTTCACTTTCTTCTCTCTTCCTCTCTTTATCCCTTTCAAATCAACTTTATCTCCATTTTTATTATTTTCTCACTCTTATTCAGTTATTCTATCTCTCTCCAAGTATTGGTGGTGTACTCATTTTAATTGTGTAATACTAATATAAAAGACTAGAGAGAGATAGAGTAACCAAATGAGAGAGGGAAAAAATAACAATGGAGATATAGAGAGATTGGAAAGGAAAAAAGAAAGAAAGAAAGTAACATTTGGGTTCGCTTTTGGAGAAAAAATTGGGTCCAAATACATAATTTGTTCCCTTTCAAACCCCAAAAGCTTAATTTACTTTGTCATTAACAATACTTTGCCAATTAGCTATCAATCTTATTATTCTTTTTGTGTTCTCCATATAATGTTTATCTATATTTAGATTATATTTTTTTTTTTTAAATATGATTTGTTGAATTTTTAATGTGTTATGTTGTGAGTTTATCTATCACATTGTTAACATAACGGTTAAATGATTAAATTTACGATTTTCTAATAATATAAATGTTTGGAATAAGTGATAATTTATCATCAAAGCAATATTATAGTTCTAACATACTCTCCATCTTAGCAAAAAAAAAAAAGAGTTCTAACATACTCTCCATCTTAGCAAAAAAAAAAAAAGTTCTAACATACTCTCCATTTTACTACCCATCTAAAACAATCACATATTTTGAGTTTCACTTACCCAAACATGAAAGTAATTGTTAAAAGAATGGAAAAACTATTAAATTCACAATTTTTTAACCATTTAAATTTTGAAACAATATTTTAACCATTTAAACTTTTGATATAATTGATAATTTAATAATTGTACTTAAAACTTAGATATAAAAAAGAATTGATGCATTTTGAACTTAGATATAAAAAATTATTGATGCATTTTGAACATACATGGTAAGGAGCGTGTGTTGCAAGGTGTAGCATTTGCGCGTGAAAAATAGGAAACATCGGTTTTCAAGGCTTTAAGCATGGAATCCCAGAAAGTGAGAGGAGAGTATCCAATGATTGTAGAGAAATGCGTGTCCGGTAAGGCAGAGACAATGTGACACGCACGAGTGCAATCATGGGACCACGTGTTTCCACGTGGCTTAGCATGACATGTTAGCGCACGTGAACTCGTGCATGTTCCCCACGTGACCCCACTCTTCCTTGTCCCCGCTGTGCAAATCTCTTCCAAATCAAATTCCAATTCCACTTCCATGCCTAAAGTAAAAGGACACAGACTCTCTTTGTCTCACTACTTAAACGAAAACATTAATAGAAAAATTATTACATTACATTCTTTAATTAAATATAAGAACAAAGTTTGGCAAAAAAATTGTCAATTAGCTACAATCTATTATGTGACGACTTATAAGATCATCTACATGTATTATTTAAACAAGTCATGTGATTCATTAAATAGTTTATATGACTAAAAGTATACGTGAATAATCTAATTAATTGTCATGTAATGAGTTATATCAAGCTAGTTATAAACTGATTTGTAATCAAACTGTGTTCTAAATGTAATAAGGATAATTATCCATTGGGGTAGTAGCTCAATGATATCTCGATCTCTCTACTTGATTTCTATCCCTCTTTGATGGTTACACAAACTAAATTATTTTATTTTGCGTGAATAATTAAAAAAACGTTAGCTATTTGAACCTAAAGAGACTGTACCAAGTTTTATTAAAAAAAAAAAAAAAATAACATTTCTTTTGCTTTGTTTGATTCTGTCATTGTTTGGATTAAAATGAATATGTTAAGAGTATTGTCCAACAAATTCCTAACGATTTTATTTTAGTCAAATCTTAGGAGTCAAATTGTAATAATTGAAAAGGTTTGTAAACTAAATTGTGATTAGGTCAAACCAAAGAGGGTAATTTGTTTGTCCAAACTCAGGGGATTAAATGTATCAATTAAAAAATTATTAAAAAAAAAAAAACTATCTTTCTCTCTGCTTAAGCTCAGCTCCAAGTGCCACTTGTGAGCCACAACACATCACACGTAGACCACATATCATGACCATAGCCTTTTCCTTTTCCTTTTCCAGCCAAAGAGAAACAATCTCCGAGGTCTTCAAATAAGTGACCAAGTAAAAAAATTATCACTCCTCTCCAATTAAATTACTTCCATAGTCAAGATTATGTCATGTTAAGACGTGCGATTTATCATGCGGGTTTTGTATGATATATTATACGTATATCAGGTAGGTTTTTAGGTCTACGTACGTGATTAATGATTTATTATAGGTGAGCAACCAAAATGACGTGCAATTTTTCTAAGAGAAGCTTTGTTTTGTTTTAACAATGAAACTTTTCACTTTCCATTCGATGTAGAATGAAAGATATGTATCGTTTGTTTGAGACCAGAAATACATTTGTCCATAGGGACAGGGTATAAGAAATGAAACTTACAAAATACTTAGATATAAGAGATTAATTAAGAGGTTCTACAAGAAGTTAGATCATGACAAGAGGAGAGAATGATTGCGATTTGTCCCCTAATAATAAAACTAAGGCTAAATTAAAAATTATCCGCTTTAACTTTCACCTATTTAAATTAAACTAACACTGAATTAAAAAAAATGCAAATTTTTACTCAAAAAAAGGAAATATGTCAAATTTAAATAGTGTAATTTATATTTTATCCGGGAAGTGAAATAAGTAAAAAAAATTAGGTTCAATTAGTCTTTATTAATTATAATTCCAACACTCATCTCACCAAAAGAAATGTATTTTGTTAATTCATTAAAATTAATCAATTAGATTGGATTATGTAGGTTGATTTTGAAGCACTTGCAAATTACATGTACTTGTTGACAATATAATATATAGGGTAAATTACACTAACAACCCATTGTTTTGGGGAAATTAGACTCGCTACACTCTGGTTTAAGAAAATGACACTCCGCTCCCAAATTTGCAAAATAATTAACACTCAGCCCCCTTTTTCCCAATTTTTAAAAGAATATTCTCCACTTAAACTTAAAATAATTTGAATATAATTTTTCTTTTTTAACTTTGGTTAGTTAGGCATTGGTTAAAAAAATTAATAAAAAAAAAAATGAAAATGAAAAAGGGGGCTAAGTGTTAATTATTTTGCAAATTTGAAAGCGGGGTGTCATTTTTCCAAATTAAGGTGTAGCGAGTCTAGTTTCTCCAAAAGAAGGGAGTGTCAGTGTAATTTACTCTAATGAAATGTGCCAAGAATCTTGTAACTCAACGAATACTTATTGGTGTTTGCAACAGAGACATCTAATATTCAAATTCCCTCTTCCAACTATCGAAAAAAAAAAAAATTTTAAAAAATTCAGTGCATTAATAGTCCAAATGTATTGAATTTGATAACTTTTGTTCTTGAGCAGTTGAGCCATTTTTGGTTCTCTTGCTTGACCGTATGAATTTAACAATTATAACTTCTTTTTTTGAATAATCATAATTTCATTAATATACAAATTATGTACATATTTTCATTTTTGTTTTTAAAGTTTTATTTTTTTTCTTTTTCATTTTAATCTATTAACTTTATATTGTTTTTAATTAAGTTTTTCCGTCTAGTTCCGTATCAATCCTTGAAGATGACATCGTTTTAGACTTTTAGTACTTCTCACTTATAAAATAGAAAAAGAAAAAAGAAACGGAGTGGACATTGTGGGTGTGTTTCAATGATGGGTCGTTGTACTAGTATGTTAGACAACCAGGGCTTTGTCCTTGAGTTTGGAGGTGGTATAGGCTAGGTTTGGTGGTTGTAAAGGTATGGTGGTGAATTTGGTTTTGGTTAGAGCATTCCAACAAGTCTGCTAAAAGCTAAAATTAACTCAAAATATAGCTTATAAGCTCAAAAATTGCTCCCAACAGATTAGCAACAAATGAGCTAAAATGGATTTTTACTATAGTTGCAAGGCATTTTTACCTTACGACTGTTCATTTGCCATTTATTATTTTATTCTTTCCTTCCTCTCTCTCTCCTTTAATCTTTCGGCTGCCATCTCTCTCTTCTCTTTCTTCTTTTTTTTCTTCTTCTTCTGCTTCTTTTGTTGTTTCTTCTTTAGATCGGTGATGGTGATGGCTACCGTCTCTCTCTCTTCTCTTTCTTTTTCTTCCTCGGCTTCTTTTGCTGCTTCTTTTTCTTCTTCAGATCAGTGATGGTGATGGTTTGTGTGTGATTTTGCTTTGATGTGCTGGTCTGGTTTTGATGATTTTTCATAATATTGTTGTGAAAGTTTGTAAATTTTCTATTATTTTCTGTAATATTACTGTGAAAGTTTGTAAATTTGCTGGTTTTTTTTTGCTGAAGTTGCTGGGTTTCTGTTGCTGAAGTTGCTGTGGGGGAGAAGTAAAAAGAAAGGGAGGGGGTACGTGGGTGGTGGGGAAAAAAAAGGAAAGAAAAGAGAAAGAGAAAAGAAGTGGTATGTGGGTGGTGGGAAAAAAAAAAAGGGGGGGGGGGGGGGAGAGGATATACAACGGAAATAGAGGGAGAGGAAAATGAGAAAGGAATGTATTTTGGGAGTTGTGAAAAGAAAAATGAATTTTAGAGGAAATAATAAAAAATGAATAAAGAATGAATATTTAAATGAAATAGAGTTAAGAATAGAGAATCGGATGTAAGTGTTTTGAAAAGTGGTAAGCTAAAATAGAAAAAGTAGGATCTTAAGCCAAATTTTAGCTTAAATTTTAAGCAATCCGTTGGGAATGCTCTTACTATATGTTTTATGTGTATTTTTGCAATGTGAGCAAAGTTGTTAATATTGTATCGGTATCAGCTGTATAGGGCGGTATGTATCATCTCGCCACTAAACTAGTACAAATGCCTTCTCTAAAATGTAATAGATAAAATATTGGTTTGTATTAGGTGTTTCAATCGATATTAATATTTTTGCTGATACATCAAAAATTGCTGAAGTTCGAGCTAATATAGTGTTAATGTGGATTTTAAATTCTATGTTTATAACATAAATAAACACACGCACACACACATATATATTAATAGCGGTAACCTTGAAATGATACACCGGTATTAACCACTACCGAAATATTTTGTTCCATTAACCAAACTTAAAAGGCCTCTGGTACAGTATTAACAACTTGTGAAGCTTTGTGTATCATGGATTGACAGTATTTGGGTTTGATTGAAATCACAATGGAAATGACAAAAATGGGTGGTTACAGCTTGAGGTTTGAAAGATTTTGGGTCATTCAGTTTTAGAGGTAAGGATTGTTGCTTTGACGTGGGTAGGACACGAATTAAGGGGAATATATGGTTTGGGTTCGATTTGGTTGTGATGGAGCTTCGTTGACAATTTGGGGCTTTAAGTAGGGTTTGCTGGTGATGAATGGTTGGATGCGGCTCAACGATGGATATATGGTTGTTGTTTATTTTATTATATCTTGGCAAATGATATTTCCACACCTATTAATGAAATTTATGCACCAATGGTTCGGAAATATCATTAATGGGTGTGGAAATAACACCTCTATATTTTTATTTATTTTTTAAATCATTTGACATTGAAATCATGACTTGAAGACATGATTCCATCATCTACATCATGTCTTCAAAGATGATTATTATTATTTTTTAAAAAATAATCTTTTTTTTTTTTTCAAATTTTTAAAATTCTAAAAGGTGAAAATTATTAAAGTTGTGTCGTTATAAAGGGTTAAAAAAGGTGAAAAGAAAAATGACAGAGTTTAGCTACAAACTAGCTATGTGGCATCTCATAAGACAATCCATATGTATTATTTAAACAAGTTACATGACTCATTAAATAGATCATGTGACTAAAAGTACACGTAGATGATCTTATGAGTCGTCACATAATTGGTTTGTAGCCATGTGCCACAAACTGGTTTGTAGATAAACTCTGCTCAAAGAAAAATAAATAACAATTTATGAATGAAAATTGTAAACATGACAAACTTAATATGGCTGTCTATAACTTCTTAAAAACATTTTTCCTAAGATAATTGTATTCATCTCAAGTTTTAAAAAATAAATAAATTAGTTTTTTGGTAAAAGGTTAAACTAAACTCATATTTAGATTTTAACCTTATATCTGTCTGAATAATGATCAATAGCACAACAAAGATTAAAATAAATAAAAAAAGGGACAATCAATTGTAGAATTTATTTTAAAAAATAACATTAGTTCCGAATATTGATCCGTATCACAACAATGTAGATATTAAAATAAAGAAAAAGGACAATATTGATCGATTGTATAATTTGTAGACAATTACTAAACATCATCCATAATTATAAAAGAAATCTTGTATGTATAATAATTTGTTAAATAGTTGAGTTGACAACTCTTTATTAATTGTAATTTGGACCAATCATTATCATTATTTCATTTCTTATTATTTACACTCATAGTCCTAAATGGGTAATTCTATAATATCCACACTTTTTTTTTTGGTATGGTACCTCTAATAGATAAAAATAAATAAATGACATTGATGAAACTAATATCACACATGTTTGTAATTACCTCAAATATGATGGTACCAACTATCACATTACTTAGTATCCTTAATTTTTATTTATTTATTTAAATTTAATATATATATATATATTATTAACATCATATATGATGATACTTATATCACATTTATGGTAATAATCAAGTTGTTTTTTTTTTGCTAGATAAAAAAAGGTAGGTTAGGGGCGACCTAGGGGTGACTCCCTTTCTTGTGCGCTACAATGGGAGTCTCCTACTCGCGGGGAAGCGAGACGGGTCGAGAAGGTGGACAATCCTACAAGACGATTTTGAGCTATAGGTTTTTCTCGCCACATCCAAGTGCCTGAGAAGGGTTTCAATTTGTGCTTAATTGAAGGAGATTCCCATACCATAAATAACAAGAAGGAGATTCCAATTTGTGGTTAAAAACCTGGTCAAGAGTCACAATCTAGTGGTACCATCCAACAAAAACAATGAGCCGTGGTGAATATTTCATGACTCGAACTTATTGTAAAAATAACGTCCAGGAGTGTAGG
Organism: Fagus sylvatica; assembly: GCA_907173295.1. Lineage (NCBI taxonomy): Eukaryota > Viridiplantae > Streptophyta > Magnoliopsida > Fagales > Fagaceae > Fagus > Fagus sylvatica. The sequence goes on along the minus strand of OU015762.1, from coordinate 17,851,563 downwards.
TGCACCATAGCTTGCAGAGAGTTAATGATTCAATGATTACTTGGTGGGACTTTGTTGTCCAAAAAGTGCGGAAGGGAACCACGTGATGATCACGCTACGAGATTTTATGAAAGATTTGGTGCGTGGGAAAGAACATCTCAGTCTGCGTAAAGTCCCAATTTGTGCCGTCCAATCAAGTTGATGTGAAGGATAACTCAATTTCGAGTCCCACGGATATCTTGCCAATCTTTAGTTCAATCAAAATTTATAATTGATTTTGATTTAATACTTTCTCATTTAAATCAGATTTGTGTTTATTTTGATGTTAATCTATTATGTAATTACAAAGAATGCGAGGAATTTCGAATTGGAGGAACAAGTTTTAAGCTTTTACATGTGTGCATATATTCACTCGTGTGTGAATTGCCATCCTAGTGAACCAAGGGTCCGTCCTAGATAATTTGGGACCTAAAGTGACAAGAGGTCTTTTATGTTTTATTTTTATTATTAGTATAGAGTTTTTATGTTGTAATATTATTTTATAGTTTTTTTTTTTAAGTAAATTTTATTTTTCTCGTTTTTTTGTGATACAAAATTACTAAATAGTTTTTCTAATTAAGTTTTTAATTAACTAAACATCCATATTTTCAATTTGATATAGTATGACTAATTCATGTAATCTTTTCTTATAACATAATCAATCTTAACTATGATTTTTATTAATTTTAATTTTGAAAAACTTCTTTTTTAAAGCATATAACACATGTATCATAAATAATATTTTCTAAGCAATGCATACATTTTTGAAGAAAAAAAACCTAATCTTTTTTTTTGTAATTTATACCTCAATTGGAGTATTTTCTTTAGTTTGTGAAGAATTGCTTTTGAAACGTTTAATTGTGAAAACAAATCTAAACTTTAAATCATATGAAATCATAACAGATATAAATATATTTTCTGGGACTTTCCAATTGTTTTATAGCAACATCAGTATATATATTGGGTTTTTGACATCAACGTAGACTTTGTGTGTGTGTATATATATGGGGCCTTCTTATATTAGTGGGTCTATAACGATGTCTTTGTTCGTTTTAGGCTAGAGCCAAACCCTAGACATGCGAACGAACATATTTTATGATCTATGATGCACAAAATAAAAATAAAAATACGAGGAAAATGATTTAACAGATCAACATCACAAACTTAATCTAGAACTACTTATAGTCATCAACTAACAAATTCAATAAATATGATAAGAAACTAAGAAAACACGTTATTAATTTCTATGAACATGCTTTCTAATGGCACAATTTATTCTTTTTTACATTGGGTTATTAGCATTAGCTCAATGTTACAAATGAACGACTCATAGTGTTTGAAGGAATATAAATTTAAAAATATTATATTAAAATAATGGTCATTTTATTGGTATTTTGAATGATATATTAGATAACTTTTGTATTTACGAAGGTGAATAGGTGATCATATTTTAAAGTTAATAATTTTTTTTATACAATATAATAATGAGTTACGACTTGTTTTACTATTAAAAATTATGTTTTTTTCATATACCCCATTGGCATATATGTATTTGTATATGCTCTAAATTTGTCTGAATTAATTTATCAACACCATAATTCGGGTTCCCAACAAATCCCACCACTGTTGCCGAATGAGTTACAAATAAAAAGAGTTATGTTGATTGATGAAAAGTCATTTTTTTTCCTGTCTCATTGTGTCTCGTGTCTTCAAAACATTTATACTGGGTAATGACACTTCCCCACAATTGTATGTATAGCATTTTATGTGGTTCTCTGTTAATTTGTAGTGTTTTGGGATATATGTATTTATTCAAGGGTTGCATCTTGCATGCCATCGCTTTAAATCAATCAAAGGGCTATATTTTCCTAGAGGTTTCCACTATAGATTGGTAACATTAGAGATAAAAGCTCCTCCCAAATGTCTCTTTTCCCCTCCCCCTATTTTTTTAATACGATAGTACTGTGCATTTGACAAATCCCAATTTTGTTTTTTGCTTATCTTGGTTTGTTACAACTCACACGTCAAAAAAAAACTTTTTCCTCAATTTTTAAAATACTTTTGGCAAATGAATAAGGAGATAGTTTCCTACAATCCGGTTTGGAGTAATCCTCATTCAATCCACTACGTGACAAGTAAATAGACCATCTACATGTGTATTTTAAAAAGTCACATGACTCATTAAAAATGTCATGTAACTAAAAGTACACGGTCTATTTACTTGTCACATAGTGAGTTGGAAGAGGACTCCTCCAAACCGGGTTAAAAGGTAAACTATTTCCAATAAATAAATAGTAAAGAGCATCCAAACGTACTCTACTCTCGATGGATGTCGTCAATATCCCAACATATGAGTTATTCTTTTATGAAGGCTAAATTGATTAGCCTCTACATTGGGGTTGACTTAGAGCCTGTTTAGTATAACTTAATAGAAAATATGACTTCAAATAGAATAAAATGAAATAAAAAAATATATGTGGCTAATCCTAACTTGTTTGTTGCAAATTCATAGTTGACCCCAAAAATTTTGGGACTAAGACTTGGTTTTTGTTATTTTTGGTTGTTTAAAAAGGTTGTACATGGAAGAAAAAATGAAATTAAAAAGGTTGAATTTTAAGAGAGCGTTGTTTGAAACAACTTTACCAAACGGGATTGATACGATTTGAGATATAAGATAACAACTTTAGGTGTGACATTTTATCAACTATGTAATATTTATTTAACTTTCTATATTATTATTTTTATTTAAAATCCATTTTATCACTTTTTGATGCAAAATTATTAACTAAGTTTTTGTTTTCAAGTTTTGTTATCTATGTATCAATTGAAAATAAGGCTAATCTTTTTATATGAATTAGTTCCTCAATTGTAATTTTTGCCAATTTTGAAGTGGGATAGAGTGGAGAATACTCATCTTCACTTCATCCCCTTTTTAAGAGCAAATTATAGAATACTCATGGAGTATATTAATGTCATACTCCATCCTCTTTACATGAATGATGGGTCACATCATGAATCTAATTAGCGATACTCATTATTCATGTGAAAGGAGAAAGTATAATACTAATATATTCGAAGAATATTCTATAATTACCCTTTTCGAAATCAGGAAAACTTATAAGAATGGAGAAAGATACGGTAGGTCGAGTGTGACTAGGTATTTTTGCCACCCCCAACATCAAACCTTTGCTTACAAAATATGCGATGCTTGTAAAAACATGTGAAAGAAGGGTGAAATTGAAACTTTCTAAGATTTTCAAAAACAAAAAAAATGTAAATATATGAATTTTGGGGATGAAAATCAAATTGTGGTTGAATAGCAGGGATGTAAAGTATATCAGTATATGTTAGCTAAAATGTTGACATCAAAACTAATGTGATACTAATAAAACGCCAAGAAACTAACTACTAGCTAGTAATTAATCACTTTCTCCTTCTATATCATTAATACCATCTTAATTATAATGCCAAAAATTGGCATTGGTATTGCCATTAATGAAGGAGAAATGAGCATTAATGATCTGTTATGGTGCTACTACTTATTACCCCACTAACGTTGATTTTGAATTTTTTACTAATAAATTAATTGAATACAAGTCTTTCAAGTTTCAAGCATTTAAGTTTAGGAAAACAGAGCAAAATTAAATGGTGTGGGTTGATGGGGGCATTAAAGTCGAAATGCAAGTACCATATGCATGTAGCATGTTCCCTTTACATTCAGTTTCCCCAAACACCTACTTCACCCAACTATGTAACCTACTAACTAATTACATTTCCTTCAACATAATAATTACTACTATGTAATAATTTCTCTCACGCGCTCCTTTACTTGTTGTGTGTGAGGGTCCCACTTTTTGAACGACACTCAGTTGCTTCTTGATTTGATGCTCTGGCTTTGCTGGTCAAAAAAGGCCATGTCATTTGTGGGTCCCACCTCAGTGATGGCACGTGAATCTCGCTCTTCCTTATAATGAGATTATGATTTTGGGAGAGTGATCACACGCGCGTGGTGCTGGTGGTGTATTTTAAATTTTTTTGGGGTTTTTGTCATAGTCAACGGTCAACGAGCGAGAAAGCCGCTTTCTTTTAACAGACGGTAATAAAAACCTAGACAAAAAGGTTTTTTAAAGTGTTAAAGTTTTAACCCATGGTTACAAAAAAAAGATTGACAATAAAAGAACTCTCAGTTACACATAAAAAGTAAAGAAACAAAAAAAATAAAAAATAAAAATTGTCCCTGTCTATCTCTCTCTGTTTCTTTGTGTGTCTCTATTTTTAACCACGGTTAAATTTATTTTAAACCAAAGGCCAGCAAGCTAAGGCTATGGAAAAGCCAATTATATCATCATTGAGCCAATAGCCTCTCTGACACAAGTCATCATTAAATCTATACCCTCTCTATCTCTCTCTTTCTCTCTGTATATCTATATATAGTCCCATCCCATCCCTCTCCACTGTACTGCAATAAACAAAAAGGCTGTGACACCACAACTGCCAAATTCAGTCAATTTTTTTCTGTCCCTTCTTTTCCATTTTGCTTTCTCTCGGAATCCAAACGCTTGGAATCTGTACCAAAATCCCATATATTTGAAGGAGAAAAGAGAGAAGCTTGGTGGGTTTTTGGAGAGAGAGAGAGAGAGAGAGAAAGAGAAAATGGGTGAGAAAGATAATGGTGGGTTGGAGTTGGGTTTGGGGTTGAGTTTGAGCTTAGGGTGTGGAGGGAATCAGCCTTCTTCCAAGATGAATCTCATGCACAAGCCTCCACAGTTGGTGCAAAATCATATTCAGAAAAGTCCTTGGAATGAAACGTTTCACTTCCCAGCTGGTAAGTTTTCAATTTTTATTTTTATTTTTTTCTGTTTTTGCTCATAATAACTAGAATCCTTTTCTTCTTCTTCTTCGAATATGGAAGATTTTAAGGTTGATTTTGTGATATCAGAGACTTTCCTTTATTTTGTCCGAATATCATTCTATGATACTCCTAATATGCCACAATCTTTTGACCATAATAACTTTTACAATTTCCTTTTGGATGCACTTGTATATGCAGAAAAGTTTCAAAGATTTCTGCGTCAGATCCGTGATTTTAGCCATTCTTTCTACGTACCCCTTTTATCATCTTCTAGACATCCTTTCCCATATGTGCTTTTTATTTTTCTTTTAGGCCGTTCAAAATTTTGGATTTTTTTTTTTTTTTTGCATATAAGAATTGATCCTCGTACTTTGAAACCCATTTTCCAATAGGACCATTCTTGTGTCTTTAATTACAGAATTGCCATTTTAATTATCAATAATTATCTCCTACGTTCTTCCATGGTATGGTTCCACAGAACTCATGTTTTAAGAGCTCGACATATCTGTGATTGTGATTGGAATAATATCATTTTTATTATATTTTTATTAGGTAAGAATCACGATTATGTTCACGTAAATTGTATATAAAAAAAAAAGACATAGTAAAGAATTTACATGAAAAACATATATTGTACAGATCGAAACCCCGATACGAGGTCGTTCCTGCGAGGAATCGACGTGAACCGATTGCCATCATCATCAACAGTGGATTATAATAATTGTGAGGATGAAAATGGGGTATCTTCACCTAATAGCACTATATCATCGAGCATAAGCGGGAAGAGGATTGAAAGAGAGGCAAACGGAGACGAAAACGAGGCCGAGAGAGCTTCGTGCTCTCGTGGAAGCGATGATGAAGATGGAGGTGGTGGTGACACTTCAAGGAAGAAGCTCAGGCTGTCAAAGGAACAGTCTTTGGTGCTGGAAGAGACTTTCAAGGAGCACAATACTCTCAACCCGGTCAGTGGCTTTTTCGTAATTTTTTGTTTTGATTCAGGCTGTTTTTTTATCTGCATGTGGGTGGGTAAGAGATGGAGTGGCAATTTCGTTATTTTGGAGTTCTGATTTTTTTATTAATTTTTAGAAGCAAAAGCTGGCACTGGCAAAGCAGCTGAGTCTCAGCCCGAGACAAGTGGAGGTGTGGTTTCAGAACAGGAGGGCAAGGTGAGAAATTTCTCTACTGAATTAAGGGTATTTTTGGTATTTTGTCTTGGGAAAGAATAACATAACATTAAAAGGGTGTTTGTAACATTCATACTGCTCTTTGGACTTCACAATTTTCATGTGTGAGCATTCAATGAGATACGTCAAAATTTTTGGTTGTTTTTATTAATGTTATTCTTTAAACTGTTGGTGGTAGTAGACTAGTAGTGATGATGAATTAATGATAGATCATGAATAAGATATGTGCATCCTTAGTCTCAATAATTTATGAGGCTCACACGGCTACAAGGTTCACAAACTGTAATATAGTTTTAAAGTTTAAAACCATTTGGACAAAACAGAATGATCTTTAATTTTGTAAAGAAAGGAAATTTTGAGATATATTATTATTAGTTACATATGGTTGGAAATGGGTTTTAGTTTTGCCTAATTAAGTGTGTAGAAAGTAGAATTACTTAATAAATCGTACTTGTGTATGATATTATGATGACAATTATTTGTTTGTTGTGATTTTTTTTTTTTTTGCTAAATGTTTGTTGTGATTCATAACTCGTGTACTCACATATGATAAGAAATTAAGTACTTTTTTGTCGGGATGTCACATTCATTTCAAAGTTAGGTTTGATTATGATTTCAACATCAATGTAGTATCATCTATTTATGTATAACATGAACATCACATGTGCTATGATGAAGGTGTACGAACTCATGTTTTTTTTTGTTTTGTTAAATTATTGATGCAGGACCAAGTTGAAGCAAACTGAGGTGGATTGTGAGTACTTGAAGAGGTGTTGTGAGAATCTAACGGATGAGAACAGGCGGTTGCAGAAGGAGGTGCAGGAGCTTAGAGCACTGAAACTATCCCCACAGCTTTACATGCACATGAACCCTCCCACCACTCTCACCATGTGCCCTTCATGTGAGCGTGTGGCTGTCTCATCTTCCTCCTCATCATCCTCAGCTGCAGCTTCCTCTATGGTTGCTCCAACCGGCCCAACCCGTCACCTGGCGGGCCCTAATGTTCAAAGGCCCTTACCCATTAACCCGTGGGCAACATTACCCGTCCATCATCGACCGTTCGATGCCCCCGCGTCACGATCGTAGTTTGCTTACTTGAGTAAGGGCATTTTGGGAAAGTCAAGTAGTTGATGCAAGGGCATTGTGTTCATTAGGAGGAAATGGGGTATAATGTGTATGGAAGTGAGGAGAATTGTCAAGAGGACATGATCATGCATGTAAGGGTTGTTAGGATATGATTTCATTAAGTCAAGCCTTGAGCATATCTAATTTTATTTCAAGTTTTAAGTCTAGATAGAGAAAGAGGATGTAAAGAGTGGATACTAGACAAGAAAAAGGAACTTTTTGTGCTCATATGTGGCGACTAGAATGACTAGAATGATAACAAAGAAAATCTGAATCTCTTTCTGATAATTAATATTAGTATTATTATTAATGTTATCCGGGGTATGATTAGAAAAAGTGGGATTGTTTAGTAAAGAGAACAATATTAAGTTTCAAATTAAGAAAGAATTTGTAATGTCAAACAAGATGATTTTGTTGACCTTAAAATGATGGATCGCAATTTGTGGCAATGGTTGTCAATTACGGTGTATTAGATTCCAGTTTCTTTTTTCAACACCAACCTCCATGTAATATGGGAATTGTCTACTTTATGCTAATTCCCTTAAGCATGAATCACTGACCAACAGAATCCATCTATTTTGATATCCACCATCAGTGGCTACTTTCTAGTAAATCATCCAATTTATTTAGCAAGAGAGAAAGTAAGAGAATTAATTAACTTAGAGTACAAGAAATCACTTGCGTACAAGTTATTTTTATTTTTATTTCATAATTGTTTTGGTGACAAAAAGCTATATGTAAAGCAAGTATAACTAATGAAAAAAAAAAAAAATTTTATGGCCCAATCTGTAATGAGCTTTCTAAATGTATCAAGTCAATCCTTCTTTCTCAAAAAGACAAGAAAAAAAAAGTCAATCCTTCTCAGAAAAATCTTCTACGGGGGCATGCATGTTACTAATTACGAAACATTTAGACATTGGTTTGGTGGTGGTGGGATTCGTGGGAATTTGAATGTGGTCCAAAACTTGAACCTTGATGTGGTTGTGGACGTGGTCCACAGTTACTATTTTCTCAACCTCTCCAGCTGATACTTGAATATCACAATCTGTACCTAATGAGTTTTACTCATATTAAATAGTAGTACCTAAGTTATTTGACCTAAGTTTTACTGTCTTACCATTATAAGCTGCATTGAACTTGGGAAGTATTAAAGAGAGAGTCTTATCCCACATTGATCAAGTATTCGTAGATTGTGTAATTTATAAGTTATGGACATCCCTCATCTCTTAAGATATCTTTTGAGATTGAGTTAGGCTCATTGGAGTTTAACATGTGATGGGACATATTAAAAAGAAAGTCTTATTCTACATTGATCAAGTATTCTTAGGTTATGTAATTGATAAGTCATAAGCATAGTTCAAAATTTTTTGAGGACTAGAGTCACTAGACTATACATGCAGATATGGTTCTTTGGTTCAAAAAACTGCCAGGCGTTCCCTCAGGTTAAAAGCCAAAAGCTTTAACATTGAAAATAAATTTTAAAGTCTTGTCTTTATCATTCTCTCTCATTTTAATCATTATGAAGTTTTGGGAAACTGCACCTACCACAAAAAGCGAGATACCGAAGCAGCCAAGAAATAAGAGAAGCAGAAGGACAGAAGGAATCAATAAAAGTAAGAACACAACAAAATAAATCAAATGTAAAACCGTTGTCACAGAACTTTTTGAAACAAGTATATACAAGGTTGTTAAAATAGGAATACATGGGAGGATATTTAAAATCATATATAGAAAGATATAATCGAGGAGGATAGTAAGATTTTACAAAATGTTAAAATAAGGAAAAATTGTACTGACCCCTAAGATATACTAAAATTACACAAACATCCTCAATTATTTTAAATTATACACAAATCTCTCTTTTACAATTTCCTATAGTTCACTAACATAAATTGAAAAATAATTTTTTTAAAAAGGGTTAAATACACTATTGATCATTAGCGTTTACACAAGTTCGTTTGATCCTTAATGTTTAAAATACGCGCAATTGGTTCCTTAATGTTAGGAATCAATTGCGCATATTTCAAACATTAGGGACTAAACGTATAATCTGTGTAAACATTAAGAGCCAAAAATATATTTAACCCTCATAAAAAAAAATATTTACACATTTTCCCTCCTACTCAAGGGGGGTCAGTGTAATTTCAAAAAACCTAAATGCAGGTCAATGCAATTTTCCCTTAAAATAACTAATAATAATATAGCAATATAATATTAGTTTCTTTATTATATATTTGCTATATTTAAGCCCAATATTCTAAAAATACTATAACTAATAAGTTTTAACACATAGTACATGCTATTTTGTAATGAGTGTTTACTATTCAAATAATTTATCCTGAAAGAAGAAAGAAATAACAACACAAGTTTCTTTAGTAGAGTAGATGAAGTTACTATTATATCCTATTTATTTAATATTTTTACTTAAATTCTGAATCACTTTGAACTTTTTAGATTGTAAGAATTTAAGATATAGATTGAGATTTTAATAACCAAGAGTATTTATTTTACAACAAAGATAGAAATGATTCTACATAATTTTCCATAAACTCTTACAACTAAAGATGTATACTTTAACATATTAACTTCCAGTCTAACATGTCATAATAAGCTGCAGTTTGGCATACATGTGTGAGAGGATAAGAACAAATGAGAACAAACAAATTCTTCAAAACATTTATCTTTTTTTATGCAAGGGGGGAATTAAACCGTATTCACAGTGTCAGCAAGGGAACGTAGTATGCATCCCAAGCCAGCTCTCTCCGTCAGTTTTTCATGGATCCGAAGGCACTGGTCGCATGTAGGGCGATCTCCAGTAGACAACCCTCTATACAAGTACCTGATAATGATACCAACAATCTCAAATTGTTAAATTTTCCAAATATATTATACACCAATGGAAAAAGAAAAAAGACACAAGATCACGAAGGCTGTCTATTCTTTGGGGAGAAATAATGACAAGGATAAAATACTTATCGAAATGAGCAGTAACACAATCAGCTCGATATATTCTTTTTAATTTATGGTGTGAATTAGCCACCTATTCTAAAAGAAATGTACAAAAATCCATAAATTAAAGGGTCTAATGTCTATAAACATAGGTGAATTGAGATTTTAACTGCAATCAATGAAACAACTACTATTATTTTTGATATACATTAAAAATCTTCTAAAAATATCAAGATGTAGAGAAAAAAATAGTGCACACATGACACAAGTTGCACATATAGCCAAGGAATATACAATTATACGATGACTGCTAAATATATACAAGAACAGCTAAAAATAGTGACTCCCATCACTAATGCTAACTTTTGCAGCCTGTACTATCTTCTAATATCACCAATAAAATTCTAAGGAGCCAATACTTAATCTGCCGAGCATCAACTGTTTTTGACTCAACCGATGCAGATCCCAACATAAGCATGGTGTGGAATGCAATTGACACAATGAATACTAGAAGATGAAGATGAGTTGCATGTCATGCAGACCAATAAATATTCATGATAAGCATATGACATCAACTATGATGTGAAGGCAAAATTCTAGGCAGGATGAGAGTGTATCCAGGTCTATTTCTTAATACTTATAATTAGTAGCCCTATTTCCAACAAGGATGCTCAGACCCAATTCTAGTCTATCTTGATTACTGAAGAACCAAATGTAATGTCAGGAAAAGCTTAAGGCCAAGGTCTTGCAAGGATGACACTGGCTGTTACAGATTTACACTGAAACCAATCACCTTTCATTCAGCAGATGACACTGAATCTCATTTCTAAGTTATCCAACATGAGTTGTTCAAGGAGCTTTAACGTACTTTAATGCATCCAATCCCTCTATAGGCGAGGTAATGGTGATTGGTGAGGGTCTCCATTTGCAATGTCTAAGTCTTAAGGATAAATTGAATGCAGTGGCCTCAATTTTGCTTCTAAACTTACAAAGCATTTAGCATTCACTTATACAAGTAAAAAATTACGACGCACAAGTCAAAACACATGATCCCCAAGCTGATACTGCTTTCAGCCTTTCACAAATAATCATGTCAGTCAAACATATGTATATCGCGTCAAGTTCATTCAGTTGGCTTCTGAGGCCAATTCTTTAGCATATGAGCCCAATTTAGGAAAGCTTACAGTTACACATGGCTAATAATCATGGATAGTTAAAAATTATGCCACACTACATCAAGGTATTCTTTTGAGTTCAATTTACCAAATGCATAAACAGGACTAGGACAAGAAAATTCAATCTAAAAAATGGAAAATGAAAAACTTTACTAACATCTCAAGTTTTTTGTTTTATAAATAAAATTTTATTACCAAAACAAGACAGTCTAGTACACAGGAAGTGTACAAGAAGCACCCAAAAAAAAAAATCACAATCCGAAATTCATACAATCCAAGGAATGTAATACAACATTTACATGTTATCATTGAGAATGAAAGTAAATCAGTATTTGAGGACTCACTTCATGAGGATATCATAGTACTCAGGATCCAAAGAAGAAAGCAACCCATCCACATCCTTTATCGCCATTAGCGCTCTATGCACTACTATCCAATTCGCCGACTGCAAAACCCGTAAATCACATCAATCTCTCTTCATTTTCAATCACATACACAAACATACAAAAACTCTTTTTTTTTTTTTAAATGTTCAAATTAAATTATGAAGCTTATATTTTTCCAGTAACCACTGAAATCAACTCAACAAATCGATTTTCTCGAGAAAACAAAGAAAATAAAATAAATTTACTATTGCGAAACTTCCACACAATGAATTGAGCCTGAGAACACCATTCTGACCATACAACTGAGTTTTTCAAACTTTCACGAAAACCACAAAATGATAGATTCTCAAATTTTCAAACTTTGTTAAGAAGAAACAAAGAAAATAATTAGAAAGGAATAAAAAAAAAAAAGTGGAAACCTTGCAACGTTCGTCTCGGGTCTTGGGAGGCGAGCCTTCGAGAGCAGTTTTCAGAGCCTCGACTGGTTTAGACCTATATGGATCACAAATCAAATAAAATTTGGGGGTTTTTAACAATTCACAGTGTAAATCAAAGAAAAGAGAAGGTTTTTAGTGGGAAAAAAAAATGATTACTGTTTGAGTAGGCTTTCGATCTTTCGAGATTTGTGCTCGATTCTCGTGATTATGGCTTCCGCATTGTCTGCTTCCACGAATCCTTCATTTGCTGCCATTCTCTCTGTCTCTCTGTGTGTCTGTGTTTAGGATTTTCTCACCTCTGGAAAAACATTTTCCCGAGAAAGTGATTCATTCTAGCGCAAGTCATCAAACGGTGTCGCTTTGAAAAAAAGTCCACTAATGAGCCCAAAGGGTCCTGGGCCTTTTGGCCCATAGTGTAGTCCTTTTATAAAATGTTCTTATTGAGCCAAAACTTGGTAACAAAACACACACACATACATATATACAATTTGTCACCGATTATTTGTTTACTTACCTTACTAATAATAAAAATTAAAAATAGAGAGTATACATTAAGTATATGTACTGATTAGGTGGTTAGCTCATTGCATATATAGCTGAATGAAAATATTAACATGAAACTTAACTTACGACAAAAAAAAAAAAAAAATTCTAATAAACTTAACTTGGCATAAATGGAAGAGTTACGTAAGTATGTGAAACAAATACAGTTACTTCCAAACCAGTTTGGAGGACTTTTTTTCCAATTCATTATGTGACGACTTATAAGACCATTCACGTGTATTTTTAGTTACATGAAATATTTAATGAGTCATGTGACTTATTTAAATAACATGTGTGTGTGATCTTATGAATCGTTATATAAGGGTTGAAATAATATTTTTCTAAACTGGTTTGGAGGTAAACTCTGTCCATATAACACTATTGTATGCTTGGCTTCATAAATCTACGATTTTGGCCTCCCACGCAAAGGAGGAAAGATGACCAATCCTATTACAATTGAAAGCCCAAGAGGCAAGGTTGTGCCCCATTACAATTTTCATCCCTACAAATAACGGAAATAGACCCAAAAAAAATTGCATGAAGGAGAAAAATATCTTCGACAATGGAGGAAAGCAAAAACAAATAGAAATGATAGTTTTGGTTGATTTTTTAAGTTTAACGATTATCCATAATGAACTTAGACAGCCACTTGGGTATTCGGTCCAATGGTAATCCTCTCCCCAAAAAGCCCCCCTCTATGAGGGTGTGGGTTCGATCCCTGGGATCTTCAAAATATACGTGTGTGTGAGTTTAGATTAGAATTTCTATCATATCTCAAAAAAAGATAATGAACTTAGACACAAATTTTTTTTTTCTTTTTGGACACGTATGTAGACACATGGCAAAACTAGGAGGAGGGCAGGGAGAGCCAATGAGCCATGATTCCTCATGTACTAATAAAATCATAAATTACATGTAAATTTAGTAACCAGCTTTCTTTTAGATTTTGAGAAATAATACTCCTTGTTACTTTTGTGTCTTAAGAAAAATTCTTGACTTTGCGGCTTCCTAGACATTTTTATTTTTTAATAAGAATACGGAGACATATCTTGTTGGATGAGGAACCTAACCCTAAATAATGTCTTATCGGATGAGGAATCTAACCCTAAATAGTAAATAATGCACACAAGAGTGTATATTTTATGACTTCATAGCTTTTAATCCTGCACAAATTGCGCTGGGTCTGATGGCATGACAATTATACCTTTTTTTGCGTGAGACTATGCCACTACCCTTTAGATTTTGCACCCCGAGTTAGTCTTTTTTGCCCTCGAGAGGTCAGGAAAACTAAACCTTGGATTCTTTTTTTGTTTTTTGTTTTTTGTTTTTGGATAATTAAACGTTGGATTCTATTGGTAGTTGGTACCTCATGATTGATGAGTTTATTGGACGTAAAACTTATAATCATAATCATTGCTACTTAGATTGGCTGATCATGATTCATGAGAGTTAACCTATTGAATTACAACTCCACTTAATTATGCAATGCTTATACTTCTTCTATCATTATGCACCAAACTTCTTTCCCAAAATATTACTCATTAAAAGATGTTATCATTGTTAAGCCTTCCCATTTCTTGGACTAATTATATGTAACAACTAAACAAAATAGGTGAAGAATATAAATTTCATGAATTTTGGATCGCAAAAGTTAGAATGAAAATCTCCAAGCAAAGCAAGGATTGCTTCAATGAGAATACTCTGGTTTAACATAGGAAAGTTCTTAATCATTTAGCAGTAGTTGATATAAATTATATAACACGGAACTTTCACTCTACACTCAAATTTGTTACTCCTATTAAATAAAATTTAAACCTTTTATTTTTCTTTTTTCTTTAACTCATTACATCCAATTTCATAAAACAATATTAAGTAACATTTGGAAGCCTTTAACAGAAGATGCTATAATCAATCTAATTTCTTAACTTTAAATTCTCTTGTAGAAAACTTATATTAATTATAATAATAAATTTATCAGCACAAATTTTTTTCACTTTTATTTATTTATTATAACTAGGTGTTTAATAGTTACATAGAAAATAATTACTTTTGGTAATGACTCTTACTGAATGTTACTGACTACTGATGTTATATCAAAACTAGGCACCTTAATAACCTTAAAGACCCAAAATTACAAGTATAATTACTCAATTAAAAAAAAAAGATTATCAAATGATTACACTTGCCTTTAAATCATTTCTATTTAAAATAAATTCATTTTATAATTCAATTAATTATTACAAATATAAATTATATTTAACATCATTTTTAAGTGTGCTCTTTTGTTTAGTAAGGAAGGAAATATCAAATATCTCCATCTCTTCTTGCTTGGTTGTACAGAAAAGATGGCCCTAGTTCATTTCTGGTGTAAATTGTTGTTTTTTTTTTTTTAGTAGATAAGGGAGAAACATTATATTAAGAACTACAAGTTACAAAACTGTGACAAAAACTCTTAAAGAGTTATCAAAAGAGACAAGCATGGGGAAATCAAAACAACACAATCATCCTCATGAATTTTTCCTGTTGTTTGTTGTTGCTCATTTTTTTTTTTTTTTGAATAAAAGCTTCCTACTTTTCTGGAAAACAAAAAAAATATATAAAAAATTTAACAGCATTTCATTTAAAATTAAAGAATGATATAATAAGATTGTATTTATTTGCAATTTAAGCCTTAACATTTTCTGTTCTCCCAATTTTCTATCATTCCAAACAAACAAACAAGCCTTTCATGTGACACAAAAGACAAGGTCAATTCCGTCATTGAAATTGAACGGTCAAATTAATAATGAACACTTTTGAAATCTGCTCCCTCCTCTCAACTTTTTCTTCTCTCTCTCTGTTTTCTTGGCCACAAAGTCTTCCTTTCTTCACCACCCCCCACATTTGTATTCTCACCTAAATCCAAGTTCACAGGAACCTCACCTGTTCACCAATGGAGGATTCAAGCCCTTACACCAAGACCCGTTACCCATTTCCAGGGCTTAACAACTCACCAATCAGACCAAACCCCAGATGCCAAGGTAAGTCCTTTACACACTTCTTGTTCAAAGCTCTCTTCTTTGCAATGTTCCTCCTTGTTCTCCCACTTTTCCCTTCACAAGCTCCTGACTTTATCAGCCAAACCATTCTAACCAAGTTCTGGGAGCTCATTCACCTCCTCTTCATTGGCATTGCTGTGTCCTATGGTTTGTTTAGTCGAAGAAGAAATGAACAAATGGGCATCGATGAAACTCACTCTAATTTCGATAATTCACTGTCTTATGTGTCTAGGATGTTGCATGTCACATCGGTTTTCGAAGATGGGTTCGAAAATCCATGTGGGTCTGACGAGAAAAGAGTGAGTTCTCAGTACTTTGATAGTGAGCATATGCCTTTGTGCTCTAATAGTAACACTGTTGTTGAGGAACAGTGTGAACCTCAATTTTCAATGTCTAAGAATGGATTTGAAAACCCATATGGGTGTGATCAGAACAATGTGGTACAAGCTTGGAATTCTCAGTATTTTCAAGGTGAATCTATGGTTGTAGTGGCTCAGCCAAATTATGGTTTTGATGAATTTAGTAAACCTGGATCGGTTATCGATTATAAGCCGTTGGGATTACCCGTTCGGAGCTTAAAATCTAGGGTGAGAAAGCGGGATGGTGCTGAGTTTATTAGTGGGAGTGAATCTAGCTCAGGTTCAAATGGTTCATCTAGGAATTCTGATAGTAGAAGAAGAGGGAATTTTGGGGATTTAGGTCCTATGAATTTGGAGCAGAATTTTGATGATGCTGCTGCAGCTGCTGCTGCTGCTGTGGCTTCCTCAATTCCGTGGCGTTCAAGATCTATGAGGAAGGAAATGAGAGATAAAGTGGGGAATGATAATCGCCCAGCACATTTTAGGCCTCTCTCGGTTGATGAAACTCAATTCGAGTCGATCAAATCACAGTCTTTTAGACCCACGAGATCATTCTCATCCCAAAATTGTTCTGTCTCTTCTTCACACTCAATTTCCTCAGAGTCACCAAACTCGAGTATGGATTCTTTGGGAAAACAGAAGAGTAATCGTGGGGCTTTTCAAACTAGTTCAGTCTCTTCTTCACACTCAATTTCCTCAGAGCCACCAAACTCGAGTATGGATTCTTTGGGAAAACAGAAGAGTAATCGTGGGGCTTTTCAAACTAGTTCAGTCTCTTCTTCACACTCAATTTCCTCAGAGCCACCAAACTCGAGTATGGATTCTTTGGGAAAACAGAAGAGTAATCGTGGGGCTTTTCCTGAGGCTTCACCATCACCACCAATACCAACAAATGGCAAGGGTTCATTGAATGCATTGCATTCCCGGCATTATAGTATTGGTTCTGCATCTGGAAGAGATGTTTCGAGGAGCTCTGAAGATGAGTCAAAGGAATGGAGTAAGAGTAATCGTGGGGCTTTTCTTGAGGCTTCACCAACACCACCAATACCAACAAATGGCAAGGGTTCATTGAATGCATTGCATTCCCGGCATTATAGTATTGGTTCTGCATCTGGAAGAGATGTTTCGAGGAGCTCTGAAGATGAGTCAAAGGAATGGAGTAAGAGTAATCGTGGGGCTTTTCTTGAGGCTTCACCATCACCACCAATACCAACAAATGGCAAGGGTTCATTGAATGCATTGCATTCCCGGCATTATAGTATTGGTTCTGCATCTGGAAGAGATTTTTCGAGGAGCTCTGAAGATGAGTCAAAGGAATGGAGTAGGAGTAGCAACGAGTCCAGTTCGGATTCATCGGAATTGAACAAGAATCCAGCAAGCCTCACGAAAGCTTCCTTAAGGGGAAAATCAGTTAGAACAATTAGAGCTAGTCGACTGCCTGCAGGTGCAATGAAAAATGAAGAGATTTGTCAAAACCAAATTGATGACAAGACCGAAAAGATGCGTGAAAATTTGGAGGAAGCATATATGAGGAAAGATAAAACAACAGTTGCAGTTGAAAGTCCAACGATTGGCACCAGTAAACGAAATCTTGATAATCTCTGCCCAATGCCAAATGCAACACACGAGAAGTATCACAGCAAGGGGGAATTTTCTGAGAATGTTTCTGTAGGGTATGAACAAGACTCAGAGAGTGAGACTGAAAACATTCAAGTAAGCTCGGATGAAGAT
Source organism: Fagus sylvatica (assembly GCA_907173295.1). NCBI lineage: Eukaryota > Viridiplantae > Streptophyta > Magnoliopsida > Fagales > Fagaceae > Fagus > Fagus sylvatica. The sequence continues at coordinate 17,833,766 of OU015762.1, read as the reverse complement.
GCTGTGCCTAGCCCTGTCAATGATGCAGGACCATATTCTGATGAGGTAGATAAGAAGGCTGGAGAGTTTATAGCTAAGTTTAAGCAGCAGATTAGGCTCCAGAAAATGGCTTCGATCGAAAGATCAAGAGGGCCACGCATGGGTGGAAACTATTTTAGGTGATATATAAGCTTATGCTGTTATTTATATTTCTAACATGATAGACATGATCATATGAAGTTGATGATTCTTCTTCTAATCTTCTTTTTATCCTGGTCTTTGGGTAATATATGCTTTTTTTGTTGTATTACACTTGGGTACTATTGAGTTTACAATTTAATTATGTAATGGAGATTCGATGTCTTTAGATCCAGAAATCTTTCAGGGGAAGAATTGTTGTAATTTCTTCATTTTTGTAATAGAATTTTCATGCCTTCAAATCATGCTGCACTGATTTTTTTTGTTTGTTTTTGTTTTTGTTTGCTTTTTCAGTAACTTCCATTGGTATATTTGTGTACCTATTTGTGGCTGAATATGTAGCCACAATCCTTATATAAAAACATTGTTGACAACTAGGCTACTAGCTAAAGCATTATATCTATGAGATTACATTGGATAGCTCATCATGTTCATGAAAATGGGGAGCCAAAATAAATTGAAGCATTTTTTTTATCTAGCATCTTAATTTGTATTTCAAAGTCTCTAAAATGAGTTGTTTGTACTGTAGCTTTTTTTGTAAGATTCTGTAGAAGTTGTACTCCATGTTTTCCTGTTAATTATATCTGATCTCCTTTGATGACTATTTTATAGAACAAATTTTCGCTTTGACATGCTTCACCAGTAACGAATCTCATAATCTTAAGCTGCCAAATGCTGGCCAAATGTTTAGTTTTGTATTGGTTATATAAAGTAGAAAGGATAAGATATTAGTGGGATCCTTAATATAGAGATATTACATATTTGTCCTGCACAGAGCTAGTCATCATTTTGTTTTTAGGATAACAAAAAGTCATTATTAGGATCATCAAATGGATTTGAAACCTTTGAGTTGCATAATAAGAACCCTTCCATTACCTTATTTGTATCTCTCGCCTAACCAATTTAGCACAGAGTTTCCTCTTTCTTGAGGTTGTGTGGAACTTCCACATGCAGGGTGGGGATGCCTTGAGGCTTTTTCATGGCAAATTGCATTAGGAGAAAAGTCAATAAGATATCTAGCATGTGGATGAAGGAAAATGCAACTCCTAGAAACTATCATCAATCAATTTCTTATTTCCCCTCTCTTTTTTGTTTGCTTACTAGGATTCTTGTATGTTCTAGTTAAAATGGCCAGAATACTGAAGCTCTTAGGTGCTCTTACTATTTGAAGATAGGGATTTGAGATATGTTACATTTGAGTGTGAGTAGGATTTATTTTACTAGTTAGGCAGCTATTACTAAGCTGTCATGCCTGTGGTTTAGTTGTAGCAGAGACCAGAAAACATCAATAATGTTAGAACTTAGAAGCTCCCTGATGGCTTATTGTTAGGAATAAAGACAATGTTCCTTGAACCTGTGAGAGCGAAAAAATTGGAGAAGAACACGCCAAGGAACAATCACACAACACAACATAGAGAAATTACATGGTTCGGCAACATGCTTACATCCACGGGAGCTAACAAGGAGAAAATTTCACTATAATAGGGAGATTACAATGGTTGGCTTAAAAGCACTCGCTCTAAGCCCAAACCCCATGTACACCCAAGTGCACTCTCTCACACAAAGAATAAAAACACGAGAATAGATCTCTTTCTATTCTTCTTCTAGTGTGACACTCCCTTTAGAAACACTCTGCTGCTCACTTTTTTGCAGCACTCTCCCTCTCACGTAGCTCTCCTTGGATACATCTTTGCTCTCTTTTCTTGGCAGCTTGCACTCTTGTGCTGCTCACTCTCTCCTGGCTGTCTCTCTACAGCTTACTCACTTTCTTCTACGCACATATCATTTATATAGAAGAAGTTGCCCCATTTATTTCCATAGGTACAAAAACTTGCCAACCACCTCATGAAATGAACATTCATTATGGTTGGTAGCATGCTTTGTCCATATGCTAGAATACCACAAGAATTCAATTCCTGTAAATATTCAATTGATGCATTATATTTAGACATATTTTATTTTATTTTCTACACACTCAGTAGACTTACAATTCCATGGCTTGACCAACATATTCATTATTTTAAACTATTTTTAACTTCCATCAAATACTTCAAACAAAACCTAATTCATATTTAGCTGAAGCTTTGATTATGCATTTCTAAAGATCCCCTTCAAGCAAGTGAGAGAGGGAGATGGGATCTGATAAGGATAAGGAGAGATTATTCTCTAATCGCCCTTCTTTGTTTCGTACCTATGTGCCTTTGAGACTCAAATGAATGTAAGCTATTTCCTTGGCCACCTACAACGGCTGTATGTCCATTCCAAGCTTCTACCTATGTCAATTAGAACTAATACAACTAGTTGTGGCATCCTAAAAGCACATAAAAAATTGAAATTGAGTGAATGTTCTATTCCTTGTCACACTTCAGAATAACAACCTGAAACAGAATGTGAACCAAGTGTTGTTACAGAGCAAGTCTCATTGAGCATTATAAACTTTTTATATCTATTAAGTTATAACATCTTTCTATAGTATTGCATAAACTAATTTGTAACATAACTTATACAACTCCCAATAATTTGTGATGTATACAAGAGTATTGGCAAAGTTCCATACTTAAAGTATTTCAAATATAAGCACAATGCCATTAACTTTAGTATTCTCCATGTATTCATATAAAAATCTTTAGAGACGCCGTGTTGCCTCACAAACTGCTACCTAATTTGCCAAATAAGTTCATACCAAGTTTAATCTCATAGAACTTCAACAACTTATGCATCAGCATGACAATTGATATCGATTTTACTTCTTTAAACTAAACTGAAGGCTATTTAATATTAGCAAACATCATTAAAAAAGGGTTGCATATATAAAGATAAAAAAATATATATTGCATAGGCTGGATTGACAAAAGATGAAAGGCTAAACTAGCTTGGAATTCACCTGTTATAATGCACAAGCTTGGAGGCTTGGTACATGCACCTATGCATTGTACAACATTCTTAAGTCGAACTCTTCTACAATATTCAAAAGAAGTTTGTAAAAGCGTATTAAGGAACCAAGCATTCCACAGAGAAATTACTGTAGATCCTGCTGCCGTTTGAGATCCTTAAGAATTCTATACGTATGGTTACTTAATTGCCTTCTTATAACGTTGCTTAGTGTTAAAAATTTGAAAACATGAATGTTTGAGGAAATCCTTGAGCCATCTTTTATTCTTATTCTAGAATCTTAGTATATCTGTATATGCATGGTGTTAGAGGCTGATTTTTCACAGCCCATAGATAACCAAAAGCTCAGCCAAATAAACTAAAGGTTAAGGCCCAAAATCTCACAAAAAGCTCCGGCCGGGTCCATCTCTTGATTTTAATTATTTGTGGCTTAACTGACTGAACCAAACCTTTGTCTTTCAAGGAGCCAGCAGGTGGGGAGGGGCATAAGGGACTTTTTCTCTCAAGATTAGCTCCAGGCTCAATACAAACTCACGTGTGAGACTAGAAAACAGGGACTAAATCTGTAAACCTTCATTAGTTTAACGTGTAAAAGGCAGCCATGGATGAAGCGACCCTTTACCTGCTGAATGAAAGTCTCTGCCCAACAACCCATGAATCCAGTTACTCTATGGACTGAAATTCCCTTAGAGGAAAGTCAATCATGCTCACTTTAGTAAATCATGCCTCATGTTTTGGTAAAAACATGATTTATTGTATTTTCTAAATAGTGTTCACTGCTCAAGAATGATTTATGTTATGAGCCAGAAAATATAGTTGATTTTGGTGGTTTTTATTGTGTCTCAATCAACACTATAAAGCCAAGCACCAATCAACCGTGAAAGGGGTTGGTTCAGCCACAGGAAGTTTAAAGAGAAATCCTCTAGTTTAAGCTAAACTTATTTAGCAGATATCAAATTTATCGTTTGAAATCGTTGAGTGCTTGAATGAGAATTTTTCTTTATCTTGTGTTGTTATTAGTTCCATTTTCTCTACTTCCATAAATTACTTTTTACACATTCCCATCTATACAATTTAATTTTGGATAAATTTGTTCATATTTTATTCTTGCAAAGTCCCTGAATTCATTTAAAAACGCATCGTTAGCCTTCGTCATCACAATGGTGAAGCAAGTAGTGGATTCAACTTCCCAAACTTGAACTCGGGTCAATGAAAATGCCCAATCGGACCTCGGCACATGGCATGGCGAAAAAAATGACCCCTAACACATGGTTTTTATGCAATTTCCATTTTGATGGTATGATGTTCATGTAAGCAAATCTAAGTGATATTCTTAAATTAGTAAATACTCCCATTCAGTTTTCACAATATTTAAATTATTCTTTTCTTCGTTGCCTAACAGTAATAAATTAATGCATTTATTTACAACTACAATATAGTTCACATTTTTCAGTTGCAAATGTATATGGGAGAATAGTAGCATGAATATAGTAGCTTATTTCAACAATCATGAATATTAGCTTTCCTTTTGCTCTTTAATGTTGAACCCAACATTGCAAATATATTGTGTGATAATCCCACATATGTGTATAGATCTGGGCATGGTTCTATCCAAGCATCGATCACTGCACTGATAATAATACAAGTTCTGCATTTGTCTTTATTACTCTCAAAATGTCCACCTCTCCACAGAAAATTTTAATATTTTGATTAAAATTCATCACAATGAAGGTTTTTTTTTCAAAGTTTAGTAATGAGTAATGAATCCTTCATGAGATCTAATAGAACATCATTGAATTATAAATCTGTTAAAATATTTTCAGTTTTTATTATTTATCTTTACTAAGATGAATGTGCGACTACAAAATATTTTCTTCCAAACTGAAGGATGTCATTAATTTGGATGAGGATCTAGTAGACATAAAACATTACTTGATAAATAAATTGGATTTACTTATCTTAAGGAATGTTAAACCACGTCAGTTTTTGAGACCTCATAATTTTTCACCTCAACACTATTTTTTTAGTATGATATTGTATCCGATAAGAACTTCTCTCTCTCTCTCTCTCTACGCATTCCCTGCTCAAGTCTTCCCATCGTGTCTCTCATCCCTACCTTCAATCATACTTTGGGGATGTGTATGCCATTCCTCCAAAATCCAATCCCTTAAAGTGGGCTACGGGGTTTGGCACTTTAGCTGTAGTGGTGGAGCTATCAAGATGACAAGGAAAGAACGCAGTTGACCTTAGCCATGCACTGCAATATTATCTACAAAGAAACCCTGTATTTAAATACTTTCTTTCTTGGTAGTAGGTTGCCACTTGATGATCATCATCAAAAAATAGAAAGAGAAAAAGAAAAAACAGGTTGCCACTTGATGAGCAATTTGCTTGGTGCCTAATTGTAATTGTTTATTTAATTGTGTTATTTCCACACCACCAAATAGTGATATTTCCACGTTGTTGGTGTAAAAATATAAGTTTTTGATGTAAATAAAGCATTAATCTTTAATATTTTTGCACCAATAAAGTAGAAAGAATACTATTTGATGCAGAAATATCATTATTCTATATTTTTTATAGTTGATTTATTGAAAGCTGATAAAAAAAATAGCTTATTTAAAAAAAAAGAAAAAAAAAGAAAAGAAAATCAGTTTATTTTTATTTTATTTTTTGTTAAAAACTAAGATAAAAAATAGAAGTAATCAAAAAGCAAAAAACTATTAATAGGAGCCAAACGGACACTTAGGTAGTTTTTTTACCCATCATTAAAATATCTGTCTAAATTTCTTCAATCAAGTTCCGTATTAACAGCGAAAAAAAAAGTACTTCCATTATTAATTTCTTCTGATTAGAGTCGTTGAAATCAGCTTCATAATTAGGCTGCTTTGTCTCTCTCTTTTAATGAATTGCCATCGGGGAATTCAAATATTACCTCAGCTTTTTTGGAAAGTAGGACTCTTTCTACAAATTAAAGGCCAAATCAAGAAATTAATTTTTTCTTGCACTTTAGAGTAACCGAAATGATTGGAACAATAAAATATATTGATATAAAATTCAAATTCAACACTATATAATTATAGTAATAATTTGATAGTTGATCTATATTCAAATACTATAAATCCTATTTAAAATATGGGTTCTCTTATGATGTATCAATATATCATCAATCAAATGAAATCATTTGACTTTTGTGTTATGGTAGTAGGTTTTATTCATTTTTTTCTTTCTTTCTCATATATATTTATGTTACGTGTCATTTCAAATTTTGACAAGTTGTTATGTCAATTGTCATGAGTCATAAGTATTTGGCTAAGTTTCAAATACCCACTACTCCATTGTTGGCCATGTGGACGTATCACAGGAAGTAGCTGGAATTGGAAACTCTTAACAAAAAAAAAAAAAAGGATTAAGCAATGTGAGCCAATCTTGCCGAGGTGATCAAGAACATGCATGTAAGCCCCATGACGAGCGGTCATGATCCATAAATTTGATGGTTGAGTAAACTCATGTACAGGTGATTAGACAAGCATGGTGATTGTGTTCTTCTTAGGATAATATTAAAGACATACATTTTTATTTCCTAAATAACTTCAATTATATAAGGAGAAAGCCAAAAGAATCAAAGATGTGCCAAGGACCATAACCATGCATCTCTGCCGCCAAACAACCAAGCAGGGATGCGTCTCCTTACTCCCTAGATTAGATATTAAAGCTAACGAAACAATTAAGAAAAATTACACTTTACCATCCTCAACTATTATCCATTTTTCAATGTCCTCCCAAAACTTTCGAGAGGCACAATTTACTCCCCAATTGGATAAAATTGAACGCTCGTACCTCCCACCGTCTAAATTGGAGTTAAATATAATGGAAAAACTAATCACGTGCAAAACATGTGACCTGTGGGGCCATATTGAGAGTGAAATTCCCAAACTACCCTCACTGAAAAAAACACTCATCCCCTATCTCTAAATTCCTCCATTTTTCATAGAGGAAAGCTTCCAAATCCCCCCAGAAACCACCACAACAGCAACATAAACTAAGCAACACCAACAAATTAAAACAACTTAAAGTCATAAACAACTCATTAAAAACCTTAACCCATTGGTGGCAAAAACCCATCACGCCACCCAGAGAAACCCAATTCATCACTGAAACCCAATTCAACTCAAAATTTCTCAAACACAAATAATCAAACATTACAACCTTCCTCACACACAGTGACCTCCTCACCCAACAATCCATAACAAATTCTTCCTCACACACTCAATTCAACCAAACCCAACCACCCAGAAAATTTTTTTTTTCTTTCAAAACCAAAGTCAAAATATGGAATTAATGAAACAATTAACCAATCAAAATAAAAGGGGGACCTTGGGGTTGGTGATGTGTGAATTCTTACAAATCTCAGTAGCGATGGTGGATCAAGGCTGGGAGACAAAAGCATCGTCGTCATCGTCTTTCTCACACACTCGGTAGCTCGCTTTGGGGTCGCTGAGTCCGGAGGATCCAAACCTGGTCTGAATTCCGACGAACCCAAGCAGCTTGGGGCACTCCACCAAGCCCGCACAATGGTCTTCGAACAGCCGAGAGCTCAAACCCAAGGAGAAAGCTCGGAAAGTGTCTTTGGATCTCGGAAAACGGGCATGGGTATAAGTCGGTGGAGAGCAGAGACAGCGAAGATAGTGCCAACGAGCCGCAGACGAAACAGAGGAGTGAAAAGAAGATAATTGGGTTTTTGGGTTGTGAGAGGTTTGGACTATGTAGGCGTATGAGGTTGGGAGAGAAGAAAGGGCGGAGCATTGAGTGTGAGTGTGAGAAGAGTGTGTAACAGTGATAAGGGTATTTTAGGGATTTTCAATTTATTTTCTGGGTAACAAATGTTCTGGTGGGCCCGTGTGTCACGTGTATTACCATTTTGTCTATTTTAACGGGAATTTGGAAAGAGGGGTAACGGGCGTGAAATTTTATCTAATTTGAGTAAATTGTGCATCTCGAAAATTTGGGAAGGATATTGAAAAATGGGTAATAGTTGAGAGTAATAAAATATAATTTTTTCAAACAATTAATTGAAGAGGATCATTTTTCCTTGTGATATGGGATGTTGTGTATGCTAATAGAGGTGAAACCGTAATGGCTCACAATTTATTGTTTGTTTGGGATCAGTTTATTGTTAGTAGTTTATTTATGAAAGTTGAAACAAAAAAAATTGGTTTATTTAAATTTTGAATATAAATTGAGACAAAAAGTAAAAAAAAAAAAAAAAAGTTAGCTTATTGCTGCCAAACGTTCGGTTGCTTCTTTGCAAGGCTCAAGGGTCTTTTTCTCCATGAAATCTATTCCCTCTTGGATGTTTGCTCCGGAGAAAGTAGATGGGGTAACCTCCCTGTGTGTTTATTTGTTTTTTCCTTTAATATATTTTCCTTATTCCAAAAACAATAAAAACAAAAACTAAACAGGGAGGAGACAGATGGGGACTGGCGTGTGGGCATTACAATATTAGGAGAGCATATCAGGGCCAAACTTGTTAAAAAAATGTTTTATTTTATGTTTTTTGGTCAAACATGACTCTTATGATGTTTATTTGAAAAATAAAATGATTCAAAATCGTCTTTTTTAAAGATGATTTTTTATCAAAAGTCGTCTTTTGTAAAGACAACTTTCACGTCTCATTTCAAAAAAAATTATCTAAAAGTCGTCTTTACAAAAGACAATTTTCACGTGTTTTTTAAATTTAAGAAAAATTTGATCAAAAGTCTTCTTTACAAAAGACAACTTTCACATTTAATTTCAAAAAAAAAAAATTTATCGAAAAGTCGTCTTTACAAAAGACGACTTTCACGGGTTTTTCAAATTTAAGAAAAATTTGATCAAAAGTCATCTTTTGTAAAGACAACTTTCACGTCTAATTTCAAAAAATTTATCAAATATCGTCTTTTGTAAAGAAGATTTTCACGTGTTTTTTAAATTTAAGAAAAATTTGGACAAAAACGATTTTGAATCCGAAGTCGTCTTTCTGAAAGACGATTTTCACGGGAAAATCGTCTTTCAAAAAGATAATTTTGAATCAGTCCATTTTTCAAATAAACTTCAAAAGAGTCTTGTTTGGTCCAAAAACATAAAAAATGCATTTTTTAGCAAGTTTGGCCAGCATATCAGCTGCAATGATTTAATATACAATCTCTGCAATGCTCCAATAATAATACGTCAACTAATAAAAAATATATGTGATGTGTTAAACCCAACAAACATGTCAGATATTGAATCAGATTTTTTATATTATTGGAACATTGTAAAGATTGTATATTAAAACCATTGCAGTGGATATGGTCCCCAATACAAGAGAGTCTAGCTTGAGAATCAGATGGTTAGGTAGACATACGCGAGTGTAAATGATCAAGTGAGTGGTTACATCTATTGCAAGGGTGGTCCTGGGCAAGGGTGATGTGCCGCTTTAGGTCTCACCTCAAAATTAGGTTTTATCCTAAAATTTTTTAAAGCCTTTATTGAAAAGTCTCAATATATTTATATATACAAAAATTAAAAAGGCCCATATATTTAAAACAAGCTTTTGAATTAAGTCTAATAATAATTTATTTCTCTAACCCAAGTATGTATGAGAACAACTTTTGATATTTATTTGATGTGAGAAGCTAGCTTCACTAAATTTTGATAATTTGAAAAAGTATTATGTTAATCTTGAAGGTTTTTTAAAACTTAATAATTTTTTTGATCTTGATGGTATTGATTTATTTATTTTCAGACTTAAAAGTCTTACAAGAGATTTTATCAAAAGAAAAAAAGACAGCGAAAAATATACTTAATTTTATCAAGAAATTGAATTGTTCCAAATGCATCTATTGCATACAGAATATTATAGACTATACTTGTCATAGTCGCATCCGTTGAAAGAAGTTTTTCAAAGTTAAATTATAAAAATCTTACTTGCAATCAACTATGTCACAAGAAAGATTAAATGGATTAGTCATATTATCTATTGAACAAGATTTGTTAGAAAATATTGAATATAAAAGTTTAATTAGTAATTTTGTAGCAGAAATCGTATGTAGAGTAATTTTTCAATATATATATATATATATATATTTTTTAAAGATAGAAGACCTCATTTTTTTGCACCGCCCCAGGCCTCATAATTCCAAGGGCCAGCCCTAATCTATTGATAACACGATAAGAGTGATCAATAGATAATATAAAATGATTGGATGACAAACCAATGAAACCATAGATTTCTTTTATAATAAGATGGCACCAAATATGTATATAAAGACTTCACACAAAGATTCCTAATATATCTTTTAGAGTCAAGCTAAAAAATATACTATACAAAATTGACATACATTTATCAAGTAATATTTTTTTTTGAATGCAAACGATAGACATTTATCAAGTTGTATTATTATTTATTATATGAATAAATGCAAAGTTTTTTTTTTTCTCCAAAAATTGTTAACGTTACCATTAAATTATACCAACTATATATTAAAAAGACCCAACAACTCAAATATAAAATCCGGCTGACTGAATCAATGAATTGATGATCTCGGAACTTAGCAAAAAAACAAAGAAAAAAAGAATTGGTGATCTCGGATCTAATCTCATTTCAGTGATACCTAGTACTTATTATTTTAAGAAAATTTTGGACAAAGACGATTTTGAATTAGAAGTTGTCTTTCTGAAAGACGATTTTCACGGGAAAAATCATCTTTAAGAAAAATGATTTTGAATCAGTCCATTTTTCAAATAAACTTCAGAAGAGTCATGTTTGGCCCAAAAACATAAAAAATGCAATTTTTTAGCAAGTTTGGCCAGCATATCAGCTGCAATGATTTAATATACAATCTCTGCAATGCTCCAATAATAATACGTCACTTAATAAAAAATATATGTGATGTGTTAAACCCAACAAACATGTCAGATATTGAATCAAATTTTTTATATTATTGGAACATTGCAAAGATTGTATATTAAAACCATTGCAGCGGATATGGTCCCTAATACAAGAGAATCTAGCTTGAGAATCAGATGGTTAGGTAGACATACGCAAGTGTGAATGATCAAGTGAGTGGTTACATCTATTGCAGGGGTGGTCCTGGGAAAGGGCGAGGTGCCGCTCTAGGCCTCACCTCAAAATTAAGCCTCATCCCAAAATTTTTTAAGGCCCTTATTGAAAAGTCTCAATATATTTATATATACAAAAATTAAAAAGGCCGATATATTTAAAACAAGTTTTTGAATTAAGTCTAATAATAATTTATTTTTCTAACCCAAGTATGTATGAAAACAACTTTTGATATTTATTTGATGTGAGAAACTAACTTCACTAAATTATGATAATTTGAAAAAGTATTATGTTAATCTTGAAAGTTTTTTAAAACCTGATAATTTTTTTGATCTTGATGGTATTGATTTATTTATTTTCAGACTTAAAAGTCTTACAAGAGATTTTATCAAAAGAAAAAAAGACAGCGACAAATATACTTAATTTTATCAAGGAATTGAATTGTTCCAAATGCATCTATTACATATAGAATATTATAGACCATACTTGTCACAGTCGCATCCGTTGAATGAAGTTTTTCAAAGTTAAAATTGTAAAAATCTTACTTGCAATCAACTATGTCACAAGAATGATTAAATAGATTAGCCATATTATCTATTGAACAAGATTTGTTAGAAAATATTAAATATAAAAGTTTAATTAGTAATTTTGTAGCAGAAATCATATGTAGAGTAATTTTTCAATATATATATATATATTTTAAAAGATAGAATGCCTCATTTTTTTGCGTAGCCCCAGACCTCATAATTCCTAGGGCCGGCCTTGATCTATTGATAACATGATAAGAGCGATCAATAAATAATATAAAATGATTGGATGACAAACCATAGATTTCTTTTATAATAAGATAGCACCCAAATATGTATATAAAGACTTCAGTCTATTGATAACATGATAAGAGCGATCAATAGATAATATAAAATGATTGGATGACAAAGCATAGATTTCTTTTATAATAAGATGGCACCCAAATATGTATATAAAGACTTCACACAAAGATTCCTAATATATCTTTTAGAGTCAAGCTAAAAAATATACTATACAAAATTGACATACATTTATTAAGTAATATATATTTTTTTGAATGCAAACGATAGACATTTATCAAGTTGTATTATTATTTATTATATGAATAAATGCTAAGTTTTTTTTTCTCCAAAAATTGTTAACGTTACCATTAAATTATACCGACTATATATTAAAAAGACCCAACAACTCAATACAAAATCCGGCTGACTGAATCAATGAATTGGTGATCTCGGAACTTAGCAAAAAAACAAAGAAAAAAAGAATTGGTGATCTCGGATCTAATCTCATTTCAGTGATACCTAGTACTTATTATAAAGCATAGCCAACCACTAAAACATGCAACAATGTTTACCGGTGCCAGTATTTTGTTGTTTGATACTGAGGTCATTGATATTATAAGTATATCATTTACAGTATCTATCAAAGTGCAAAGCAATAAAGTAGAGTATATTTATTGTTTTTGGTCTTTTCTTCTTTGATTTTGTTTTTATTTTTTTTATTTTTGGAGTAAATTTTATTGAGAAGGGAAAAAGGGATATGGAGGAACCAACGGTCCATCAAGCTCAACTAACAAAACCTAAGAAGAGATGGGAGAGATTGGAAAACAGAATGCAAGGTTATTAAAATCCCGATTCGAATCTTAAAATCTTACGATTTTACGATTCAATATTATGAAAACGATTCGAATCTTAACTGAATCTTAAATGTGGTAGAATCTTAATAGAATCCCGATTTGAATCTTAGAATCTTTAGAATCCCGATTTGCTTCCGATTCTATACGATTCTACTGCACAAGGTTTATTCAGATTTTTTGAGTTTTTTTTTTGGGCCTCCAATGAAAATTTAGCTTGTATTGGGCTGATTTTTACTTTTTAGTATGTTAGTAGCCTGCCCCCTTTTTTTTTTTGATAAAAAGTAGCCCGCCCTTTTTTTTTTTTTAATAAGAGAAGCCTGCCCATTTTTCTTTGGAGGATATCTCTTCAGATGATGAGTGGATAGCTGCAAAAGAGAGTCCAAATGAACCAAATGAAGAATGGCCAAGTGTCTTTCATAGGGATGCTCAAGAGGAAGATGAAAATGGTAAGTAGGTTTTAAATCTTGTGAGTTATAAGTTATGACTTCCTTATTAGATCTTCATAAAATTTTGAATACAATTTGTTTTTGTTCTTTTTTGCTAGGTGATAAAGATAAAGAAATTCATAATCTTAATGATTGTGAACTTGAAAATGAAGTAAGAGATTTTGATGATTTTCCCATAGATGATTTAGATGGAAGCAACGACATTTATGGTGAAGGTCTCCCATTAGAGGACAACATTCATCCAATCAATGATAATCTTGGTTTTTAGATCTTGATTATTCACATTGAATAATAAGTAATGTGTTACTTTTGTCACAAAATCACCATTATGGAAAATGGCTGGGAAATATTTTGATTTATGTAGTGTTATTATTTGGAACATTATGTATCTTTGTTGTTATGTGGTATTAAAACTTGGAACTTGAAAGTTTGAAGTTTGAAATTTGTCATTGGCTAAAATACACTATTGGTCCCTAAAGTTCACACATTGAGCACTTTTGGTCCCTGAAGTTTGAAATGAGCGCTATTAGTCCCTAACATTTCAAAAATGAGCGTTATTGATCATTCCATCCAATTCTGTTAGTTTAATTGCCTAATTGGTTAACGGAATGATGATGTCACATTTTATTAATGATGTAACGCAATATTTTTTATTTAAAAATTACACATAATCAAAATAACATGAGCTAACTCGGATAAATTCATAACCCATAAAACTGACCCACCTCAGTAGAGCCTGCCTAAACCCATAAATCCTTAAATCGGTTTTCTATATTCCCCAACCCAAAAATCTTCAAACCAGAGATTGAAACTCTCAATGTTTCTTATCTTGTACTTGACATGTAATTAAGTCCTTTGTTGATAAGGTCTAATTAAGTAGTCTTATGCAGCATCATCTTTGAAGCTTCACGTCTATTGGACCATTAATCAAAATCTCCAGAATCTCTCTCTCTCTCTCTCTCTCTAAACTTCAACATCATTTGAATTTTCGTTTGAAAGGAACAAAGGCTTTGTTTAATTAAATGCAAACTATAACAAGAAAGCCATAGAGATATCTTATTCGCTTGTAGTGAATGTTAGAAAGATGGAAGATGGTGATGGTGATGGCGATGCGATGGCGGCAGTCTAATTAAGCAGTCCTATGTAGTATCATCTTTGAAGCTTCACATCTATTGGACCATTAATCAAAATCTCCAGAATATCTCTCTCTCTCTCCAAACTTCAACATCATTTGAATTTTCGTTTGAAAGAAACAAAGGTTTCGTTTAATTAAATGAAAACTACAACAGGAAAGCCATAGAGATATTTTATTCGCCTGTAGTGAATGTTAGAAAGATGGAAGATGGTGATGGTGATGGTGATGGAGATGGAGATGGAGATGGCGATGGCGATGGCGGCGGTCTAATTAAGCAGTCCTATGCAGCATCATCTTTGAAGCTTCACGTCTATTGGACAATTAATCAAAATCTCCAAAATATCTCTCTCTCTAAACTTCAACATCATTTGAATTTTCGTTTGAAAGAAACAAAGGTTTTGTTTAATTAAATGCAAACTACAACAGGAAAGCCATAGAGATATTTTATTCGCCTGTAGTGAATGTTAGAAAGATGGAAGATGGTGATGGTGATGGTGATGGTGATGGTGATGGCGATGGCGATGGCGACGGCGACGGTGGTGGAGATGGCTTAGGCGTTATTAGTGGCAGCACTCATGGCTGTTTGTGAGTTTCAATCTTTCATTTGGAGATTTTCTAGGTTTGGGGAAAATAATAGTAAATTGATTTGGGGATTTATGGATTTGGGCAGGACTGTAGGCATCTGGGTTATGAATTAATCCAGGTTAGTTTATGGATATTTTGATTATGTGTAATTTTTATTTAAAAAATATTGTGCCACATCATTAAAAAAATGTTACATCATTCTTCTGTTAGCCACATAGATAATTAAACTAACGGACTTTGATGGAAGGATCAATAACGCTCATTTTTGAAACTTTAGGGACTAATAGCCCTCATTTCAAACTTCAGGGACCAAAAGCGCTCAACGTGTAAACTTTAAGGACTAACAGTGTATTTTAGCCTTTGTCATTTGGTATTTAGTAGTTGATGACTTATTGCATTTTATAAATTTTATGCCAAAACTTATTTATTTTTTAATGATTTTTTAACCTATGTTATGAATTATAATTATTTATATATTTTTTATTTGTTTTTTATTTACGGAAAGTAGAATCTTACGATTCACGATTCGATTCTACGATTCGATTCGCGAAACCCTCCCAACAATTCAAGGTAGAATCCCGATTTTAATTACCTTGAGAATGGGTTAAGCCATTTTGGTCACGTGGGGAAAAGAGAAAATCAAAGTATATAAAATAAGGTAAAGGAGCATTAAGATTCATTTTCTTCTTTGTTTTTAAATTCCTTTAACCTCCCCTAGTTATTGGGGAGTGAATACGTTTTTGTTTGAAAAATTATTCGTCATTCCCATACTTCATCACGTTGCATTACTCGTTCCTCTCACCAATAAACTTACCTCAGCAATTGGTGAGAGAAAGAGGGAGAGAGAAGTAATCTCCATCACCACCGTCATGGTGAAAGCAAATCAAGAGAGAGAGAAATATAAAACTTAAAGAAAGTTTTTAAGGAACGAGTGTAATCGCACCACAGTGCAAATTAGATTTTAATATAGTTTGTGCATTATTTCTAAAAAATTACAAATTTCACAACTATTAAAGTAATAAATTATGATTGATGTATTATAAAGTGATATCAATGTATTATAAAGGACTTGAATTGGGTTCAGTGCACTGAGTTTGTTGCGATCGCGACATATGTCCAATTTTGATCATATGCCTGCATCTCAACAGATCCAGTGTACTAGAGCACTAGACCTCATCCATTCCCACTGTAAAAGTAATATTACACTAATCACAATCTCTCTTTTCAACAATTAGAACAGTAGTATTGTTGTAGAAAAAAAAGTTTCCATCCGACGTTTTGGTTGATTTAAGACTACAGATAGTGTTAGTGTTGTTTGCACTTAAGGACAAACACAGTATTAAAAAAAAAAAAAAAAAAAACTTTTATCATTAACTCAAATATCAAAGTAATTTTAATATTTGTGAGTTTCATTTAGCTCAACTGATAAAATCTCTCATTGTCAAATAAAGGATCTTGGTACGAATCTCACCTACACCTAAAACTATTTAGTATCTTAACATCACAATATGAACAATTATCATGAAGTTGACATAGGTTCTCAAATATTATCCTAACTATCAAAGAAGAAAAAAAAGAAAAAAAAAAGTGATTTTTATATTTTGCAAACCAATGGATTTCTTTGTTTCTTTGTTACTGTGATTTGGATCTGATATCTGAAATCTCCCCCCATAAAATTAAATCCTTAAATCCTACACCCCCACTCACTCACTCACTCTCACTCTCTCTAAACTCTAAACTCTGATAAATGGGTTTTCTCAGTGAGACTCACTGGCTTTGCCCAATCCCATCATGGCTTTCATCTTCCCCAGAGCCTTCTCACTCTCTGCAACAATAAAACAGTTCAGCTCTTTACTACAATCTTGATCTGGGTTTTATGGGACAGGCTCTAGTCTTAAATGTAAGACTAGATTTCCATTTCTCTCTAATGGGCATGCAACTGCAAAGAGAGTTACCCAATTGAATCCTCTGTAACATAAATCCAACATTTCTATCTTTTTTCTTGGTGGGGTTTTGGTTTTGGTAGAGAAAAAAATGATATCTTCGGGGTTAAACTTGGTGATGACGGTGATAGGTTTCGCTGTGAGCACCATGTTCATCGTCTTCGTGTGCACGCGCCTCGTCTGTGCTCGGATTCACTTCAATGCTTCCAGGCGCTCCTTTCCTATCGCTTCCAGATCCGATCTCACTCTTGTAAGCATCTTCTTTTTCTTTTTTCTTTATTTGCTCTATTCAATTCTTTTATTCCCCTATGGCTTTTCTTTATTTGACTTGTTTGGTTAATGATTAGGCTGTGTTTGGTTGCAAAACTTAGTTTCTTAGTTAGTAGCTTTGTAAAACTATAGGAAATCAATTCATTTATGCATGAATTTATTGTTTGTTTTATTAGTCATTTGTTTCTGTGATCTTATATGACTTGATCTCTTGGTCTGGTTATAGAATTTTGTGTCTTGGTGAAGAGTCTGAACTGAACACTTTTAAATGGAGCTGCCCAAGACAAGAGTTGAAAAATTAGTGTATTATGTTGTGGATTAGTATTTAATTGGATTTCTTTCGATACAAATCCAGCTTGTGTCTATTATGATTCGTTTATTTTATAGCAGTGTAAATATCTTTAATAGAATGCTCTGCTTTGGCTGTGCACTTACCATGGTTTATTATTATTATTTTTAATGGTACAGCTGGAGCGAGGTTTACATGGAATTGAACCGGTAGTTGTAGCCAATTTTCCAACAAAGAAGTACAGTGATGAATTTTTTTCAGCTGCGGAAGATGCTCAGTATGTTGTTTCTTTCATTGTTGAATTCCTCAATGTACTGGCTTTTATGCATCTCTCTCAAATTCTATTCTATATAGGTGATTATTCTTCATTCAAGATGATTGTGTGCCTACGATTTGCAGGGTGTGTGATACTTTTGTTTTACCATTTTTGGCTTAATTTTTCATTGTGCTGAGCCACGGGGAGTTTGAGTGAATTACTGATAGGATAATAGTCTAAATCAATATTTCACCAATTGTTTCCTTATACCAGTAAATTTTGTAGCTATTTGGTGAATTCAAGAAAATTCTCTTAGAAATCTTCTTCCATCAGTGTTGGTGATTTCAAAGAGATGGACGTGAGATGAACTCTTACAGATAAGGGACAGAATCAGTAAGAAACATAATTCAGAAGATGATGAACAGTCATTGTAAAGTGAAATGGAACATCAGTGAATGGTTTTGTGGGATAAATTTCATGCAGTTTATCTTGTATTATTTATCTTGCCACTCGGATGCTCTCTCTCTCTCTCTCACTCCTATTCGTATTTTTTATTTAGTAATATGAATATATTATAAAATAACGAGAAATAAGTATATAGGAAGTATACATAGGGTCTCCCTAAGATTTACAACTCTCAGCTGTTGATTTTGTGATGGAGGTATTTGAAAGAATTTTGTTTGATGAAAAGATACACTGGTTTCGGGAGGATGGCAATCTCATATGCAAGAATTATTTTTTCCTTTGCTTGACTATTATCTGTAGAACAACGTAGTGAAGCTGTAAAATATTAAGGACATTTCCTTCAGTTGCAAATAAGACACCTACGTAAGCCTTGATGATGATTCAGATTAGTAGTTCTATTATTATAAAAATTTGAGATAATTTGTAAGCCTTGATGATGGTTCTATTATTCCCTTGGGTTGGTTTTGTGGATTCTCTGCATATAGATAGACCTCTATAGGAGGTTTATTTTGTATTTTGAAAATTTGTATATTTCATTTGAGATATTTTTCTCAGGGGTGGGGTTCTGCTGGATATCTGATATTGTCTTGTTAAAAGGATATTTAGTTAGGTGGGTTAAATTTTGGATGGAATTTTAGGGTGTGGAAACATGTCATATGGATGCTCTATGTAAATTTGCTTCCTAGCTCATAAACAGAAGCATTAGTGGTATTATATGGAGGCTAATGGAGACTGGTTATGATTTTTTAATCACTATTATTGGGATCTGTATGACATCATTGAAAGCAACCTCAACATATGTTGGTGGAGCATTACAGGAAATAATTTAACCATGTAGCTTATCACTTCAATGTGTCCTCTCCTAACTTTATGTGTGGATTCGTTGATAGATTATTGTGTACAAGACATACAAAAAGTAGACTGATGATGGTCACAGTATAATGTGAACCTCTTCCCCCATTGCTAGCAATAAGTTGATGGATATTGAGCCTTGAACATTCTCTGATAATTTGGGTTTTTTCCTTATTCCCTTGATAAGGTAGTATCGAATGTTTAATAGAAGAATCAGGATCTGCTTCTAGTTTTGATTCAATGAAGCTGGACCTGCTGAGGACATGATATGACAGAACCTGACACAAGTTGCAAAGATGCCATATAATAGAAGTGGTCTGCTTGAAATTTAAGCTTGCACACTTAATAGCCTGTTTGCCCTTAAGGGGAAAAGCTTAATGACTAATAGAGGAGATTGGCTAGTAGGAGGATAGCTTTCTGTGAAAACCCTCTGGTTGGTCCAGGGTCAAATTCTGTGTCTGGTCTGCATCGCCATCCCTTTGTAAAGTTATTTACATTATAATTCCTTCAATTTTTACTTATAATAAGTAATTCCTTTGATTTTTGGGTACACCAGCAATTATTACTTCATACCACTGCATTGACCAATATTAATTATAGGGTTAAACTATTGTTTTCGTCTCTAAACTATACATAAGTTTCGTTTTTCGTTCCTAAACTTTGAAAAGTTCGTTTTTCGTGCCTGAACTTTAAAAAAGTTCATTTTTACTCATGAATTTCGTCATAGAATGTTTTTTTAAAAATGATGAAATTCATGTGTAAAAACGAACTTTTTCAAGGTTCATGCACGAAAAACGAAACTCATGTATGGTTTAGGAACGAAAACAATATTTTGGCCTAATTGCTATAGGATGACCATTGATGCAATCCATGAGAGCAGCAATGATGTGGGAGGCAAGGGTTTGCTCTCTACGCTCGGCTAGCCCGATAAACAAGGAGATCTCGGATTGGATCGGCGGTTTGATCCGCGTCGAGGTTGAGGAATCTTTTTGGGTCTTGGGCGGGTTGGATCGGCGGTGGAGATCTCGGATTGGCTGGCGGTTTGATCCGCGTCGAGGTTTAGGATGGGATCTGCTTTCGATGAAACTCTCACAGTCCTTCACGATCTAAGTTGGGATTAGCATCGTGTCGGAGCTCCTCCGATTCGCATCGTGTCGGAGCTCCTCCGATTCTCTCTCTCTATTTCTCACTGTATCGCTCTCCGCCGTCGAACCCATCGGCACAGTTCACAGTCACAGTCTAGAACGGTGCCGTCACCGCTACTCCTCCACCGAGCCACCACAGCTTGTCTTCTTCCTCTCCTTCCTCGGCGGCGCTGCCTCCTCCGCCGCTGCAGCAGCCGCTCCTGTCGCCACACGGGTCTGAACAGGACCTTGAGGTTTTTTTTTTTTTTTTTTTTTTTTTCCTATGAGTGAGACCAACGTGGGTGAAACACAAAGCGCACCCCTTCTTTAAGGGGGGCCACCAGCCAACTAGCCGGCCTTCCATCACCGGCATCGGTGGGAGGAGGCCTCTAAGTCTAGAAGGTGGTAGTTTTCTTCGACGTTCCGGCTAACCATGGGTGAAAATAGGTTTTTTTATGTGGAATCAAAGGCTTTTGAGATTGTAAAAAATGCAATTGAGTTGAGTATTACAGAGCGTAGTAGAAACCATTTTAGCATTGTAACAATGGGTTTTGTAGCAGCTTTATGGCTGCGTGACGTTCTACTTGAGGTGGCCAAGTTGTCTAATGACCAAAATCTGTTTCGGTCTTTCCGTGAAGGAAACAAGATTTTTGTGCTTCAAAAACAGAGGAATGGCAAAGGGAGGTTTGTAACCATTACAGCACTGGGTGATTCGAAAAGCAAGGGGTATGTGATTATACCGGAAGGGAGAGATGCATGGGGATGGCAAGGGTTGAGTCTGAAGATCGATAATATCATGGCTGCGCAGAACCATGGAAATCGTGAGGTTAATCAACGCCGGCCACAATCACGGCACCTCACGGCGCAGGGCAACCAAGCTCCAAATATGGTGAAAGACTCTCGCACATTCAAAGAGGCAGTAACGCATGGAGATATGCCAAATATTGCGATTGGGATCGCTGGAAATCAGGGGGAGACAAGTCAATGGTGCAAAGATTCTGCCAAACAAGATCTGGAATTATCCTTAAGAATTGTTTTAAATTGTGGGCCAAGTGGAGCATGGGAAGTGAGATGGGCTGGGGTAGAAACTATGGGTCCATACCATTCTCAAGCCCAAGAGTCTATGCAACCCGTGAATAGAGCACATATCGGGCTAAATAATTCCAACGAAATATCCAAAACAAAACCCGTTACCATCAAGACTAAAACCCAACCCAATGACCCGAAACCAAAAATGGTATGGCAGCCTCGGGTCAACGGGTCTCAAACCATCAAGACAGCGAACCCAACTCACAACGAATCTGGTACGGCGTCAACCCCAGCGAACCCAACTCATGACCGAGTCTCGATCTACAGCGGTGATTCCGATTCGCAGATCTCGTCGACCCCCAGCTTTAGTCCGGCACCACCGACGACATCCATCGCCGAGGATATTCAAGAGCTTGGAGAGGTGGATCGGTCGTGGGGCTCGTCACGAGACTGGTTCATCGACTTGAGGGATGGGCGAAGGATTCGCATCCCGGTGGATTTGAGATCGCCGGTCGTCGAGATGTGCCGGCCTGAGGATGCAATTACCCAAAAGATTATTCACTGGGTAACGTCACAACGAGAAGCCAGTGAGCCCGAGATTGATGACGCCATGATGGAGGTGGAAGGAGAAGTTCTAGGCCTCGAGAATGGGTCCGTGTGTGTGGATGATGTACCGGGTTATGAAGCTGATGCCTCTGTTGAAGGAAATAGGAATGAGCCGTCCATGGTCTTGGAAGAGGGAAAAGAGGTCTCTGAGTTGATTTTGACAGAGACTTTGAATGGGGTTTCGAATGAGCTTTGGATGACTGATAGGGTAGTTGATGGAGTAGGGGATGAAGGGCAAAAGGATTTAGTACCTTTAAATGTGGAGCCTTTGGCTGTTGCGTTTCCTGATGAAGTGGGGAACCATGGGGTTCAAGCGCCTGGGACTATTGGGAGTCAGACATCGGATTGGGTGCAGAGAAGGCAAAAAGCCATTGGCAAAGTGTTGGGGGCTAATTATGAGGGATATGAGCAGGCTGTCACAGTACTGCTAATGGATATTGAAGCACGACATCTGCAACGAAAAGCTAGTATGGATGTGTTACAAAAGCCAATGAGCTCGGGGAGGAAAGGCTCTAGAGAACTCAAAAGACTTGCTAGCTCTATTAACTATGAAGCCAGAGCTACAAGAGAGGATAAAGGGAAAGGCAAGGTGCAAAGGGGGGATGAGATAGAGGATCAATGAATTTAAAAATTTTATCTTGGAACATTAGGGGGCTGAATGATAGGGGAAAGAGACTTTGCATCAAGAATCTGTTTCAAGATTGGCAGCCTGACATTATTTGTCTTCAGGAGACTAAGCTGGAATTAATTACGGATCATATAATCCATAGTCTTTGGAGATGCAGGTATGTAGATTGGTTATTCCTAGGGTCTTCTGGGGCTTCAGGGGGTATTTTATTGATGTGGGATAGTAGAGTTGTGGAGAAGATAGAAGGGGCTGTGGGGTATTTTTCTGTGTCTTGCAAATTTAAAAATGTGGAAGATCATCAAGTGCGGATGTTCACTGGTGTGTATGGCCCAAACATTAATAGGGATAGAAGGTTAATGTGGGATGAGCTTGCAGGGATCCGGAGTTGGTGGGATGTGCCATGGTGTCTGGGGGGAGATTTCAATGTGGTTCGATTCCCTGCAGAAAGGGTGGGCTCTGCTAATTTCTCTACTTCAATGCATGACTTCTCAGATTTTATATCCTCCAATGGGTTGATTGATATTCCTTTGACAGGTGGTGATTTTACTTGGTCAAATAATAGGGAGATTAGCTCTATGTCTCGAATTGATCGTTTCTTGTACTCAGCAGATTGGGCTGAAGGTTTTATCAGCATTTCTCAAAAGAGATTAGATCGTCTGAACTCTGATCACTTTCCAATTGCTTTGGAGTGTGGCAATATTCAGAGAAGAAGACGCCCTTTCCGCTTTGAGAACATGTGGTTAAAGGCTGAGGGTTTTGTGGAGCGGGTTAGATCTTGGTGGGAGTCCTACCAAGTGGAGGGTACTCCCAGTTTTGTTTTTGCCAATAAATTGAAAGCCTTGAAGGTGGACCTGAAAAAATGGAATGAGACTGAATTTGGGAATGTCAATGTGAAAAAGAAAACCTTGTTGGCTGGTTTAAGGGAGCTTGATGTGATGGCGGATTCCAGACCTCTATCAGCTGAGGAGAAAGGAAAGAGAGAGCAACTGGCTGTTGATTTGGGGAAGGTCATTATGATGGCTGAAATATGCTGGAGACAAAAGTCTAGAGCTCTATGGCTCAAAGAGGGGGATAAAAACTCTAGATTCTTCCACTGTATTGCAAGTTCTTCATCGAAATACTAATACCATTGGCAAGCTTCTCATTAATGGTAGTCCCTCTACGAATCAGGATGAGATTAGGGACCATATTGCTCAATTCTATGAACATCTCTACAGGGAGGATGGTCACAGGCGACCTTATTTAGAGGGGATTCAATTTGACACTATTTCCGATGAGGATGCAGTGTGGCTTGAAAGACCTTTTGAGGAGACAGAGATTGACAGTGTGGTCCAAGGTTGCAATGGAGATAAGGCGCCGGGGCCGGATGGGTTCTCTTTAGCTTTCTTCCAAAGTTGTTGGAGTATTGTGCGTAGTGATGTTCTGGGGGTGTGCCAGGAATTCCATAATCATTGCCAGTTTGAACGAAGCCTTAATGCTACTTTTGTTTCTCTCATTCCAAAGAAGCATGGGGCGAATGAATTAAAGGATTTCAGGCCAATAAGTTTAGTGGGAGGCATGTATAAAATTATTTCGAAGTTGTTGGCTAACAGGTTGGCTACTGTATTGGGAAAGATCATATCTCCGTCTCAGAGTGCCTTTGTAAAAGGTAGGCAAATTCTTGATTCGGTTCTTATTGCCAATGAGTGTCTAGATAGTAGACTTAAGGCTTCAATCCCGGGGGTGTTATGCAAGCTAGATTTGGAGAAAGCCTATGACCATGTTAATTGGGATTTCCTCATCTATTTACTGAGGAGATGTGGATTCTCGGAAAAATGGAGGCATTGGATTTATTACTGTGTATCTTCTGTTCGGTTATCCATCTTGGTCAATGGTAGTCCGTGTGGTTTTTTCCCAAGCTCTAGAGGCATCCGTCAAGGGGACCCCTTGTCTCCGATGTTATTCGTTATTGTTATGGAGGCGTTTAGTCGTTTGATTGACAAGGCTAACGGCGCTGGCATGTTATCTGGTTTCTTTGTGGGTAGTACAGATAGTGATCCTCTGGAGGTCTCTCACTTACTGTTTGCTGATGACACCCTGATATTCTGTGAGGCGGATCCGGACCACCTGTTTCATTTGCGCTCTGTTCTTATCTGGTTTGAAGCTACTTCAGGATTGCGAATCAATTTGGGTAAATCGGAGTTGGTTCCAGTTGGTGAGGTGCCCGGTATAGAGGAGCTTGCAGATATACTGGGGTGCAAAACTTCGAAGTTGCCTATGAAATACTTGGGTTTACCCTTGGGGGCAAAATTCAAAGCTAAAGATATATGGAATCCGATTGTTGAAAAAATGGAGCGTCGATTGGCGGGTTGGAAGAGGATATACCTCTCTAAGGGAGGCCGTTTAACTTTGCTAAAAAGTACCCTATCTAACCTGCCAACTTATTTTTTATCTCTCTTTCCTATTCCAGCTGATGTGGCTCATCGGATTGAGAAAATCCAACGGAACTTCCTATGGGGGACTTCTGAGGAGGTGGCCAAGTTTCACTT
>OU015762.1:17652201-17808695 GCA_907173295.1 Fagus sylvatica | reverse complement strand
GAAAATTTAGCTTGTATTGGGCTGATTTTTACTTTTTAGTATGTTAGTAGCCTGCCCCCTTTTTTTTTTTTTGATAAAAAGTAGCCCGCCCTTTTTTTTTTTTTTTTTAATAAGAGAAGCCTGCCCATTTTTCTTTGGAGGATATCTCTTCAGATGATGAGTGGATAGCTGCAAAAGAGAGTCCAAATGAACCAAATGAAGAATGGCCAAGTGTCTTTCATAGGGATGCTCAAGAGGAAGATGAAAATGGTAAGTAGGTTTTAAATCTTGTGAGTTATGACTTATGACTTCCTTATTAGATCTTTATAAAATTTTGAATACAATTTGTTTTTGTTCTTTTTTGCTAGGTGATAAAGATAAAGAAATTCATAATCTTAGTGATTGTGAACTTGAAAATGAAGTAAGAGATTTTGATGATTTTCCCATAGATGATTTAGATGGAAGCAACGACATTTATGGTGAAGGTCTCCCATTAGAGGACAACATTCATCCAATCAATGATAATCTTGGTTTTTAGATCTTGATTATTCACATTGAATAATAAGTAATGTGTTACTTTTGTCACAAAATCACCATTGTGGAAAATGGCTGGGAAATATTTTGATTTATGTAGTGTTATTATTTGGAACATTATGTATCTTTGTTGTTATGTGGTATTAAAACTTGGAACTTGAAAGTTTGAAGTTTGAAATTTGTCATTGGCTAAAATACACTATTGGTCCCTAAAGTTCACACATTGAGCACTTTTGGTCCCTGAAGTTTGAAATGAGCGCTATTAGTCCCTAACATTTCAAAAATGAGCGTTATTGATCCTTCCATCCAATTCTGTTAGTTTAATTGCCTAATTGGTTAACGGAATGATGATGTCACATTTTATTAATGATGTGGCGCAATATTTTTTATTTAAAAATTACACATAATCAAAATAGCATGAGCTAACTCGGATAAATTCATAACCCATAAAACTGACCCACCTCAGTAGAGCCTGCCTAAACCCATAAATCCTTAAATCGGTTTTCTATATTCCCCAACCCAAAAATCTCCAAACCAGAGATTGAAACTCTCAATGTTTCTTATCTTGTACTTGACATGTAATTAAGTCCTTTGTTGATAAGGTCTAATTAAGTAGTCCTATGCAGCATCATCTTTGAAGCTTCACGTCTATTGGACCATTAATCAAAATCTCCAGAATCTCTCTCTCTCTCTCTCTCTCTCTCTCTAAACTTCAACATCATTTGAATTTTCGTTTGAAAGGAACAAAGGCTTTGTTTAATTAAATGCAAACTACAACAAGAAAGCCATAGAGATATCTTATTCGCCTGTAGTGAATGTTAGAAAGATGGAAGATGGTGATGGTGATGGCGATGCGATGGCGGCGGTCTAATTAAGCAGTCCTATGTAGTATCATCTTTGAAGCTTCACATCTATTGGACCATTAATCAAAATCTCCAGAATATCTCTCTCTCTCTCCAAACTTCAACATCATTTGAATTTTCGTTTGAAAGGAACAAAGGTTTCGTTTAATTAAATGCAAACTACAACAGGAAAGCCATAGAGATATTTTATTCGCCTGTAGTGAATGTTAGAAAGATGGAAGATGGTGATGGTGATGGTGATGGAGATGGAGATGGAGATGGCGATGGCGATGGCGGCGGTCTAATTAAGCAGTCCTATGCAGCATCATCTTTGAAGCTTCACGTCTATTGGACAATTAATCAAAATCTCCAAAATATCTCTCTCTCTAAACTTCAACATCATTTGAATTTTCGTTTGAAAGAAACAAAGGTTTTGTTTAATTAAATGCAAACTACAACAGGAAAGCCATAGAGATATTTTATTCGCCTGTAGTGAATGTTAGAAAGATGGAAGATGGATGGTGATGGTGATGGTGATGGTGATGGTGATGGTGATGGTGATGGCGATGGCGATGGCGGCGGTGGTGGAGATGGCTTAGGCGTTATTAGTGGCAGCACTCATGGCTGTTTGTGAGTTTCAATCTTTCATTTGGAGATTTTCTAGGTTTGGGGAAAATAATAGTAAATTGATTTGGGGATTTATGGATTCGGGCAGGACTGTAGGCATCTGGGTTATGAATTAATCCAGGTTAGCTTATGGGTATTTTGATTATGTGTAATTTTTATTTAAAAAATATTGTGCCACATCATTAAAAAAATGTTACATCATTCTTCTGTTAGCCACATAGATAATTAAACTAACGGACTTTGATGGAAGGATCAATAACGCTCATTTTTGAAACTTTAGGGACTAATAGCCCTCATTTCAAACTTCAGGGACCAAAAGCGCTCAACGTGTAAACTTTAAGGACCTAACAGTGTATTTTAGCCTTTGTCATTTGGTATTTAGTAGTTGATGACTTATTGCATTTTATAAATTTTATGCCAAAACTTATTTATTTTTCAATGATTCTTTAACCTATGTTATGAATTATAATTATTTATATATTTTTTATTTGTTTTTTATTTACGGAAAGTAGAATCTTACGATTCACGATTCGATTCTACGATTCGATTCGCGAAACCCTCCCAACGATTCAAGGTAGAATCCCGATTTTAATTACCTTGAGAATGGGTTAAGCCATTTTGGTCACGTGGGGAAAAGAGAAAATCAAAGTATATAAAATAAGGTAAAGGAGCATTAAGATTCATTTTCTTCTTTGTTTTTAAATTCCTTTAACCTCCCCTAGTTATTGGGGAGTGAATACGTTTTTGTTTGAAAAATTATTCGTCATTCCCATACTTCATCACGTTGCATTACTCGTTCCTCTCACCAATAAACTTACCTCAGCAATTGGTGAGAGAAAGAGGGAGAGAGAAGTAATCTCCATCACCACCGTCATGGTGAAAGCAAATCAAGAGAGAGAGAAATATAAAACTTAAAGAAAGTTTTTAAGGAACGAGTGTAATCGCACCACAGTGCAAATTAGATTTTAATATAGTTTGTGCATTATTTCTAAAAAATTACAAATTTCACAACTATTAAAGTAATAAATTATGATTGATGTATTATAAAGTGATATCAATGTATTATAAAGGACTTGAATTGGGTTCAGTGCACTGAGTTTGTTGCGATCGCGACATATGTCCAATTTTGATCATATGCCTGCATCTCAACAGATCCAGTGTACTAGAGCACTAGACCTCATCCATTCCTACTGTAAAAGTAATATTACACTAATCACAATCTCTCTTTTCAACAATTAGAACAGTAGTATTGTTGTAGAAAAAAAAGTTTCCATCGACGTTTTGGTTGATTTAAGACTACAGATAGTGTTAGTGTTGTTTGCACTTAAGGACAAACACAGTATTAAAAAAAAAAAAAAAAAAAAACTTTTATCATTAACTCAAATATCAAAGTAATTTTAATATTTGTGAGTTTCATTTAGCTCAACTGATAAAATCTCTCATTGTCAAATAAAGGATCTTGGTACGAATCTCACCTACACCTAAAACTATTTAGTATCTTAACATCACAATATGAACAATTATCATGAAGTTGACATAGGTTCTCAAATATTATCCTAACTATCAAAGAAGAAAAAAAAGAAAAAAAAAAGTGATTTTTATATTTTGCAAACCAATGGATTTCTTTGTTTCTTTGTTACTGTGATTTGGATCTGATATCTGAAATCTCCCCCCATAAAATTAAATCCTTAAATCCTACACCCCCACTCACTCACTCACTCTCACTCTCTCTAAACTCTAAACTCTGATAAATGGGTTTTCTCAGTGAGACTCACTGGCTTTGCCCAATCCCATCATGGCTTTCATCTTCCCCAGAGCCTTCTCACTCTCTGCAACAATAAAACAGTTCAGCTCTTTACTACAATCTTGATCTGGGTTTTATGGGACAGGCTCTAGTCTTAAATGTAAGACTAGATTTCCATTTCTCTCTAATGGGCATGCAACTGCAAAGAGAGTTACCCAATTGAATCCTCTGTAACATAAATCCAACATTTCTATCTTTTTTCTTGGTGGGGTTTTGGTTTTGGTAGAGAAAAAAATGATATCTTCGGGGTTAAACTTGGTGATGACGGTGATAGGTTTCGCTGTGAGCACCATGTTCATCGTCTTCGTGTGCACGCGCCTCGTCTGTGCTCGGATTCACTTCAATGCTTCCAGGCGCTCCTTTCCTATCGCTTCCAGATCCGATCTCACTCTTGTAAGCATCTTCTTTTTCTTTTTTCTTTATTTGCTCTATTCAATTCTTTTATTCCCCTATGGCTTTTCTTTATTTGACTTGTTTGGTTAATGATTAGGCTGTGTTTGGTTGCAAAACTTAGTTTCTTAGTTAGTAGCTTTGTAAAACTATAGGAAATCAATTCATTTATGCATGAATTTATTGTTTGTTTTATTAGTCATTTGTTTCTGTGATCTTATATGACTTGATCTCTTGGTCTGGTTATAGAATTTTGTGTCTTGGTGAAGAGTCTGAACTGAACACTTTTAAATGGAGCTGCCCAAGACAAGAGTTGAAAAATTAGTGTATTATGTTGTGGATTAGTATTTAATTGGATTTCTTTCGATACAAATCCAGCTTGTGTCTATTATGATTCGTTTATTTTATAGCAGTGTAAATATCTTTAATAGAATGCTCTGCTTTGGCTGTGCACTTACCATGGTTTATTATTATTATTTTTAATGGTACAGCTGGAGCGAGGTTTACATGGAATTGAACCGGTAGTTGTAGCCAATTTTCCAACAAAGAAGTACAGTGATGAATTTTTTTCAGCTGCGGAAGATGCTCAGTATGTTGTTTCTTTCATTGTTGAATTCCTCAATGTACTGGCTTTTATGCATCTCTCTCAAATTCTATTCTATATAGGTGATTATTCTTCATTCAAGATGATTGTGTGCCTACGATTTGCAGGGTGTGTGATACTTTTGTTTTACCATTTTTGGCTTAATTTTTCATTGTGCTGAGCCACGGGGAGTTTGAGTGAATTACTGATAGGATAATAGTCTAAATCAATATTTCACCAATTGTTTCCTTATACCAGTAAATTTTGTAGCTATTTGGTGAATTCAAGAAAATTCTCTTAGAAATCTTCTTCCATCAGTGTTGGTGATTTCAAAGAGATGGACGTGAGATGAACTCTTACAGATAAGGGACAGAATCAGTAAGAAACATAATTCAGAAGATGATGAACAGTCATTGTAAAGTGAAATGGAACATCAGTGAATGGTTTTGTGGGATAAATTTCATGCAGTTTATCTTGTATTATTTATCTTGCCACTCGGATGCTCTCTCTCTCTCTCTCACTCCTATTCGTATTTTTTATTTAGTAATATGAATATATTATAAAATAACGAGAAATAAGTATATAGGAAGTATACATAGGGTCTCCCTAAGATTTACAACTCTCAGCTGTTGATTTTGTGATGGAGGTATTTGAAAGAATTTTGTTTGATGAAAAGATACACTGGTTTCGGGAGGATGGCAATCTCATATGCAAGAATTATTTTTTCCTTTGCTTGACTATTATCTGTAGAACAACGTAGTGAAGCTGTAAAATATTAAGGACATTTCCTTCAGTTGCAAATAAGACACCTACGTAAGCCTTGATGATGATTCAGATTAGTAGTTCTATTATTATAAAAATTTGAGATAATTTGTAAGCCTTGATGATGGTTCTATTATCTGTTTCGGTCTTTCGTGAAGGAAACAAGATTTTTGTGCTCAAAAACAGAGGAATGGGTTGTAACCATTACAGTTTTCGAAAAGCAAGGGGTGGATTCGGAAGGGAGAGATCTGCATATAGATAGACCTCTATAGGAGGTCACGGCGCAGGGCAACCAAGCTTATTTTGTATTTTGAAAATTTGTATCAGGGGGAGACAATTTCATTTGAGATATTTTTCTCATGGGAAGTGAGAGGGGTGTCCATACCATTCTCAAGGGTTCTGCTGCTAAATAATTCCAACGATCCAAAACAAAATCTGATAAAAC
This sequence comes from Fagus sylvatica, assembly GCA_907173295.1. Lineage (NCBI taxonomy): Eukaryota > Viridiplantae > Streptophyta > Magnoliopsida > Fagales > Fagaceae > Fagus > Fagus sylvatica. The sequence goes on along the minus strand of OU015762.1, from coordinate 17,802,729 downwards.
CCAACCCAATGACCCGAAACCAAAAATGTCTTGTTAAAAGGATATTTAGTTAGGTGGGTTAAATTTTCCGGCACCACCGGATGGAATTTTATCGGTCGTGGGGTGTGGAAACATGTCATATGGATGCTCTATGTACCCAAAAGAAATTCACAACGAGAAGCCAGTGCTTCATGATGGAGGTGGAAGGAGAAGTTCTAGCTCATGGGTCCGTGTGTGTAAACAGAAGCATGCCTCTGTTTAGTGGTATTGGAAGAGGGAAAAGATATGGAGGCTTTGAATGGGGTTTAATGGAGACTGATAGGGTAGTTGATGGAGTAGGGGATGAAGGGCAAAAGGGTTATGAGCCTTTGGCTGTTGCGTTTTTTAATCACTATTATTGCAGAGAAGGCAAAAAGGGATCTGTATGACATCATTGAAAGCAACCTCAACATATCGGGGAGGAAAGGTTGGTGCTCTATTAACTATGAGCATACAAGAGAGGATAAAGGGAAAGGCAACAAAGGGGGGATGAGATAGAGGAAATAATTTAACATTAGGGGGCATGTAGGGGAAAGAGCTTATCACTTCAATGTGTCCTCTGGAATTAATTCCTAACTTTATGTGTGGAGGGTCTTCTGGGGCTTCAGGGGGTATTTTATTGATGTGGGATAGTAGAGTTGATAGGGGCTGTGGGGATTTTTCTGTGTCTTATTGTGTACAAGACATACATTAATAGGGATAGAAAAAAGTAGACTGATGATGGTCTGGGGGGAGACAGTATAATGTGAACCTCTTCAGATTTTATATCCCCAATGGGTTGATTGATATTGCAGGTGGTGATTTTAGCAAATAATAGGGAATAAGTTGATGGATATTGAGCAAAAGAGATTAGATCTTGAACATTCTCTGATAATTTGGGTTTTTTCATGTGGTTAAAGGCTGAGGGTTTTTATTCTTGGTGGGAGTCCTTGATAAGGCCAATAAATTAGTATCTGAAAAAATGGAATGAATGTTTAATAGAAGAACCTTGTTGGCTGGTTTCAGGATCTGCTTCTGAGGAGAAAGGAAAGAGAGAGTTTTGATGGGGAAGGTCAATGAAGCTGGAGACAAAAGGACCTGCTGAGATAAAAACTCTAGATTCTTCCACATGATATGACAGAACCTGACAGGATGAGATTAGGGACAAGTTGCAAAGATGCTTATTTAGAGGGGATTCATATAATAGAAGTGGTCTGCTTGAGTGTGGTCCAATTTAAGGCGCCGGGGCCGGATGGGTTCTCTTTAGCAAAGTTGTTGGAGTATTTGCATGTTCTGGGGGTGTGCCACTTAATAGCCTGTTTGTTTCTCTCATTCCCCGAATGAATTAAAGGATTTTAAGGGGAAAAGCTTAATGACTAATAGAGGAGATTGGCTAGTAGGAGGATAGCTTTCTGTGAAAACCCTCTGAGGAGATGTGGTTGGTCATTGGATTTATTACATCTTCTGTTCGGTTATCCATCTTGGTCAGTCCGTGTGGTTTTTTCCCAATTCTGTGTCTGGTCGTTATTGTTATGCATCGCCATCCCTTTGTAAAGTTATTTACATTATAATTCCTTCATTTGCGCTCTGTTCTTATTTTTACTTATAATAAGTAATTCCTTTGATTTTTGGGTACACCCTTGGGGGCCAGCAATTATTACTTCGGGTTGGAAGAGGATATATACCACTGCATTGCCAACTTATTTTTTACCAATATTAATTATAGGGTTAAACTATTGTTTTCGTCTCTTAGAAGGTTTAATAAACTTGGGAAGTGGTTGTGGAGGTTATACATAAGTTTCGTTTTTCGTTCCATGGGGTGGGTTTGTAAACTTTGAAAAGTTCGTTTTTGGGATGATGTTTTTCGTGCCTGAACTTTAAAAAAGTTCATTGGGAGGTAAATTTTATTTTTACTCATTTCGTCTTTCTTGAATTTCGTCATGAGAAGGACAAGAGAATGTTTTTTTAAATCTCTCTTCTCCTGGAATTGGTCCCTTTCCTTGATGAAATTCAGGGTGGTTTTTTTGTGTAAAAACGATTTGCGCCGTCGTGGTACTGTAGTAAGTTGGTGTTTTTTCAAGGTTGATGGGGAAGGACCACATTCTTCTTTCATGCGGAGTTATGGGATATGGTGTTTGGGTTGTTTGGTACGAAAAACGAAACTCATGTATGGTTTAGGAACTTTTGAGGATTGTGAGATTAGTGTGGTTGAGTTGAAAACAATATTTTGATTATCTAATATGCCTAATTATTGCTCTTTTTGAGATATTTTTGTATCCTTTCTCCTTGATCACTGCTTGTGTTCTGGGTGTCTTTCTATAAAGTTTATTATTTATCAAAAAAAAAAACTTATTGCATATGGTTGTTATGATGCTATAATCCTTTTTCTTTTCATTTCTGGAAGTTTCTATCAGCATATATCTGGACAATCTGGTTGTAATAAGCGTCTTGAAATCGCAACATGGTTTCGGCTGTCAAAACTTTATTAAACAAAACATAATATTCTGATAGCGATTTTATCTAGTAAAACATCCCAATATATAATAAAAACCAAGCAAAAAGATAATTGTAACCACATTCTCCCTAATTTAACACTTTAATCTGTTCTGTATATAGCAATGTTCTAAAAACATGTCGGTTTATGCATTGCTGTTCTGCCCTAGGCAAAGCTGAGATAGAGGAAAGCATATCCTTCTTACCCATGCCTCAAAAGTGTAACACACACACAAACTTTTAACAGTGCTTTAAGTCTTGGGCACACAGAGCGAAATTTGGCATTAACTTGTGGCATCAATTTAGTTTGCTTTTGTTATGTATTATGTTTATTTTATATGGTGGTACTTACAAATGGATATATTTTGTATCCTTCAATGTTGATGGGGCTTTCTCTCTTTCATTCTTTTAAGGAATCAAAGACTGTTTTGCATCTCTTCTTGGTATGATGTGATGCTGGCACTTAGAGATACCCTAAAAAAAATTTGAAGAAAATATTAAGAGTCTGGTTTGTTCTCAGAAAGAATAAGAGAAAAAGAAAAAGAGTTTAATAATGCATATGAATTCTCAGATAATGATTCTTAAGGATTTTCTTTATTAACTTCCTCTTGTTTCTGTTCTATTCTCTTTTTCCCTTAGTCTTTAATTAAGAAATAAAATAGTGGAAGGTTAAATTTTTGGTTACTTGCACCAAGACATTTGTGCTGTGATGTTCTCATAAGCAGCTTACCTGAAGGAGTGTAATATTAGATTTGGGATTTTGTTTTCCTGTGAACAGTCATTCATATTTCTTTTTTCCTCGCCTTTGCTAATGAATCCTGCTAACTAAATTTTACATATGTGGCAGATGCACAGTTTGCCTTGCAGAATTCCATGATGAAGATGTTTTGCGTATCCTCCCCTACTGTGGGCACTCCTTCCATGTGACCTGCATAGACATATGGCTGCAGCAACATTCGACATGTCCTGTTTGTCGAATTTCATTGCGCGAGTTTCCTGAGAGAAAACGCTTAATGCAACCCTTATTCAGTTCAGCTGTTCGATCTCAACACAGAGTGGAGTCCTTCAACAGCCGTTCTCATCCGTGTCTAGTGACTGGGAATGGGTTTCCACCAAGAACCCATGGCAACCGTGAGATGGACCCGATTCAAGGGGGTCATTTTTCACCCGGAGGTGATAGAGCAGAAGCTGGGGTGAATGTGTCCCCATTAAGTGAAGGTAACCAGATCATGAAAGACTCGGAAACCAAGCATGTAGAAAGCCCATCGAATCCCTAAAATATTTATTGGAATCAATGCTCATATTCATCACGACTTGAGATTAGTGGGAGTCAAAATGGGTATGTCCAAAGAATTAGAAATGAATCCATTGGAACTATGACCTAGGAAGTTGATTGTTTTTTTCTTGTGACTTACTGTATATATTGCAAAAATGATTTGTTTTGCTCTCCTCATTTCTCCCTTTGACAGTGGCTAGCATTGGCAGTTTTGTAAGTTCATTTGTATAACTAGATCTAGTTTAATATTGCTGGAGGTGGTAGTTTCTCACTCTCTCACGTGCAAGCACCATTTCACCCTTAATCCTTAGAAGCACATGTTCTATCTTTTCTCACTCATTTTGGGGGTCAGAATTTTACCTTGTCTTTCTGATATGAATTATTACATTGGATTTTCATGGTCTGTACTGCCTGCCCTTGCTTTTGGCACTGTGATATATCTTTGTATTGTAGTCAGGTTTGAGTTTTGCTAATGTTTCTCCTCATGTGGCTGCACTTTCCCGAATAAGTTGGTTCTCTTTTTCTTGTTTTCCTTGACAAGAAAAGTGCATATAATTATTGAGCTTTTGGTCTTCCCCGGAAAAGAAAAGAGAATCGTTATCTTTATAAAAGATTGTGCTTGGAAGTTTTGAAGAAACAATCTTCAAGAGGAAAGGAATGCAGGAAGGGGACCATTATAATTTTAAATTATCTTAGACCTTTTTTTAATGGCACTTGTTAGAATTTAAATTATGACATCTTTGAAAAGAAAAGGAAAAGTGGTTCCCTAGTGTTATTTGAGATATCTTCATTTGAGTACTTTATTAGAACACCGTCTAGATTGATTCTTAGACAATTGCTGATTGCCACCTGATCCAATGCCCAGGTCCCTAAGTTCTTTGTATGATTCGCTTTTTCTAGTTTTCTATACAGGAATCTTCTGTAGTATGTGAAGGTCAAAAAGGCCATCATGATATAGTTTTTATTTTCTTTATAATCTTGAATATAGTTGAACTTTAGACTTATCTTAAGCTGTTTAGTGATAGTACATCAGTCATGATAAAGAGGAGGGCCATCATGTGGTGTTGGTTCATGGTTGTTACTTGTTGACATTGTCTTATCAAGCTGTGTTCTTTGTAGCATGGTACCTATTAGATAAAGATACTCTTTTTTGATAAGTTTAGATAAAGATACTCGTTATGATTTATGAGTTGGGTTTGAGATTAGATTGATGAGTCATATCTATTATGCTCATTCTTCAAATTATTTGAAAACCAAATAAAAAAAGGATGCAAGTACACAAAGCTTGGCATTTGTTGTCCAAGAATCCACCGACGAAAAAACCATGCATCTTGAAAAGCTACTACTTGAAGTCTTGAACAACTAGATTAGCATTGTGTTTCCAAATTCCAAAAGCCATATAACTTCACTCGTAATTCTTATGGCTACTTAAACAACGTTTATTGGTTTCATAATTTTCAATTTTTTATTTTTTTGATAGTTAGTATAACATTTGAAAATTATGACATCCTAAACTATTAAAATCTACATGATTGGTGTTATTTCAACAATATAATAAATAAATATATGATTTTTGTTGTTGTTGTGATTAGTGAATATTAGTTCGTGCAGGCTCCCTCAGATGTGGGTGAGCCCAGGGAGGATAAAGATAATGGGCACATACCCTCTGCGGTGACAGGATGCCTACAGTTCGGCGAAGACGCAACGTCAATGACCCGAAGACTGGGCGCTGAAGCACCTAAGAAAAAATTGGTTTATCAAAAAAAAGAATATTAGTTCGTGCAACTTATATAATAAAATCTATAATAGTAATATAGTATAACTCTCTCCAACGTATACTATCCAAAGATATTATAGCAATTTTATTATACCCGGAGGCTCTTTGCGGTATCCAAAAAAGTAGTTTGGCGAGGTCCACTCTCTCTAAATTTACTGTCTCCAAGTTATTCTTTCAAAGTAATTTTTTTTTTTTGATAAACTTCTTTCAAAGTAATTATTCAATATTCTAAGAATAATATTTATTTTTCTCACATAATAGTAAGTTTCATTAATTAAATTTATGGTATGACTTACCATTCATATGAGAAGAAAAAATATTACTCTCAAAGTATTGAATAATTTTTTTTTCTTACTTTCGCATGCTTTTTTAGTATAAATTTTGAGCAAATTGGACGTTTGTACAAATCAATTATTGATACTGAAAGAGAAAACAATCGAGCTTTAAAGATAGCTGCATGTCCATACAACTTAAATTTTGATACCAAATTGAGAAAATTTAGATCATTCTCTTTAATTATCCTATGCATTCCAGACATGGAAATGGAATTTCGCTGGCAGCACTTTACGAGGAAAAACAAAAAATGCATTGATGATTACATGACCTATGGTTTTAATCTATTCGACTTAAAGCCCTCAACAACCATGATCCTTAGAGAAGTCATGGACTCATGGCCCACTGTCCTTGGTGACATCCAATCATAGGTTTTTAATTTTATTATCATGAGGAATGTTATACATATATAGTAATAAATTGTACAAAAATTTAGCAAAACAAAAAATACATTGTACTAAAAATTCATAAAAGATAATGTGATAGTGGTTTTGCACAAAAAGTGGTGATGAGGTTGTGTGTTCGTATAGTTTTCAATTTTTCATATCATTGTAGTGCATGCATTCTTCTCATTTTCATGGTCTATAACTACTGATTACGAAGACAGTGCTATACATACAAACAAATCTGTAGCTTTAACAGTTTTCGATGTTTCATTTTTTTTCCCACCAAATTTCTGAAATACGTTTATCTATAAAATTATCGAATGAAAATCTCATGTTTTAATAAAAAGGTCCATAAATTAAATTAATTAATAAAGATTCTAGGATCATATCAACCTTCTTTATTTTAACCGACTTTCTCCTTTTCCTTCTGTGTGGATCATCTAAGATGCATACATGCAAATTTAATTATATAAAAAGCTCATACATTATGATGTGGCAATAGTGCCAAATGCAGAACAAAGGAACCATATTTTGTTGGAAATTTTGGTATTAAAGAATAATGGAAAGAACAAAATTATAGGAAAAAACATGATGCTTAGAGGCACGAAGATTGTTTTCTTTAGACAATATTTGTCACTACTAGGTGTTGTTATAGGGTTCCTATAAATTGTCCACATGATACATCTAAGCCAAAACTCTACAAGTAAAAATCTTGGAGAATTCTATAAATTTCAGAATAAAATGGATGAACTACTAACAAAAACTGAATATGATTCCCTATTTATAGATATGAGGTTTAAATTGTGAAGATGCACTATGAAAGGACACTCATTAAGAGTTCTAACATTTCAATTATCGGTTATAAAGTCACAATTGTTCCCACAGCCTGATCATTGATTGTCTATCGATCAACTCTTGATTGATCAGAGATCGATTAAGAAACACAAACTCTTGTGAACATCTTTGGTCGACTCAAGATCAATCAAAATCTCAGTAAAGAAATTAAAAAAATAAAACATTTGAACGCTAAGTTGATCGAGTCTTATCAATTGAGAGCACTCAATTGATACCTCGATCGATCGAGTTATGTAGATACTAAAATTTTATAGAATTCTATTTTATGTAGATTTGAACTATAATTAACTTCACTTTATATTACAACCTATCATATATATATATATATATATATATATCTTTATATACAACATATTTTCCTTCTACTTTTACATGAATCAATTTTTTTATTCTTTTAATTATAATAAGTAGGGAAGATTGATGCAGAAGTCAGACTTAAACTCAAATTCTAGAAAATATTGTCATTAAGTTACAAGACTCTTGACACATATCAAACTCTCTTTAAATATCATATTTCATTTTCTTTTATAATATGTTTGGTTTAAGGGAATAGGGAGGCAAAGAAAGGGATACGAGAGAGAAATTAAGGAAATAAAGTCCATTGTATGGTTAAGATGAATTGGAGTAGAGGAAAGGAAAAGGGTGAGATTCATTTTCCTCCATGACCCATCATTTTGTTTCCAACTAATTTGGGAGGAAAAGAACAAATAAATAGAGTTTTAAGGGTGAGAGAGGCCCATTATAAACCAAACACTTGAGAGGAAAACTAATTTGTTTTCTCTTCTCTAACCACCTCTCATTATTTTCTTGTTGACTAGATGTAAACACTTGCAAATGGGCTTCACGAGGGTTATAGCAGTAGATAACCTTGAGAGCAATAGGTGCGGGACAACTGCCAGAAGAGCCTGATTAATGCAGTGTACATGCATGTACTGGCGCACCAATTGAACAACCTCTCCAGGCTCCAGCTATAAATGGTCATGTTCATTTTGTGATTGGTATAGCATATGGCAAAACACGTGTCCAAAGTCGAACCAAATGGTTGCTTCTCCAAGCTACAACATGCTCACATTATTGCTAACTAAGTTTGAGTGCTCATAAAGTCGCATCAATTCACATGGGTGGTCCAGCCTTGATTACTAATAGACATCATCCAAATCTTGCCATCAATATATAATACTATAGAGGTTTCCATTGATCGATGGTGACTTAAAACTTTGCGACAAAATACGTGACTTAATTGTCGTTGGTTGAGACACACAAAATAGCAATCTAATTTAGTGCATTTAGTTAATAATTAGCCAACGGTTTGTATCTCACCAATAAATATTTGATTAGATTGCACTTTACACCCTTAAAATTTGGGATAATTTTGATTTGTCCTCCTAAAGTTTTAAAATTTGGATCCATACACCTAATGTTAGGTAGCATTTAGGAAAAAATGTTCATTTGTCCATATTTGTGTTGTTAAAAGTGTCACTTCATCTTAAAACGACGTAATTTTGATATGTTCAAAACAATATCGTTTTGTCCACGTCAGTAAAAAAAATACTAAATTGAAATTTGCACCCTTAAGGTTTGGGGTAATTTTGAATTTTTCCCTTAACTGAACAATTTTTTAGCTTAGTTGGCATTTAACACTTACCTCATTAACAAATATGCACGAAAGAGTTTTTTTTTCAAATGCCTTTATTAAGAGTACATATGCAAAATTTGAAACTTTAGGAGACAAAATCAAAATTGCCCCAAACTTTAAAAGTGTAATATGCAACTCTAGTCAAAATATATTTGTGCAAAGACACTTTCATTTAATTATCTTCTAAATATAATTTATTAATTTATACTTGTTAAGCCTTTTCTCTTGGGGACTCTCTACCGGAGAAATGGCCATTTAGGAGAAAATTCAGCATGATTTTAATTCTTGATTAAGAGGAAACTGAGAGGCTATACCTCATGGTTTTAAAAACCGGAACGGGGAGAGAACCGGAAAGGGGAGTGGTTCCCGTACTAGTGGTCGGACCGGTGACGTCATAAATAATTTAATTAATAATTTTAAAATTATATAAATAATTAAATAAATACAAAAAAAAATTGTAACTAATAATATAGGGTTAACAAATATATAGCAAATTCTAAAATATTTTATATAAGTTTCCATATTTTATATATAGCAAATTTGTAACTAATAATTAGTTATAAATAAATAAATTAAATACTTTAGAAAAATAACGTGCATCGCTTGAAAAATGAAAAGGAAAGAAGTTGTACACTTGAAAATAACTTTCACGTGGAGCTATTGAGGCCACACAGAGAAAAGGCGAAAAAAAAAAAAATACAAAAGAAAAAAAGAAGAAGTAAAGGGGCGGAAAAGACACAGTGACAAACCCAAAATCAAAACCAAAAGAATAATAGATCATGGCATATTATTAAATGCTCTTCATCATCATCAGGTTCAAAATCTGAAATCCAGAACAAAATCCATAGCTTTGGTTTATTTGGGTCAATATTAAAGAGTCTTCTTCAATTTTGGAGCCTCCACCACGGCTGTATCCACCTCCTCTGCCACCGCCTCCACCGTTTCCGCGGGACTGAGCCTCGTTGACGGTGATATTACGGCCGTCAAGGCTGTGACCGTTCATTCCTTCGATCGCGTCCCTCATCGACTTCTCGTTGCTGAAGGTAACGAATCTGAAGCCTCTTGACCTTCCAGTCTCACAGTCGTTGATGATCTGAAAAACACAAACGAAAAAAAACAACGAAATCTAAAAGAAGGAGAGCTCTGGAAGAATAAGAGATCTAGAAGAAGAAGAAGAGATTTAGAAGAAAGACAGATCTGGTGGCCATTGTTTTTTGTTTTTCTGCTTGTTTTTCTTCTTCTTCTCTTTTATCGGCTGATTTTCTTTTTTCGACCGGAACACCCGATGCAACCAAAACCAGTTCAACCGTTCCGATTCGCGGTTCTGATGGTCGAACCGCCGGTTTCCGGTTTTGGCCTATATTTCTACATTTTCGGTTTTTTCAAAGAACCGGATCGGATACAGCACCGGTTCACGGTTAAACCGGTTAAATCGGCCGGTCCGGTCCGGTTTTTAAAACCATGCTATACCCTAGTGTGCATGCTTCTTTTTATTAAATCAATAGTTACAATAATGAAGATGGATTTGAACTGTGGAAATGACATTAAAGTATAAGAGTTATTAGGCATGTACAAGTTTCATTTTTTACTTTTTTGATAGTTACGATAGTATTTAAATTTATGACGTCTACTCCATGATGATTTCTCTTCCCATCAGGCTAAGGCACCAATTGGTTTTTGGTGTAGGCGGGATTCGAACCAAGGTCCCTTGCTCAACAATAAGATAATTTATCAATTGAGCTAATTGGAACCCATCCATGTACAGGTTTCAAAAAGGGAATTTTTGAAGAAAAGAGAAAGAAATGGGGAAGGGGGACCAAGGGGACTAAATCATTAAAGCCTCGTTTGAAAATTTTGGTGGGGGTCATTTTACCCCTTTGGGTGGGTGAGCAATGCCAACTAGTTCACGGCAAGGAACTTATTTTGTTTCTCCACATCTTGAAATTTAGTGATTGAACATGAGTGCAACATTGAATTAATCGTCCAGTCCACTAAAGTTGAAAATGATGATGGCCACAAATTAATCGATAGTGGCTTTCCCTTTTCTGTTCTTTTCTCTTATTGTGTTATCTTTTTTCTTTATTCCCCAAATGTTTGATCAAATACAAAATGGTTTTCAAAACGGGTAACAATTTTATGGCTATTCTTGAAAATTAACACATGAAACAACATGAATAACAAGCCGACCAAATACCAAAACTATTAGTAGAAGAAACAGGATCGATCACATCTTTCATGTCTCATAACCCAGGAAAAAAAACTCAAAAACCAAAAGAAAGCCAAAAGAAAGTATAAATAGGAGGAATATAATAATAATAATAATAATACATATAGGTATAGATAATTAAGATGTGTATATTAATTAAACCCTCTTCTTGATCATAGCTCTAAGAGGATTCTTCATCACCACAGTGAACTCCGACTTGCCAGCAAAATCCATTATGGTACCAGACGGGTAAGCAGTCCACTCAAATTCCTGCACCATTCTAGCTAGCATTAGATGAACATGCACAGTAGCCATTGCCAATCCTGGGCATATCCTCCTTCCAACTCCAAATGGCATCATCTTGACCCCAGTTACTCCAGTTATATCTGCATCCTCTTTGCCAGAAATGAATCGTTCAGGATTGAACTTTTCTGGGTTGGACCAAAGTCTGGGATCATCACTAATTCCTGGCAAGTAAATCTCAACATTTGCATCAGTTGGAATATCGTACCCTGCCAAAGTTGCTGGCTCTGTGACTGCATGTGTGAGTGAAAAATACGTTGGTGGGTGCTTTCGTAGCAATTCTTTAACCACTGCTTGTAAATACGGCATGTTCTCCACGTCCTTCTCGTCCACTTTTCGATCTCCCACTGAAACTTTAATCTCTTGGTACAGCTTCTCTTGAATATGTGGGTTGGCTATGAGCTGTGCTATACCCCATTCAATTGCTGTACCTGTTGTGTCTGTCCCACCATTAAGGAACTCGGAGCAAAGTGTGACTAACTCTGCATGTGAAGGTGATGAGTTACGACCTTCGATCTTGAGGTCGAAGAGGGTATCCAGGTATGAAAAAGACGTTGCCGTTTTGTCAGATCCTGGGTTTTTGAGTGCCTTCCTACGCTTCTCGATAAAAGGGACTACGAAATCGACTTGCAGTTTTCGTACCTCTGAGGCTCTCTTCCTTTGCTTTGAGAAAAAGGGGCTTAAAATTGGTAAATAATCATCGATTCTTGGGTCGAGAGTTATCAAAACGGTTTTCATTACCTCATCCATTTTCTCCACAGTCTCTTCCTCCATTTCGAGACCAAAACACATAGTCAAAAGTATCCAAAAGAAAGCAAAGCGAGCGTTTTTCAACACCCAAACAGCACCATCATTGGACTTAGCCTCGGAAGAAAGCCTATGGATGAGTCTGTCCATAGCATTGTCCCTCACGTTGCGGAACTCCTTAAGCCTGCTTGAACTGAGCATGTTTTGGACCATGTTCTTTCTCAGTGAACGCCAAACAGGTCCATAAATCGAGGCATTTACAGTGAATTTGTTGCTGCTAAATATGTTTCTTGTAGGATTCTCTCGAGGCCGAGTAGCAAACAGCTGACCCTTCTCGATGAGTGCTTCATGGACTAATTTAGCATCGCTTAGAATGATCATAGTTCTGGTCCCCATTCTTAAGGTAAAGATTGGGCCGTACGTTGATCGAAGCCCATCAACATATTCAAAGAATGGTTTGCCAGACCGTGCTACTTGGAAAAGGTTTCCAACAATAGGCCATCCGGGTGGACCTGGAGGAAGGTTGAGCTTCTTTGATTTGGTTTTATGTGTGAGGAAGAAAATTAAGGCTGAAAGAAAGAAGGCTAGGATTGTGAAAAAGAGATGGTGGTATGAAGAAAGTGAAGCAGAAGATAAAAACAAAGACAAATTTGAATCCATATTTGGGACTTAATTTGGAGAGGAAGAGAGAGAGAGAATGTACTACGAAATTGTAAGGCTGGAAGATGGTATAAAATGGGAAGAGCATGAAATTGCAGGTGGGTTTAATTAAAGCACTATGAAGGTTTTGCTACCAGAACAGCATTGGTTGGTGAAAATTGTTAAATGCTGGAATGGAACTTGCAAATCTGTGCAAGGCTAAAAAAATAAACAATGGGCTGAAAAAGGGGTTGAGAGATTGAGAATCAGTGACAGTTACATGTATTTATTGCATGCAACTACTCTTAAATGTGAACATGAAAATGACAGGTAGAGTAGACTAATTTCACCTCTTGGGAGAGAAGTGAAAAGGAAAATGTTGTGGCTCACAGTTCAAAGGATTAGTAAAAGGTCAAGAAATTGATGGAATAGAAAATTAGTGGAAGAGTAATTACTAATATAGCTAGTCTGCTAGTCACTGCCTTTTGGTGAATGTGAACAAAATTCAATTCAGTAGTTTACAAAAGGCGGCCTTTATAGCTTGAGGGAGACAGTTCTTAGAGCATTCTTATTGGGTTAGGCATAACATTATTAAAAGCTACAAAATGTCTAATATACCTCAAAAACCATTGCCAATGGACTAGGCACATATGAGACAAAATAATTTTAAGCTATAATGCTTAGGCAAAACAATATTTTATCATATCATTTATTTTTAATTAGTTCTCTTATTTTTTCTCTCTCCTCTTATTGGTTGTGTTTGAAAATTTTAGAGAAAATAATAAAAAAAATGAATGAAGAATGAATATTTAAATAAAATAGAATTGAGAATAGAGAATCGGATATGTTTTAAAAAATGATTAATTAAAATTGAAAAAAGTACGATCTTAAGCCAAATTTTACTTAAATTTTAAATAACCCATAAGAAATACTCTTAAAAAAGAGAAAAAGAGACTTCTGGACTCTGAGCTCTCTCATTCCCACTCTCTCACCTGACAAACTTCATCTTCATCACATTACCTGAGCGCTGACTTACTAGTTACCTCAACTTCCATCAATCTTAGGTCAGACTACGTCAGCGTGATGACAAGAAAACAGAGGGACCTTGCCATGTATATATATGAAGCATAATTAATTACGTGAGATATGTATAATCTTTATTTTTTGCATTACGCATGCAGGCAAAATAATTCTAACCTTTTCAAATTAGGAAGTGCTTAAACCAATTGCTTATATACGTGTCAACTGTCAAGTTCATTTTTTATCATAATTGATTTAAGAACAAGAAAGGCAATGTACGTGCAAGCGATGTATCTTAGTTTTTGCAATGATGAGATGGTACTAGAGAGAATGATATTTTCGTATTTTTTTCTTCTTCTTTATTTATTTATTTTTTGGGCAAAAGAAAATGAAAATTACAAATATGGAGAAAGTTTCACACCACGTTGCCCTAAAGTTTAGGTATACTGAATTATTCTAACCTTCATGCGACATCACGTTGTTGGATTCAGATTCTCTAGAGTTCTTAGGGTACTTTATAAGGTAGAGTTTTTTAAATCTCAACATTTTATTAAAAATAAAAGATCAAGACTGAAAACTTAGAGAAAATGGACAGAGAAATATAGAGAGAATGGCTAATGTAAAAGATGTAATATTATTGCATGCATAATTACGTGAGCAGTATGAGAATTTATAGGCTATTAGTGATTTAACAGATTTGGGTTTGTTATAACAAAACCCAATAATCAGGGAAGCCTTTCTAACAATTACTAAGATATTTTGACTGCACGTGGAGCTCTAGATGCACCAAGATCCTTTAAGATTCTTCTAGAAGAGCCTGGAATAGACTGGATAGGATTAATGACTTGGATAGCTAAGATCACTGACGTGGACATGATAAGCATGAGCTGCTGGTGCATGTTAGAGTGAGCTGCTGCACTTGAACTAAACTCTGCTGCACTTGAACTAAACTCTGTTTTGCTGCACTTGAACTATACTCTGTTTATCATCCCCCCGCAAACACATGACGATTGGAAGACGACATGAGTTTGGATCAAAGACTGATAAATCGAGGAGAAGAGAGAGCTTTAGTTAAGATATCAGCAAGTTGATCGTCAGTGGAGATATGTCGAAGTTGCACATCCTTATTGGTAACCTTTTTCCGAATGAAATGGTAGTCTACTTCAACGTGCTTGGTCCTAGCATGAAACACAGGGTTAGAAGCTAACGCCAAGGCACTGAGATTGTCACACCAGATCGTAGGAAGTGAGTGAAGGAAAATGCCAAGGTCTTTGAGAATCATACGAACCCAAGACAAATCTGCAGTGCAATTAGCTAAGGCTCGATATTTAGCCTCGGTGGAAGACTGAGACACAGTGGGCTACTACTTGGATTGCCAAGTGATTGGGTTGTGACCAAGGAAGACTATAAGGCTTGTGGTGGAACGACGATCCATTGGATCACCAGCCCAGTCCAAGTTTGTGAAAGCTGTGAGAGTTAAAGGGCCAGGCCGAAAGGAAAGTCCATGATCTAACGAGCCTTGAACATATCTTAAAATACGTTTAGCAATGATGAGGTGTTAATCAGTTGGTTGATGCATGAACTGACAGATATGATTAACGGCATAAGAGGTATCTGGTCTGGTGAAGGTGAGGTATTGTAAGCCATCAACCATGCTTCGAAAGGGAGTAGGGTCAGTCAAGAGAACACCATCATCTTTGCAAAGTCTGGAGAGAGAAATAAAAGGGGTAGAACAAGGCTTGCAACTGGACATATTGAACTTGCTAAGAAGATCAGTGGCATATTTGCGTTGATGAACAAAGAACCTAGTAGCTTTATACTCAATTTGTAGGCCCAAAAAGAACTTAAAGGGGCCTAGATCCTTGAGATCAAACTCCTTGCCGAGAGTCACAATTAAGAATTGAAGAGCAGCAACATTGTTCCCATTAACAATGATGTCATCAACGTACAATAGGAGAAACAAAACAGTTTCACCATGGCGATACAAGAACAATGATGGATCGGCTAAGGAAGGAGTAAAGCCAATGGTGAGTAAATGAGAGGTAAATCTCTCGAACCATGCTCGGGGAGCCTGTTTAAGGCCATAGAGTGCTTTCTTCAATTGACAGACATGATGAGGTAGCTGGGAATCAACATAGCTTGGAGGTTGTTTCATGTACACTGTTTCCTTGAGAAAGCCATGAAGAAAGGCGTTGGAAACGTCAAGTTGGCGAAGAGACCAATTCTATGAGCAGCTATGGAAAGAACAAGACGCACGGTTGCTGGTTTCACTACTGGACTGAATGTCTCATCAAAGTCCATACCGTGTTGTTGATGATAACCTTTAGCAACTAGACATGCCTTGTAGCGAGCAATTGTGCCATCAGAATTTCTCTTGAGTTTGTAAACCCACCAGCAACCAACTAAATTCTGATCAGAGGATGGAGGAACTAAAGTCCAGGTAGCTTGGCACTGGAGAGCGTCATACTCACTGGTTATAGCAACTTGCCACTGAGGGTATTGACATGCAACTTTGAAGGTGGGAGGTTCAGTTTCAAGGTAATTAGTAACAGAAGAGTGTAGTATATGCTTAGGACGAAAAATGCTAGATTTGGCTCGAGTTTGCATAGGATGACAAGGAGGAATTGGAGAAGGTTCGGGGACAGTGTTTGGAGTAATGGGTGGTGCTGGTGTAATTTCTGGAGGAATTGGTGTAGTCTCTGGGGTAATGGAGGGTTTAATAGGAATATCTATTGGAGGAACAGAGACACTAGAAGGAATAGAGAACACAGGAATATTAGAAGGGATTGGACCAAGTATAGATGGTGAGGATATAGTGGGACCAGAACCAAAAACTGAGGTAAGGGGACACTCATGGAAATAAAGCTTGGACTGAAGCCAAGTAGAAGCAGAAGAAGACGCTGGAGTTAGGGAAAGACATTTTCTGTAAAGATTACATGACGGGAAGTGTAATATTTTCTGGACTGAGGATGATAACATATGTAGCCTTTAGCATGAGTAGCATACCCCAGAAAAACACACTCAAGGGACGTTGGTTGGAGTTTATGAGTATTGAACGGATGAAGTAGGGGATAACATAAACAACCAAAGGTGCGAAAAATGTTATAAGGAGGACTACGATGAAACAATTTCTCCCATGGCGAGCAGTGACCAGGACGAGTTGGAGGAATGCGATTGATGAGAAACACAGCTGTACGAAAAGCATAAGGCCAAAATGTGAGAGGCAAGGAAGATTGAGACATTAAGGTGAGAGCAATATCCACAATGTGACGGTGCTTGCGCTCGGCAAGACCATTCTATTGTGAGGTGTGTGGACAAGTGTATTGATGAAGTATGCCTTGATTAATACAATGAGTTTGAAAGTCAGTACTGGCATACTCACCACCACAATCCGTGCGCAAGATTTTAATCTTTGCATTAAGAAGATTTTGCATAGTATTGGCAAAGGAAATGAAACATGACAGATCTTGTGACTTGTGTTTAATTAGATAAAACCAAGTAAAACGTGTAAACTCATCAATGAAAATGACATAGTATTTATAACCTCCATTAGAATCAATTGGAGCAAGGCCCCATACATCACTGTGAATTACATCTAGAGGTTGACAAGCTTGAGACACTGATTTTGTAAATGGAAGTCTAGTCATCTTGCCTTGAATACAGTGTGTACAGGCTAGAGACTCTGTTTTATTAGAACTAGATGTATTTACAAGAGGAAGAAGACCTTGAAGAACTTGAGAGTTTGGATGACCGAGTCTGTCATGCCACACTTTGGAAGAAACTGACTTGGTAGACTGAAGAAATGAAAAACTGGACTGATGACTTGATGGAGATTGTAGAGGCAAATGATCTCCACCTAAAGGATACAAACCATTTTTACTGGGGCCTCTGTAGAGGAGTTTCCCCATAGGTAGATCCTTTATTTTGAATTGAGTTGCATCAAATTGAAAACAACAGTTATTATCACAGCAAAATTTGTTAACAGACAGAAGATTAGATGCCATAGATGGGACACGCAAGACTTTACGTAAATGAAAGAGATGATTTGAAGCTTTGAGTTGAGAATTACCTATATGAGTTATAGGAAGTGCATGTCCATTACCAACTGTGGCAAGATCACCACCAGCATAGTCTTGATGATCAGGAATGGTTGTTAGATCATGAGTAAAATGATCTGTTGCGCCTGTGTCAGAAAGCCAATAGGGTCTGATCAGAATGTTGAGTGTTGGAGGTGGCTGCCATAGCTGCTAGTTTGGTTGGAGGCTGTTTGCCCTGGTAGGCATAATCCATGCGGTGATAGCAATCCAAAGCAGCGTGACCAGTTTTGCCACATATCTGACATGAAGGCCTCTGAGTATAGGATTGATTAGGCCCATTGAAGGTACTAAACTGACCTGAAGATCCATTATTTCCATTTGAAGACCTTCCAGCATTGTTGTAACCACCTCTGTTTGAGTTATTATTGAAATTTCTTCATCTGCCATGATTAAAGCTATTTCTGCCTCTACCTCTGTAACCCTGTGATGAAAACAGCGTGTTGTTTTGATTGTTAGCATTGACAAACATTGCCATGTGAGAGTGATCTTTAGAAAGATCAATAGAGCTCTTAAGAGACTGCTCTTCTGCAGTGAGCAAGACATGCATGTCTTCAAAACTTGTTGCATCGTTTTGAGTACGTATTGCAGTGCTGAAAGCATGGTACTCATGTGGAAGTCCTCTAAGAACAATATGCAGAATCTCCTCGTTATCAATTTGGACTCCAACGGTAGTGAAACGATCAAATGTATCTTTGATTTTCTGAAGAAAAGTGTTAATTGAATTGGTGGTTTCCTTCCTGATATTGTGAAGATCCATCTTCAGATTGAGAATGTTGGATTGAGAGGCTGAGGTGTACCTTTTCTCTAAGATCGACCACACTCCATGAGCAATGGTTTGTCCAACAACAAGAGAGAGTGTTGTTGGTGATAATGTGGAATTGATCAAGGTTAACAAACCTTGATCCCTTGAGATCCATTGCTGGTATAATGGATTATCTTGAAGAACACCTTCATTGTTAGTTGAAAGCTGAGGAGGACATTGTTGCGATCCATCAACAAAGCCAAGAACAGAGTAAGCTTTCAGTATAGAGGTAATTTGGTATTTCCAGAAAACATAGTTGCTTTGATCGAGTTTAACAGAAACAAGGTTTGAGATATTAGACAGCAAGATCATTGGTGTTTGAGAGGTAGTGAGGCTAGGAGAATTAACAGTAGAAGGAATGGAAGCCATGGTTATGATGGCTCTGATACCATGAAAACTTAGAGAAAATGGACAGAGAAATATAGAGAGAATGGCTAATGTAAAAGATGTAATATTATTGCATGCATAATTACGTGAGCAGTATGAGAATTTATAGGCTATTAGTGATTTAACAGATTTGGGTTTGTTATAACAAAACCCAATAATCACGGAAGCCTTTCTAACAATTACTAAGATATTTTGACTGCACGTGGAGCTCTAGATGCACCAAGATCCTTCAAGATTCTTCTAGAAGAGCCTGGAACAGACTGGATAGGATTAATGACTTGGACAGCTAAGATCACTGACGTGGACATGATAAGCATGAGCTACTGGTGCATGTTAGAGTGAGCTGCTGCACTGCTACACTTGAACTAAACTCTGTTTTGCTGCACTTGAACTATACTCTGTTTATCAAAGACATTGTCACATCATCAATCCACTACAATAAACTTAAATTAATATTTCAAACGCATTAAAACACTTCTTAACTGCTAATGTTTATCTGTTTTTTATAAAAAAAAAACTGCTAGCGTTTATTAAACGTCACTTCTTTTTACTTGTTGTTTTGCCATTTATCTCTTTTCTCTATAGTAGACATTAACACAAAAACGTATCCTGTCATTTTTATCCCTAAAATCTAAAAGACTACCACCAAACTTCATTGCCAGAGAAGAAACTTTTATTTATTTTATGTATTTTTTTCTCTGTTTACAAATTTCTCAATATTTTTTTTCCCAAATGGTAGATCTATTAAATTCAAACTCTTAAAATCGTCCATGGATAACTGTTGAAAGGCCAATGGATGCAAGGTATGTTTGCTCTATTTATGAGTTAAAAAGATCTGAAAAATTTAAGAATGAGAAGGAGTGTTTGGATTGATGATTTTATCGAAGAGAATGACATGATTCTTGTTGTGTTGATGTTTGCTATGGAGGAAAGAGAGAAATGGCAAAACAAAAGAATAAAGATAAATGGTGTTTGATAAACATGAGCAATTGAGAAGTGTTTTAATTCATTTGAAATACTAATTTAGGTTTTTGTATTGGATTGATGATGTGGCAACATCTTATCCCTTTATTTTAAATGAAATGTTGACATTTAAAGAACGCTATCTTGTAGAATACCCTAGAAACTCTAGAGAATCTCAATCCCATGTTGCCCTAAAGTTTAGATCAACAAAGTTAGAGCCTAATAATGCTATATCAACTACTGATCTTGTTCACTTTCAAAGCAAAAAAACACTACTCTCATTCTTGTTATTATTATTTGATTTAACATTTTTCTTTTCTTTTTTATAATTATGATAGAATTTGAATCTATGACGTTCGCTCCATGATAATCATTTTTACTATCCGACAAAAACAACAATTGGTTTTGAGCTGTGCTACAAACACAACAATTTCACAACAATATTGAGTTGATAGGTTTTTATTATTTCTCATTTGAATCCACCATTGGCATCACTTTATTATTTACTTTTTATAGCTTGACACCTTAAGCACTGTTGTGAAAATGTTGTGTTTGTAGTTTTATTAATTGGTTTTGGTGTAGGCAGGATTCCAACACATGTCTCTTACTGGACTACAAAAGACTTTACTAATTGAGTTAACTAAAACCCATCGATATAACATAACTTGATCATTGCTTGACGCCAAGTGGGATAGTTATCTCCATTGAGAGGATACAACACAAGTAATGTGCCCTACCATGGGAAACCAAATGAAGCGGCGGAAACAAACAAGTTGAGGCCTCAAGGAGAGGCTCTCATACCATTTAAATTTCTGTCAGGCTTAACCTAGCCTTAGTGTATTGCTTGATATTTATATGAGATTACACTAAGAGGCAGCAGTGAAGCTAGTATAGAAACAAAGCAAATAAAGGATGCCTAACCTAATTGCACGTGATGCACTTATATAACAAATAGCGTAATTACAAGAGATATTCCAAATTATGAGGAGATTGATAATTTCCTCCAATAGGTTCAACCATTAGTCAATAAATCATTTTGTGACGCTTGATTGTTGTTTGTTGGGATTAAATCTTCTTTAGGTTTATATATGATTTATTTAAACTTTTAATTTACAAAATCAAAAGACTTGGGCACTTGGCGTGAGTTTTATTTGTTTGGCTTGCGACTTGGCATGAGTTTTTGACGTATTCATCAGCTCCTGGAGTCCAAGTGTAGTAAGCAAATTGTTGTTAATAATAACATTTTGGGCCTCATGTTTACAATTTAAAATCCATAGGCCTTGTCTTTGGAATTTCGATTGTCCTGAACTCAGCCCATAACATGTGCCCCATCGCGGGCTATTGGCTTCTGCTTTGAGGTTTAGGTTGAGAATATTTTAGCCGTAACTTAAAAGTTAAAACCCTTCCTCCTATCCTAATGGGATCTAAACTTGATTGCAGGCGCTGATTCAAACACCGAAACTCGCTTCCTCTCGTTTTGTTAAAGGTAAAGAAACACATTACTCCCTCTCTCTTTGCAATTTTTTATGCCTTCCTTTAGCTCATATAATCTTTACTTAAAGAGTACATAAATATAGTGATCCGATCTCTCTCTCTCTCTCTCCACATCAATGCTTTCAAACATTGAGTTCTTTTCTTTGATTTTTTTTAATCATTTGTGCAATGCATAAGAAAATCTCAATAAAGAGATTATGAATATGTTTTCATCTATTACTATTAAGAGGATTTCCTCATTGAATACCGCTTTATTGTTGTCTCAAAAATACACTCACACCTTAATATTGTATTTAAAGGAAAACTCTAAAAATGAGATTAAATAAGGAAAACAACTTTGATGTCCACTTTTGAGTTGTTCTAAAATAACCTCATACCTCAATAATATGTATTTAAAGGAAATATTAAAAATAGGGTTAAGGAAAACAATATTTGAAGTAAATCCTAAAATTAAGGACTGAATTTATTACTA
Organism: Fagus sylvatica; assembly: GCA_907173295.1. Classification (NCBI taxonomy): domain Eukaryota; kingdom Viridiplantae; phylum Streptophyta; class Magnoliopsida; order Fagales; family Fagaceae; genus Fagus; species Fagus sylvatica. Next base: position 17,780,846 of record OU015762.1, on the reverse strand, counting down.
GCTAGCCGGAAATTAACTCAACTCTCACCTACACGTTCCTCTCTCATTTGAATATTTCTGTTAAAAAAAAAAAAAAAAAAAAAAAAAAAATAATTAATTATAGCATTCAAATTCAAATTGATCAAATATAAAAGTGTTAATATGTTATAAATAAGCCAAAATAAAAATTTTTTCCCTCATCTTATTCATCATCTTACAAAATCATCTCCTCTTTTCCATCTTCTTCTTCATCATTTCCAACATTCACTATCTCTTTTGATTCGTTTTGATTCGTCTATGTCAATAACTTTTATCTACTTTTCTTTAATTGTTCATACACACTCTATTGTCAATATACATATCCATATTCAAATATGGGCTTCTCTAATCCAAATCTAGGTTGAGGTCTCCAACGGTGGGAGAGTCGAAGGGAGGAGTGAATCCGGATCAAGGTCTTTGATCCATAATTGTTGGAGGCCTCCCTTCAAAGGCGGCAACTATGGTTGCTTGTTGCATCTCCGATAGCTTCTTCACTCCGATGGGGTTGTTTTCAGATGATGTTAGTTTTTTTTTTTTTTAATAAATAAGGATTATATTAATTTTTAATAGAATTTTTATTGTGTGTACTCATCACTATTCTTTTATTTGAAAAAAATAAAAAAATTGATGCGATAGTATTTTTTTTTTTTGATAATCTATGCAATAGTATTTTATTGGAGTATATAAATAAAGGTTTTTATACCATATCTTTATTGAATTTAATATCTTTTTATTCCCTAAATCAAACATAAGATATGCGTTGAGTATCCAATCTTTGCACTTGAAGCCATGACTGATGACACTGCTAGTGAAGTAAAAACAAAAACAACATCAAGTTGCTGATGGAAAATAAAGATTCAGTCATGATTTATTTATAGTTGATATTTTGTTTGTTTGTTTGTTTTAATAAATATTTGGATTATATTGATTTCTAATAGAATTTTTATTTTGTGTATTAATCACTATTTTGTATTTGAAGAAAAAAAAAATTAAAAAGTTGATTGACAGTTTTTTATTGGATGATATAAGTGAAGGTTTTTACACCATTGAATTTAATCTTTTTTTATTCACTAAATCAAACACAGGATATGCATTGAGTATCTAATCTTTGCATATGAGGCCATGACACTGCTAATGAAGTAAAAACCGCATCATGTTGCTGATGGAAAATATTTCCAAACATGTTGAAGCTAAGGAATGAGGAGGATGACTGGATGAATGGGTACGTAGTTGAGGTCTGCTAAACAAACTATAGGTTAACTTGATTTTGAAGTTGCATTGTTGAATAGGCACAAAAAAGATTTTTCCCTAGTTAGACTACATAGAATTGGAGTACTTCTAGCTGCGCATTAAGTTAGTATACCAACTAGCAGGAAGAGGGAAACTCCCGAATAAATTGGATTGAAAAGTCCTTTACTGGGTTAAATTAAGGAGCTGATCAGTAAGAACAGTACAAGTTCTTTTCCAAGTTCATTCTTAATGATTTAAGTAGCTTTATCAATTCAAAACCAAGACTGAGACCTACTTAGTCACATGTAGGATTGTGAATGGTTTCCATGCAAACAGCAATAATGATGTAGAAAAATTGAAGAATTTATCTACACGTATTTGTGGTGGGTCAAGATTTAGGGGATTTATAAGTGTTTAGAACTTTTTACTGGAAGGATTAGGGTTCAAGCAAAGGCGGAGGCAAAATTCATATAAAAAAAAAAAATTCAAGGGTAGTTGATAAGCAAATTTTCATTTAGTTTATAAATTAAAAATTCAGAGGGAGCTAGCCATGCTAGCACTGCCCCTAGATTCAAGAACCAATAGGACTTTTTAGGGAAGTGGTTATAAGAAATGAAAATCAAATTTGTTAAATAGTATGTGTGAACAGAGCACGTGAACAGTATCGTGAACAGTGACAACATATCAAAGAAAAGGAAGAGAGAGGGCAGAACACTAAGGGCAATGTGCCTCAATACTCAAAACACTCAATATTTTATTAATCAATTCTTTGTTTGAGTACAATAACACACTTATATAGATCCTAAATCTTATTTAATTTCTTATAGGTTTTTTATTTACTAAAAAACCAAACCCTAATTGAATCAAACTAGAGTTCACACATAAAAACTCAGAAACTAAATAAGACTTACTGAATAATAAAATAAAACCTAAGGCCCATAATTGTGGCCAATATACCAAACAATTACATAAAATGTCCTTAACACTAGAGTAACCAAGTAAAATATAAAAACCTAAGTAGAGCTTGGCTATTCCCTTAAGCTTTCAAAGAGAGTATTGTGTCCGTAACCAATATATGGTTACACCTTCAAATAAATTCTGAATAATTGGGAACACAGTTCATCCGGATAATATGACACTCTAATATCCTACTAAAAGACCTTCATTTCACAATATTTGAAACCGTAAGAACCACTAGCAGCCCTTGTACTTGCATCCATAGAAAAAAAGAAAACCCTCTTATATTTATAATCTTGTTTGTACTTTCTTAGCCTATCTATAATCACATCTTATCAGAAAATTTACTTATTTGTAATATAGGATAAGTATTAATTCACATTTTTGAATAGAAGTATTAATTCACATTACATTTTTAAATATTGTGAAAAGATTATATAAAGGTTTTTTTTTGAAAAGATTATATAAAGGTTATATGCACCAATCATTGCCCATATAATATAGCAATAGGAAGAGTCTAAGGTTTTAGCGCCAACTAAAATCATAGAAAAACTAATAAATGTGTACAAGCAACAATGAGCTCTTAAAGAACAAAAAGGAAAGTCTTATCAAAAAAAAAAAAAAAAAAAAGGAACAAAAAGGTAAGAGTTTTGAGTTGTTGAGATACTGTATCCTAAGAATGAGAAATAATAAATTAATTGTAGACTGCAGAGAAATATCTATTCATGGGCATGCGATAGAAATAATTTCCATGACAAAAGTTTCATTTGGTGAGCTCCTAATCTTGTGATGAGACCCAGAGGCCAGAGCAACATTTAAGTCCCATGAAGAAGACAGAAAGTCATTCATGAACAGGTCTCATGTCTCATTGATATAACAGTACGACTTACTGAGTTATACAGTTTCTCTTTGTCTGTGAGGTCATCACGTTGTGATGTATAGGATTCATAGGATTCCGTGAAATGCACATTCCTACGTCTATAAATTAAGTTTAACAATATTCATAAATATTTATAAATTATGAATATATATTTACATTTAAAATAGGCTTAGTAAAAAATTCTACTTTCTAAATAGTTTGTGCATTGGTAATATGCATATATCATTGTCCTTAAAGAACTAAAATTTTCATTTCCGTTTTGGGTTTATTATATAAAAAAATTTAGGATTGTTAAGTCATGTGCTAAGAAAATTGTTATTATTATTTTATTTGCAATTGGGGTTACAATAAAAATTTTTAGTGACTTCAAAGTAATTATAAGTAAGACTTCCTTGAGATCAATTTATGTGAAAGCCCAGGTAAAAAAAAAAATGGTGTGATAAGTTGAGAAATTGATCTATATTGTACACAAACCCAATGGTTTAGATTGAGAAAAAATTATTTGTCTCACTATATGCGTTTCATTCTATGCTCTATCAACCACGGCCCATCACAGGTCCCCCCCTCCCCTCTCTTTTTAAATCTTCTAAAGTAACCAAAGTCTTTTATAAAAAAATAAAAATAAAATAGGACACATGTATAATTGGTGAAACATAAAATGAGACACTCTTAATGAGACACATGATTTTTGACAAAACATAGGACATATGTGTTAGAATATTAGTTTAATGATTAAATTTTCTATATCCTAATAGCTTAAGCTTTTTGGAGAATTGGTAATTTCTCATGGTATCAGAGTCACCCCTTGGGTGTTGTATAGATCTCCCCCTATTATGGTCCACGTGTTTGGTTGGTCTGCCACACGTGAGGGGGCATATTAAAGTGAGAGTCTTGTCCCACATTACCAAGTATTCTTGGGTTGTGCAATTTATAAGCCATGGGTATCCCTCATCTTTAAAGGCGTCTTTTGAGATTGAGTTAAGCTCATCAGGCTTTAACATAGGCTTTAACATGGTGATTTCAAGTTCAAACCCTAACTCTACTCTACCTCCCATTTAAAAAATTAAAAATCTCACGTGTTGAGTCCCATTCATTAAGAGGGAGTCTAAGCCCACATGTGAGGGGGAGTATTAGAATATTGGTTAAATGATTAAATTCACCATATCCTAATAACTTAAGCTTTTGGAAGAATTAGTAATTTCTCAATATGTAATTCGTGAAACATAAAATAGGACACTCTTAATGAGACAGATGATTTTTGTTCGTTTGGATTAAGGTGTTTGGATTAAGGTGGTATCTAGAGCAAACTATTACCATGCAATTAATACTTATATATATATATATATATATATATATATATATATATATATATATATATATATATATATATATGAAGAAAGCCATAGACATTTTGGTTTCATATGAACCTAAACTTTCCAATTAAGCATTAAAAGCTCCACATAGGGTTCGCTATTCAGTGCTTTCTTACACAGACAAACAAAACCCATTCCCAAGTCATAGATTACTTGGTCTAAGTCTAAACATCTCATCAATTAAGTTACATATATACAAAATAGAATTACTTAGATTACTCCTTGAGCAAAACTTGGAGTTTCTTTCTCTTGCCGAGCTTCATACCATATTTCTCCTCCAAGTTTTTCCCCTCATCCATCACATGCAATGTGAAAGCAGCTATGATGCATTTGGGTGTTCACAAAAGATTTAGAGGATGGAATGACATTGATGTCATTTGAAGGCTTTAAGATTTATGGGGGTGGAAAACTTTTTTAATGAAGACCTGCACTCACATAAATATTAGAAACATGATAAGAAAACTAGTAATGTTAGGGATACTACAAATTTTATTACTTAAGTCTTATAAATTGATGTCTTACTAATCATAAAAAAGTAATTAAGATATTTATTTATTATATTATTAAAATGACATCAATTATATTCACAGTCACGTCAATTTGTACTTTCTTTTATAGTAAAATTAGTAATATTTTCCTAAACAAACTAATATTGTTGTATTCTACATCATATTTAAACAAGAAAGACTTGGCGACTTGGAGGAGATGAGAAGCCGTACACAAATTGAGAAGTATAAAAAACAAAATCATGAAGTCACAAAATTATTTGAACCTGTGTACATGTACAGCCTTCTTTTCAAATTTCTCTTAGCTATTAGCTAAACCCCTCAACCAATATAATTCCATGAAGAAACACATTTAATTTCTTTAATTTGAAATAAGGAATAGAAAGCTTCCACTTAAGCATTGATGACTAGCATATACACATGAATCCCAAGTCAAAAAACTAATTTCTACACAGGAAAACAAACGTATCTCCCAAGCCACAAAATGCCATAAATCTTACCGTCAGAGAAAAAGTTGCATCGATCTGTACTTTTGAGGAGAGCTGAAGCTCTTGCTTGGTTGAGCTAAACTTGTTGGTTCTTTCCCTTATTGAGCTTCACACCATATTTCTCCCACAAGTTCTCCTCTTCATTGTGAAAGCTGCTACGATGGACCTCAGTGCCTATATCGGAACTTGAAGAAGGAAGGCCCTCATCCATCAGCTGAAGTCCCATGCTTTCAGACCTTTGTTTGGGAATTTCCTGGCCATGATGATAGGAATTAAGCAGGTGAAAATAACTGCAGGTTGTCAAATCCAAATCCTCTTTGCTCTTCTTGTTACACTCCATTGTCTTGTTATTATAATAGATGCTGATATTTTCCCATTTTTCTTTACATGCAACCATACTTCGATCATAGCCCAAAGACCCCATTTTTGCAGCTATCTCCTCCCAAAGACCTTCCTCCAAATACCCACTTTCTTGGAATCGCAGTTCCAAGCTAGTTCTTAGCTGTATTAAATTTGAAACCTCCATTTCAGTCCATCTATTATTGTTAATAGTACTTCCATAAGGAATTTCCTTCCCACTTTCAACTTGGTTTTCCTCATGGCTTAATTGAGTTTCTACAGCCATTGGTAATACTTCTAGTCCTTTCCCTATAAATTTCTTTAAAGCCTCCATTAATGCAGCATCTCTAGCTTCAACCCATGCTCTCTCTTTAGCCCAAAGTTCATGTACTTCTTGATCAAACCTGGCTGCCTCTTGTTTCCTCCACTCTTCCTCTTTAGACACCCTCTCTTGCTCTCTATCTTCAATAGTCTTCAACATCCTATCCATCCAAGCCTCTTGTGTGTCCATTATCTTTCTCATTTGTGAGTCTACAAACTCCTCAACCTTTGCTTTCCAGTTCTTCTTAACCCTTTGTCTCTCATTCATCACTTTCTGCTTCTCCATTGATTGATTCATCATGAATGCAATGGCAGAAAGATCATCATCATTGTTTTCCGAGGAGGAGGTCTCAAATTCAGATGAGTTATTAGAGAAACTAAGGCTCTCACATAGCCTTTGGTTCTGAATAACTTCTTGATTTTCTTGGTGAATTACATTATTTCGAGCCTGGTGATGATGATAAGGAAGACTACTGTTTCTAGCAAGATGGCTTTCTGTAATTGAGGCATGATTGCTTGCTTCTGATCCATAGATTGCTTCTAGCTGCCGAAAGAACCTATAGTGCTTCCCATCTTGTCTTCCAGCTTTACCTTCTTTAGTTTTCTTGTAGTACTTGTACAAGTTCTCAAATTTCTCTTTACATTTCTTCCCACTCCTCTGGTATCCATGTTCTTCAGCCATTATCCTGAATCAAACAAAATAATAAGGGGCAATTTTTTAACATATATACGGTGGTACGTAAAATATTAAACAATGAATTAATTAATTAACCTAGTTGTAGTTCTTTCCTAGTTAGCCTCCAAGAGATTCCAAACAAGATGACCATGTAATGTAATATTTATTGAAGAATTAAGATACCACTATAATAAAATCCTCTAAGATAACAAAGGAATTAAGATGCCTGCAGGTATTATTTATATTTCTTCCTTATGCATTTATTTAATATATGAATCGTATTAAAATAATAGGAACATTCCTCCTAAATATCTTTAAAAAATATTATTCTTTCTTCTTGATTAACTAGATTCGATTGCCCTAATTGAGCAAGGAGGTTCCTGAACTATAAAACCAAGATTGGGTTTCAGAGAGAAAGATTCATGGACTAGTCACATCCTCACACAAAACCAGTACATGGGTACTTAAACATAACCATAAAAAAATCAGGAAAAAACAAAAAATGACCACCTGGGTCTCTCAGTTAACTTAAATGAATTGTCATTCTCAAGCACTAAACTCAGCAAAAAAAGAACAATAAACAGAAGGAAAAACAGTCATCTTCACCATCCAAGAAAACCCAATATGCTTTCTTAATCAAGCATCACCCAGTTTTATTTAAATAAATAAAGACTAAAAGAGAAGGTGAGTTATGGTGCAGCTAGAGTAGAGATATATACCTAGAGACTTCATCCCATAACGGTCCTTTCTGATTAGTCTCTTTGAACTTGGAATCAAGACGAGATCTGATCTCAAGAAGAGTAAGAGTTTCTTGTCTTGGCCATCTAGTATTTCCACTACCATCATATCCCATCCATCCACTCTCTATTTGGGAACCACAAAGTGTAGTAGCAACTGGAGTTGTTGTAGTAGTAGTAGCTGTGTTGGGCGTGGCAGTAGTAGTACTTGAATCATGACCAAACCCAACTTGAATCCCACGAGGTAAAACCTCACTAACCATAATGGGCTCGTAGTGGAGTGGAGGAGGTGCCACAACATTCCTTTGTAGAAAAAATGGCTCAGTAGGTTGTGTGATGCCCTGGAAATGAGTTCTTCCGGTCATAAACTGCCGGAGATCAGGCAGGCCGTACTGGTCACCCATGTCAATTAGTTTGTGTGTGTGTGTGTGTGTGTGTGTGAGAGAGAGAGAGAGAGAGAGAGAAAGAGAAAGGTGAAGTACTAGTCTGTGCAGAAATATGAGCCTTTTCTTGGGAGACAGGATCCGAGTCTACCGCATTATTCATCACTCTTTCATCACTTAAAGTCTTTAAAAAACACACACATAGTCCATTTCCTATGTTTTGGCCAAAAAAATAAAAAAATAAAACCCACCCCACATACGCACAAACATAGAGACTTGCTCCTATAACTCCCTTACATAAAGAAGAGATCAGTGAGAAATGAGAACAACATACGTAATACAAGACCTAATAAGGGAGTGACAAATGGCGAGACATTAGAAGAAGATGATCATAATCTAATGTCAGCACTGATTAGATGACGCGTGTACAGTTTAATGGGTTTGAAACTTTTTGACTGACTTTCTTTTACCGTAGCAGCGGCTAAGCGCCTAAGCCATGGCTCCCCTGGTTGGAGTTGGTCTTCCCTTTGACCACCTCTAACAACATTATCCTTTTTTAGGTTAAATTAGATATTTGGTCAATAAGTTCTTAAAATTTCAAAGATTGAATTTTAGTTCCTTTCACCTCAAAAAAAAAGTTCTTGAGATTTTAAAAAGGAAGCATTTTGATCCCTCCATTGCTAATTTCAAACCATCATATCTCAACTTATTTTAAATCTAAATTAGATTAAATTTTTGTTTCCATTTTGAAGCTTCAAGTCTGAGTGTTTACTTTCGAGAGGAACAAGTCTAACTAAATTTTTTTTTTGAAGTACATGGGAGTAAATAAGTGATAAAAGGTCATTTTTCAACAATAAATGCAACACAATTTTGAACACTTTTTGTGATACATCCGTTATGGTTCTCAAGAGAGGTTCTATTCCATTTTATTTTTCATAATTTATTTTTTCACCATAACAAGCTATCAACAATTTTTAACGGAATGGATGGAAGGATCCACTTGACAATGAACTTGAACTTAAGCTATCACATTGGACTAGCAACTGATTAGGCAATATAACTTTAAGCTACAATGCTTCTCTATTTTTAGAAAACACTATAGCTTCAACAATTCTTTTTCCCCTCCCCTCCCAGCTCTCTCTCTTTCCCCTTTTCTCTCTCAATTTGTTTTCCCCTCTCTTCTCTTTGTGCCCAGCCCTCTCTCTCTCTCTCTCTCTCAAGAAGCCATGTCCAAACTATTATGGAATAAAATCACACATTGTTTAGAAGTGTTAACTACTGTTTAATGTTATCCTATAAATAAGACCTCAGATAATACATTAATGTAACACACTGAGAGAATAATAAAGATATAGCCTATAAAGCTTTATCTCGTGGACATAGATCATAGTATCGAACCACGTGAAACTCTAGCCTCCTCTTTTTACATCTCTTCTTCTCTCCATTTTATATTTTATATTCTCTACATTATATTGTTTAGATTATTCTTGATTATGGTTTTCCATAAGAACCTTGAAGCATGGTGAAAAGAAGGAAAAATTCCCATATCTGGAAAATAGAAGGAACTATGCTGACATGTTGTTTGTGTTGAAATTTTGATGAATTTCCTGTTGGGGCTTTGATAAATTTTGTTGTGGGGCTTTGTAAATTGTGGAAATTGCACTTTCCCTCCTTTAACTATTGCGTCTATCTCAATTCTCCCATTTATCTATAAAACTGAGCAATGTCCCCCTTTATATATTAAAAATATGCAAATAGCCCCATTGTCTAATTTTATGTTAAATTCCAACAAAATTAATTAAATGTTTTTATGTATTTTGTCAATTTCTAGTCATAATTTTCAAAACCTATCATTATATATTAATATACTATAAAAATATTCCATTATTTTGGCTTAGATTTAACATAAAATTAAACGGTGGGGGGCGATTTGCATATTTTCAATACATAAGGGGGGACATCGCTCAATTTTATAGATAAAATGGGGAATTGAAATGACCCAATAGTTAAAGGGGGAAAAGTGTAATTTGCCCTTATAAATTTGCTGAAGAAATTTTGATGAATTTTCAGTGAGATTTTGATAAGCTTTTATGACACTATAACAATATGCTTATTTGATAACGAAATCTGACGACAAAATATTTTTTTGTCGCCTAACATCAATCTCAGGCGACAAAATATTTTATTTGTCGCCAAATATAAATCTTAAGCAACGAAATGCATTGTAAAACACAGATTACATTAGGCGACAAAACTCGATTTTTGTCACCCAAAATCATTTGTATTTACAATTTGGCGATAAAATTTAATTTTCGTCGCCCAATGTAATGAATATAGTGAATATTGCGCCAAAAATGTTAATCTCCCGGTTTTTTTTTTATAAGATTTAGGCAACAAAAATCTTTTTTTTTTTCGCCCAATGTAAGTCTTTTTTTAGATTTATGCGACATTGATTTTCGTTGCCCAATATCATTTGTATTTACAATTGGGTGGCGAAATTTTATTTTTGTTGCCCAATGTAATGAATTAGTGAATATGGTGATCAAAATTTTAGTCCCCCAATTTTTATTTTTTTTAAGATTTAGGCAACGAAAATAAAAATTCGTCACCCAATAAAAGTCTTTTTTAGATTTAGACAGCGAAAATCAAATTTTGTAGTCCAATATCATTTATATTTACAGTTGAATGCTAAAATGTTATTTTCACACCTATTTATGATATTTTTGTACCATATGATATTTTTATACTAATAATACAAAAATATCAAAAATAGATATGAAAGTTCACTTCACTTTTTGATATTTCCTCACCGTTGATGCGGAAATATGGAAAAGGATGTGAAAATATCATTATCCTAAACTGGGTCCTAAATCTACATTTGGAGTCACGTGACAACTAGAGCATGTGTTCCCCTAAGCGAGTAGGCAGTAGAGACGGACTAAAAGCCTACACCCTCTCGTAGAGGAGAAAGCGCGTGGTCCCCTCTACATTCCTCAATTTATTTTCTTTGTTCAGATCAGATGAACTAGTGGCTATCCCAGGATCTGAACCGTCCATTCTTACATAAGATTGAAAAAACAAAGAATCTCAGTTTTCTGAATTCTGAAACACACTGTCTTATATCTGACTAGTGATTACTTACATCAGACGTTGCTGGATGCTGACCTCTATACCCCCTCCCCATCCTGTCTCCATTCACAGCTCAGCTAACATCAAAGCCAAAGCCAAAGCCAAGCCGAAAGGAATTACCATTAACTATTACAAATTTACAATACGTGAATTATATTATTTTTATTTTGAGAAAAAAAAAAAAAAAAAAAAAGTTGGGAATGATTAAAGTGTAGGAATATTTAAAACAAACTGATGGTTGGAGACCCCTATGGAGTGAAGGTGGGTTTGTCTATGCCTAAAAAGGAAAGGGTGGGTCCTAATCACACCAGCTGTACATCATTAGCCTTTCTTATCAATCTTTTGTACGGACGGATTGATGGGTGTGGGTCCCTGATGGAAAATGGATACCACCATTGTGAATTTTGTGATGGATGGGGAATAGGATGACGATTTTCAGTTTCACAGAGAGATTGAGAGAGTGGGAGATTGGAAAAAAAGGGAAGCTTCTTTTTGAACCCATCATTACATAATCTCATATTCAAAAGATGGTGACCCCTTTTTGTTCCTTTCTTCTTTCCTATGTCTATGTCTATATGTCTATGTGTATGTCTATGTGTGTCTAGACTGTACTACTGTAGTGAGTCTAGTGACCAGTGTTACTGTACACTCTTTCAGTTTTCTATTATTTTTTTTTTTTCAACATTGGACTGTTCAGCTCAGCTGGCATTTGTACAATAATGTCTTCTTCTTCACTATTTTCCGAATGAATCTATAAAATGCTGTCATAGTAGAGCTCCAAATCCTTGAATTTGGACGTACGAATATATGTACCCACATCCTTAGATCTCCCAGCTACAATTATCGCTCTCTGTCATACTTGCATGTTCTCAATATATAGAAGCAAGAACATCATAATTTACACTCTCTGGTTCTAGCTTTTTCTCATCCAAACCCATAGTTAACTGCATTGATGACAAAATAATCCCATTTAATAAAACCATGAAAAATATCATACATTTTAAGCATCTCTCAATCAGGGGTGGAAATTATTTTCTAAGTGGGTTGGAAGTATTAATAAAAAAAAGTATACCTAATCCAGTGACGGTTCCAAAAAGTTTTTTTTTTTTACAAGACATTGTTGGCATGAGGAAAAAAAATTGAATGGCTAGGCGGTATAAAGAAATTTTGTATACAATAAACAATTAAAAATAAAGCTTGTTTGAATGTCTTGGTGATAAAAATAAAGCTTATCCAAAGAAAGTTTTGTTTTTTTCACAAAAACTAATTTTAACGGGCTTGGTGAAGATATGGAGCAAAGTTCCATCATTATCTACTAAAATTCTCACCTTCTCACACTTTCTAATAGGATTATATGTCTAACACATCCTGATTAATGAAACTATGAAGATATAATAATATATGGACCTTACCAAAATATATATATATATATTAATGGAACTATAACATTTTGTTTAAAGGGTCTAAGTCTAACACCATTCTCATAAAAAGCAATACCCTTCTCATAAAAAGCAAAATAACCTACAAAGTAAAAAGACCCAAACTCAAACCCATATATATATATATATATATATATATATTAAAAAAAAAAAATAAAAAAACTTTCAAACATAATCTATTTTTTCTAGAAATTTGGTGTTATTAATTAATTCTTTTAAGACTCCATATTTCATAATTGGTTACTCATTTTTTTTCTTGTCAAGCCCATATTGATGGCTTATTAAGATTTTTTTTTTTTTTTTCTATACATTTTTCATTGACTTTGGTGATGTTTTTAAATGATACATTGACTTTCATTAAACTCTATTACCCTTCTTAAGAAACCTTTTTGACTTTGCTTGTTAGTACTAATTAGAACCATTGATTTTAAAACAAAACGCACACACCACTATTCTGTTTGCAAGGGTAATGTCAACAACTTCCATTGATTAAAAACTGACAATTTACCAAGAAAAGAAAAAACCAAAAATATAGAAATTAAATTTTTATTACATTAATATTTTACATCACGTTTAAAATAACATTATAACAATGCCAACATAGGAGCAAGCTGATGAAGAACTCCTCTTATCTACAAGAAACATACAAATTAATTTATGTAAAGTTAATAAAAAGGATAATTCATGCAAAAAAATACAATACTAACAATCACAATTGAAAATACTTTGATAAAAGAAGACCGAATTAAAACGAAAAAATGGAGAGAGGATGACTCCTACAACTACTCTACTCTTCTATCTCCAATGCTTACAATTACAAAAGAAAATCTTTTGATAAAAGAAAGAATGAATTAAAATGAAAAACTGAAGAGAGAAGGACTTCTACAACTACTTTACAGTCTCTAGTGCCTTGTCTTCAATTTGCAACTTAACTTTAGTTTCTCTTTGAAAATGTGACATTTGAGAGATTCAATAACATGCAATTTAGATTGTATACTGCAATGATGTCATATGTCGGCCTTATCAAATTTTGAAGGTGGTTGTTTTAGTTTTGCACTAGAAGAACAACTAAAAACAAACATAACAGAAACCGCAAAATTCACCCAAAAAAAAAAACACTTAAATACTTTGATTTCTTAAGCTTGCAAATAACATCAAATTCAAAATTTAAAGTCCAAAAGAAAGAATCAAAATATGGTTCAAGAAATCCAAGTCTTTTTAAAAAAAAAAAAAATAGAAGAACAAATAATAAAAAAGTGGGTGTGCAAAAGATTGGTTAAATTTCTGTAAAGATCGACTAAAAAATTGTAGCTCATGGTCATACCTTTTTTTTCAAGTTTGATTGTCTACCACCCTTTGAAGCTATTCTTTGGCTCTCATTGACATCCAAAAGTTGTTGCTCAAGTTTGATTTTCAATAATGTTAGTGTACAAAGGATTTCCTAAAACTTCTATTTTTTTTTTTTTTTTTTTTTGTAAAAAAAAAAAAAAATCATTGAATAGCCATACCTTTTAAGTTGAAACTGAAACTGGTAGTCCAAAAGGCCTCCCTGCTTTCAAGGTACCAAATTGGGTTTTGTTTTGTATTTTTTTCTTTTCAATTTAAAAAAGAAAGAGAAAGGGGGATAAGGATGGAGAGACTGGTACAAAGTAGTAACTGTGTGTGAGTGAGTGGTGGGGAGTTTTTAAGTTGTCCACCAGTTTTTTTTTAAGCAGTTATTTGAAAAGGTTGATAGTTATAAAGATAACGGAGATGTTATTTGAAAAGATTGATAGTTATAAAGATAACGGAGATGTGAGAGAAAAAGAAAAAGGAAAAAGGGAGAGCCAAAAGTTGAGTAAATGGTTAGTGAGAAGTGGGAACGCGAGAAGTGAGGAAGATTTGTTGTAGATTTTTTTAAGAACGGATCGGAGTTTATGTAGCCAGTTTGCTACAACAATCCACTATGTGACAACTTATAAGACCATCCACATGTATTATTTAAACAAGTCACATGACTTATTAAATAGGTCATGTGTCTAAAAGTACATGTGGATGATCTTATTAATTGTCACGTAGTGTGTTGTAGTAAACAAGCTACAAATTGATTTGTAGTCAAATTGTGTCCTTTTTTTTAATAGAGGTATATCCAAATTCTTCTATATACCCTTAATTTTATATATTTTTTTAAGAATACAGTAAAATAAATGGAGAATTCTTTTGATTAGGGGTATTTTGTGAGCATGGAATAGGATTTTCTCTATTTGAAAATCTCTTCATTTGTCCATTTCATGGTTCAGATTTTATTTCATAAATCTAACGGTATATAAACTGCCTTGTCATTTAAAATTTTAAATGATGTGGCAGTCTGTATACTGTTAGATTTGTAATATTTAATCTAGATCATAAAATGGACACTCTTCATTTCATTTCAAATAAAGATTTTCTTTTTCCATAAAAATGGGCATAAAAAATGAGAGTGCATATTTTTTTAGGAAATTCCATATATAACCTTCTTCTTTTTTTAGATTAATTTAAAATATTGTGAACAGATTTTTTTAATGAAGATATTTTTTAGGGCATATAAAAATTAATATGAAATGAATGAATTAATATCTTAGTAATAGATTAAGTTTAATGGTTGCAAATAAAATATTTTGGGTCTGGCTCACCTCCAATTAAAAAATCTCTCATTCTCTCCTATTTTTTTAAAAGATCATACACTTGGGAAGTTGATTATGGGGGATTTCTTGAAGATTCAAAAATATATCTTCAGGTATGTTTATTTGAAAAACCCAATCTTCCCCTTCTTTTGCTTCATTTGATTTTTCTTTGCTTGAATATACTTCTATGCTTATTGCTCTGAATTGGGTTTAGAAATTTAAGTGGTGGTGGTGGTGTGGGCGAAACCTCAGGTGGAGGTGGCTAGGGCTTGGCAGTGGACAGCATCCATTTGGGCTATGGCCTTATTGGAAAAAGTTGTGGTTTACTGAGAACCGTTAGATTTTGTATTTGACACGTGTCATTTGGATAAAAATGGAAGAATTTTTAATTAGAAGTGAGCCGGACCAAAATATTTTTTCCTTCCATTTCACCTGGGCGTTCAATTACTAACCCTTTGGAGTTTGGACACCGATAACCATTTCCGTTTGGATGAGCAAAGACATGTTAGGACTCACATGTATCTCACAGTCACACCCACCAAACCCGATTCCAATTCCTTCAACCACAAGACCTCTCTCACTTTCCCCGCACACCCAACCCAAAATCCCCCGAAAATCCCCAAGATTCCCAGTAGTAGTATTTGCAGAGAACAACAACAACAACAACGGGTTGAGCAAAGATCCCCCCAAGGAGAGAGACAAAGAAGAAGAAGAAGAAAAAAGTGGGTCTAATGGTGGTAATGATTTGGGGAAAGATGGACGGCCAATATTGAATATCAAATGGGGTGATCTGCTGAACCCAGATCCAGACAACTTGTTGGCAATAGCATTGACGGGTCTGCTGACGTGGGCAAGTGTTCAGGTGCTGTGGCAGCTTTTCTTTATCTCATTGGCTATTCTTTTGGCTGCTCTCAAGTACTCTTTTGTTGCTGCTCTTCTTATTTTCATTCTCATTACCCTTCTATGACTCTTTATTTTTTCTTTACCCTTTTTTTTGTATTAAATTTCATATGTCACTCACTTTGATGTATTTCCCAATCATAATGTAATTCTTGAGTCTTTTGTTTAGACTATAGGTTATAGGGGAATTTTCTTTTTGTCTTTTTTGATTATTGTTAATTTACTATCTGAGCAAGGGGGTCATGTTAAGATGTAAGTGAGCAAAGTATCACATTACATTAATTTGATGCATGTTGGGGGGAAATCCCAAGTAACCAATGTGAGAGATTCAGGTCTTTCTACTATAGTTGGGTGTGGTATTAGAGTGGTGTTGTGTTGAGGGTTGAAACTTGAAAGATGGTATTACATGTGGATGACCTTTGATAAAGAATTTATTTGATTTAAATGGCTGAAGAGAGTCAAATGGGTTAAACCTCTTCAAGGATGGTTTAAGTTAAACACAGATGTTGCGTGTTTAAATCTAGGAAGAGCTGGTTGTGGTGGTGATCTCGTTCGAAATTCTAAAGGAATCTGGATTTTGTTCAAATTTGAGACTAACAATTATAAGTCTTCTACTCATCTTTCATTCAAATTAAGTAATAAAGCTTTTAAATCCTACCAATATCACAAAAGAGAAGTGATAATTGACCAGATTTGTTACCCCAACAGTATTTGCCGGATGCTGCCAACAGATTATCTATTAGGTTTGGTAAAAAATCAAGCAGCTCTGGAAGTTGCTATTTTTCAGTTTGTTACATCCAAGACAGTTTATTCAAAGAACAGAGTACTTCCAAGGTCATCTTTTTCTTTTTTAAGGAGGTGTTTTAAGGCTCTTCAGCAATGCATTGCTCCACGAAATTGGTCGATAGTTGAGGTCACATGTATGTAACTGTAAATCAACAAAATAGAAAATTCCCTTTTCTTTTCTTTCAGAAGTAACATATTCTACATCCAGTCTCCTTATAAGTAGTGTTAAATTTAGCCAACAGCCAAAAAATGATTACATGAACAATGTCATGAACATAAACTTCATAAGATTTATCGATGAGCCAAATGACTCCATGTGCCTCTTCAATGAGAGAGAAACTCCACTTCCTCACCTCTTCTCCCAGTCATAAAATTAACCTAGCATGAGAGAAGAACACAGCCATCTCATTTACTTATAATAATAATAATAATAATTTCATCATGTGTAGTTTCTATAAATAAAAACATGACATTTTACCAAGATAACATACCTATTCATTACTCAACTTTATCTTCTTTGAGGCAGGCTGGATGCTACCCACCTGCAAAAATAACCAACATATGAATATGGCGCAAAAATTAAATCAACCACCAATAAGCACCGAATAAATACTTAATTGTCGCATTCTATTTATTTCTTTTTGCAAAGTAAAATTAATGGTGCAACAGGAATTAATAAACATAATTGATGGGTAGCTTCTTACAAAATCTGGGCATTCATATTCAATGCCAGCTGCCTCTATTCTCTTTTGCCTTTTAAGATCTCGCTTCATAATCTTTTCCACAAACTTCTTGTGCTCTTCCAGAGTTTTTTCCTGAATAATCATCAAGGAACAATGAAAAGTTTAATAGCTTTTTTCTTTATTATAAAAAAAGTGGGGTGGGGGTCCTTCCAGAGGTTATCTCTTCATATCCACATTGGATACCTTGTTTTGCCGGTTACGCTCATTTTGAACCCAGTCAACTGGCTTGTATCGGTAATTAAAACCTCTCCACCTAAAAAGATATTTATAAAAGAGAAAGAAAGAAAATCAAAGATCAGAGATATATTGATCAAAAGGCAATTGTGTAATACACTTCAATAATCTACTAGTGTAGGAAGAAATTTAATTTCCATTATTCTCAACATGTACATCTTCTTTTTTATATCTAATAATTACAACATACAAACCTTCTTCATCCTAAAGACACCAGATAGCAAACATCAAGCCACATTCCATTCTTCCACCTTCCCCATTGCTTTGAAAGCTTTTGGAGACCCTAAATCCCGATCGGTTGCCATAATCAAGAAAACATACTTCCCAAAGGTACTTGTATTTAACCTAAATACCAGATCAACAAGTATCTGACTATTTTCCCTCCTATTTATCAGCAATTAATAACAACCTAAATGTAATTATAAAAGAAAAGGACCTCAATCTCATTCAATTTATTCTTTTGTTGGTTTTATTCACTCCGAATGGTTAGGAGGATGAGAATCTAAAAAATAAAATAAAAAACATAACATCTACCTCCACTTGACTAGTTTGTTACATTGGTATAAAGGAAAGGAAACATGGATATAAATAAGCATATATACAGAACTGTATTATGAGACCACTAAAATTCTTTTCCCAAAATAGATAAGCTTTGAAGAATAGTTTTATTAGGACAAGTCAGGAACAGCACTTCTGTAAAGGGTAAAAACATCTTAGTAGAATAGTAAAATTTCCTTTGGTTTTCCTAGCATAGATTAAGAAGAAAGTTGAGGAAGTTTCTTATCCCTTCTGTCACTTCCCTCATTTTCCCTTCCTTTCCACTTTCAAGTAAATTGACACCATTCAGACACCTTGTATTGATGTTGATAGCTTTATTTGTCAAGGCTTAACGTTCTATAGTACAAAATTGAAAAGAAAGAAGCAAAACAACTTAACCATAAAGAAACACATTAAAGAATTGTTGTATTATACTTTAAGCAAGATCATTTGATGTTAACCTCACTCTATATTATGGGGACATAAAAACAATAATACTGTAGTATATAGTATAATACTAATTAACTGCTTACAATTTTGGATGAACATGCTCTGGAGGAATAATATGGACTTGCAAAAGGTGCTCAAACAAAAGTTGATTATGCATACAATCAGCTACAATTTTTGCCACCTGCACAAGAAAAGGCAATCTTAAGACCAACAAATTAAAGAGAACTTTGTCGTGCAATAATAAAGATAGTGATGGCGGTGGTTAAAAGGCAATGATTATAACCTCAGGAGACTCAAATTCGATGAAGCCAAAATGTTTTGATTTTCCTGTCTATGAAACATAAAATCAGGGGAAAAAGGAAAATTAATATCAACTAAGCATAAAATAATATCATCAACTAAATCAATAATTGTTTTTTTTATAAGTACTAAATCAATAAATTATTCTACATATAACATATGATACCATCATTTTAGTCCAGAAATGTTAAATGTGCTTATGTTCAAGGCATTACATTTAAGCTGTAATTGCATTCAAGTAAATAAAGGACATTTCAAATGGTAGCTTGGCTTAAAGGACAAGGTTTTGTGGTAACTTGCCTCTCTCCAAGTGAGGCATACACAGGAGAGACCTCTAGTAATCCAACAAATTACGATCATGATGTCATTCTTATTATTACAAAAATATCTTAGTTATTTGGTCCTATCCATCTCTCAGCATCTTCCTACAAAATACTGCAATACAAGGGGAGGTTCACCTGTATAATCACTATGTCTAAGAAGCAGGAAAAACTAGCAAACCTCACTACATAATCAAGAACCAGTGGATTGACAGCTACAAATCTACTTTTACCAACTGAATTATTTCTAGGAACAGCTTATCAGAGCTGTAACATATGGAAATGCTGAAATTGACAATTCAACATGTTTAGGATCTAAGTTGACCTGGCATGTTGCGTGCTAGATGGCATCATACATAAGAGATGGCTACTGTGAAAAGTGGAAAATTTACTATTTGAGACAAACAAGACACAAAAATATAGCCACATTCACAATCAAAATTAAAATCTATCAACTCAAGCAAGGACAGTTCAAAACATAATTCAATCTATCTCAGCCATGTCGATTATCAACTGTATTATGCTCTAGGTCAGATTGAAGACAACACCTTGGAAGCCAATGCCTTGGCAAGGGAAATGGATACTTCCTTATTTGAACCACAGAACAAGCAATGCCTACCCCATTACCATATAAATCAGAATACATACGAATTATTTTTTACATTCAAGGTCTTACAATCTCAAATTTGAATGGCAAAAGCAATTACTTAAATTCTGTAACTTCAGTTCAAAGGTATTTTTTTTTTATTGGTTTTCAAAACTATCAATCCTCACTGCTATCAAACTCCTACGAGCAACTGACTCCACCTGCCAAAATCAGTTGCCGGGTAATCCAGGGCATTCACCCCTAACGGACTAAGCAATTTATCCTCATGCCCAAGAGTCAGAATTTCTTTCATTTAAAAAATAATAAAAAGACACCCTAAAATACAAAGTTGTTAAAAACCCTCATTCGTATGTCCGTACCCAAAAAAAGAATCTACCTATACACACGTAATATGTATAAGTTTATAATTGCAAAGGAACAAATTATATGTATAAGGCCAGGAGCCTAACCTTTTTACTCCTTGCAATTCTGAGTCTCTTGATTTTACCAAATTGAGAAAAGAAACCTGAAAGAATCACAGAAAAATGGACAAACCATAAAAGTTAAATAACTTTTAAATCAGCCACATTTTTTTTCCATAATCTGGTAATTAGATTAAAAAATAAAACAGACCTTCCATTTCCTTCTCATAAAATCCATGGGGTATTCTACCCATGTATAAAACTGTAGCTTTATCCTCAGATGGTTTTTGCTCAGGAAGTTTGCGCCCGGGTCCACCTTCTAGTGGCTTTTTGATTGAATTTAATATGTCAATAAAAACAATAATCATAATAATAAGGAAATTTAGACAATAAAAATACTGAATTAATCAGAGCTAGAAGGAAAAGAGCTAGGCATTACCAAGAAATCAAGAGCTTCGTCTTTACGTGAAGAAACTGGAAGCTGAGAAGAAGCCTTCTTCAAGTTCTTCTTCATGGCTTTCTTTGCCTTGACCCCCATCTCTCACTTACAAACTAAACCAGAAACTATTAGAGATTATTATATACTACTACCACAACTTAAATCTCAATGAACAAGAAAGAAAATAGAATATGGGGGAGTTTGGGTTAGAGAGCACACATCGGGAAGAAGAAAAATCAAGGGTTTGAGATAAAAAAATAAATAAAAATTAAGTTAAAAAATCACCAAAAATGACAGTATATGTTAAAGAATCATTGGGGAAAAAAAGAAGAAGAAGTAAATTTGGCCCAAATTACTTAAAATTCAATAACTAAAACCGACAACCCAGTGGGTCTTAAACCCGACGACCTCACCCTCCATCCTATTATTATGGGAAGAGGAAGTACCAGTGAGCTATAGCTCATTGGTAACTTCAAACTTTAAATTTCAAAGTTACAAGTTCCTAACTATAGTTTGTCATGGATTGCATAGACTAATATACGTGTTTTTCCCTCATGTAATAAAAATAAGTACAAGCTGATTGTTACAACCTTCTTAACAAGAACAATGTAACACATGTGCTTGTCACCCTACAGCACACCTACACTCAACACTTTGTCTCAAAAAAAAAAAAAAAAAAATCAAACTCTCTGCCAATGAGATATTTTGTAATGGGTCATCAGAAAATAAAGCCAGCAATGGATAATTTCAGTCTCAATCCATTAACAGAAACATAAAACGCTTTGGAAATTGGTACAAAAATGCAATCTCACAAATTGAGCTGGATTTTGAAGACCCACTTGCTCTAGCCCTCTAAGCATGTAAAAATGCACACTTTAATCACAAATCACAACAGAACTATAAAAAAAAAATTAATTTTAGCATATGGGTAAGAGACTAGAGATTATTTAAGCACACAAAAATTAAGTTTCAAAAAAAAAAACACATTCATATTATGTTGTTTAAAGTATCATATGGTCATATGGGTAACATATTAAGAATTCCTACTAAACTTGCTTACCACTAATGAAAGGATTGAAATCAACTCTCGGCAGCTCTCTGCTCTCTGCCTCTTCTTCCTCAAGTTGAATGAAGTGTGTAGTTTTAGGGCTGACGGCTTAGCAATTGAGGTTTTCTCTACAAACTTTCATTTTTGTGGAATTTGGGCTAACAAGAAGAAGCTTTTGGACCGGGCTTAACAATTCCTAGTTTTCATTTTGGGCCCATTTTTAAAGGGATCAATAACAAGAAAAAGGCCCGGCTTAAATATATATATATGGTAAAGTCAAAAGTCAAATTTTAGTAAGGAGACAATTTTCTACTCCAGCCCATGATCTACAGTTCGTGATTCCACACCAGTTCAACTCTACAAACAAATTTTGGTCAAATCCAAACTGATTCTATTGTCCTATGGATATCCTATAACCAAGCCAGGAACGTGTTTCTGACAAGAATGGTTAAAAATATTTATAACCCTACTATAAAACCGGTTGAATTAACACATAATTAAATTTTAGATCCACTAACAATTAATTTGCAAACCAACATAGATTTTTTTTTTTTTTGAATAAAAAAAGAGGTTTGTTAGGTGTGGTCAACGACCCTCGACTCACTTAAATCTTGGATCAAAGAATGGTGTGAGATACTCTTAGGATAATAATAAGGACATGTCAAGACTCGAACCCACAACTTAAGACTCTCAAGGTGATGTTTTTGGACAGTTTTCCAATCACTGAGCAACCAACCCATGTCAATTTTTTATACCCAAAAAAAGCAAAATAAAAATAGTGAAACCATCGTATAGTTGAGATTGGACCAACAAAACCATTCAAAGTTCGAGTGAGTCTTCCAAGATAGATTTTATTCTTAATTTTTGAGGAATTTTTTATTTTTAATAATAGAAAAAAATGTTGGCCAATTTCTACTTAAATGTTCACTATCGACCATCAAAATAAGTGCTCACCGCTGTAATAGTCCGATCCGACCCGATCCGCCCCGACCCGTAGAACCACGGGTTGCAAAAATTGGATACCCAGGGCGGGGCGGGGCGGTCCGGGTTTTATTTGACCCGCCCCAACCCGACAGTATATTTACAAAATTACCCCTTGTTTTCATATATAAACCCCTTTTTCTAAGCCTTTCTCTCTCTTCCTCACTTTTTTTTTTCTGCCTTTCTTGCCCACCACTGCCTCACACACCAACAAAACCATTCAAAGTTCGAACGATTCTTCTAAGATAGAGCTCCTTGCTTTAGCCATGAAAACCAACGACCACTGCCACCTTTCAGATTTTTCGCCAATAATTTTTGATCTTGGTGTTTGGGAATTTCGGGATTAAGAAATATTTTTAACTTGGTGTATTTGGATAGTTATTAAAGGTCTTGAATGATGTCACGTCCTGTACCTTTTTTTTGTGTTTTCTCAATTTCTACGGGTTTCAAAGGTCGGGTCGGGTTGTTATACACAATTCACTCGGGGCGGGGCGGGGCGATGTGGGGCGGGGCGGTTCGACCGGGGTAATCAACCGGGGCGGGGCGGGGTCGGGTATTATGTACTGCGGGGCGGGCTCACCCATATCCGGTCCCGTGCTCACTACACCGCTGATCTACTAATATCGATTTGCCTTCTCCACAGTCCACCGATCTTGAGATAATTAAATAGAGCCATTGAGGAAAATTTATTGGTGATTAAAGGGTTAGAGGAAACCGCTCTTCACAAGAAAACTATTGAAGATTGATGATATTTTCCTTACATTGGTAGGCCTTGGAAAGAGTAATCCACCACAGTTATCATGCAGTCTGAAAGTGGATCGTCTTAAAACCCATTGGGTTGGATAGCAGTCCAATGTTGAACAACCTAGCAACATATTCTATGTCGACTGTCGAGTACCATAACATTGGGCCAGGATCAAGTGTAGACCAAAGGGTTAAATGGATTGGTTATAAGCCCATTCTAAGTCTACTGTGGGATCTTTGATATAGGGCAGTGATTGATTACTAGAAACTAACTTGAATAATGATGAATCCTTATGATCTGAAAAATTGGTCCAGCTTCATCAAATGCGAAGATTAAAATGTGTGAAAAATAAAGGTTTGTCTAGGAAAAATGTATGATTAAGACTGAAATCACAAGGACTGCTTTTATTATTATATTTTAAATTAATAAAAAAAGAGTTTATTTATTTATTTATTTAAATTTACAACTATAGGCAAAAAAAAAAAATTGCACCATAATTCTCTTTATAAAAGAGAGCATCTAATACCAATCAAGTATAAGACTCTTGTCATTAAAAAAGAGGTTGAACCAAACTTGAACACCACATGTGGCCTCTCCTCCCCGACCTTTAGATCTCTCTGTTTCTCTAGTGTTTGTGAGATGTCTTGGACTCTTGGGTTTGAAGTAGGCACTATGTTTTCTATAAGAGAGAGGCGACTAAAATTTCACAAAAGATTCTCTTGCCAAAGACATTCCTGGGGGTGAGAGATGAGCTTATAGGACAACGTGGCATGATGTGGGAGAAGATAAAAAAAGCCATTGATAGTCCCTTTGCTGAGACTTCGGGTGTACATTTTCTTAGCCATGTTTCTCATGCTCTTCATTGAGAGGCTTTACATGGGTGTCATTGTGAGAACCTCGTCCCAAAATTTGGTGGGTGGCAATCAAGTCCTCAAGGTGGTTGTTCAACCAATAATGTCACACCCTCTAGATTGAGAGTTTTACAAATAGAATTGTTACTCACTTTACAAATGGAGTGCTACACAATGCGTCACATCATTTAAATCCAATTACTAAATCCAATTACTATTTCTTAATACTATGTACTTGATAGGATGAGATTTTAAATGATGTGGTGGATAAGTGGATTGTGTACCTTCATATTTGTAAATAAAATTTCAGGATCCGTTCCATAAACATGGAGAGGATAATATTTATCTAAAAATCATTGGGTAAATGATTCTTTATTACAATAACCTATCATCACATTGCAAATGTTTCCCAATTCCCACTAAGGAGCAATAATTAATAAAGTTCATTTTGAAGGTGTTGACACTTTTTTACTCTTTATAATTATAAGGATCGTTGTAGACTTCACGGAAGTTTCTTAAGTCAAGATGGAGCCCCTTTCCTTGACAAGTCCCCAGTAATAAATTGTCTTGACTCTTGATAGAAAAATCAAAGGACCTTGACTTGTAGCAACCAAAGTTTTAATCATTGTGATGGCCAATTTAGTGTACTCGTTCACCATCAGTATCTTAATTTTCTAACATGACCAGCCTAGCAATTAACCGACTGCGATTAGTGAATTATTATTAATCATACAAATAGAACACCGTCATTCTATTCTTGGAGGACAAGAAATTTGTCATTGTAAATTTACAATATGCAAGGAGCCGGGTAATCATGGCAGCTTGCTATGTAATCTATTTTCAGGTTATTAAATTTCATAAAATTCCACATTTGATTAACAAGAACACTAGTGCAAATAGACAAGGATTGCAGCAAATATTCTTTTGAAATCCATTGGATTGTGCAAACCCCAAAAATCCTGTAGTAATAGGCTTGAAAAATCACAAATTTTTTCTCACATCTAAACTCGATATGAATTTGTAATTGCTGTCTATACAATTTTAAAACAATTAAGGTTTAAGCAGTATTTTCAGAAAGACCAATGAATTATCGAAAACCCATTTTATTGCTGGCATCTTCCAGACTTCATACTGGAAAAGGAAAAGGAACCCAGTAAGGCCTGGAGTCCAAATAGGCTTCAACCCAAGATTTATAGTGTGTTTAGCAAGCCCAAAAAAAACGTCGGAGTTTTGGTCTTTTTTGAGCTTATTTTGACAGGCCTTACACCAAAAAAAAACCTTTTCTTTCTCATTCTTTACAATACTTTTTTTTTTTTGACAAACTTCTTTACAATACTTTTAACATATAAACAATCATTGAAACAATACAAAGCGTATCCAAAGGCACACTAAGAGCATCTACTAAACAAATGTCTTACCATGTCATTGGATTCAGCATTACATTATCCTATCATAATATCAATCTCTTACCATGTCATAGGATTCAGCATTACATTATCCTATCATAATATCAATCTCTTACCATGTCATAGGATTCAACATTACATCATCCTATCATAATATCAATCCTAATTGCCTTTAATTTACGTAGCCACATGTCACGAATCACAGCATTCCACGAGAGTAATCGAAGAGTATTAACAGCCAAAAAGAGAGTGGAAGAGAAATAATGTCAAAATGTCTTCTTTTTACATGGAAACTCTTCCTTTCACATCAGCAATATGAGACTACATTGATCTTGAGCAACCTCTGATGAATTTGTTTGTCAAATATTCCATTTTCCATTCTGATTTCTCAAAGAATACAATTTACAAGGTATATTTCCCAAGACCCCCATACACAAACCTTTGTGTGTGCGTGTAAGATAGAGAGAGGACTTGTAGTCGTTGAGTTGTATCCCTTTGCAAGTGACTAATCAAGGACATCTGCACCAAGTTCTGCAGAATTCCATATACAAACGTCCAAGTTGATATGCCCAGAACTACCAAGGAAATGAAATGGAATCAGAAGAAACTCCGTTGGGTGAAAATCTTCAACTCGTCCAGGAAAATTCTGTGTCAGTCACTGATTTTAATCTCAGAGAGCTGCTTCCTCTTCCTGATACAAGATCATACAAGAACCTTTCCTTTGATGAACTGGGCCCAATACAAGTTATCATGACTGTGTTCCCAATATTTTCAACTTTCTGTAGAGGAGAAAAAGAACACCATCCTCCTCTGCTTGAAGAACAAGGAATTGCTCATTCATCCCTAAGGAGACAGCCAATGGACTATTATACCTGAATCCGCCTTCCAGAATCCCAGTGTTTACTACTGAAGTGTAGTGACAGTTGATCAGATGAGCCAACAAAGTTGCAGTCTGGAAATGGGCATGAACATGGTGCATAGGTGCATGTTTCTTCGTGGTCATTATTCATGTAATCCACTGTTTCATTGCACCCGTACAGGCCGTACTCTTTATTCCAACACGGCATTCTAACTGAATCAATCACCACCGCAATATCCCCACATTTTTACTCCTAATAAGAATTGGCATGTCTCCCTCTAGAATCATATCCAGCTACCACATTCTTAAAACTAGTTTTTTATTATTAAAAAAAAAGGCATGCATACTGGAATGTTTGTCAAAACATAAAACGAAGGCTACAAATCCTATTTATTTATCTAGGAACTTGTGAACATAGTCAAAATCAAAAACCGAAAATGGATGGTCAAACTACTTAATAATTTCTTCCATTTCCCAGTGAAACAACCTGCTAGAAAACATTGCAAGTAACTGAGTCCTTGAGCTTTTCAAATCCTCAAACATATGCCGATTAAATTCTTGCCACACCATCCACATCAGGCATAAATGGACAAGATTATGAACATCCGAGGAATGTATACCCAACCAGTTCCACCAACCAAACAAGAGATCCAAAATCATTCTTGGCATCATCCACTGAATCCCAAAGCTTTATAAAACAAAGCACCACAACTCAAAAGTAGCCAAGCAAAGCATACAAAGCATTAATGAAATTATCACAAGGATCCTCCCCCAAGCCACAGTCCAAATATATAAAGCAACCCTCCTAGGAGCCTTAAGCTTCCAAATACTCCTACAAGGAAAAAGCAGATCACTAGGCCCTACCAATGCCTTATAAAAGGAACGGACATCAAACTCCCCACTCCTACACAACCTCCCGCTCAACTTATCACAACCTTCTCTCCAAGTGATATTAGAGTAGAGCAAATATAAGAAAGGTATCTTTGTTATACCCTTCATGACTCGTTTAGGAATAACCAATTCACGGGGCGGCTGGAGTTTCACAGGAAGTACTACATTGTCATTTTTATCCTAATCATAATAGAACATTTTTTTTTTTTTTTGATAGGTGATCATAATAGAACATGTGGAAAAGTAAATGACATCTAATTACTAAAAGACAATGATTCTTCTCTGAGTGAAGACTGAATATGATTAGGACAATACTGAATTGTTCCTAAGGCACACCCACTTAGACTTTTCAACAATGGTAAATGCAATAGGTTAAAAGCAAACCTCTGATCTGGTGCAAACTCTTCACCCCCAATTGTAAAATCAGGTTGTTGAGTGAGAATCTGCTCCAAGAAAGACTAATAATCACCTACATCAGGTACGGATGACTCAAAATATAGAGTGTTGACTACAAATCAAAGAAATTAAACTCCAACGAAAGATTAAGAGCATTGTGTACAAATGGTTTGAATCACATAACAATAGGGTAAATTTGACACAAAGGTTAAATGCATTCATTGCTCCAGACACTGTAAACATAAAGGTACGACAGCATGACCCCCTTCCCACTCTCCTTCCACACACACGTATATAAACATTATACCTATTGAGCTTCCAATTATCTCTAACTAGGAGCACAAAAACATAATTACATTGCTCAGAACAAAGATGTAATGTGGCTTACAGCCATTAGAAATTCAAAATGAGATGTAACGAAACTTTGTTACCTAAAAAAAAAAAACCTTTGGAAAATCTTTGTTCGTTCCTTATCCTTCAAATCCTCAACCTCAATGTGCAACACGACCATAATTTTCTTCCTCCTAAAGCCACAGCAAACACAGGTAACTCCAGCGTACGTTGAAGAAATGTATATATAAATTTTCCCTGACAACAGGTGCCCATCTGGCTCTACAACTTTGAAATATTCACTCAATCAAACCAGAATTCTTAACATGGAAAATCATTTGGACTGGGCAAGATTTGACTTGAGTTGGTCCTCGTCAGAGGAAGATGAATTCTTTACTCATCTTTTAAAGCTTAAGCATCAAGTCAAAGTACCTTTCAGGTGAACTCATAAAAAATAGCTCATAGCCTTAAACCATTCTTTAGAGCATGCTTTGGCTTTGAATAAATTCTCGGAAAATGATATTCCTCACATTACATAAACCATTTGGCCTCAAATCTTCCTTATGGAATCCATGTATGCTCCTGAAATAACCATTCTCAGCCTGGTGAGAAAAGAATTCTCACTATCACTAATAGAAGACATAGTAGGTGACATTGTGGCAACTAGAACAAAATTCTCTCCATTTCCTACATCTATTTCATACAGCTCATGAAAAACTTCACGAAAATCATGTATCAATTTATCGTAGAATGACCTATTTGGAGGAATGACATTTATAGCAAGAATCCCAAAATCACAGAGGACTACTTTAGCAGCCAAAAGAAGATTCTTCCTAACAAGTTCCAATGGCGGAGCACTTGTACCATTCTTAGCATCACTAGAATCCAAATCAACCATAATGGCATCAAATTTGTTATTGACATCAAAGACATCATACAAGTAACTACCATTATTTTCCTCATGAACACCAAAAGAATCCAAATTATCCCCATTTGAATGATATGCAAGTTTCTCCATAACATTTATTGCATCTCCAACAATAACCCGGATAGAGTCATTACCTAACAAACCAAAATACTGCCTTGCAACCCGCAAAACCTCCTCGTCAGCCTCAATACCAACTACCTCAAATCCCAATTGGGCTCTTAGAAAAGCAAGTAAAGCCCCTCCTCCAACACCAACACACAAAGCTTTCGGCTTAAACCCACCTCGAATTCGTGTCTCGATACAATGAGGAACCAAAGAAAGACTCGCCACAATCGGAGGCAAGTAAGGATGCACCAAAACCTGAATATCAGGCCTGAACTCAACTTCCCCAATCCCCAAAGAAGCAGAACCAAAACCCACCTCAGGAACAATACGTATCTCCGTTTGAATCAAATTGGGCATCCTCTTGAACCTCAATCGCCTCCGAAACTCCCTCTTTGAACACTCACCCACCTCACTCTCAATTTCCACATCCTCAACCAACATTTCACCAGCAAAAGAACCAACACATTGCTCTAATACTACACTACAAATCACATTATTCTCATATCTCAAAATGGGTATCTCAGGAATTCCATTTTTGAATAAAGACTTAGGAGATAAAGCAAGCAATAGAGGTTTCAAGCTCACCTCGAGGCTGTTGAAATCGTTGCTGATCGAACGGCGGTAAATAGATGGAGTGTTGATTGGTTGGTTTTTTCCGATGAGGATTAGGCGGGAAATGGTGGGAGAGCTTAGGAGAAGCTGGAGGTGGCCGGACTCGGTGGAGAAGATCCAGTCGGAGTCGCGGTGCTCGGGGACGAACATGGCGGCGACTCGGGGTGAGTCATCGGGTTGAGATTGGATGGGTGAGTCGAAGACGGCAACTCGGAGGAGTGAGTTAGGACTTGACGGGTGGGGAAAGGTGAATGTGATGAAGCGAGATGGGGTTAGGGTTTCGAAGGTGGCTGGATCGAGTGCCATGGAATTAGTGTTAACTCAATGAAGGAAAAACCCTTCACTTCACTTCTTTTGAATCTTTGCACGTTGTGGTGGCTGTGGATCTTTCCCTCTGGAGGGAGGATTAGAATGAGACCAACAAGTGGAGACAATATAAAAATGAAGGACAATGGTCATAGGAAGTACGTGGAAGATAGTCATGTGTGCATGAAGGAATACAAGTTTTCCAATTTGTATTAGCTAATCCTTTACCTACTCATTTAGTTAAATTAAAAAAAAATAAAAAATAAAAAATCCCTTATCTACTCTTTCCAAACAATGCTTTTTTAATATTAATTAATTAAATTGACATTGTTTTGAAATTATTTGACAACTAGCGTTTTTTTTAAATCATGTTTTGATGACACCATTCGTGTTTTTGAAACACGATTTCTCCTTAAAATTGTGTCCTAGAAACACGATTTTAAAAACAATATTAGTTTAAAAAATTTATATTAAAAGAATATTATTTTGAAATTTTTTTCTTCTTGGTTCTTTCACATATCACATATGACATATATGATGTAATCATGTAACCAATGCATCCGGCAATTCGTCCATGTGTGTGACCCTACAACCTAAATCCAACCAACCATGTGTCTCCTTACATAATACATTCTTTAAAAGTATAATAATAATAAATAAATAAAAAATACATTCCTTAAAAGTTAAAAGTATAATAATATAATAAATAAATAAAATACATTCCTTAAAAGCTGAAAAACAAGTACTAGAAATAGTACGGCCAACTAATTTCTCTGGCAGACATATAAAACCTTGCTAAAATATCCCATTTAATAGCCAAAGATAATTATGGAATAACAAAATTTGTTTGCTCCCATAAATTATTTTTCTGAATTTTTGGGTGCCCATAAAAATTTTACTCTGATTTAATTGATAAAAAATTTACTATAAAATCGAATACACACTCTCATAGAAGGATGTGAGCCAACAGAAAGGGGGAAATGCTCCCATTAATTCTAAGGTAAAAGAGAAATTTGGAAAAATCTATACTAATATGTAATCTTTGTAGTGCACTGGTTTATTTTAAAAAATAATAATAATTTATTTATTAATCTTTAAGGATATAAGCCATAAATATATATATATATATATATATATATATATATATATATATCATAAATTATTATGGTAATGTTCGTTGATGCATTTAACTTTTTAAATCACAAAATTTTAAAAACCTCGTGAAGATTAGATTCATTGCTCAAAAAGTCAAAATGACATAATATGTGATGAATTCATTATAGTATGCAATCCTAAGGCAATTAAAATCAATGTATTTTTCCTGTAAGTAAAACAAAAAATCTTAATGCCGCAATAAATATTTAAAAAAAAAGAAAAGAAAAGTGCATGTAGTTATTCAAAAATTAAAAATAAGTTACAAACTCCTAGTATTATTCAAAATTTTATATTCAAATAATTTTATCCCTTGTTTGCTGAACTCATGCTTCAAATTTTTTAAGTCTTACAAGTCCAATGAGTCAACAACCATGCCTTTGAAATTGAACATCTCTCCCATGATTTCTTCCTCTAAATTCTAATAAACATAATTGGACATATAAGAACCCAATGTTAAAAAGATTCCAAAACCCAATATGCTTTTAGTGAATTCATAAGCTTTTAAATATCTTATAGGTCTTTATCAAAAAAAGAAAAATCTTATAGGTCCAATGTGTCAACAACCTTGCCTTTGAACATCTCTTGTAATCTCATGATTTCTTCCTCTAAGAAACATACCTGGACAAACCAAACCCAATGTTAAGAACATTCCAAAACCCAGAAAAGGGCCTTCATAATGCAAGGAAAACAATGAAAATATCAAAAAATGTATAATGAAACAAAAACAATGAAAATAAAATAGGATTCCCACTCCTTGGTCAAGAATAATGCTTCACTCGAAGTGCTCTTAATTTTCTTCCGATGCCACTCCTCCACGTCATAAAATTTGTAATACCCCCAAAGGACTTAATTTCTCGAGCAAGCATAAGAAATTAAAGTGAATTATCAATCTAGTTGACATGTTGCTATTAAATGATATCAACTCATTTCATTGAACACATGTTAAAGTAGATACTAAGTCATTCAACTATTTTTCAAACTATCGTACAAAAATAACTGGAACAGAAAAGGCTAATATCACCAGGATCTTTGAAAGATGGAAAGAGAACCGGGAACTGTTTAAATGATGCATGTAAAGACATACAAACATATAGTGCTTAGGTGTTGGGGTTGATGATCATCATTTTGTTACATGTCACATGTGAGGAGGGAAATCTGCACCATGGTTGGGATTAGCTCCACTCCTTTGTCCCTTATTTCGCCAAGCTCTTACTTGTTGTGCCATCATAATCAACAAGTAGTACTTAGGCTCTTGAGGAAGAATTGCAAGAACAACTGAAATTGGAGTGAAAAAGATAATGCCCAATCCAAGCATCCAAATTAGGAATCTCAAGATCAATCCCAAATCAGAAAACTTTGAGGTCTTGGCCAAGACAAACAAAACAGATCAAAATTTCCAAAGAATTTCCGAGATGCTTGGCCAACAAGTTTCTACAAGGATCAACCTATCCAAAAGGAAAACCACATCAAAAAACTTTAGCTTGGCCAAAATCTGGAGGTTCCAGCAGATCTTGTATCACCCACGGCTGGGGGATCAAAGCTAGAGCTCTGATACCAAAATGATGCAAGGAAAGTTAGAAAAGCTTTAAGAAAGAGAGAGAAAGTGGCAGCAGAGAGAGAAGGAAATCCCAACCTCAATCTGAAACTTTGAGACTAATCTTTATTCAATGGCAAAAACTGAGTTTACAATGGCCAAGCATGGCTATTTATACACTAAGGAATTTTTTATGATGACCTCATGCTGACAGCATCCCAAATAACAATTTCCCTAACAAAACTATAGCTAGCAAATGTGTAAAACAATTAGTCTTAAGCTAAAAATCACAAACTAAAGCTAGCATTTAACTACTACAACATTTATCTCATGTCTAAATCAATTAGTAACATGTCTAACTAACTTCTACAAAAATTATCCATGTCTAAAATCATTTAATCACGTGTCTTAAAAAAAAAAAAGATCTTTTGTTGAGTAGCTGATTTCAGCCACATCATCATGCATTTGGGGAGTGGTCCATTCGTCCACCTCATCATGCTCTAGTGGAATAGCCAACCACATCATCATGGCCATGTCATCATAACATAATCGGACACCTCTTCATGCTTGCATCATTTCCATCCACTCAGTGGACAGAAGTGTGCCAGAAGGACCAATTTGATAAGGTTAGGGGCTTTTAATTTAAAATTGAAATAATGGGGTCAGTTTGATTTTGACCCAAAATTCAGGGGGTCTTTTTGCATTTTCCAAAAAATAAAAATAAAAAAATAAAAAAAGGCCAAAAATCAATCCCTCAACTTAGAAGGGAGAGAAAGTAAAACATGCTAATATAAAAAATAAGAAGTAACTCTAATAGTTACTAAAAGTGCTTTAGTGATAAAAAGAGAGAGAAAGCAAAAACTATATAAGCTTATCAGTAACATAGTTGAAGCTGGAGTACATATAGAGCAATAGATAGATATGAGCATTTAGTTAAAGCACCGCAATTGAAAGAAAACCATGGATGGAAGAGAGTGAGATTTGTGAAGAATGTAACTGAAGTGACAGTGAAACAAAATTCAATTGAGAAGTTCAAGCATTACTTGAACTCAATTGATCGCGTCATTTGTTGAGGACATGGTGTAGCACATTTATCCGAAAGAGAGGTAAAAAAGGAGGTATCCAAAGAGATACTTGTGAAAACCCCTTCTTATGGGTTGGAGATGGAGATTTGTCGAGTCCAGCCTATAAAGGGTTAAGTTTAGAAGTTTCTTTGTTGGTTTTGGAATCCCACATTAATTAGAGGTGCAACAGTACTTATGTAAAAGTGGTAATCCTACATCATTAAAAATAGAAGTAAAGAGGTGACAATCCTGAAAATTAGAGTGGCAATGTAACTTCTGCTGTGTGTATGAGAATTGGAAGACAAAGCTTTGTCCAAGGTGTTAGGGTGAGAGCACATTTGGGTGTATTGAGGATTTGGGTAAGTTTGTTTTTTGAGGTTTATGAGAGTTAGAGTCTGCTTGTTCTGTATCACTAATAGTAGATTTTTGTTAGCATTGCCGATATAAGCATAGAATTGGCAAAACCATGTTAAATTTTGTGTGTTGGGTGCTAGCTATTTTATTGTTTTGCATGTTTTTCACAATGCAGTTATATATGGTTTTTGCATGACAGTAGTTACCGTTTCATCCTTGTACATTTCGCAATCAGTGGGAGCATCGAGTGATCTCTTCTTGTCTAATTGCTTTCCATAAACTAATTAACTTACCTGGAATAGGTTGCTACTTTGTGATAGGCCACTCTTGTGGATATTTTTTTTTTGATAAATAAGAATTTCATTGAAGAGAAAAGAAAGGAGTCAATACAAGTACACAGGCAGTGGACCTGAATGAAACCAGCAAAAATTAAAGACAAACTGAACAATAATCAATCATGTCAGACAAAGAACATGAAGAATCTAAATGAGCAGACTTCCCCTTGGGGCTTCTTTCAAATCGAAATCTATTTGGGTTGGGGTGGTGGAGAAGATGGAGAAACGGTTAGCGGGCTGGAAAAGGTTATATTTATCAAAGGGGGGGCGTACATCCTGCTTGATAATATCCCAACAGCTTTGGAAGAAAGCTAAAGAGAACCCATCCGGACCTGGAGCTTTGTCCCCAACCATATTCCGCACTACTCCCCAAACCTCATCCTCAGTAAAAGACCGATCCAGCATGTCCCTATCAGATTCATCAATGGCCGAAAAGGCCACCCCATCCAATAGAGGTCTACGCACAGCATCATCAGAAAAAAGACCCTGATAAAAATTGACCAATCCCTTCCCAATCTCGGATTGGTCCGTAGTAACTGCCCCATCAACCACTAGGTGCTCTATGGAGTTGAATCTACGATTCGAATTGGCCACGCGGTGGAAAAATTTGGTGTTTTTGTCTCCTTCCCGAAGCCAAGTAGCCCGAGAAGTTTGCCTCCATTTTATTTCCTCCAGCAAAAGCAATTTCTCAAAATCCGCCTTGAGATTTTCCTTAGTCACACCTTCCTCAACAGATAAAGGTCTGGTCTCTTCTACAAGATCCAAATCTTGAATCTGAGTTTGAAGGTCGTTCTTTCTCAAATTAACATCACCAAAAATTTCCTTGTTCCACCTCCTCAAATCCACCTTCAGAGATTTCAACTTCTGAATGAGAACATAGCTTGGAGACCCATTGTAAAAATAAGAGTTCCACCACTGAGGACCCTATTGTGGAAACCTTCACTCTTTAGCCACATATTCTCAAAACGAAAAGGGCTCTGTCTCTTTTGCATAAAGCCACAGCTCAGCAAAATGGGGAAATGATCAGACAGGAGCCTTGGCAGGCGCCTCTGAGCAATCCTGGAAAAATGATCAGCCAAAAGAGGAGAGCAAAGAAACTGTCTAACCTGATCTTGAACGAGCATTTGACCATGGAAATTACCTCCATCCATGGGTAAATCCAGTAACCCCATAGAGAAAATAAAATCTGTGAATTCCCTCATTGATGGCGAAAAATCAGTAGCTCCCACTCGTTCGGAAGGATACCGGACTATGTTAAAGTCCCCCCCCACACACCATGGAACCTCCCACCAAGAAGCAATGCCAGCTAGCTCCTCCCACATCAAACTCCTCTCCACAGCCCTATTAGGACCATACACCCCAGAAAAGGCCCATTCAAAACCCGTAGCTACCTCTCTAAATCTACAAGAGACGGAAAAATTTCCTATAGCAACATCAACCCGATCTACTACTCTTTTATCCCACATCAAAATGATGCCTCCAGAAGCCCCAACTGAATCCAGACTAAGCCAATCCACATACCTGCACCTCCAAAGGCTTCTAATCAAGCCCTGGGTTACTGCCATGAGCTTTGTCTCCTGAAGACACACTACATCAGCCTTCCAAAGATGGAGCAGATTACAGATACGAGACCTTTTCACCCTGTCATTCAAGCCCCTAACATTCCAAGAAATTAGATTTAGATTCATTTGGATAACATCAAAGCCCTCCCACTAGCTGAAGTTGTTCTTCTTGAGCTGCCCCCATCATAATTCACATTAGAAATTAAATTCCGTAATTCCCTTGAAACTCGAGATTTGACCTTACCTGGTGCCCCACCCGGTTTTGAACCCCCAGTTTCAGCTTCAATTTCTCGTAACAGAGCCAAAACCCTGTCTTCAAATCCCACATACGAAGCTCCAAGAACCACCCCAAATTCCTCCATTTTCTCCATGACCCAATCCGATTGAGGTCCCGGAATAACTTCCGGAACTTCACTTTGTACAGAAAACTCCTTGACTACAGACTCCCCATTCAACTCCACCGCCGGATAAGCCACCGCCAACGGCTCAACCCATTCGACTTGCTCGTCCCAAACACCGTCATCCCCACCGATAATTTGAGTGGACTCCGGGACGATCAAAGAGGATGTATGGGCTGGGTTTTCGACTGTCCCTATCTCCGGAATCTCTATTGTCTCCGACGACTCCGTAAATAGCTCAGTGGAAAGAGCATAAAACGGATTTGGTGAGAGAGGGAGCGGCGGCGGTTGTGGCATAAATAATCGTTTCCCCTGCCGTAGCTGCATAACCCACGTGCCGGCTTCATCATCGGAATCCTCGGGGGTGGACAAAGCAACGACGGGATCAGGAATGTGTTCGAGAGAAGATGAGTTCTCAAAGGTGGAGGAGCTGGCCTTCGTGGAAGCTTCCGGACCCGAGGCTGTTTTGTGAAAAGCCTGAGGAGGTTGGATTTTGGGCCTCCACTCCTGTCTAGATACGGGCCTAGAGACTGGCCCAACTGGCTTCGTTACGGGCTTAAGGAACGAAGCTGGTTTGGGCTCAGTTTTAACTATTTCTGCCTTTGAAATGGCCCACTCTCCATCCGGCCCACAAATGAAGTCCAGTTTTAAATTTAATTGCACATGATCGTTGACAATATCCTTCTGCGTATCAGCCGAAATCGAACCCACTGCACTTTTTACGGCAGCAGTTACGTGAGTTTCAAAAATACGATCTTTGTGCATGATTTTCGGCTTAGACCCCTCAACTTCCTTTTCTGTCGCCGGCACCCCAACCACCACTCTACGGCGGTCATTTGTGGCTAAATTGGTTGTTTTGTGCCCTTTGCAAAAATACGCAAATTGTCCACCCCAGCTTCTCCAACCCCGCCGGAATCCGGATACCCCTTTGCGAGCACCGCTTGAAATTGACACTTCAAGGTTTGCATGTTTTTGAACGGCGAATAACGTGGATAGCTTTATACCCGCACGGTGGTGTCGAAAAAAATCTTTACCCACCGTGTATTGCTTGCTGCCTTCTCAATGGTGTACCCAACCATCCCATGTCTTTCAAACCCAACCAAATTTGCTAAAGTTGTTTTGAACTTCCTTTGTAATACAGTAAGACCCCCACCCAATTACTTATTATCTATATGGATTGTGTTTGGTTGTTTGGTTTCTGGGTAGGTTGTTGTGGAGAGGGTGGTGGAGGTGTTGGCTGTTTCTGGTTGGTCTTAATATGGGTTGGGTCATGTGTATGTATTGGTGGTGGTAGGTGGGTTGGCTGTTTTGGGGCATGTATGAGTGAGAGGTGGATTGTGTTTGAGGTTGATGGAGGTTGAGTTGCATGGTTGATGTTTCTGGTGCCCAGTGTCCAGTAGCCCCATGGATAGGAAAATATCCAGGGTAGAAAAATGGGGAGGTGTATGGGGAGGTGAATGGGGGAAAGGGAAGATGATGGTGATAAGGAGGTGGTGGCGGTAATGGGGGAGGTTGGGGGAGAGGGAGAGGGTGGACACTCATTCTCTCAACTCATTTATCATGAAAAATATTTCACTCAGCAAGATGGAAATACCTGGCTTGTGGCAGCAGTATAAATCTGTTCCTCAAACCTTATAGCTATTTTCTCGAGTTCTTGTAATCTCTCTTGACCAGAAACGGGGAGATGCCTCTTCAATGTCTCCATTATCATGTTGACGATTCTGTGACGAGAATCGGGCTGTAATTGGGTCCTCCAATCGACGGAGTCCATGGTGGGTTCTCCACCACCACCTACGAAGCCTTGACTTGGAGTGGGTCTCCAATTATTGTTATCCATCCCACTCTTGTGGATATTACATCCCAAATCAGTCCAGTAAGTCAGTCAAAGGTTCAAAACCAAATGTATATTAAAGGCAACATATATGGCAGATAAAATTCTTATGCAATGAAAGTTAACTACAGAAGAACTGCTCACCTTGACATCAATGTTAGAATTTTTGGCATTCCAGTTCTTTCACCATCTTGTTGAACCTCTTAAGCAGCTACGTTTTACATACACCAGTAGCTACAAAAGTATCACAGAGGTAAAAAACACATTTCATCATGGCCATGGCAGAGTTATAGGGATAATCAATATGTTGGGAGACCGTTAAGATGGGAGTATGGAGATAAATATCCCAGGTAAGCAAAAAATATTTTTTACCCAAACTGGTGCAGGAAATGAATATCTGCAGCAAAGGTCCAATCACCATCACAGACACAAACATTAGAATTCTGAACACTGCCATTGGGCTCCACTTTTAAAATCAAATTTACTTTTCAAAAATACGAGACCAGGACTTAGAAGCCTAGATCTCCTTCGTGAACATTCTTAAGTATATAACTGCATCCACTGAACTTGACCATCTGTCTCATTGGCTCATGTTGAAATCAGATCAAATTGACCTTAAAAGCAAGCCCTAGCTCCAATCAGATGTGACGACATTGAGTGAGAAGGTCTTGTATTTCTTAAAACTAAAATATAATGAACAGACATGCTTTATTGGAGACAGCAGCTGATTAATCAAACCTTTTTTGTTATTTTCGAGAAAAGGAATATAAATTTCTGACAGACACCTGCTGAGGAAAATCAATTAATTAGATGATCTATGATCAGAAGACCATTTGACTGTCGGTCAGCTAACACAGTCGAAAGGTACATGATATCTCTCACATGAGCACATCT
This sequence comes from Fagus sylvatica, assembly GCA_907173295.1. Lineage (NCBI taxonomy): Eukaryota > Viridiplantae > Streptophyta > Magnoliopsida > Fagales > Fagaceae > Fagus > Fagus sylvatica. The sequence goes on along the minus strand of OU015762.1, from coordinate 17,741,426 downwards.
AAATTTTTTCCTTTCAGGCTAGGCCACACATGCCCCAAGGGAGAAAGCCTTGGAGGGCACACCAATTGAAACGCTAGTAATATAGAGCACTTAAGGCTAAGCCCTACATGCCCCAAAGGAGAAAACAAAAATTTCCAGGCTATGCTCGATTCTCCTTTTTTTTTCTTCTTTAAAGTAGACATTCAAGCCTTAGAAAACTAAAAAATGATTTCAATAACAAATCTATTTGCCATAAAAGCTTCTAACTAAGGCAGACACACCCAAATGATTAATGCAATAAGAACTCCTGTTGCTTTGAGAGCATCAAAAGGATAGCATGCATCTACAAACATATATATTCTTACTGGTGTTCCACCTCTGTAGACAAATCATGGAATGTGTGCATGAACTCGTTGAGGCCTGGAATTTATTATCACTTGCTGCAAAAGTTTCATAATATACGAGAATGAAGGGCGTTTCCAGGGCTCACTGCAGTATCATCCAGCACATCATTAGAAGAGAGAGAGAGAGAGAGAGAGAGAGAGAGAGAGATCTGAAAAGCAATGCAAAATCATATGAACTTATTGCCTTGTGCCGGCTAGGGTTTTAGAGACATGAATCCCACTCCATTTTTTAGCAAAAACTAGTGCATGAAACTGTCGACATGTTTTTGATAAGGAAACAACATGAAATCATTGATCTAATATTTGTTGTTATCCACTTACCTATCCCAGCATGCCTTAATCAAGGCAGCCACTTCAGGATTTACAGTGTTTGGAATCTCAAGCCTTTCACCCTTAAAACCAACAGCTGCGACAACCTGCAATAATGATAAATCATATTTGTCAAGCTACACCTAAACAATAAATTAAGCCACGTCTAAGGAACTGCACCCAATAGCAACATATGAAATTAATAATTTCTGAGGTTAAGTTACAAATTTAGTGCTCAAAATTTAAGTACATTAAGCTAAGCAATAAAAGTAATTGATTATTTTCTAGCATCATTTTGAGAAAGTGAATTGAACTAAGAGTTAATCCATGAATACTTCTAGTGGACTAATAAAGAATTAACAGAATAGAACTAAAGCATTAAACCTGATGACCATTTAAACAAATCTTATCAGACTTTACCTTCTATTGGATAACTTAGAATAGGAATTTATTGCATAAGTATAGTAGCCATTTTCTTTATTTCTTTTCCAGGTCCCATCAGTATTTCTTCAAGTTGTAAAGGTGACTTAGGGAAGCAGTTTTTTTTTTTGATAAGTAAGAAAATTTCATTAAAAGAACAAACCTAGTATACTAGGTGTATACAAGGAAACAACAGAGAACTTAGAAACAACAATGCTCTATCAAATCCATAATGGAATTGATAGAGAACAGACCCAAAGAAAAAACCCACTCATACAAAGTTTTGGAAAAACAGCATTTTAAGGTCTACTATAGATCTTTCACAATCCTCAAAATGGCGAGCATTCCTCTCCCTCCAAAGGCACCACATGACTCAATGCGGGACCATCCGCCAAACAACCATATTCCGACTTAGGGAAGCAGTTGAAGCCATCATAAAATGTTCAGTTTGGCCTACCATTTATTTCAATTCAAACATGTCTTGAAAAAATATATATTTAGTACATCATACCGATCACTTCAGTTGCAGCCAACTTACTGCTAATTCTCTTATTCATCAAAAAAAAACTTACTGCTAATTCTAGTTACTGAGTCCAATTGTAGTCACCACCTACCATTCATTTACATTCAGACATGTTTTGAAGAACTATACCAAGCATATCATATTTAGCACTCAGGTGAAGCCATCTCACTGCCAGTTCCAGTAACTGAATCCATTTTTAGTTACTGCCAGTAAAATACTTTTTATTTAAAGTCTATTTAATACCATTCATGAGTTCAAAAATATTTTTCCCCAACTGACCCAACTTTTGTTACATTCACCTTCAAAGAGGTTCTTTATATCAATGATCAAGTGCAACAAATATAAAGACCCAATTTTTTTTTATAGCTTTACCAACCATCTGACTTGCAACTAGTTATTTGACAAACAACCTGAGGTGGATTTAAATTTCTCCAAGGCTGTTGCAGAGTCACAAGTTCCCACAAGATAACACCAAAGCTGTAAACATCAGACTTCTCATCTGATTGCTCATTACGGAGAACTTCTGGTGCCATCCACTCAGGCTAATAAAAAAAACAAGAAGGGTGAGGTTTGTCTGGAACTATCCAATGCTTTCTTTAAAAGGGAACAATTACAGGAATGAGATAGATAACAATTTCTTAAGTTCGTATAGCACTTACAGTTCCTGCAGCCGTTTTAGATGAAAGAAATGTGTTTGCCTTCAAGCGGGAAAGGCCAAAGTCACAAACCTGGATGGTCAAATACGTTAGATTTCAACAAAAAAACAAGTACAAAATATTTCACCACCAACCTCTCCAAATATAAATAAGCACAAGAGAAAGCAAAAGTATATATCGATCTTTATTTTATCTATCATGAATATTCATGAGAATGTATAAAGTAATTGTGACGTATTTTCTTCTGCCTGGCTAAACTGATGAGCTGAGGGTTTCCGAGATCCAAACAAATTTTTACAGTATGATTTTCACCTGTGACAATAATTGCATTTACAAGGACCATGTCCTCTACCAAAGCCCCCTCCCCTTTGCTCACAGCCTCCACAACCACAACCCCCTCAATCGCCACGGCCACTTCTAGAGAATCTACCACCTCCCATAGCAGTGGCAAAGGCAGAATTTTCACTAGATGCTGCAACCTGACTAGAGTCAGAGAGAGGCCTGCCTAAGGCAACCAAAGACCTCACAAAGGGAAGGCAGTTCTTTACTTCCTAAAATCTGTGATTTTACTAGATCAGAGATTACATGCATACACTACTACCTCTGCTTTTGCATGATTTTAACATCAACAGAAATTGGTTGATAAAGATTAATCCCCTCACAGATACCCTTAAATTTGGCATAATAGTCTTCCAGAGAGAGATCATTAAGAGCAAGGGAAAAAAAAGCCTGATGAAGAACATAGATGCGCCTAAGATTATTCACACCAGAATATAACTCTTGGGCCTGTTCCCACACAAGTTTGGCAGTGGGTGAAAATACTAGGCTACAACTTATCTTGGATTCCATACTATTCCAAATTCAACTCCTGATTTGTGCATCCTCAACCCTCCAATCAGCATATTTAGGATCAGTGGTAGGAGGGTGGTCATCAATTAGATAATTAAACTCCTTCCTACCAAGAAGAAAAACCTCAACAGCTTGGGCCCATTGCGCATAATTACTCATTGCTTCATAATTACTTCCATTACGACAAATCGAAGTAATGGAGAAGCGTATTAAATGAATTGAAAATTGGGTTGTATACCTTCCTTGGATTCCATTAAACACCTAATTGTATAAAGAAAAATAAACAATCCACAACGAGGCAATAACCACTAAGAATCCACACTCCTCACAAACAATCCAGAAATTATAAACGAAACACACCAGTTCCAAACCAACATTTTGTCATCACAAGCAGAAGGAAAAATGACCCGATATAAAATCACGGTCAACATAACCTTCAGCAAAATATGGGCAAGCTTGAACAATTGCACAACACAAAAATTGCACAGATCGGCACATCGGGATTTGCACAAGGTGAATCGGCACATACCGGAGTCAAGCATATCAATGGCATTTACCAGAGACAAGTAGGTCGAGGCTTATTGGTCCTTATCGAAAGGATTATCGATCATAAGGTGCCAAGTAGGCCATACAAGGACAAATCGACGGATGGTGATTCCCATGGATTAACTGTCTTCCACTTGGTTGCTGGTGGTCATAAGGGTCTTGGAGATATTTCTGGGGGCAATAGCAGTCATGGTGAAGGCTTACTGCGGGGTTTCACCAACCAATAAAAATGTTGCCGCAGTTAGACGACATGATATGCGGTCGTGGGTGGTGACTGGGTTCGTCACCGATGCAGATCAGCTAAGTTTATGGGGGTTTTTAGACAATTCACACCTGAGCTGATGACGGAACGCCGACAATGGTGGTGTTGGTGAAAATTTGTATGGCTCTTATACCATGTTTTCGGGAAGTGTGTTAGTGCTAATTAAATTACCCTAATACACATTTATATTATTTATATGTGGATAATTACACTAATACAATAATGCAAGTTTACCAATATCACATACACTCATAACAACCCATAAAACTCATCAATATTTTGCTATTCCATTCTATTTGGAGCCGTATCATTTGATAATTCTCCGTTGTAGAATGTTAATTGCTGGGTGCCAGTTGAGCTAGAGCTTATTGGCATTGTTCTTTCCCAATTATATTATGCGTATAGGGGAGGGCAAATTGCCATATGGTTGACAGAGTGAGTTTAGAGTTACCTTTACAGTATAGGTAGCATCCACCAAAAGGTTTGGAGACTTCAGATCTCGATGAACAATGGGAGGTCTAAGTTGATGAAGATAATTCATCCCCTTTGCCTGTATATAGCAACAAATAGCTTATTTCCAAGGATATTTATAAAGTCATGTCTGGTGTGATAATGATGATGATGGCACCAACAATTAATCGCTCTAATGCCCTGCCCCTGCATAGAAATAACTGAAATAAAAAGCTAACTTAACTCCACAAAGACATACCACATCATAAGCCATATTTAAGCGACGCCTCTCTTCCAATATTACTCTAGCAGCAGGCATTTGCAAAAGATTATACAAGCTACCTCTGAAATTCAGAGAGAATATTCAGTTCAGTGAAATATGAAAACTGATTTCCCAGAATGAACTAAAATCAACATAGAAAAAAGAAGAAGAAGGATATCTAAGCAAATCATATCAGGGAATCTTGATACCTTGATAAATATTCTGTAACTATGGACAAGTTTGGGGGTTGAGTAACTGCACCCATAAAGAGAACAATGTTTGGATGATGCAAACGTTTCATGATTGCAACCTAACAAGCAAAATCAATGTAGTGAAGTAAAAATAAAAGATCTCCACATAAAATCCAGAAACAGTAAAAGAAAATTATTTGTATTTAAAACCAAAACAAATAGAGCTACTCCTTCATTCATATTTTAATAATGTATCTGTATTTTTATAAATCAGAAAGTAGCTAACACATACCTCCCTTAAAAATTCCTGGAAGTGCTCTGTGTGGAAATCTTGCTCCACCAGAATTTTGACAGCAACATCCTGAGATTTACAACCATAGAACTAATAAAATGGATTTGCTCGAGATACGTAAATCATGACAAAAAAAATATGTTTTGGCATGATGATAAAAAGCAAAGGGGTAACTAAAATGTTGAATAGCACATGAACAAACTAACTCTTGACATGGAATGCAAGAGAAAGCACCATAAGAAAATAATTTTGTCATCCAAACTACCCCACAAAAGCATACTGCAGACTGCAGAGAATTTTCACTTCTTCTCCAAATATAACACTTCGTTTGGAAGGAGAAAAATGAATGGAAAAGAACAGAATAAAGAGAATATTCAAGGGATATTCCAACTATTCTAATGTTTGGGAGTTTAGGAGGAAGGAATGAAATGCTTACGAGGGAATGCCTCATTCCATTCCATTCCCTCCCAAGCATTCCTCCCACAAATGGGAGGCACACTCCCTTAAATGAAATAGGCGTGGAATACCAACTTTGTCCCTATTTTAAAAAAGATAAATAAAAGGAATGTCATACTAGTAAAATTACATTTTTTTTATAAGTAATAAAGCTTTATTGAAAAAAAAAATTAGATTGTGTTCACAATGGTAAACACAACATAACCAAAAGAATTGCAAAAGGAATATACGCAAGTATTAAGAGAAAGGAGCAGAAAAAAGGAAAACAGTTATACCTAAAAACTATACAATTCATTGGACCATGAGAAATTTGACATATACTCTACCACCATCCTCTTCTATAAAGAGACCCTCAATCAGTTATCAACGTCATACACATTACACAAATCAGCAACCATTTTCAATGTTGATGGAACTTAAGAAATAACTGGTTAAGAACAAATTATCAAACAAAAATGAATTTAACCCTCAAATGGGAGAATACATTCTCTCTTAAATGAGAACACACTTAGGTATTTTTGTAGAACTTCACCTTTTTCATTTCCTCATAGGGCTCATCTTCACTTCCTAACCATGCAAATAGACTTTAATTCATATGATTTGCTCTATGATTATAGGATTGCATTTTTAAAAAAATAAATAAAAGAGAGAAGAAGAAGAAAAAAATTTCAAAACTACACAATGTGGTTTTGGTCTTTTGAAAACATAGTAAAAGAATTTTTATTTTTTTTATTCGATAGTTGGAGGTGCCAACTATTTGAACTACAAGGCTCTTGGCAAGAAAAATAAGTAAATAAATAATACAGGAAAACATGCTTACCGAGCCACGCCAATCTGCATGATGGACAGTTCCAAAAGAACCTGAAAAGCAGTGGCATCCTTCTTTTACAGTCTCAAAATATTTTTACACTGATATACATGGTATGCATGAAAAGAAATCGGAAGGCTTTACAATCAATAACATTAAGCAATGTCAAAAATAACAAATACCTTTTCCAATTTTCTTCTTCAAAACAAGTTCACTCCATGGGATGTCCAAATTATCTTCATTGAGTTTAAGCTCACGACAAGAACTGACTGATTCACCACCATGATTATTTCTTGAAGTGGAGATAAAATTGCTTCTATCAAAGTAGCTCAAACAGGCTTTAGAGACCTTTGGACCAGTATAATGATCTTGATTGAAATCAGTACCTGCAATAATGAAGATCAACATCTTTTTAAGGATTATTAATAACTCACCACAGTGTGTCATTTTTCACCTCACAAACCATAGTGCAATACTTGTATTATAGCATGCCAAACACCATTTTGGGGACAAGCTCTCTATATTTCTCTTTGTTCTAACTCCTTGCTTAACTTTAAGACTATAGAAATTAATAATATTTTACTACTATTTAAAGCTTAGTCACAATTCAACAAATTTAATCTCAATACTTTTGACTTTACAAAAAATTGCACATCACCCCTAGCACCGCATGGTTTGAGTAGTTGGCAACAAAACGTGGCGATTCTACAAGTACAACAAGATTGCTATAAAAAATTTTGTCCATAAGTAGACAGCTAAAGATAGAAAATAGCAGCAAAGAATATACACACTCTGAATTTCAAGCAATACAACTGAATTAAAAAAAAAAAAAAAATGATGCAATAGTATATGCAGTAAGAATCACCTGAAGAAGCATCATCAAATGTACAATGAGGCAATTCGCAGTTGAAATACAATTTGGCCAGCATCCTTGAGTTTCTGCTATTTCAGCTGGTTTAAATCTTCGGTGACATAATGGTGAAGAAACCAAGATGGAGGCTGTACCATTGAGTGATGAATCAGGCTGGCTTAATGCTCCTGGCGTCCCAAGCAAATCAACCAAATATTCCCTGCAAAAATAAATACAATTTCACTTTTGTTCTTAATTAAAGGTGCTCAAACGCTTCTTCTCCTCTAATGTGGCTTCTCTTTCAAGTTTATCCAAGCTACAGCCTACAGCATATAACATGCTAGCTTAACTTAAATACAATCATATCCCAAAGCCTTCTTTATTCTCATCTTTTCCGTACTTCTCCAACTTGTCATAATTCTTCATGAAATATTTATAATTTTGGCAGTTACTAAGTCATTTAGACTTATAAATTCTCGGTGTTTTGTTATTCATTACTGCATGCTATGGCCTCTTTTGTCTTAAATTGTTAGTCCCTTTCCTTTTCTTTCTTTTTCTGTTGTGGGGAGCAGGGGTGGGGGAGACAGACCTTCTCTATCACTTTTAATACATTTTACATGATTTACATTTTAATATATCCTTTCCCAAACCACAGGATATATCATTTCATTTTATTTCCCATCCACTATACCCAATTCCCATAGAGATCATCGTTCTTCAATTTTTGGGAAAATTACACTTATGGTTTGAGTCAAGTTTGAATGACCAACCTATGGTTTAAAATGTTGCACTTTACTCACCTAGGATCTTATAGTACTTGCTTTTAGTTCAGTAGTTTAATATATTTAGACTATATAGAGGCTACTCTTATGTTATTTGAGCTTTCTTTTCAAGGCACGTGATTAACACAAGCAAATTTTACGTTTGGGGATCAAATCATATGGAAGCATATAACCTCATGTGAGTAAAGTGCAATCTTTTAAACCACACACAAGTGGGTAAAGTTTAATTAACATGCTAAACATTTTATGGTTAATAGTTTTATCAGTTTCCTTATTACCACCCCATATAAAAATTTAATGCTTTTTTTTTTTTGCCTCACTTAATGCTTCAGATAGTTCATGTTACTAATATTTAATGAATTTATGATCAATGCAACATACCTATCACTATCAGGACCAAATTGCACAAGGCAGGAGGCAGATACATCCTTTCTACAGTATTTGCAGCCCTTAGCAATTCGGCATGGTAGGTTAACTATGTCTGCTAAAACCTGCCAAAATTACAATTAGTGAGCATTTAAACCTATAAGACCTTTTAACAGATATCTCCAAGACAGAAATGAGAGATATATTCAGTGCTTATCAAACAAGAGTTCAAGAGAAGCATTTATGCCGACATCACCTATACTAACAGAAGGAACAAAATAAATTACTTGGGGGTGGGTGTGAATCACTATTTAGTCTGTGAAAAGTGCTTGAAGTTCCAAATTGCTCCTTTTTTTTGGATAGGTAAGATAATTTTATTAGATAGAAAAAATACCTCTATGTGCATAAAGAATGCACATAGAGGAACAATAAATTACAGCAAAAGAGAAGAAGAAGAAGTACAGCATAGTGAACCTACAAATTCAGTAACTAATTTAGTAGTAGTAAACCTGAAACCCTTGCCCAATCAAAAAGCGCATTGACAAATGCACCCTTCAACTGATCCCTTACTATATGTTTGGATGGAAGGAGATGAAGGGAGAGTAAAGGAGAGGGAACGAGAAGATGGCCGGAATATACTAAAAATTAGTACATTCCATGAACCTTCCCTCTACTCTACTCTCCTCTCCGTCCTTCCCCCTCCATTCCAAACATACCATTCGAGTCTAGAAATTTGCAATCAAGTCCTCAAATAAATTAAAACGTTGCAATTAGGTCATCCTTCCATCTGTCAAAGGAAAATGTTAATGAAGCAATTTTGACTGACGTGTCATCAAAAAAATCATAAACTTTTCAATTTTTTTTATTATCTAAATACAATAAAAAATTTAAAAATCTATGATACAGGACACTTCATCATTTTTCTTATGTTAGGTACAATTCATCATTTTTCTTATGTTAGGTACGCATGCAAATGTTTATGTGAACTTCATTAGTCACATTAGCAACCACATAGGAAATGACATGTCATCAATTTCTACTAGTCAGACTGATGGAAAGACTTTATTACATGTTTTAAAATTATTCAACGAATTGATTGTAATTTCTGAACTTTAGCAACCAAAATGGAACTTCATGTACTCTAAAATAGGTGGTTTGCCAAAATATCATTATTATGGAACAACAACGAATGGTTGCAGAGTACATCAAATTACATTAAGGTTGTGAGAATTACTTTAAACAGTAATGCACGATGGACACAGCAGCCGACTGATAAGCTTCCAATTGGAAATACAACAGATCCAAGGCAGTGTTTCAGAACTTCAGTGCACTCCTCCCAGTGTCCACCCAGATTTTCTTCAGTAGAAGCTACACCCCTTGTAACGACAGCAAAAGTTTGTTTAAAAGAAAAGAAGAATTGCAAGTTTAACAACATTCAAGATAAATATTTAGAATTAACAATTAGTATGAAGCTCACCCCATTCTATTACAAACAAGGATTGCAAGCTGATTGATTACGTCTTCTGGGGTGATCCAGCCAACAGAAAGACTAAGTAACCTATTATGTAGTTCCTTTAAACCAGGATCCCTAGATTTATCAATCAAAACCACTTTGATTGACAAATCATTACAAGGATCAATAGCCTTCAATGATTCAAAAGATGGGATCCGGCCACTATCTTGCAGATCAGTACTTATAGTCCATGCATATGGATCCATCCCATGGATTAGGTAAAACCCATCTGGAATTTTGTCAAAGTAAGACAAACAACCATTCACCTGGTACATGTCAAAGGAAATGTTTTCATAATTAAGTTTATAATCAATTTTTGCTCAAGCAATAAAAAATTATAAATTTTTATCTTTTAAAACAAAAGAATAAACTATTAGATTAGCTAAAATTCAGTAACATAAGTCAGAACCGGACAATCCTTTAGTTGATTGTAAAACCCCACACACGGGCCCATTGAAATAACAGAGACACAAAACAATCCATTAGTTGACTAGGTGATTTCTCCAAGTCCTCAAAAATACAACGGTTCCGTTCCCTCCATACCGTTCACAGTAAGCAAGGAGGGATTAAATTCCATATATCTGAAGTATGCTTGCCTTGCATATACCACCAACCAGACAATAAATCCAATAAACGATTGGGGAACACCCAACTAAGCCCAAAGGATTGAATCACAAAATGCCATAAAGCTCCCGCGATCTTACAATGAAGAAGTAAATAATCCACAGATTCCCCATTACACCGGCACATACAGCACCAGCTGGTCATGATATAACCCCTTCTAATAAGATTATCACAGGTCAGAATTCTTCCCCAAGCCACGGATCAAACAAAAAAACAGACTCGGCGAGGGGCTTTGGATCTCCAAACACACTTCCAAGGAAAAGCACGAAAAGGAATCTCCTTAAGCGCATAATAATACAAGCAAATATCGAAACAACCCTTCTTATTCAGCCTCCACCACATAACATCATTGTCAGAATTAGAGGGAATATAGGAATAAAGCTGGTTGAGGAAGGCAGCTACCACATCCATTTCCCAGTCATTGAAGTGCCGAACAAAGCTAACATTCCAATCCACCCCCCCATTCTGATGAATGAGCACAGAGTCAATAGTTGCCTCCCGGTTAGAGGAGCATACGAACAATGTAGAAAACAACTCTTTCAAAGGAGCGTCACCACACCATCGATCATGCCACAAGCGAACTCTAGTCCCATCCCCCACCTGGAGCTCCACTTGTTGAGCAAAATTATCCCAACCTGCCATTATGACCTTCCAAAGACCACAACCATGAGACCCGCGAACTATACCAGTGCACCAGCCGCCCTTAGTCACACCATACCAAGCATCCACCACACGTCTCCACAAACGAGACTCCTCCAGCCCAAATCTCCACAGCCATTTACCCAATAAAGGCATAAAGCCTTATTAAACTCCACCAGATTTCGAACTCCCAATCCACCATATTTAATAGGAGAACAAACATAATCCCAACCTATCAAATGATGTTTAGGATCCAACTCTGAACCTCTCCCCAAAGGAAATTCCTTTAAATGCTCTCTAATCTCTTAGCAATACTCACAGGAATAGTGAAAAGAGATAGGAAATATGTAAGGAGACAATCCTAAATTGAATTAATTATCTCTTTGAACACATTTCCATTGCAATTATTCCCATGTTGGAGATTGTTGCTAGTAAAGAAGTAGTCAGGACGAAAAACGAACTTCATGCAAAGTTTATGAAGGAAAACAATACACTACCCAGATGATTGTGAAAAAAGGCATGCTATATATGCATGAAAGAAACGCATACCCAGAATCGATGAGAGACAGCCTGGACAGAAGGTTCTAGATGAGGAGAGTATTTGGATGAAAGCAAGAAATTGGGATCATGTGCACAAGCAGCCTGAGCGGAGAGACGAAGTGCAAGAGCCAGCTGGAGTTGGTAACTCTCCTCGGTCTGCTGCGCCCACGACGCCGTCGTAGCCTTGTACTGAGCACCACCGCCCGCCACTGCCAACCATTTCTTAGAATTCTCATCGCCGTGGAAGCTATACATTTTTATCAATTGCGTGGAGTGGTGTGGAGAGCCGAGAAATGAAAATACGGAATGGAATGCTGACTGCTGAAGACTGAGGAGTGGAACCCGTGGTGTGGTCCCAAGAATAATATTTTTTCTGCTCCGTTCCAAAAATGATATCCGAGGGATTGAGATCCTATGCAATATCTAGAGTATTGTATGTGTTGTAATTCTTTTAAATGGTTAATCTTAGCCTTTGAATAGAAAAAAGAGAAAATGTCAAAAGGCCATAATAGTAAAAAAATACAAAAGTGAAAAAAAGTTTTTGAGGAAAAAAGTGGTATGCATGCAATATCTTTTTGGTATTGCATGTGATCACATTCCATATTTGGGTTATTCATAGACGACAGGACCATACCAATACTTTAGTGAGTCAATGAATGTAACGGACACCTAAATTCAATGAATGTGAGTAGTGAGATATGTCTTATTATTATTATATTATATAGTTTTTATCAAAAATTATTATATTATATAGTTGACATTTTATTTGTAATTGACACTATGGGCTTTGAATTGATTTACCAATATTAAGTCTGTTCACGCCTGTTTTTTGGGCCCAAAAGACCTACGCTTCATCAAAAGCAAACTCGTGCAAGGAGGCCCACTATCAAAGGCCATCTGTTTGAACAAATGAATGGAACCATGTGAAAAACTGTAAAAGCAAACTCAATGCCTTTACCCAATTCATTGAAGCTTTGTGCAACACAAACCCGTGCAGCGAAGGACCCAAGCAGCCAAGCGTGAGGTTATTCATAGTAATCAACAAAGACCCAATTTTTTGGGATCTACCATGTATAAGAAGAAGGGTGTGTCGGGGCAATTTGTGCTCAAAAGTGACCTTGAGAAAGGTTATGATAAGATTGAATAGAGCTTCATTCTGAAATTATCTTATTCTTTAATTTTCCCCTCAAGTTGGTCAATCTTATCTTTTATCTTTGATCGTGTCTTTTCTTCCTCCATTTCCATCACTTGTTAACGAGGTCAAATGGACTATCTCAAGCCTTCAAGGGGTATTAGGCAGGCATATCGCCTTTCCCATACCTTTTCATCTTATGCATGGAATACTAAAGCATAAACTAAGAATTGATTAATGTTGCTAATTAAAAAAAAAAAAAAGTTAGAGATTTGTTTTGCTAAAGCCTAAAATATATTTGTTTGTTTGTTTGTTTGTTTTTGAGACTACTAGTTGTGTGATGGGCTAGATTAGCAATTTTTTTTATATTATTATGAGTTTATTTGTAATTCTCGTGATAGTATGGAAGCTAAGTATATATTTTGGGATAATTTTTGTTGATGTCATTTCAACTATCATTGGTGTTACTTTAGATTTTGTTTTTGTTTAGAGGGACTAAAAATGATTGGTGGTTATTTTAGTAATATTGACCCCACTCTTAGTGTTGTTATTTTTATTTATTTATTTATTTATTACTTAGGTCAAATTATACATAGCAACTGCAAAAGTATAGAATTCATCATATACTTTTAGACCTTTGATCCAAGTATGTATTATAGAATCATGTCAATAATTATGCAATATGAAGTTTAATTTTGTATCATCAAAACAAAAACACATAAAAATAAGTAAAAACGAAGAGGAATGAGAAATCCCCAAAACAGTTGCCATGAGTGAAGTGCATAAACAGTACTGCCCTTGTATACCTTTTAGAAAAATTAAAGTCCAAAATTGACACAAATTGATGTGAAACAAAGAAATTTGAATGCTTAAAAAATTTTAAAACTACAAGTCTTTCAAACAGTGGAAGTTATCTTTGATGCGTTGTGATTGTTTTGAATTTTTTTATTTTGAAAAAATGAATGGTTATTCAAATAGTGGATTTTTTTTTTTCAAGTCTCAAATACTGAAATTTATATTTAATAGATGGGTAAAAGTAAAACTTATGTATAATTCCTTTAGATTAGGTACATTAGGTTCCCTAATTAAATTCAAACACATAACTGCATTAAATTTAAATATTCTTGAAAAATATAACATTGTTTGTGTATTCATTGGCAGGGGCGTAACCAAGGCAAGCCTTGGCTGGGCTATAGCCCAATCAAGGTTTGTTTTTTTCTCTTTTTTTTTTTACTTATATTTTTTTTATAAAAAAAAAATTACCTAATTAGCCCAATCAAGATTTTTTTTTTTGCAATTAGCCCATCCTAAAATTTTTTTCTGCCTCCGCCCCTGTTCATTGGTTAATACAACTATGTGTTTAAATTCAATTGAGTAACCTAATGTACCTAATCTAAACAACTGTACCTAAGTTTTTCCCTTAATAGATAATATGCTAATTTTAATAGTTGTATAGATGAGTAGTTACTTACTATTTTTTTTTTATTAAATAAGTTACTCAAGCATAAAATCATCGAGGAGAACAAGAAGATTCAATGATAAAATATTTATTTTTTTAATTCAATTTGAAGGAAGTGATAAGGATAAAGAGAAGTGGTTATTGACAAGGAGACATGATTTGGATACGTAGGAGAATGGTTCAATATTGATTTTTTGTAAATTATGTATAAGTATGTAAGAGAGTTGTTTAAGGGAGGTATTGTTTTTTTGTAAATTATGTATATATAATCTGTGTGTTACTTGTTACTTGTTAATTTTTTTTTTTTTTTAGCTAAACATTGTTCCTTGTTAATTTAATAATGAATCTAAGAGTATTTTAGATCGTTTCAAAAAGTGGAAATCACAATATTTTAATGAAGAATCTAGTGAATTACTTTTTCACCATCATTTAATTATTTTTGATAGCGATATACCCTAAATATTAAAGGTGTTTTTGAGAAGTTGATAAGTGAAAACTATTATTAGATCGAGATAATTAGGGAGTAGTACTTTATTAGTTTATTATGTTACCACGTGGACTAAGTTTACATGAACCCACCAATGAGCAAAGCAAAAGTTTCAATATGGAATTGTGGAGGGAAGAGGAAGAGGAAGAGGCGGCAAATGGCGAAATCCTTTTTGCCCAAAACTGAAACCCTCCTCAATTGCCAAATGCCAATTCCATTTTCTCACTCTCACTCTCATTGCGCTCTCTCTCTTTTCCCAATTCCACTTCTGTTTTAGCCACTGTACATTACAAGATTTCCGCACCAGCTCACTTCGTCTTTGCGCAAACAGGTATACTTTGCTTCTCGTTTCGTTTCATCCAAACTCGCTTTCTCAAACCCTAGCTCTTATATTTTTTTCAAATGCATTTTGTTTGGATTTCTCGTTGTTTGGTTGCTCAGAAAACATTGTGAGTTCATATTTGCGATAAAATTTAGATTCGGACTAAGCAAAGTGTTTTCTTGTGTCGTGATTGAACTGGTTCATTGAGGATTTTCCTTTTAGTATTATTTATTTTCCAATTGTTTCTCAAGAACCAAACAGAGGATTGTGGAGTATGCTTCTAGTTGAATATTGCATTGATTGAGTTCGATTTTGGGGTGCCACTTTGTTAATTTCTCTGATAATGAGTCTTGATGGCCGTGTCGATCGTTTTTTGTTTTGTATGAAAGGCGTTCTGCTTAATAGCGCAGATCGATTGCTTACATGAATCTAATATTCCACAAACCAAACATTCCCTAAGAGTAGAGAATGACTTTGATTGAAGTTACTTTAGAGACTAGAAACAATTAGTTGGTCATTTTTTTTTTTTTTTTGGTTAATGATTTCTCTGTGTCATTTGGTTTATGGATGATGAATGTGGATGGAAATTTGCAAATAAGGCTTTGGATACTTTTGACTTGTTCTTATTATCATTATCTGAGATATGATATTTGTTTGAGTTGTAGTTGTGGATGGAATATCTATATAGGTTAGTAGATACATGGATCACGTCTGCCAAGGTTCGGATAATTCATATTAAGGTTAAAACAAAAAAAAATTACAGATATTGAGGAGGGATATTCGAGAGAGGTGGTTGTTAGCTTATTTGGCATATAGACATTAGGTAATTAAAGTTGTGCGGTGTATCATAGGTTTGTATTCTTTCGGTCAAGATTTATGAAGGACATTTGGTAATTCAATTAATATGACATTCAGCATTAAGGGGGAGTTCTTATATAGTATTACATAATCATGACCTATTTGAATTAATGCTTCTCTAAATGTACAGTTAGTGATTGATAAAAAGTAGTTTACTTTACAAATTTTCTATAAAGGATTATCATGTTAGACTTTTTTAATATCAACCGTCTAGTAACTTATAATTGCAGGGGGCTGAAATTGATCAAATGCTGAAATTCTCACCTATGACATCTTTTTTATCCCATTGCATGGAGCAAAAAGTTATTTACAAGAGTACAACTTATTAGGAAAAGAGAATACTAGTAGGACAAACATATCCAAGTTTTCATTTTTAAAGAAAAAAAATTCAATACGCCCCCTAATATTTTGATGAGGATTAATTCATTATTAGATATGCATGCATATACAAACATAGAATAACATCAAACCATTCACATGCAATGTTATCTGTATAAGGCTTGATATGCATATGTATGGGCACACTTCCAATTTTCTATTTTAATATCTTGTACATGTTTTTTTTTTTTTTTTTGCATGGGTATGTACTTCTTTATAAGTTACTTCTTTTATTGTTTATTTACTTATTTCTAGTTTAAAATTCAAACAAAGAAACAAGTTATTGTATTTCAAATATATATTGTATGCTCGATGTTCAAATTTTATCATGCCCATTAATGAAATAAAAAAAAAATGATTTGAACAATTTCTTTCGTGCCGGTTTAACTTTTTAGAGTTGCTTTATATCTCTAGGTTGCATGAGCTCTATTTCTCTTTGGGTTAAAAAGCTTCATCATAAATCCATATTGAACTGTGATTACATCTTTTAGGTTCCGATACTCGACTTGGATTTTCAAATTCTAAAAATTTGTTTGCAGTAATAAATTTTCCATATGACTTTAGGATGTCTTTCACAATATAACTCAAAGAATATAACTTCTCCCTTATTATTCTAAATAGAATATAAATAATGGGTCTAGTATGAGGTTGTGGGTTCAAAATCCATTGGGTGCGTGTGTGACTTACCAATTTTTAAAAAAATGTCGTTAGCTGTTGGTGGTTAAAGTTTGTACATAGAGACACAACATTGTTGAACCACGGAGAAAACATAATAATAATGTATGATTTCATGATAGCCAGTGACACATCTACAAAGGAGTCATATTAGCTGTTGGTGGTTAAAGTTTGTATATATAGACACAACATCGTTGAACCACAGAGAAAACATAATAATAATGTATGATTTCATGATAGCCAGTGACACTTCTACAAAGGAGTCATATTTCTAATTTTTTTGATACTTGTAGGATACATATTGCCCAAGTACTTGAACCTTTCCAAGAACTGATAATATATATTTGGAAAAGCTATCTGATCATATGTACCTTTTATTTTTTGGTTTTTTCAATTACTAGTTCTCAAGAAGAAAAAAAGACATGGTATTCGATAATTCTTTAATATTTTTAGACACTAGCATGGTATTTCTTTAGTGAACTATAGGATTTGATTGATTGCAAGGAAAAAGTAAGGTGGTTTTTCATGGAATTTGAGCTTTCTGGTGAATGATGATTTTTTTCTTGATGTGCAAGTTTTGTGATGCATCAGCTGTAGAATTTGTAAGAATTTAAGAAAACAGTAACGTGTGTTATATGCATTGTTTTTTTTATAAAAAAAATCTCATCGTACCTGTATCTTATGTTCCTGTAAATCTGGATCTTGCCATGTTTACGCATTATATTTGTGCTTTTCATGTATTTACCTTAATAGAAATATATAAAAGGTATTGAACTTGATTGGTTGAGGATGTTGATAAAACTCAAGGGTTTAATAATAAAGATAAGGGAAGGGCAGCCAGCTCCTAAGCATGATTTGTGTACTACTTAATGATAGGAGATTTGGTTGGTTATCAAATTTAAAAGGTACTTTTAATTTTTTCATATAGTAGCCAATGAGTTTTAGCTCAAATTAAGGGAAGGAGCAAGATGGAGGAAGGTAATGGGTTCAAGAGTCAAGACCCATCAGGTGCGTAACTCACGAGAACCCAAAAAAAGAAAAGAAGTTGTCATAGTAGTTTTGAAACTTGTCTATAATGAAGCTTAAAAAAAAAGTTGTATTGGTTGAAAAAGTTTCTTTTCAATGTGGAGAAGTTTAAGGTGCATATTCTCTTTTAGAAAAAATTGAATATTATATTGATTAAGATGAAAATATTGTGTATGGCTTTAAAAAAATAGTATTTGTTAGTATATGGAAAACCAGAATTGCTGCCATATGCGCTTGTATCAGATTTTGAATTAAATGATAAGGACTATAACCTAAATGGATTCATTGATGAAGCTGCCAAAATTGTGATTGGGATGATATAAGGTTAGAGAAATCACAGATGCCTTATTTAGGTGAGGATGACTAATCAAGTATGTATTAGTATAATAGGCTTGTTCTCTTATACATCCGTTTAGTATTTGATATTTGCAGATTAAGAAAATTATTCTTAAATTGATCATGTGATTTTACAACCATCCCAAGTTTGCTTGTCCTTACAATTGCTGAGTTGATCGATGAAGCAATTTGTTAATGCCACAAGTGTGATTGGTTCATTTGCTTTCTATAATTTGAAGAATTATATTGGGAATCTTGTCTTGGCAAAATTTTGATCTTGAGAACAAGGTTGAACCTTTGCGAGGTGAACTAGTATGGTCATCTATATAGGATACATTTCTACGGCTGCATATTCTATTTAGAGTCAATCATCTGAATCTAAAGAAGTATGTACCCTAGACCATTAAGTATATATATACATATATATATATATATATATATATATTTAATAATTGATTGAGCAAGCATTATGGGGTTTTTAGATTTTATTTACTATTTGGAGTAGAATTTCCCTATATTAGTGGATCTTAATCCAAAAATAGAGACTGCTCTTGGGCATAAGCATAAACTGCTTAGCCCATTAGGGGTGAATGTCCTTGGATTACTTGGCAACTGGTTCTGGCGGGTCGGTTCAATTGCCTGTAGGTCTTACCACCTAGAGGCGAGTTTAAAGAGCTCTTCTTTAGAAAGGTTCTCTACGTTATCAAAAAAAAAAGGAGGTTATGGAGACATGTACATGCTCATTCTACAATGAAATTGAGAATGGTGGTGTTTTAATGATTTATATTTTCGGCATAACTCTGAGGTGTGGGAAGAGAGATGGTTAATATAAGACTGGAGTTAGGAAATTGTGTGTTGAGTGGGTTCTCATTATTAGTCATTGAGCATGACAGACTAGATTCTTAAGGCAAAAATTTTATAATCCCACCCTTGGTTTTAAGTCTAACTTTGTGAACAAATGTCGCCTTAAGTTCCTTTTGTTTCATGAACAATTACTTCTTAGTACATAACAGTTTGAGTGATGGCATTTTGATTGAAAATGACTCGTTTTTAAGTCATTTTTGAGTGTTTGGCATGAATGGAATAAGTCTAATAAGTTTTGTTATTTCCTGCAATGGAGTTGGCTGATGGAAATGGGTTTTGATGATCGAAGAGAGTAATCTACAGCGAGGTGGCGGTGGTTGGTGACAGAAGGATGGTTTCTGACCAGTCCAGAATCTCATTGTATACTTTATTTTATAAGATTTGGAACCTAATGTCTCATCTGGTTTATATGGTTGTTAACCATTAATAAGGGAATTGTTAACCATTAAAGTTTCCCTTATTAGTCTTTAAAATAGTAGTAAGGATGATGCAGAGAATGTTTTACACATTATTTGGGTGATAATTTCATTAGCTGTTTGTGGATCATCATATGTATGATCTTTACATATTGGCGGATTTGGTGGAATGACTAGTGTGCACGTTAAATTAATTGTTTCTTCTTGAATTCCTAAAGTATTACAGGGATAGGTCCCGGTGGCAGGGCTTCAAATGACATGGAAAGCTTGAATAGGTAGGCCTCGACTTCCACTTCCAGATGTCTTATCTTTTAAGTAATGAAGGGAAGATGGTAACAGGTTATTCATCCTTAGTGTTGGGTAAGATCATGTTTCAAGCATTACGTTGCTCCTATCTTCAAGTACATCAAGCATTATCATTGTGGGATATTCGTAGCTATGCTTTGCTTGAAAATTATTGTTGCTGAACACACAGAAAGCCCCCTCCTTCTGCCAAAATCTAATTATATCGAATCTAATTAATTATCTCCTTAGTGTGAGCAGATGAGTTGCTCTAGTGCATTTAAACTTATCTACTGATTATACTAGATCATCTAGAATAATTCTCATTCTTGTGATTCCCCCCCTTCCCGGTCTCCACTAAAAAAGGGAAAAAATGATTAAAAAAAAAAAAAAATACAGTGTTCACATATCAGACTACCACACTTGATTTACTTGATAAAGACTTGGGATCTATAGTGATATTTTGATTGTCCTCCACATGTATAATTCTTCCTTCGCGTCCAGGAGTGAATAATTGCATATCATTTTAGAATGTATAACTTATTTATCTAACTTATCAAAAAAGAAAACTTAGTTATCTTGCCAATGAGCTCTAACCCAGGTGGTGGGCTCAAGACCCATTGGTAACTTACCGATTAAAAAAATGTTTGATTGGGTTGTGTTCTATTAAACTTTATAATAGGTTATTTAAATAGAAACAATTGTTTATTACTTCATAAAGAAAAAAAAAATCAAGTTTACTGTTAGGTATTCTCAGTTCTGTTTGTTCTGGTATGGTTATTTAGTTTTTACTTTCCCCCTTCATTGTTTTGTGTTCCTCGTAGAATTTAGTACAAATTGGGGTTGGACTAGTTAGCTAGATAATATTTTGTTGTAAACCCACGTTACGGTATCCGCTTCTGCTTTTTGTTCATAACATATAAACTTCACTTCATGTGTTGATATGTCTGGTGTCTAAACGACTCTAGTAATCTTTCGTGGGCTCCAAAAAGCGGGCTTGAGAATTGTCCTCTAAAATATTTTCATGTGGTTCCGTTAGCTGTGATGTTGATAAGTTTCATCAGCTGTCCAAAAGCATTTGTGTTGCTAAAATATTTAGGAAACATTAATTGTTGCACACTCAATACTCATGCAGTACACATTCATTCTCACATTCAATGATGTATCTTTTTATTGATAACTAAAAAGTGAGTTGTGCTAAGGTAACTTTTTTATTGAGAATGACATTGGCTAATTTTTGAAGAATGGCTCTGTTACGAGCAAGAATGAAATAATGATCATAATTTCAAACTAACTTCTTTTTTGTCAGAGGATCTAACACTTTTGACTTGAAAATTTCTATTGGCTGGCTACCTGGTAGCGAATGCATCTCATGTTAGAAGAAGAATAATCGAACGTACAACAATCTGTTAGTAAATGATCTTCTTTCTCACTCAGTCAGCAACACTTTTGTTTTACCAACAGCCTCGGTTTGTACCTTCTGCGGGTAATTATCTCTGCATCATGGCCTGTTTATCTTTTGTTCTCAGTTTTTGTTTTGGCCAACTTACTTGCTGGGAAGTGCAATCTGGCCTTTAGAGGTCTTGGTGCTCGTGTTTTTTGGTCGAATCCCCTCACACATACAAATCCTGCAAATAAATTTTCCAAAGATTAGCAAGTAAAACATGGTTGAATATTGGTATCTTATAAATAAGTAGGAACTGATGCCAATCCATGAATGAGATGAACATATTTCAACTCAAACCTTAAAGAATTTTAGTCAACATCTTGCTATGTAGTGGGATTTCACATGTATTCTGACAACAATCAACTGGTTGACTACCATAATTTGTCCATTTGGACGGTGTATGGTACACATTTTTCTTTTGGTAGGAAAATCATATGGATATA
Source organism: Fagus sylvatica (assembly GCA_907173295.1). Taxonomy (NCBI): domain Eukaryota; kingdom Viridiplantae; phylum Streptophyta; class Magnoliopsida; order Fagales; family Fagaceae; genus Fagus; species Fagus sylvatica. The sequence continues at coordinate 17,719,580 of OU015762.1, read as the reverse complement.
TATTTTTTAAATAATTATCATATAAATTTTTGATCTTTTATATTTTGGAAATTTATGTTTAACAATTTACCAGCACACTGAAAGTAGGAATTATGGCTCATAGAGTATTTCTCGCGTGTTTCATGATGATAGAGAGACCAACTAGGCAGTGTAAGATTATACATCCTGGCCAAAATAGTGTAATCATACATTTTTGTATTAGTATGGTTTGTGATGGTCTTGAGGTCAAATCTTTTGAAGCATTTCCCTTTTTTTTTTCCACTAGATGTTTGTATGGGACACATTTGATTTCTATTGGGTTAGTTAATGTTCTCTCATATTTCTTTTATTGCATTTTCAGGTAGATTTATCACAGTGGATATGCATAATATTGTTAGGTAGGCACGATGAATGAGACTAAGCCTTAAATGCAAATCCTCATGTGTCAACCACTTAGGTGGTGTTACTGTGTAAGTCTATGCATGTCAACTATGTTTTGTCTCAATATAATATTTTATTTTTTGATAATTAAAATGTTACAACAAATTGGGGAGAGGGGATTTGAATCGTTTTCCTCATAAATGAGACCACACAATGGCATTGAGCTACAAGGCTTTTGGCATCCTCAATATAATAGTTTATATGTTTGAGCAAGAGATAATTGGAAAAATTAAGTGCATTCTTTGTGAAGTTAAAAATGTGTCTTTGTATTGTTTCTTCCTATTTCTTGTAATATGCGCATGATATAAGATGTGCTCCACCAAAGCAGATAATGTAGGGTGAATAATTGAAGTTAGAATTCCATACCTTTCCAAAAGCAGTATTGAATTCCCTCAGTTGATAGGCCTGATAGACATAGTTTTTTTGTTTGTGTAAGCTTCATTTTTACTTAAATAGGGATAGCTATGTAGTAAATGCTTGTATATAATTATTCTCTTACCTTTGAAAATTGTTGATACGGAGGTTCCAAAGTATACAGTCCGTCTTGGCAAATTCCATATCCATGATCTTGGAACATCAATTGGGTTCAGGCTAGACTCATGATCTGCAAATACCTGCATGATAGGAGAATTCTTGGTTTGAAAACCATGGAATTAATGGTTTTAAAATCTAACTAACATGAAGGGAACAAAACCATAAATAGTCCTCCCATCTCATGAGGGTAAGACATAGTCCTTTTGACAAGTTAGGTTGGATGTGGTGTAGGGTTTTCTGACACAAGGTCAGACAGGTAGTATTCCCAGCTGTGCTCCAGAACTAAGATAGTGAGCATATTGTTATGATAAACTTACCTCGTTAACTTGAAAGTAGGTACCATTGAGTGGAAAGCTCCCTCTCATCGCTGTTCTGCATGGTACCTGTATTGACGTGATGTAAACATCATTAAACGATTGAAAGTTGTCTATTATGTTTACTGACTTATTTTTCCTAAACTTCATGATCGTTATCTATGTTATCATTAAAATGAGTCACTCACCAGTAGTGTCCCTCTGACTGTTTTTGCATTAGCTTCTCTTACACTATTGCATGAAAAGCATGTCTTCTCGTTGCACAATTGGTTAGTTTCTTGCAATCCACACGTACTTTCTGGTGCTTGAATTGAATTTGCAGTTTCGCCTAGCAACAAATTTTGCAAACATGATTGTAATTAGATGCTAAAAATATTTCACCTCATATTGGTGGCAGGAATATTGACTAGTCTAGGGTCACCCCTTCACTTTGTCTTTAGTTCTGACTATGTTGATATATTAATATCTATATGCATATAAATTGCATTGAATGATCTCAATAGCAACTTTAGGCATTTATGTTTTGTGCTTACCTGGTGTCCATATAGCAAGAAGGTATGGGCTTGGATCATCAGGTTCTCGTCTGTCCATCTGCATTTAGTAATGTAATGCTTAAATACAATCAAGTTACCCACTGGGCATTTGGCCCAATGGTGTACCCCCCCTCCCCATTATTCCCATCCCTTAGTAGGGCGTGGGTTCGATCCCCTTCATATACGGTGTGTGTGTGTGTGTGTGTGTGTATGTTAGATTAGGAAAATCTATCTTCGCTCTCAAAAAAAAAAACCAAGTTTCTTAGTTAAAGGTAACTTAATAATTCTAGAGTTTAGAGATTTACTAACCCCTTCCAAGAGTGGATGTGAATCTGGAAGTTCATACCTGCATCATTTCAGGATGGAAGTTGTCAAAATGTAATTCTAGAGTTTATATTTATTATCATAATTTTTTACTTATTTGAAAGATCAGTGGTCTATCCAATCTAGCTCAGCCCAGTACTTGGATTTAAGTTTTTGAGAAGATATCTACTTACACTTGGTGCTCTGTTCGTAGCCGACTCACATTCTTCAGTTTGGGTGTAGGGATAGAAGCAGCTTCTGGATTTAAGGCAACTAAAGCATTGGACATGTCACCTTCTTGGAGTTCCATTTTCTCTTGCATATAATTTTGAAGATTGATGGTGAACTCTTCAATGTTGAGTTTGATGGTAGGAATTTCATCAGGATCCTCATAGAATGAGTCCTCGATGTCACTTTCCGTCATCTCTAAGCATTCTTGTTCCGGTGTTGCTGGTTCTTCTATAATTGGTTCGCACGTGCGACTTTCATAACCTGTTTCTTTCAGTGAGTTGTTCTCAGGTGGAGGTAGTGGCATGGGGTTGAAAATTGCAGCAGGGTTTCTCTCGGTTACAATGGGAACAGATGAGCTCACAATACTCTTATCTTCTGGCCCTGGCAGTGCAAGCCTTGCGCTGCACCAATTAGGGCTTGTGGTTAGTTTCATTAAGAGGATATGTGACTCATGCATATTGGAAGATGAGCTGGGGTCTTGAAAAGAACATGTGTATCTTTCCATTAAGAGTATATGCCACTCATGCATATGGGAAGATGAGTTGGGTGGTATTGAGAAAAATGGACTTTTCTTTTCTCCGACTTATTTTTCTGATAGTTGACTGCATTTTGTTCTTCTAGTTTTTCTGATTTTTTGTTCTCATGCCTTACTTGAAGGTTTCAAATTTCATCTGGGGCCATGTCACAAAAGAATTAATTACTTCATGCCAATAAGCCTAGGTGCCACCGGTAATTATTATTATTATTATAATAATAAATATTGTTGGATGCTTGTGAATTACATACTAATCTAATCGATTTTTTAGACTTTTTTGGTTGCGAAATCATTGAGGCCTAAATCTAATTCCTGGAAAATTATGGTAGTTCTGATGAACTGTTTTGAATGCATATAGTTTGTATGCTTATATGCCTTCATGATGGTGGCAGTAGAGATAGCAAGAGGACAGATATTGGGATGCAAACCTTGCGAAAGCACTTGCAAAGTGTCTGCATTCTCCTCTCATTGGACATGCATTGCAATTTGGTTTACTTTTTGTGCAGAAAACCTGCATAGATATCAAAGCATGTCACAAATTTATTTCTTCTCTTTAGTTGGTAATTACAAATATTTTGGTGAATGCAACAGCATATGTAAAACTGTATGTTGCTAGATACCTTTCCGAAAGTTATCAATTGGTAGTGCAGCTCATACCTGTAGTAACAATGGTTTCTTAGTCAGTAATAGAAATTCTTTTATCCTAATTATTCTGTGTGAAAAATACTGCAAAATAAATATTGATGAGAGGAGCTGTGGGTTTACAGTGTTCGTTGATCGAGTTTGCATAATCTTGGCCACAGATATTTTTGAATTGACTCCAGCACTGGATACCTATGTAGGATTTTGATTAGCATTTCTGAAACAATGGAATGATTTAGTTGTCATCAAATGGCATATGTGCTTACAGTTCTAGGAGGTGTAACTGAAGTGACTCAGGCAAGGGTTGCAGGGGGACCCATCCCAGTCGAACTGCTATCCTTCCAACATTAGTGTCAACCTTTATATACACATTAATTTAATACGTTAAATGACAGATTTCTTCACCCCTTATACATGGAAAGTAGATTTCATATAAATCTTACTGGAAAAGCAAGATGATGGAGTGTTAAAAGCCGCACACACTCTACACTTTTCAACCCAAGTCCTCGTATGCTTAACAGATAATCCCTGCAAGAAAAAGACAGTTTATTTTATTACAATTAGATGCAGTACAGTATTTGTTACAGACTTGGATCGCTTTGTGTTATGCAAAGCCTTGTAGGCTTAGTGGTGGTAGCAAGTAATATTTTAGAAGCAAGGTGTTGTGGAATGTCTTACTTTGATTTATCAGGGGGAACATCTCTTAACCATTCCAGATCGATGCTTCCATGGTCTCTAACCACTCGGTTCAGGAATGCCTGCAATATTGTGAAACCAGTGTTAATAAAAATTGTGAAACCATTGTTACTTTTTTTTTTGGGGGGGGTAAAGAATAGTTTTATGTGTTGAATAATGCTATGTTCATGGAGCCACCTGAAGCTGTTAATTGCAAATATGAAAGCTTTGAAGACTTAGATTAAAACATGTACCTGGATTCGTTCTGCTAGCATATTATTCATCCCTCGTTCTTTTATAGCATTGGAAATCTCATCAACATTTGCACATCTTACTGCTTCATAGTCCAGTGAGTCCTGCGCATCTCTGCTTCTTTCTTTGATCCCAGTATTGGCCAGCACTTGCTTTCTTAAACTGTCCCAGTCAACTTCACTCTTTTTCTCGCTCTCTACCTTTCCTTTTTTTGGTTTTGAAATTTTCGAATTTGTCCCACTATATGCCTGAACAGAAGAATAAGCTTGCCCATTTGAATTCGATTCAAAACATCCATTTTCCAAGTGTATTTTCTTATTTACGACAGAGGTTCTCTTCGTCAGCAGTTTCTGTGAGCTTAGGGACACCAGGGACATGCTGCATGGTATTATTCTGGCCTTTATCCAGTGCGTCGGCAAGTTTTACAGGTTCTGTAAATGATGGGCTTTCCAATTGAAAGGTATTGTTCATATCATGTTGATGGTTGTGGCAGGACAGTTGATTATAAACAGTGTGCGGTCCTGGTTGAGAAATACTTTCTTGTTGCACTGAGTGGTTGCTTAATGGTAAAGATGGGCCCATTCTTAGTGATTCTTGAGACCACAGTATTCCATTCTGTTCTACTGTGTTTTTACCTACACTTTTTTCCTGTCCTTTGGTCCTAAAGCCTTTGCAATTTGCATCTTTTGCCTTGGTGAATCCAAAAGCACTTGAAGGCCAGGGGGATATGCTTTCCTCACTTAATGCTTCAAAATCCTCTACTTCAGGTATTCTAGAGTCTGGGATCATGTGCAAATGGTGGTTACTTGAAGCAGCCACTTGTACTTGCATTCGTAGATTGTCAGGATTGTTTGGATAAGCAAATGCAGGTCCATTGGAATACTCTGCTTTATCCAATCTTGACTTTTTCTGGCCATGCTCTATATATTCGGATTGCTCATGTCCATACCTGGATCCCTCATCCATAAGTGAACAACTATTTTCATGGCTGTAAAATTCCTGGAATGTGGTATTCTCCATTTGTAGAAGATTTGTTAAAGTTGGAAAATGAATCTCACTCTGTCTGCACCCATTTAAAATATCTTCTGCTTCTGAATTGGAGCCTGAGGAGGATCTTAGTCCTCCAATGCCTTGAATGATTGAGGAATCAAAAGAATCTTGTGATGATATGACTTCTTCATCCATGCTCTGACTATGTGCATCCATTATGCTCCTTTCTATTCCTTTGGTTTCACTGTCTCTCTGATGCTTGCTTGATTCATGGTGTGTTGTGCAGCTTTCATTGTAGATTGTTTGACTTGATACCTGATCAAGACATCTGATGGTGTCATCTTGATTTATAATGCAGACATCTGATTCTTCGACCAGTATGTTTGTCCCAATGTTGTCACATGTCCTGTTGTTGCTTGTTGAATTAAGAGGAAATCGTGCTGCCAGAGACATGAAGGCAGAGCTGCAAAGAGGGGAAGAAATCATAAACATTGTTAACACATGGGAAATTTGGTTGAAGAATTATGTGAAAATAATGAATTACCTTGAAAGATGGTCTGAAACATTTTGGGTAAGAAAGACTCCTATCACTGAGTCAACAACTGAACCTTTCCATCGTGAGAAGCGTCTATCTCCTGTAAAGAGTGTTATTGGATTTGATGGTCAATATCATCTAGTTAAATAACTTTCTATGTAACTAGTTGATTTTCTTTATTGGTACATGTTAGGTATAATATTTGTCATATATGGGTTGCCTCTGGGAACTATGAAAATGCACATTGACTTCCTCATCCAGAAACTTTTAGTAAACATTCAAATGACTTTAATCTGAACTCTACTACATTAAACTTTCTTCTCTATGTTAAATTTTTTTTTTTTCTATGTGGCTGTTCTTTCTTTCTTTTTCATTATTATTATTTTTTAACCTGAGTTAGATTTACATTTTCCATGCAAAGTACACTTTCATCATCATTGGTTCTCCGTTTGCCTCTTTTGCAGAACACCTACCACATTTTTTTATTAGTTGCAAATTTGCCACTAGGTAAGTATTTTATTTAGAAAATGTATTCCAATAAGAAAGATTCAGACTAGCAAGTTCTGCAATTCACTGATGGTTTGTTTCTATTGTTTCACATATTATTATTCTTTTCTTCATATTGATCTTTTCAACTTCAAATAGACTTTCTAGTTTTGTAATACTGTGTCTATTCATACATCTCTTTCTGGTTTTTTTCTGATGTGTCAACTCTTTCATTGTTTTAGTTAACTGTGCAATTAAATGATTTTAAGAGCAAGCCATAATGACAAGTTCAAAAGGAATACTTCAAGGAAATGTATATTTGACTATCTTGAGGTAAAATTATATGAATTACAGAAGACTTGATAGTGATTTGAATGTGAGAGGCTAACATTATAAGGATTGTACCTTGAACAAGGTGCATTCTTGCAATAAAAGAGTCAGCTCGACCACGAAAAACTTTCCTTTCTTCTTCCCACCATTTTTCCTTATCCTTGGCAGTTCCGTCAAGGCCTTCGCTTCCTTCCTTGCCCATCAAAAGATTCCAAATTCTATTTGTTTCTGGGTCAAGGTCTACTTTAGGCCGTGGCTTACGTTTCTTCAAAAATTCGACCCCTCCATATGGAACAAGTGCACCATCTCCTTTGTATAAGACAACTGCTTTATCCTCTTGCCCTACTAATTCGTTGTGTCCCTCATTGAGATTAAGGCCCTTCAATTGATATATGATCTCATCAATTGGTGTGTGATATATCTGTTTTGCTGGTGGACCTACAACTATCAAGAGGTTGTTATCAATATAGTGAGTAGAACATACTAGGATATAACATGAGCTTTATGAAATGCTACAGTTAAAGGTTTTTAATATGCAAAGTACCTTGTGTTTTTGCTGAGGATTTTTGATGATCATAATTGGCATCCTGGTTTTTCAGCACTTTAGTTCTTCTAGATGAAACTGATCTTGATGGAGTACGTCCCAAGGTCTGCTTTGTTGCTGCACTGGAAGTTTGGATTAACTGCCCATTCTCCAGTTCAGGGGATTGTTTGGGAGGGGATGGTGGGAGCAGGTTACGATCCTGAATTGCAGCTAGGGAGGGAAAGCTACCAACTGGAGTTATTCTGTTGGTCTCTCCTATCCTTTCTGTGTGTGAATGCAGTTCAGATGAAAACTGTTCCATTGGTGAAAAGTGCCTGGCAGCCATGGAGTGATTGACCCTGTCAGTGGTAAATTTGTTGACCTCAATTAGTCTCAATGCATTTTTATTACTTTCAAAGTAAGAGTGCATTACTTCATGGCTCATTTTTGTGGTAAAGCCATTTGCATTTGCATTGGCTTCATGCATATGTTTTGCTTTAACTTTTCCTGAACCATCTTCAACTGCTGTACACAATGCAATCCAGAGATGTTTGTATGGAATCCACTCTCAATTTTCTTCTTTTTGTGAGTTTCTGAAAAACCTATGTTAACAATGTGACCATTTCTGTGACATTCATGCACGTGAGATATCTCTTGGCACAACAATGAACCCATTGAATTTTTTATACTGGGATGTGTGTGCTCGGTAGTATGAAAATGTTGTCTCTTGGACCCCCTTGCTGCCCTTGAATCGGATGGAAGCTTTTGTGCTGATTGAGGGGTGGACATTGCTTTCTCAAAGCTTTTGTGATTAGTTTTTGCTTGAAAGACAACTTGGTCCATTCCTTCTGCACGAATTTGTTGCTGTATGGGAGTGTATTCATTTCTGCACCTGTTCTGGCAGGGATCAGTATATCCCTTATCTACATTTCTCTCAATGACATGTAAATCTTCTATTTGCCGGTCTTTTGTTGTTACTAATTGAGCTGCACCTGCTTGCCTTTCTTGCAGTGATCCGTAGCCAGTTTGCAATTGATTCATGAAAGGGGTTAGGTTACTTATGGTTCTAGGTGGCTGGTATTCTACAATTGATCCATCCCATTGGTCCATCTGCACAGCTGACTTCGTTCCCAACACACTATAAGTTCCAGAGCATAAGTGTGTGGCTTGAGAATCTGAATTTAAACTGAAGGTCCTTTTATTCCTATTCTGCAACTCCTGCTGACCATCCACTTTGTCCTGGCTTTCATCTCTGATATTCTCCAAGTCAAAATTTAGGACTCTTCTGCAAGATTTTGCAGCAGTTCTGTCATTAGAATCTGCTATCCCCCTTGTAGCATCTGCATCTGCATGTTCAGTTTTTGATTCTTTCTGAACATTCTTGCGTACATACTTCCTCTTTCCTGTTGGGTTCTCAGTATTTTTTGGAGTTTTAGGCTTTGGAGTCCTTTTGGGTTTGCCTTCTTTGATTACCTTAGGCCTGTGTTTTCTTCGTCTGGGCGGCTTCTGTTGGGGTGTCTTGTTCAGATCAATGCCTAATTCCCCCTTCTCAGAATCTTTGTTTTCCTGGTATAGTGGAGAAATGGCAGCAGATGACGAGTTTACAATGCTCTGCAGGAGTTCGTCACCATGTTGCTGAGTTGGCTGGTTTCCTGATGCTGTAACTAAAGTCTCCTTGTCTTTCTCATCAATTGAGCTTTCGTTTCTTGTGATGTTCAATGTGGCACGAAGTTGGTTGTTCTCCAACTTCGTGACTTGATCTGGTGTTATTGGTGTGAACAGGAGGGTGTTGGTAACACTGGAGTTAGCATCTGCTTCTGTTGGTAGAGAATTCAGATCATAGTAGGATTGGTGCGGTATAAGGAATCCATCTGTAGGGAAAAACCGTTTTTGTTGTCTTCAATTGGTTGCTTAATAAAGAGATGAAAAGCTAATTTAACAATGAAAGAAACATTTTGCAAATACAATGGAGATGAAGTTCTTGATGCCCTATGCTTTCCTAGTTGCTGTTTGACAACCACAAACAAATTAAATCTTTTTCATTTTTAATGACACGTGAAATGAATGTTTTGTTTCTTCATAGTGGTTGAAACACTTTGATGCCAAATGGATTCTTGTTTTTTAATTGCATTATAAGCAACAATTCATCACAATGATATTATTGTTATAGATTCTTACCGCAAAAGCAAAAGAATTGTCAAAGATGAATTAGAATTAGAAGTTTTTTTTTTTTTTTCGTTTACTTTATGAGAAGTTATACGGTAAATGTTAAAATATTTTCTGCACAAACAATTCATTTTTCATGGTACAGAAATAATCCCCATGAAGCAAACGGTCATCCATTGTAAATCTGTATTGGAAACACAAGTACACAATTTCATGTTTCATGAAAGTTTTGTTTGATTGAGAGCTAAGTCAAGAAATTGACTTACTCATTCTCACATGGTATCAGATGTTGATTAATTTTCTCAATTTATAATTTATGTACTACTTTAAATCACCGAGGAATGAGCAGAAAAATCATAAAACTGATCCTCATCGAATAATTTGTATTAGCACGGTCTTAGTAGCATAACTTGTCTTAAAGAAGAAAAAAAAAGAAGAAGAAAGAAATCACTTACGCTGGGGTATATGGGAGAGGCTGTCAACGTTGCTCAATGACTTTGAACTTGAAAAGTGATTTTGGTTGCTTGCTAAGCAACATGCTACCCAGGTAAGAATCTCTTCCATTGTTGTCAACTTGAGAATGCATATTTGGCATCAGAGATCTATTTGCCAAATTACTCAACGGGTTAAAACCTGCGTGGTGATTCTGGTTGTTGAGAAACAGAGTACCAGAGATAGAATCTCCCTGGTTGCAGTCAATTTGAGAACGCAAATTTGGAATCAGTGGTCTGGTTGAGGCAATGTTTACACTTCTCTTGAGGTTTCTGTTTGCAGAGGCGACAAAAGCTGCATTCTGCATTAGCATAAGTTTTCTTATTGGATCATCACTCTTCCAACCAGTGATGTCATTATCATAGGTCTGTGTGTAGGAGCCTGCAATGTGATTGATCATCCGACCTCCATCATAATCATAGCATCCTCCATTCTGAACTACCTGTCCAATTGGGTTCAAATTTTGCACGAACCCATTGCAATTCGGAATCTCTTCTGCATACCCATTTGAGAATCCAGTCAGTTGTTGCCAATTTGGTGTCCCCAATTGGTTCCCAAGCCGGTCGACTGGGATCGGATGAGATCTTGTTGGAATTGGCTTCTCTGGTGTGACGGGTATCCAAGAATCCATAAATTGAAGTTGTTTATCTTGTGGAAATGAAACTCCCCCTCTAAAGTTCATTCTTTTCACCCAGAAATTCCTGGACAATTCTTCCACTTCTCTGTTCTGTTAACTTAAATCCCTGTGTTTCAAGTCTTTAATCTTTCCTTCAGCAGCTAAAATTCGCTGCTAACCGCCAAATCCCATGAGGTTTCTGAAAGCCCTCCTTTTCTTTTATCCCATTTGCCTGAAACCCACTCTTCCAAAGCCCCCAAACACATTTCTCTCTCATACAACCTTCACCTGACACTGAAATGCATCCAAGACAACGAAAGATTATAAGAAAAATAAATAAAAAATCCTTCTTTCAGATAAAAAGAACCAAAAAAGTGAAAAACGATAGCATCTTTGTTATAAAGCTGGACAAATCATTATTTCCCAGATATATCTTGTTAACTGAAGCCAGCTATATGTTTTTTTTCTTCTTCTTCTCTCTCAATGAAAAACATGGAAGCATGAGAAACATATAGAAACAAAATAAAGAATTGCATAAGTGTTATGTATTTCATAGATAATAACAATTCTGATTTGAGTAGTTAATTGGGTAATTTAATCCGTTTTAAATGGCTAGGATTATGGGGGCAAAAAAAGCTTTTAACAAAATCTTCAGGGAATCTTGTTGTGATATGGAAGAAGTGTAACAACTTTTTTGGTCTTTGTTCAAGATGCATGAATTAAACATGAAAATGAAAATGGTTAAAAATTACTAATTGAGCTCACCGATCTGGCAGTGAGTCAGGTTGCCGGACTAGGGTCCCTCAGAGCTGAGTCAATGCCGGAAGATATCCGGTCACTCTCCACAGTTAAACCAGAGAGAGAGAAAAGAGAGAGATAGAGAGAGAGAGAAAAGAGAGAAACAAAAGAACGAAAGTAGTAAAGAGAAAAAAAGGCAGGAAAAGAAACCAAACAGTACAACATACTATATATACAATACGAGATAACAGATTAATACTTAATACATGCAGTTTTTTTTTTTTTTTTTTAACAATAATACATGCAGTTTGTTTGGGCACACCTGTTGTGTATTTATGAACTGAGCACACCCCACCTTAGTGAATGACTTTACATAACCTGGAATCACCTTTTTCTGGCCTTGTTGCCAAAATTTATAACATTGCCTTCTTTGAGTACATAAAGAAAAATAAAATTAAAATTAAAATTAAATCCACCGTGGAACTGATGTTAATTATTAACCATTGTTGTGATTTTTAACATTTATTGCTGCTTCTATTTAATACCATTAGACCACTTGCTTTGCACGTGAAACCTTTTTATCATTAAAAATTCAGTTTTATATTAATTTTTAATAAATTAAAATTCTTTTCGCTTATAATAATTTATTTTTTTACATTAATATTTTATATAGTACTATCTATAGCAAAATAAATATTTAGTTTACTTTCTTAAAACATTAATTGTACCAAACTTATTTTGTCACTATTTTTTCTTTTTAAATAACAATAAGATATCACTATTTTTACTTCATTAAGGGTGTTAAGTTGTTTACTATTTATATATTGGATAGATGAAGCACTAAAGTTATTGTTTTAGTGGCTTCAACATTTATCTGGACATTTTTGGATTTAATAAAAGCTATAAAGTCATTTACGGTTTCGAAATCCATGGTTTGAATGTAATGGCATATTCATAATTTTTTTTTCCGCACATTAAGAGGATTTTGTGAGAATAAGATTTTGTATGATTCAGTCAAACATATACTAACTAAATCCTGTAATGCATATAATTGTTTTTATTATGTATCTTATGAGAATGAATTTACATGGATACCTACCTAAAAACTAATATTAACAATATTCAATACAATACATGATAAAATCTTGGTGATTTTATAGAAACTATATATATTGTTGTAACTCGTTGGATTAATGGTCTTGAATTGTGTGTCGGATCAATTTGCTACATAATTTTTTTTGTTGGGTAAATTAATAACTCATACATTTATAAAAGGATTCTATAGCCAAATTCACATAACATCTCTTGTATTTTGGTAGGGTTGGAATTTTTATTTAGTAAAAAAAAAAATGGTTTCCCCTTTCCAAAATTGGAGCGGTAGGTTAATTTACATAACATATGTAAATTGGTGTGGTTAAATTAGTTGATATGTATAAATTGGTGTAAAGAAGAAGTAACATCTTTGGTCTTTGTCTTTGTTGAACTTCTTTAAGTGTGGTATGTATTGGGTGTGAAATAACAGTCTCTTCTATTTAAGTAAATAAAGTAAATGTTGTAGTTGAAACGGTCGACTGAAAACTCTGAGATTTGGTGCTGTTTTTGGGTATTCAACCATTAACTTATAGAATAGAATAAAATCTGGTAAGGGATATAATTGTAATTCACTTCTATTTCCTATATAAGTTTGCGTGTAACGCGCGGTTGGGCCGTCTCTAAGTCTAAATGACCTAAACACGTGATTCGACCAAAAACCAAGCGGACTTTTGTTACCTTCAACTTCGGGCAGGGGCTAAAAAGAAAAAGATAAAAAAAAAAACGGGTCCCACCAAAAATTGGAATAAAAAAATATATATATACTGCCGGCTGAGGAAAAAGTTTGCATGAGTCTACGTGGTTCTTTTGTGTTGTACGTTGCATGCACTTTTCGTGGGTCCTATTTAAAAGATCAACTTGAATAATTAATCGGTAAATATATAAAATATATATATATATATCCTATCTACCTTTGTTAGAATGAACGGTGGAAGATCGCAGACTAATTGAAGTATTGTTGGGATAAATTCTTTGCGAAACAAAAGATAAATTGAATTTGCTAATTTATCTAAACATACAAATTCCTAACTTTTTAATTTTTATTTTTATTTTTATTTTGAGAAAACTAATTACGAAATATTTAAGAACATGTAAGTTTCACTTTCAAACAACGGAAATATGATAAAAAGGTTCCAAGTATATATATGATGCTAGATGTTGCGGAGTGTCAATTTGGTCATTTCAATATTTAGTTGAATAATTAATACTTTGAAAATTAGGTTTATATCAAAACAATTTTTTTTTTTTTTTTTTATATAAATATTTCTGTTAAGTTTGACCAATTTAATCATATGATTTGTATAAGTTCTTACCACACTATCATTAGATTTGAAGTGTCATTATTACCACTCGCATGTCAACGTGCATGTCAAGTGATTAAATTCATTATATCTTAATTAAAAATATTAGCAAAAAGTTTGATTTGTCACCAACCTAATGTTCGTGGAATAAATTAATTGATCAAATCGTAAGTCTAAGAACTCAATTGACACTCTCGTCAAAGTTTAAGAATGATATTTGTGGAAATCCATTTTCTTTTTCATTTACTATTTTTAAGGCCAATTAAAAGTTTTTATGCTTTTGTCTGTTCTACCACACCCACAAAAAGCTTCTCTCCATATTATTTTCACAAATAATAAACAAGGCAATTGGTGCTTATGATTCTAAAACATGGGGAGGGAAAAGCGTCATTGGCTATCCAATATGCTCAAAGCTTAGGATTATATTTAATGTGCCTAGCAAAAAGATAAAAAGAACAAAATCCCTTTGTGTATAGAGTTAAAAGAGTCCCATGAGACCGAAATATACAAAAGATTGGATCCTTTTTAAAATTTTACTTTTAAATTATGAGTTCTATGCCGTCAATAAATTAGGGTATTAACTTATGAATTAGTCTCTTAGAGGTGCATAAAAGTTATAAAATTGAAGGGGTACCTTATCATTTAGTATGTTTTATTTCATCCAAATCATCAATTATTACTTTGCAGTTTGCAGTTTGTATTATTTTAAAGGTAGGATTCGGGTTAGATGCTAGTAGATAATCTAATCGTAATACTATGATTTGTATGCTTTGTTGTTGTTGTTTGTTACCATGCCGAAGTATTTCCAACACACGAGAACACAAAGATTTATGTAAAAACCCTTTAGCTTTGAAGGGGAAAACCATGGGATAAATTCCAAATAATTCCCTAATTATAAAGTCAATTATAGTATTTCTCAAGTTTATGTCTAATTTGAAATCCACACCAAACACAATAATATATTCTCTTTTAGGGATTAAAACATAATAAAGAAAAAAACTCTCACTCAATCTTATTTGCTCACACACACAAGTAAGACCTTTTTCCTTCATACTTCTCTACATTAATCCAAGCGTCACAAATTCTCCTTAATTTGTGCGCTTTCCATAAACCTCAATTCTATGATTTTTCTCCTTTACCCACAAAGGAGGACTCCTTAGACCAAAGACATTAAACATTTTGCAACACTGTCTATTTATAAGATTTCAATTCCCAATCCTTGGAGGACAAGAATATACTACTTAATTATTTGACAAAGAATAGGCTTTCCTTTCACACCAAGAATTAATATTTTCTTTTACACTAAGGAAACTCAAGTAATTAACTAAATCATAATAGGAATTTGAGGCATTATTCCAAAAATAATGGAATTTTTTTCTAACAAAACCCAATTCAAGACCATAGAACGAGCCAATTCCATTCCTTCACACCCTAAACTCCATAGGTGTTAGAAATGCCAAGTAAATGTTCATTAGAGATCCTCCCAAGCCAAGCGCCATAGTATTAGGGTAAGAGGAGTACTATGGGTTTTACAGCGAGTTAGTGTTTAAAGGAGAGAACGATTTTGAGCTCACAAGGCAAACCGAAATTGGTCCCAATGATAAGGAAACAAAGGGTGATGGTTTAGATTTTATTAACTCTTAGGGTAGTTTGGGTGATTGGAATAGGGTTATAAATGAGCCGAATTGAGTTGTGTATTACTAAAAGTTCAAGATTTGTTTATTTAATTTTATTTCGAACGATTAAATGTTCAACTTGGTTTATTTTCTTTTCGAAGAAGCTCAAGCTTGTTCACGAGTTACTCCCTTTGTCTCTTATCATTGGTCAAATTTAGAAAATGAAACTATTAGAGAACATCATTTAATGCATTATCTTTAAAAAATGTACACATTTTCAAAATTACACTCCTTAATTTCAACTCTAGTGAAATAGGGTTTTATTTTTTAAACTAAGTAAAAGTTAAGTTAAGAATTTATTTATTGACTTTTCAAAGAGGACTACATTCTGGGATATCCTAAAATGGAATAAATGACTAAAAATTTGGGACGGATGGAGTACTTGATTAAATTATTCTTTTCCCATATATAATAAATACCACAACTAAATTATTTTTATCCTTTTACATATCTATGCTAATAATTAATAAGTAAATTATAGTTGAAGTTATATTATTTGTGTTAATAGATAGAATGTTCTGTTTACGAACTTATAAAAATTAGATTCACTAATCTTGTATTGTTAAAAATTATCTATGATTTTTACTATAAAACAAACTATTTATATTATCAATAAATTAAAAATAATACTTTGTTGGCTTATGAATTTAACTTCAAATTTACATAATCCAATCTAAAGTATATATATATATATATAAGTACATTTTTATATATACATATAAATAATTAATATTATATATAGTCAAATTGAGCTTTGCATTCACGAGTTTATTTGCAAAAACATTCATATGTATAGTTTGGTTTGTTTAATAGTCGATCCTAAACATGAACTTGAGTTGGGCTTGTTTGCTAAATAAATGAATATAACAAGATTTTTCTCAAGCAAAGTTTGAACTATTCATAAATAGCTCAATTCATTTACAACATAGTTGTAACAAATATTTCAATAACTTTTTTTTTTTTTCGTTTACCTCTCTTATAAACATTCAAGTTTATTGGACCTATAGCAATAACAAGGAAAACAAAAATAGCTATATTTCCATTTAATACTTTATTTTCAATATAAAAAAGAAATTTTCACTTCTATATATACTTTATAGGGAGAGAGAGAAGAAAAAAAAAACTCATGACCATGTTATTTTATTGGGTTCAACTAAGTAACCCAATAATTTCGTGTTAAAAACAAGTTCAACAACTTCTTGGAATCAAGGCAAATAAATTTTTTTTTTAATAGAAACAAACCAAATTTAATCCCAAATGTCTATGTATCGTACGATTCTTGAGCATGGCCGATACACACCTACGATACGTTACTTTTTTGGTTCGATTTGATATGTATTGTACAATATGTATCGCAAATCGTACATTACTAAGAAATATAATTTACAACCCTAGATGGGAAAAGAGATAAAATAAAGGGTAAAGTATAGAAGAGAGGGGTTTGGTGGAAGTTGGAGGGACCAGTTCTAATTCCTATGTTAATAGGAGTGGGACTTCTCCTTTTTCCGACGGCAACAATAAATCTTCGCCGCATGTGGGCTTTTCCTAGTGTTTTATTGTTAAGTATAGTTATGATTTTTTCAGCCAATCTTTCTATTCAGCAAATAAATAACAGTTATATCTATCAATATGTATGGTCTTGGACCATCAATAATGACTTTTCGTTAGAGTTTGGCCACTTGATTGATCCACTTACTTCTATTATGTCAATCTTAATTACTACTGTTGGAATTCTGGTTCTTATTTATAGCGACAATTATATGTCTCATGATCAAGGATATTTAAGATTTTTTGCTTATATGAGTTTTTTCAATACTTCAATGCTGGGATTAGTTACTAGTTCTAATTTGATACAAATGTATATACAAATTTATATACAAAGAAAGGGTCGGATTGAGAAGAGGGAGAAAAGTGGTGTGGTGGTGGGTTTCTTCGATTGACGGTGATAGTAAACTCCGACGACATATCCTGAGTTAGTGTTTTTCTTTTTCTTTTCAATTTATAATAGTTTGACTTAATTGTTTTGAAAAAAATGGCAATATTATATCAGTTTGGGAGGACCACTAGACATGAGTGTTCCTTTCATTGTATTAAATAACAATAAGTCTAGAAGCACATAAAATTTTACAAAAAAATTCACAATTGTTGATGTGTTAAGCCGTGAATAGTAGATTATAAAATGATGTAAGAAGTGGGTCAAAATGAAAACGGTCACCTCAATAATTGTGAAATTTGTTATGAAATATGTTGTGTATATATGTAGCATTAATCATTAAATAATGTCGAATTCTAAAGTATTATAATCTCTTGTTAATAAATGTTCTTAAAAGCATATGTAAAGGATTATTAAAAATTCAATTATGAATTATTAATGCACACTCTCTTGAAGAAAAAAAAAAAAAACATTTTTGTAAATGGTTTAGCGGCATGGATGCACAAATTCAAATTTATGTAGATTTTTCTTAATATTTGTGGATAGTTACTTCATTTAATAAATAAAAATAAACATGTTCTAGAAGACCCCCGTTCCAAAAAATTATTCTAAAGTTCTTGGCGGTTGGCCCGTGGTACATGGCAACATTAGAAAGGTCAGCTTAGATAGTTTTGAGTGCTTACTTTTCTTAAAATTAGGGACAGAAATTGGGTCATTGCTCAAACAATATGCTCGAAGTTTAGGATTAATTCTCTGCACTTAGCAAAAAAGACAAAGAAATACTCGTATGACTGAGACCCATGAAAGCGTTTGTGATCAATTACATTTTTAGTTCTTACCAATCAATTAATTGAAGTGTCTACTTTAGGTCTTTACTAAATTTAACGGTCGAGTGTTTTTTGGATACATCAAATTAACGGTATTGATCAGGCAGTCTTTTATTACAACCATTTATTTATTTTTGGATAGTTACAACAAATTAAAATTGATGTCAATGTAGAATTTTCTTCATTATAACTATATGCCAAACTAATTCCAAAGCGCGTGACTGAATTTTCAATTCCATAATTTCCATTTAGTCGGCCCCTCAGTAACAGTAAGTGTCAACACCAAGACGTTTTTTTGTCACCTAACACGATTTCTATGTGCTGTGACTTGTGAGTGAAATTTGATCTACACCAACAAAATATACATGCACACTCAGGAAGAAAGTGTGTTTAACTTTTGCACCCAGAAAAGGGTCATTCTATAATATCCACACTCTTTTTGTGGGTATGATACCTATTCAATTGGTATCATCAAATGTGATATAAATACCATTATATGTGATGTTGGTACTATCTAATGTGATATTGGTACTATCTAATTTTTTATATATATCAATTTAAATAATAAATAAAAATGGTAGGTATCATAATACGTGAGGTAGGTACCATAATATATGATATTGGTACTATTAATATGAGATTTTATCTATTAAAAATATGATACCCACATGAATACGGTAGAATTACCCCAGAAAATACAAACTCCATAAATGGTTTGTTGTTCTAAACCCATTTTAAATGGTAATAATGTGTGTGTGTGTTTTTTTTCTCTTTTCTTTTGATAACAGGTTAAACTTTTGATGAATTCTAGAGAGAAAAAAAACGTTGAATTGTTGTTGGCACATTAAGCAGCATAATTTGTCATTTAATAATGGAACGGTCAGAAATCAGAAATGTTGTCATTGGAACGTCAGTGGTGGTCAGTATGACATTTGGATATGGCCAAAAACTAAGAATTATGAGTTATGACGGATGGAAATATTAATTTTGCGTCGTAACATGCTTGTTTGGGATCCTTGAAATGAATAGTGACCCTGTTTGTCATTTTTTAATAGGAAATTAGTATGGGTTTACGAATTTTAGTAAGAAATTGAGGACAAAAAAAAAGTATCCAAGATTCCAAACTCGATATTAATAATTTGAAATTATTGATTAGAACCCTTCTCTCTCTCTGATATTTTTTAATTGACTATATCAGTAGAGCCCAATAATCTACTTTGAAGTTTTCAGTCCATTAGTGATGGGTTGTTTTAATTAACAAGAAGCACTAGCACGTTCATGGAGGCCAAACCAACTCAAAGTGCTTCCTTTGCCAAACAAACTCTTTTTCCTTTTCATTTAGAGACTTAGGGATATAGGAATACATGTTTTTTTAAGAAGAAAAGATACTATTATTTTTATCATATATTGGACAGAGTTTGTCTACAAATGAGTTTGTATCGAGCTCTCTACAACCCACTACGTGTCAATTAATAAGATCATCCACGTATACTTTAGTCACATGACTTGTTTAATGAGTTATGTGACCTCTTTAAATAATACATGTGGATGGATCTTATAAACTGTCACATAGTGGAGTTGTAAGCAAATGAGCTACAAACCTGGTTTGTAGCCAAACCTTATCCTATTATATTTATCTTATTTTATATGGTGTATGTTGAGGTATATATAAGTGTGTGATACTTTGTGATTTTGAAAACATTGATAGATTTAGCTTGGTCTCTCTGAAAAAATTTATGACTTCGCTACTGCCTATGAGATTGGTCACCCCCAAAATGGTTTTTCATTTGAAGAGCTTCAAAAGTTTTTCATATCATCACCAAATTTGTATGTGCTTTTTTTTTTTTTTTGCTAATGCAATCTATCAAATTGTTAAAGTTAGACTTAACTGAAAATTAGTCACATAATCCATTCATCCGCTTCTTACATTATTGAGGTCTAAATTTGATTTTTCACGTGTGAAGAGTGCAAATCAGCTGATGAAAAAGTAGATCATGCTTTATGGAGGTGCACTTATGCAAAGAAGTATAGAAAGCTTGCCCATTTACATCTACACCAGCTTCAGGTACACATAACATATCCGTTAAGTTATTATCTCTCTCCTATTGCCCCTCCGGTTTTGGAGGCTTGGAATAGGACTTTATTGCTTTTTCTGTTTAATGAAAGTTTGGTTTAGCAAAAAGAAAAAAAAGGCGAAAAAATGAGTTACAAATATTCTTTACAACGGCTGATTTGAAATATCATAATCTTGGCACATGTAGGCAGACATAAAGAAGACACATAAGGCAAGAGTTTATGTAAGATAAGTCTGATCATTCAAGAGTGGTGGTCTAGTGTTCAATACGGGTACTCCTAATGAGTCACATAAGGCAAGAGTTTATATAAGATAAGTCTGACCATTCAAGAGTAGTGGTCTAGTGTTCAATACGCGTACTCCTAATGAGTCACATAAGGCAAAAGTTTATATAAGATAAGTCTGACCATCCAAGAGTGGTGGTCTAGTGTTCAATACGCGTACTCCTATGAGATAGTAGTCATAAAGGACCATCAAGATAAGTCTGACCATCCAAGAGTGGTGGTCTAGTGTTCAATACGCGTACTCCTAATGAGTCCGTACTCCTAATGAGTCCCACCACCAGTAGACATGTACGAAATCAAAATAAATGGGGGCAAAAACAAAAGAAGGCAGGGGTTGGAGTGGTGATTGGAGACAATGATGGTAAGGTAGTTGTTGCTATGTGTAAGAAAGAACAAATCGGCAGAGAGCTGCTGAGATGGAGGCTATAGCATTGAAATTAGCTATCATTTTCTCCAAGATTCAACGAACGTGGTTAAAATTGAGATCCTATAGAGTAGTTGAGGGTTTTATGAATCAGATCATCGCATTGAATTAAAATTAGCATAATAATGATGTGTTCAAAAAACATTAACTAAATAAATCTTTCTTTTGATGAAAAATAAAAATAACAATCTATAATAAAAATAAATGTTAAGAGTCTTGTAACTCAATTGACATTTTTTAATGTTTTCAACGGAGACATTTAAAGTTCAAATCTTACTGTCCCAACTATCAAATTATCAAAAAATAAATAAAAACTAAAAACTAAAAATCATTTGAACCAAGATTTTAACCAGAACCAATCCCTTATTTCTCTTTTCTTTCTTTTGTTCCCTATTCTACCTACTTTTACTTCCTTTTTTACCCCAATTATTTTTGTGCTAAAACTGTAACTAATTGGCATCACTATTTGATTCCTCCTTCCCAATTCTCAATCTAATTTCAAACACTTTTCCAGTCTCAATCTAATTTCAAATACATCACTTTTATGTACTCTCATATTCTATAACCCTAAAGAAAAATGATGAGTCATAAAGATAATATTCATATTCTTATATAACCTCAACCAAATAGGAACAATTTCTCACTTAAAAAAAAAAGTGGTGAGAGATTTTTTTAAAGGAAGAGCTTAATAAGCGATCTAGAGAGAGAGAATTGCAATTGAAACAAGTTTATATAGAGAGAGAGAGAGAAAAAAAAAAAGGTGGCGATCTTTAATCAACACAAATCAATCTTCTTTTTGGCTAACAACACAAATTTAATCAATCTTCTTAAAGAGAGATCGAAAAAGTAGTGTTATAGATTGAAGCATAGAATAACAAGAGTAACAACCAAGCCATAATCTTAAAATTGGAGACGGCTAATAAATATGAATTTGATCAATTAGTCTTTTTCATATCTATTCGACTGTGGATAATCAAAAAGACTATGAAAATAATTTCACCCTAAGCCTTACTATTATTATTATAAATAATTGTTTTATGTAGTTGGGTATTTGGTTGTCCAGATTTAAATCAAAAAAAGAAAAAGTAATGGAGATTAAATGCGGCCGTTTAAATGTCCTCATATCATATTAAAGTCGCGATATGGACTAAGAATTTCACTTCGATTTTTGGATCGGATTTATTCTCTCTTTGAAGAAGATAAGAAAAAAAACATTATACATAAGTACATAACAACTTTCCGTCCTTTTACTTTTTACGGCTAATTATCTTCAAAAATTATTTGTGGGAAATAATAACTTTACAGAAGGAGAATTTATGGCTTCAAATTCACACCGTTTAAACGATTTCATGTGGTACTTTTTGTCCTCATTAAGGCAATAGGATGGCTTTTGACACAGAATAAGCTGACATTTGTTTTTTGCTTTTGGTCGGAATAATAAAGTGACATTAATGATGTATTTTTATTAGTCCGTCCTTTCACAAAGAGACCACCGAGATTTCTAAATTAAAAAAAAAAAAAAAAAAAAGTTTCTGATAGTGGTCATTTTTTGTGGTACAATGATTTCTCGGATTGGGATCTCATACAATTCTAATAAAATGCTGAAATTAAAAGTTGAAAAAACTAATTTTTAATCTCAACTTTTAAATAAAATAAACTTAAAAGGTGAAAGGGTAAAATGGTAAACAGACAAAAAGTGAAAACAAAATATGAGAGTAAAGGGGTGGAATTCCATGGGATCCGATTTCTCACTTCCAATAGGATTCTGTTAGGAGATATTATAGTTTTGTGTAGTGATTTACCAATAATTTATGGCCATTATAATTTTCAGTGATTCTACGTTGTTTGCTGAAAAAAAAGAAAAAAAAGAAAAGCATTGATTAAGTATGGTTAATTTGCATTGCATTTTGGAAAATTTCAAAAGAATTAAAAATAAAAAAAAAATGATTTCGATGAATTATTTTTTGTTGTTGTGTAATCTTAAGGGAAATTGGATGTGTGACATGTGTCAATACCAATGGTATTTTTTTATTATTATTATGAGAATACCAATGGTATTAAATACATTCTGTTTTCTTATTCGGAGACAAAAATGGCATGTCTCTTTGGAATTTGGTTAAAATACAGAGACAATCAGAGAATCCTCCTTTTGTTTCGTGAAATTGCATTAGTCGCCCATAATATGAAATTACAAATGGATCTTATGTTGCAAGAAAAGCTCGCAATTTAAGCTAGCTGGGAATTGTTTGGATATAGAAGTAGATATTCTAAATCTGAATTGGGATTAAGAATGATAGTTATGACTTATGACACCATTATATTTAGTGATTACCAGAGACATATTCCTTCACATGATCGAGTGTCTTCTTTATAAGAAACAAAATTAATAAGTAAAAAAGAAGAAGAAGAAGAAGCAAACCAATAGGTAGATTCATCAGTTGTTTATGCTCATTCATCAATGGTGACTTTAAGATTTGTTTAAGCTTTTTTCTATGTGAGATTTTTGTGTTGCTTTGTCTTTATTCTCTATTTTATCTATTTCATTGTTAAATTTTATTTTATAAATGTAACAGTATATAAACTATCACATCATTTAAATTTTAAATTTGGAATGATTCTGACAGTATGTACACTTTTAAATTTGTAAAATTTAATATGAATTATAAAATAGATCACTTTCAAATGGAGATGATCATTTCCTATTTGATATGCAAACAATTTTGTAGGTCAAATGGTTTTTACAAAATAATTATTATACCCAATCATTTAGTGTTTATAGAATTAGATAATAGTTCAATTTTCAAACAGTTTGGTATCATCCGGGCTAGTTTTTTAAAAAATGAATGTGTGCACTAAGGAAAGGGATGTAGACCCTATTTTAATTTTAGGGCATTTTGGTTTGTCTAAGAGTTCATTCCTTCCTTGTGTAGAATTGAACAAATTTTGTTTGTCGGGTTTATGTAAAATCTGTTCCTTGTCAAGTCATCCCAATGTAGAAGTGGCGAGCATAGTTATCAAGGAAGAACATCATTTAATTGTAGGCTTGATATTTTTTCTTAACGATAACACAAGTATTTGAAACTTTGTTCCGATTAATTTCA
Organism: Fagus sylvatica; assembly: GCA_907173295.1. NCBI lineage: Eukaryota > Viridiplantae > Streptophyta > Magnoliopsida > Fagales > Fagaceae > Fagus > Fagus sylvatica. The sequence continues at coordinate 17,695,553 of OU015762.1, read as the reverse complement.
CAGTTGTTGTGTACTTTTTTTATTTTATGAAATCTGGAGTTTTGCAGTTGTATATATCTTATTCTCTTAAAAATAAAACCCTCATATTAGATTTTTTTTTTTTTTAAAAGGATAAATGAGTATTTTTTTGCTTGTTAGAAATAAATTGAATTATAATGACACTTGCCTGTGTCCCCCATTGGCCGTGAAAACTACTGTGCCAAGACTAAAGTGAATGGAAGTAGTAAAGTGGTCCATGGTTCGCAACTGGCCCATAATATGGTATAAAAAGACTATAAATGCCAAATATGCTGTCGTAGTGTCATTGGTTAACAAGACTGTCATCTATCACCCAAAATGATGCACGTGAAGCAGTCGACAAGTCAATTTGTTTTAAGTTTTAACACCAAATACCTCTCCCAAAAGAGATTCCTTCCCTATTAGTTTTTGCAACTATTTTTATTAATTAATATTATAGTACATGGTAGCTGGGAAATTTGCATCTCCCAATTAAGACCTCTTAACCACCATATCCTTTCTTTTCCTATTTGTCTTTGCCTTTTTTTCTTATTTTCCCCTCTCTCTTTCATCCATCTTGGCTCTAACGCCATAGGCTAAGTCATGGGCCAGGGCCACTCTGTGTATACTTTATTCCATTCATGGACAGATGAATACTCTGATACTAACTCCCAATTTATTACAATAATAACAGTAATGATGATGATAATGATGATGATGATGATGAAGAGGACCAAGAAAAAGTAGCAGCTTAAATTGAAAATTGTAACAAAATGAGAGCTTTGAAAATGAACACCCCAATGAATACGTAGTATGATCACCTTTTTTTCTTTCGTTTTTTGCCCAATAAATCAGTAGCACTATGGTCACCTGGGGATGACTTAGTTGAATCTTATTACAGCACCTTTTACAAGAGTAAATGTTAGTTGAATCTTATAACTCTCTTTTTTTTCTTTTTTAATTTCACTTTTTATAGGTATAATTATACTTTAATCAACTCTCAACAAATAAACAAATATTGTTTTTAGCAACTAAATGTCTTTTATTTTATTTTATGAAAATGTCTTTTGTTTTTAGTAATTATTATTATTTTAAAAACTCAGCTTTTTATTATTATTTTTATATATTATCATTCTATTCAAGCATGTGATTTTATCATTTATTAGAATTTGACATTTAGTAGAGATTTTGTAATTTTTTTTTTTTTAAACATTTGTGGAGATATCAATTTAATTGGAATATAACTTCATTCTATCATCAAATCATACTATACCAAACTGAAATACAAATTTTGGTTACCATTCATATGTTATCACCAAACAAATATATAAGAATATGTATTCCATTACAACTTCTTGTATTTCTTACAATATTTATTCCTATTCCACTGTAATATCATTACAATTCTAACTAAAGTTTATTACCTATCGTGCTAGTGGAAGTTTTGTAATATAGAAAAAAAAATTAAAAAATAAAAAAACAAATAATGTACGCTTCAAATGGAGACAGGTGGCAAGTTCCAAATTTGTATACGTTTTTTTTAATGGTTTGATGTTTTTCCTTTCTTTTTTTTTTTTTTCCTTTGCTTTATATATAAAGCGGCATGTAAATTTAAAAAAATATAATTGATTTTCTATGCATACCAAGCACTAGAAAATGTTTTCAATCTCATTTTAGGGTTGCAAATAAAAACAGTAAAATGAGTTAGTTTTCAAAAAAAAAAAAAAAAAGTTTTCAGAGCGTTAAAAAGGAATATCTATCCCCATCCTATCAAAAGAAAGGACAAAGTTTGGCTGCAACCCGGGTTGCAGCCCTTGCTCCAAACTCACCACTCAACACATGACACGTGTCCTCCAAACTTAACACTCTTAACCACAGTTAACACTACCCTTTATTTTCTCTCTCCTCCATCAGACACTCTCTCTCTTCCGTACTCTCTGAAACTTTTTCGGTCTGGTCTCAGACTCTTTCTCTCCTCCATCACATTCTTTCTCTCCTTTCTACCGATTCCACAACCCCAACTGAACCACCATTACCTCCATTCATCCCAAAAATACAAAACCCCCAAATCCCTTCTTCCCAGAATAAATAAGAAAAAGCAAAAATGGCGAGCCAGCAAATCGCAAACCACAGAGAAGGACGCAGAGATCTTCCACAACAAGGCGCTTTGCAAGCAAGAAATCTCAGGACCTCCTTGCCGAGATCTCTCTCCCTAGAGGCCTCCTCCCTCTAGACAACGTCGTTGAGGTCGGTTACAACCGCACCACGGGTGAGCCAACAAATCGCAAACCACATAGAGGACACAAAGATCTTCCACGGCAAGACGCTTTGCAAGCAGAAATCTCAGGACCTCCTTGCCGAGATCTCTCTCCCTAGAGGCCTCCTCCCTCTAGACGACTTCGTTCGAGGTCGGTTACAACCGCACCACGAGCTTCGTCTGGCTCAAACAGAAGCGTAAGAAGGACCATCACTTCCGCTCCATCGGCCGTAACGTCTCGTACAACACAGATGTCACATTTGCTGGTCCATATCATTGTAGATCTTGGGGTTGTAGGGGTTTGATATGTGTATTGCTAGGAGCAAAGGGATTTGGGGGTTTTGTATTTTTGGGATGAATGGAGATAATGGTGGTTCAGTTGGGGTTGTGGAATCGGCAGAAATGAGAGAAAGAACGTGATGGAGGAGAGAGAGAGTCTGAGACCAGACCGAAAAAGTTTCAGAGAGAACGGAAGAGAGAGAGAGAAAATAAAGGATAGTATTAACTGTGGTTAAGGGTGTTAAGTTTGGAGGACACGTGTCATGTGTTGAGTGGTGAGTTTGGAGCAAGGGTTGCAACCCGGGTTGCCGCCAAACTTTGTCCCAAAAGAAATATCTACCCTAATCTTATCATAATGATTTTTCATAAACTTAAAAGCTAACATATTAGAACCTCATCAGCAATATTATTACTATTTTTTTCTTCTAGGAGAGTATTTTTTTAGTAAATTTTTTAGAAACATTTAATCAATTGGATAGTTTGAAAATCAAGACACAGAAAATACAAAGGAGGATTAAAAATTTCTAAAAGCTTTTATTTTATAGAAAATAATGAATTTTTAATATTAATAATAAATAAAAATTAAAATACTTAAAATTTTTTTTATATTATTTTAATATTAAAATTTTATTATTTTCATAAATTAAAATCATTAAATACTTCTTTAAGGGATGACATAAAGACACTCATTACAAAATAAAATAATAAAAAATAACCCTTGGAAATCGGACCTAGTAATTTCTGATAGCTATTATAGCAGTGATTGAATATTGTAGGTCCCGCCAATTTGAAACAATAAAGTGGAAGAAGAAGACCAAATGAATTCGATTTTCATATGAAACAAATCCGTACAAGGTAGTATTCTAGGATTCTGGGCTTGCGTGTGAGTGCGACCCCAATTTAAAATATCTCACAAAAAAAAAAAAAAAAACTTGTGACAGTATGATTTTATTAAATAGAGCCATTAAAAGCTAAGTGTCTTTCTAACTCAATTGTAGTTTGTGATATTTTCAACGTAAATATCGAATATAATTTTTTTATCTCAATTTTTGTATTTCATTCAATATTTTATCAATTATAATATAATATATGTCTGATTTGTTTTTATTTTAAACTTTAATTATTTATAAAGAAAAGAAAAAATAATACGTACCAAATTGTAATTACTGTAATATCAAGTGAAACATAAAAAGTAAGATAAATGATTTAAATTCATAAACATCCATGATTCAAATCATCTTCCTCCAACTATTAATTTATAAATAAAAAATAAACCATTAAAATGTAAAATTTAATAAATCATTTATTTTTAGAGAATTTTTTTTAATAATTTATTACAACTCACAAGTGGAAAGAATTTTCTAAAATAAGACTTTTGTTATTGCTAGACCTTTTTTGCTTGATAATATATTTTTAAAAATTATTTGATAAAATAACACTGTTTAAAAAATATTTTTGATCACTCTAGTTTTTAAGAGACAAGATGCATCTGAACGTTGATGTGGTTAAATTAATGTGTGACGAGTTCCAAAAAATTTATTTTCCCAAATATTTTTCAAATAATATTACTTTACCATTTTTTAAAAATTTATTATTAACAAAAATGATCCTTATTTCCACCTAATTTTATTTTTAAGTAAGAAGAATTGCATCACTTTTTGCCAAGAAGAATTCCCTCTTAGAATCACACTCGACCTTTTGTTTTGTTTGTTTGTTTGTTTTTTATTTATTTATTTTTATAACCTAAAAAGGTTTATAGGTTAAGATCGTAAAGGAAACATAATACAACTTGAATTTTACATACTTTTTTTTGTGCTTAGGCCTAAGTGTATATTTCCTTTTTATGAAAGCTGTTATATATATTTATGGGCAAATTGTACTTTTCCCCTTTTAACTATTGAGTCATCTCAATTCCCCCATTTATCTATAAAATCGAGTAATTTCCCCCCTTATGTATTAAAAATATGCAAATAGCCCCCACCGTCTAATTTTATGTTAAATCTAAGCCAAAATAACATAATATTTTTATAGTATATTAATATATAATGATAGATTTTGAATATTATGACTAGAAATTGAAAAAATAAATAAAAAAATTTCGTTAATTTTGTTGAAATTTAACATAAAATTAGACAATTGGGGTTATTTGCATATTTTCAATACATAAAAGGAGACATTGCTCGGTTTTATAAATAAATAGGGAATTGAGATAAACCCAATAGTTAAAGGGGGGAAAGTGAAATTTCCCTTATATTTATGGATATTTTATCTTTTATTATAGTTCATCTATCTTTTAAGATCAAATAATAATAGAATTATATTTTCAAAAACCAAATTATAATGGATTAGCGAATAAAAAAGTAGAAACCAAATCTCAACTACAAAATAAATATTAATATATTATAAATTAAACCATTGATATTGATTTTTCTCCTTAAAAGTTATACAAAATTATTCTAAACTAATATTCATAAAATTATGTGTGACTAAAATATTATAGAATAATAAGTATTATTAATTTAAAGCCCATTTTGTATTTGCTTACAACAAGTGTGAGAGATTAGGGAGATTCGAGATTTGAATTCAAATTCTAAACCTGTGCGATGCACAGGAAAATTATTGAAAATAAAATCTAAATTAATTTTGATTCCATTTTATTTTTTTTTAGTTCAAAATGTTGTAGGCAAGATCAATAAAGAGACTTTACGAATTGGATTTAGGATAGATCCTACTTTTTGGTTTAAAAAAATAACTAAGAAAGTATTTACCATAGGATAATTAAAATTTAATATAATGTAATTTTTCTTTTGGCATAAGTTGAATATAGTCCAATTTTTATAAAACACAATTCATGTTTATATTTACCATATGGATCATGTTTCCATCCAAAAATAAAATAAAGGATACTTAAAATAAGAAGAAGGACAAATAAATACATGTGCACATGATTATATGATCAAACCTAAATAATTTTCATAACTCATTTCAAGCTCACATAGTTTCATTATAACAAATCCATCCATCTTTCTCCATTGCCAGCAACAAAATTAAATGAAATACATAAGAAAAAAAAAGGAACTCTAAAAATCTTGATGAAAATTGATAATTATGATTATTATTAAAAGATATTTATATTGTGTTTATATATGGAATATATTTTAGTATTAGATATTAATTATGATTGTGTTTTATATATGGAATAATATATTCTTATATTAAAGAAAATATGATGTGTCAAAATTCTAATGGAAGGTTTAATAATAGAATAAAATTTAAATTCAATTAGAAAATATATATTAAAATAATGAGGTGTAAAATTGTGAGATTTCAAAAAGCTTATGTGGCGCAACATGATGAGGTCAACCAAAAGTCAAAAAGCTTCGATTTTACATTATAGTATATATATATATATATATATATATATATTGATTATAATTAAGAACATCATAATAGAAGATTTGGGATCAAACTTTTCCCTTTCTGAGTCACTCAATAAAAAAATCTAAATAATAAAAGTCATACCAAAATATTACACACATGTGTACTCATATGCCATTATCTTTAAATGGTTTTGGAAAAAAAAAAAAACTAAACTTATTTTAAACATGTTTTAGGGTAAAATAATAATTGTAAATCGAGCACGGCCACTTGCTATAGCATCTATGCTGACATAGCGTTTACCTTCTTTCTTTTTTTTTTTTGGTGCGTGTGTGTGTTTCAAAAATAACCTAAGAACATGACTTTGAGGGCACCTCAGCTGGTATGACTTTTTGTTGCCTATTGATCTTCTTTGACATTGGAATTGTTGGAAAATGTAGACCCCAACTTAATTAATTTATTGTTTTAACCAAATTAACTCAAGTTGAACTAATTGATCAATTATGCAGTTTGGATTCAAAGATAATTAAACAAACACAAATAACCAAAATTATGAAAAATTAAGGAACCCAATTATTGGTTATGAAGAGAAACCCAGTAGAGAAAAACTTTTTGGGGTTTAATGCACAAACCCTTAACAAAATAAATTCACTATGAATATAACAATATACGTTTTTACAATAGATTAAGTCTAATCCTATTGCTACCTCCATGTTGAACTTTCTAGTGTAATTAGCTATCTCACACATTCAACAACTTCAAAAGTGATGAACATTTGTGCAGTGGCTTCCACTCACCAATTCCCTTGGATTGATGAAATAGGTATTGGATTGAATACAAAAACCTTTTTGATGAATAAAACACATCCAAACCCTAAGTCTCACATGTCATCACCCTAAGAAATTGTTCTTAAGTCTCTATTCGAGCTCTAGGTCACATATGCACGGAGTTCTAGGTCTCACATTGTATTTTGAACTTAAATGTCTGATGTGGATCTTGAGGCTCGATCGATCGACTACAATCCACCATTAGTGAGCTTCGATTGCGATTGTAGTCAAGCTTATATAATAGCTTCACTTGATTCTTCAAAGATATTGAATAATAGACTCAATAACTTACACTTTTAACTTACACTTTTAACATGAATTGACAACACAAAATGTGGATCTTGTTGGGTATACCCATGTGAGTGTAAGTCCCACATAGAGTAAAAGTAAAAAATTGAAAATTAATATAACATAACTGGGTCCAAACTTATAGACTTAAACTTTTGGGTAAATTGGTGCCCTATATGTTACATTAATGTCTAAATTAAAAACTCCTCAATATGTTATCTCCCCAACAAATGATAGAAGAGCCCATGGTTATGCACAGTAAGGTTATGAAGGTCCCTTTACATCATGTGGCTCACGAGAAAAGATAAAAACTTGATTAGGCAACATTAAGAATTGATGTCCATTCCAAACATTTTAGCATATACCATATATCAGAATAAATAAATCAACTCAAAGGATTACACTCTAATATGAATTGGTTTGAGTGAAAGTGATATAGCTCCGTCTCATAGAAAAAAATAGTTATTTCTTTACATTGTAATTTTCTTTCCAGGACAAAGCTTGTGATTAGTGCTAGATACAAGCCAAGTCCTTTAATTTAATAATAGATTTGATAACTTTCGCTTTTTAGAATGTCCACTTTCAATAAATGCTTTTTAGCTTAAAAAAGTATTATAGTGGAGTTGGATGTCTTTACAATGCAATTTGTGACTTCAATGAACGAGAGGGGAAAAGGATGAAGCCGTACATCTAAGAATCATATTTGTCGTCTTGCACTCAAAGAACACCCTCTAATGCTTTTATAATAGGATTATGGCAATAGACGCGCACTTGATTTACTACATTTCTTTTTGAGTTTTAAGGAGTCTCACATACTGTTTATAAGTACATAATAAAATTCAATCCATTCATTCAATAATGATTTCGAGAACCTTACAAGTTCCCATAAAACTATTCTAAAAGTTTTTAGAGATCCCAATTAATTCATGTAAGATCCAAATTCATGTGTCTATATTCTAAATTGAATGCAAACTTGGAAAGACCTTGATTATCCTCACAGTAATTATTATTATTATTTTTTATTTTTTTTTGGGGGCTAAACTTGCTAAAAAATATATTTTATTTTTTAAGTTTTTGGGCCAAACATGACTCTTGTGATATTTATTTGAAATATGGATTCATTCAAAATCGTCTTTGTGAAAGACACTTTTGAGAAATATAAAAATTTTGGTCAGAAAGACGATTTTCACGTTTAAAAGTGTCTTTCACAAAGACGATTTTGAACGAGTCCATATTTCAAATAAACATCACAAGAGTCATGTTTGGCCCAAAAACTTAAAAAAATGTATTTTTTAGCAACTTTGGCCGGGGGGAGGGGGGAATTTTTGTTGAAACTTCTACATGTCTAGGAAAGGTGTCACCTCACATGGTGAAAAGCCAAAGTAATTTTTCCCTTTGTTTTTGGTCACGTAAAACCAAAGAATAAATAAATATTTTGCACATATCTTAATTTTACTTTAATAGTGTTTTTAGACATTCAAATTAACAATTTCATAAAAAATGGGCATTCAAGTGTAACAAAACTTGACCATATAAAATTAAGAGGTAATGCTAAGGATACAACCAATTTTACAACCAAACCTTTACAAACTGATGTGACATCCTAGGTGGAGGGATACCATATCAACAATTAAAGCACCATAATAACATGTCAGCATTAAAATTGAACCCTAATAAAATCATTAAAATTTTAAAATCACTGATACCTATCCCCTACCATGAAACTTCACCGCCGGCGCCACCCACCATTGCTGTCCCGCCCACCATCGTTGTCCCACCATTTGAACCCTTGCTTCCGAGCCCATCCTCACTGCCGACGCCCACCCACACAAGTTTATTCTTTTTCTTTTTTACTGGAAAAACGAAATAACGAAATATCAAGATCTGTTCAATATCCATGAGCATTTTCTCATGGGTGAGCAAAGAAGAAGACAAAGAAGAAGAAGAAGAAGGAAAACAATAGTCATATATTCGATGGCCTCCGTTCCATACGCTCATAAAGGCTCTAAAACATTTAGAGAATGATTTTAATAATATAATAAAACTGTACACATAGTCAAGCACTTGTAATTTCGGTGACCTCCTTTACTGGATCTCATGTCTCTTATATATATTTTTCGAATATTAGGCATTTGTAAAATTTAAGATTAAGATTTCTTTAGGATTTTAAAACCACTTTAAACAATAAAACATTAACAACAACAAAAACCCAAATTCAAGTCATTTAATAATTCGTATACCAGTATAACATCCAAATAGTCTAGGTCTTCTAAGATCCCTAATTTGCACAGAAAGTGCTATGACGCAGCCACACAGAGATGTTATTATGACTTGTGAGTGTTGTTTGGTGGCAGAGAAATAAACGGAAAAGAAAATAAATTAAAAAGATTGAATCTGAGAGCTTTGAATATGAGGAAGGGTTTCATGATTTCATCGCCAAGAAGTGCCCAGGTGCTTGATAAAGAACCAAAGATAAAATGGTGCGTGAAATTTGGGTGGGACGATGGTGGGCGAAGGGGACGTGGGTGGGGCTGTGGCGCCGGTGGTGAAGTTTTCGTGGTAAAGGATGGGTTTTAGATTTAGCTAATTTTAAAATTTTAATTATTTTATTAGTGTTAAATATTAATGCTGACATGTTATTATGGTGTTTTAATTGCTGATGTGGTACCTTACACCTAGGATGCCACATCAATTTGTAAAGGTTTGGTTGTAAAATTGGTTGTGTCTCTAGCATTACTTTAAAATAAATAATTTTGAAAATGTAAAAATAACTAGAATTGTCACAACTAGGAAACTTCTAGATTAGAAAAATTGAGATCTTTTAGGTGAGAAAAAAGAATCAATCTGCATGTGAACACACTCATTTTCACAACTTTCTGAAGTGTCTTGCCTCATCATCGTAGCAACAATGAACTGAGATCGCATGCCATACTAAAGTAACTTGATGAAAAGTGATTTTTCATCTCGATTGTCCAAAGAAAGATGATTTTTCATCTCAGTTGTTCATTGAAATTTTTTTTTTTTTTTTTTACTTTTACTTTTAAACATTTTTTTAATATATATATTTGAATTCACGAACAAGATGAAAAGTTTCAATATTTTATCTTATCCATTCAAAAGTATTACTACTTTCCTATGTAATGCATGGGATCTTGATCCAGCAATATGATAAGTGCTTTCCAGCATCCTCACACGTGATCAATTAGCTCAATCACTATTACATTTTCATACAAAACATGAATTGGAGATAAACTTTGGGGTTCGATGCCAAAGGCAACCATCTATCCTTCCAACTTAGATGTGAGCTTCATTTTGACCCATGCACAAGAAGATCCCTTAAGCCAGCAATACTTCTCCAAGCATAGGAATCACCGAGTTTCGTGGGTTGAGTTAGCTCAACTGATAAAGTCTCTTGTAGTCGAGTAAGAGATCTGGGTTTGAGTCTCGCCTACACCAAAAACCAATTGATATCTTACGTTGATAGTAAGAGCAATCATTATGGAATGGACGCCATAGGTTCACATGCTATCATAATTATTAAAAAAAAAAAAGAGGAATCACCTAGTCTCACTCTAGCTTGCATGAAATAAGTAGATGGAGAATATTTAACTTTGAACACCCATGAACAGTGAAGTGGAGTAATGAATGAGTTGCCAACCCTGCTTGGCTAACCAAGCATAATTTGAATCCCTTTTCTTTTTTCTTTTCCTTAAAAAGTGAAAAAAATCTCTATTTGTTTATTTATTTATTTTTTTAACCATAAAAATATTATCGTTTCGCTGGTATAAAAAAGTAAGGACATTTGACAAAAATGGGAGTCCCCTTGCTTCTATCTTTTGCAATATTGGACATTATCACAAATTTGTGGAAATTAATATTAGCTCGAAATGAGTAATTGCAAAGATTTATTCGCCATTGCAACATGACTTTCACCCAAATATCTAGATATTGTTATGTAAATTTTTTTTTTTTTTTTTTTTTTTTTTTTTTAACTTTGGGTGTCTGGGCTAGCGTTCCGTAGATACGCGCATCTCGACTAATTTCAAGGAGACAGACAACACTCTACTAAGTACTAACACGTGTACCACGATAATTGCAAGGCTTTGGTTTGAGTAGATATTGTTGTGTAATTAAAGCATTTGATAAGGAAAATCACATCATATTCTATTTCAAGTATAAGCAATGTTTGCCCTCTGCATTCCCTCTTACAAAATATAGAGGAAATTATTTTGTATTATCGATTACTGCACATCCCTCTCACATGTATTTCTCATGTATATGATCTACATATGATATGAGACACATATTAATGATATAAGAGGTGTGTCTAATACACAATAAGGATCATGTACATGAGCCATATTTAAGCCAAATTGCTCTAGAATGTTTATCATCAACTTCTACTTTATATCTCTAAAAAATATTAAATATTTTATTATGATAATAGGAATAATTATGTTTCTTAATGATAAATTACTATTTGTCCTAGAAGGAATTTAAGTCAAAATGAAAGAATGAATTTAATTACTTACCACTTGTCTTAAAAGCAACTAATTGAAAATAGTGGACTTAAGCGATTATCATTTGTCCTAAAAACTTAAGCTCATAAAAAATTATGAATTTAATCACTTAAATATTATTCTAATTGAATTTCATTTACTTAAATATAAATTTAAGTGAAGTAAAAAGGATTTATTGTTAAAGAATTATTGGACCTCTTTAACCATCTCAATAAATCATATTAATTGGCAATTGTTTTTTGATAATTCAATTGTTATAAGTGGGGGAGAATCAATTCGAATCCTTGTTCTTCTCATAAAGAAGACAAAAGAATGTCACTGAGCTATAATGCTCTTGGCAACTATAAATTATTTAGTCAACTAATTTTATCTAAAATTCGGTCTTAACAATCCGTTTTATTTAAGATGTACCCAGTGCAATACTGAACATTATCAAATCTTTGTAGAAATCAATTAGTTTCTAAGGAGTATTTGCAATGGGGTTGACTTGCTTCTAGCGCTCTTGTATAATGGAGGTGACATAAGCATGACATGTGTCTTAAAATGGTCATGTATCGGCCCAATATTCCCGTCTAGTGTACAAGAGCACTGGACATAAATCTTACCCTTTGTAATGAAACATTCGCCATTGCAATTCACCCAAATGGTTTGTAGTGTAATTATAACATTTGATATATGAGGAAAATCTCATTGTATTGAAAGGAAAAGAGTTGAATTCTTATCCGTGAGAAAAGGATGGAGGTTAGGAAAGTTCCATGTGGAACTCTTCTTTTGAAAAGGGTGTATGCCTTGCGTGTGTTCCCTCTTACTAATATAGAAAAAGACTGATGCTAATGTACATGTACCATGTAACATTGCGTGATAATGTTTATCATCAACTTCTACTTTAAACATTTAAAAGTATAAGATAGGTTATTATATAATAGGAATAATTATGCGTCATGCATGGTTACAGAACTACAGATCACAAAACACATCTTAAGGAGTTACTTGACCTCTCTTGTAATCTTAATGAATAATATTAATTGGCAATTGTCTAATCAACTAATTAGTTTACCTAAAATGTATTCTTAACAATGCGATTTGTTTAAGATGTGTCTCAAACTTTGGTGGCACTGAAGTCAAAGATTGATTTAAGTACCAAAACCTTCATTTCTATATCTTTTCCCTCCTGTAAATTGCACCCAAAAAGGTTTTCATTTTCAAAGACAAAGAAACATATTCTTATATTGATTGAGCAGACCACTCCTCGTTTCTCTAATAAGTAATAACAAAACACATCACTAATATATTCATTCTAGTAATAGAATCTGTCTGTTTTTTGATAATAAAACCTTGTTTGTCGAAAAAATTATTAAATGCGTGCGCGTGCGTGTTGGTAGTTAGCCCAAAAGAATAGATTAGGGATTGTACGAGACTTTCAAAATCTGCATTTGTTTTAAAAATATGCATTCAATTATTTTAATTTTCATACATATTGACAAGAAGAAAGGAATATGCAGTTATGCACTAAACAAAAATTAACATTACGTAAGCAATGACTGAATCTCACTGTCGCAACTCGATGATCATACATACGTATATTTATTTATTTACCTTTTTGTTTTTATTTTTTATTTTTACTTTTATTTATTTTTTTATAATTCGATAATTGAGAGAGGAATTAATGATTCGAACTCTGATTCTCTTCATAAAAAAACTTATCAAAATTAGTTAAGTTACAAGACTCTTAACCTTTTTTTTTACCTTTGCTTTGACTGCCCAAATTTTGACTCGAATCTAGAGTTCCAGAGAACAACAAGCCACACAAGTTTTGCATCAAATTGTAAAAAGAAGAACGACCTCTGTCAAAGTTGGACACCACATATTAGTTAACGGATTGAGTTCGGATGCAATAGTTTTAAATTTTTTTGATTATTATTTTTTATTTATTTATTTATTATTATTATTATTATTATTATTATTTTTTTTTTTACAATAAAAAACTGATTTAACCATACAAACAGAAAAATAACTTTTAATTTCGATAGTGGGCAGTCTAAAACTATTGCACGGTGAAAATAATTGCATCCGATCTCAATCCATTAGTTAATGGTATCTAACCGCTATAACCCCTTTTTTTTTTTTATTAGTGAATTGACCGCTATCATAGCGAAATATGTGATCATGTTTAGATGTATTCAGAATTTTTATTTTTATTTTTTGATAATCTTGGGTGTTCGGACCAGCGTTCTGTAGATAGGGACACGCAACACCCTACTAGGATGTGTACCACGATAGGTGCTAGGCTTTACCTTGGGTAGGTGACCATGAGGAGACTCAAACTAGTGACCATTGGGGAGCACACCTAAGACCGGACTAGTTGAGTTACCCCTCAAGGTTAGATGTATTCAAAATTAGTAATATTTTTTTGGTAGTTTAATTAGATGTCCAATATAAGCTATAGTATATGGTGCCAACGCTAAATTTTTAAAATATCAATGGAGAGTATGCTTGTTCAAGAAGTGAAATACTGAGGTTGAATCTCGTAATAATAATATCAAATTTCGAAAATGCCAAGCTAGAAAGAAGCCACTAGTCAAATTCCACACTAAATTTTCTAATAAGTGTTTTTTTTTTTTTTTTTGGTAGGTGAAGTTACTAGGAGGGGATCAAAAACTAAACATTGACATATCGTTGTCGCTAGACCGAAAGACCATCAGCCATTTTCTAAAAGAGTCTGTAGGTTTATATGGCATTACAGTCTCATAAGAAAGTGAACATAAATGTCAAAGTTGGACACAGTCTATATATATATATATTTTAATAAGTTATAATAATGAAGGAGAAGAGATTTGAAGTTTTTAATTCTGATTATCCATGCGGGAGCAGCTTGGGTCAAGTGCACAGGAACATTGGACCCAATCCTTTCCCTATCCATACAAAATAAACCAATTAATACTATTGGGGCCCGGCTAATTAATATGAGTGCTCCATTCTACTTGAAAATATCTTTCGTCATATTTTGAGATTTTTTCTTCCTTTGAAATGGCTCTTCCGGTGCTAGATACAAGACTCTTGATGGATACAATCTATTCTTTAATTGTATCTAATTGATACAACTCTATTAACTTATATTATATATATATATATATATATATATATATATAAAGTGATTATATTGAATGTACTTTGAATTAATTTTTGCACTCATGAGTAAGCATATAATTTATGTAATAACACAACGCACGCTTGACTTTGCACGCTCTGAAAAAGACACTAGAGTTTGTGGTAAAGATGATCAGCGGGGTCCCCTTAAGAAGGTGTTTTTGTTTGTTTGTTTGAAAGTAGTGCACCTAAGAAGTTGCACGCACTTTATTCTCTCTAAATTTGTTTTTACAAACTAACATGGTACATCGTTGATAATGTGATATCAACTATCTTAGAATAAAATTGAGTAGTTCATATAGACTACAACTCAAGTGTCGTCATATTGCCAAAAGTCTTCTAGCTTAGTCCTTAGTGGTATTGTATATTCTTTTTTATGCAAAAGAATTGAGATTCAAATCTCCTTATTATAACTATAGAATGATCAAATAAATAAATAAAAAAAGTGTACTCATATTGGTTTTTAATATATTAATCTTTGTGAATTCATGTAATTTCTTTTGTTTTCTAGGCTGAACTTGAATTCTACATTCTTATTTTGATGTTGTTGCATGTGTTAATGAGAACTGCTTATTTTGGAGGACACTGCCGCTGGATCGGGGGATTAGGATAAGGGTGAGGGCACAAAGAAAGTGTGCCTAGAGTTTGATTGGGGGGCACAAAAGAAAGAACCCACATGCTTTGGCATATTCAGATTAAACTTTGTCGTTGTACAACTTTCAATTCAATTCATTAATTAGCTTTGGTTGCTGAGTGGTGATAATTTCTTTATAATATGGTTTTAACAAATCCTCAACTTCTCTAGAAGAAAACCAATTTAAGTGGATAAACTTTCTTTTTTAATCATAATTTTTAATGGATATAATTTATTTCCCAACTAGTTTAGAATCTTTAGATGAAATCTTCCTTCAATCAACTATATGACAACTTAAATGCTATTCATGTGGGTTGGAGATATATTCCTCCAAACTAGTTTGAAGGTAAACTTTATCCCTTAATAGTTTTAGTATACTTTTTTGAGTGGAATACATGTTTTCTAAAAGGCCAAATCTTACGAAAAGGCAATCCGGTGAGTGATCAATCAAGAAAATGAGATTGAGGTGCATTAATATAAGGGGCTAAGGGCTCAGAAAAGTTCCATTTGTATCCAAGGAAAATTATAAAACTTGTAATGTGGGGAAAGAACCTTTTATGCTTTTGATTTGGAAAAGATAAAGTGTAAACGTGGGACAAGGTTGAAGCAGAAAAGATAAGTGGTATCTTTCTCTCTCTCTCTCTTGTATGACACTAAAGAATTGTGCCCCTGGTAGTTGGACTATGGGTGGGTTGATAGCTTATGAGGTATTTCGCTTGTATCTCTAGTCTTTTAGGCGTGTTTGACTGTTAAATAAATAATATATACAAGCAAATTAAGTGGGACGCCAAGCTAGCCTAGCTTTCATTAAAGTTTAAAGGAATCATACTGCTTACTAGATGGTGCAAAGATAGAAGTGGGTTAGAAAATTCCACAATTTTTATGTTATAAGTTATAAGCAATGTTCTTAATTGTATGTCTAACCAGCTTGTAGATCTTATTTAACTTTTGATGAAGGCAAAGTGGATTTTCTATTTTTCTTTTGAATCACGCGGGGCTCTAAGGCGTAGTCATTTACAGACAAGAGTGGTTAGAAAATCTAACATTTTATGGAGCTATGGAAGCTGCAGCCAATGTTCTTTCATGTATGTCTCACCAAGATATAACATTTATTGAAGCTTATTGATTACATATGACAAAGGCTTAGCCAAAATTTATTTGGTTTGTTTTTAGGCATATTCTCATGCTATAAAATAATGGAATTGTCAGCCAAAGCTTTAGTGGTGCAATTTAAGTGCCACCATCGATGCATTGGTTTGGACTCAAAAGCATTGATTTGATTCTCACCACGCCCGGCCTCCATAAACCCAAAAAACAACAGAAGGGTGCACCTGGCCCAACATGTATATCACCTTTTATGAGATGTGATTCTTGTTTGATTTTCGACTTTATTGCTAATTCTATTAAAAATATATATATAAATATTATAACTCAGTCTCTACAAGTTTAATATATATGAGCATATGGTTCAAGTTGCATGGCACAAATTCAGCCACGATAGAATATGCCATGCTGGCAAAGCATTGCTGCTTTTTATTCTCAAAATGTTATGCAAGAATGAACTTTTACATGCAACTAATTTTGATTTATTGTAGTAGTTATAGCAGTTGCAGTTAATTTGAAATAGATGAATTGGCATTGCAATAGCTTTTACAATTAACATGGATGATAGCTTTAGTTTTTTAAACCGAAACCAATAATATTCTTTTTTCATTGATTATTATTGCTGAATGTAAAATTCTATATATGATTAAAATCCTTAATTAGTTTCCTCTTTGAACAATCTTGTTAAAGTAGCTCTCCATTTTTTTTTTCTTTTTGTCCTTTCATTTCTTCGGCGCCCTTCCTTTATGTTTTCTTTATAATTTGCTTTCTTAACCTTAACCTATTCCTTGACTTTTGGCCATGGTCGTACAAGTGGATCACTTATGTTTTAAACGTCAAACCATTATTAAAGTTTTTTTTTTTTTTTTTTTCTTCTTTTAGTAATTGATAATCTTTGTGGATAAGCTAAATCCCTTGTCATAAATTCATAATGAATCTATCATATATGTCCATTCCCTAAATTTTAATTTAGGATTTAAATTACGCATCACATCGACCGTTCCAAACCTTTTTTCCTTTAATTTTCTATTGAATATATTACTTTATTAAACCGGATTCATCACATGATTGATCCTAACTTTATATTTATTAACTCTACTTAGTTATATGCTTAGTCAACTTTCAAAAAAGAGCTTAATCAATTATTAAAAGAAAAAAGAAAAAGAAAAAAGAAAAAAAAATTCAGTTTAATCAGTTTCCTTCTTTTCTTTGCCCAATGCAGAATAAATGATTAATAATAACACATGCATGTAGGGGTGTGCATGGGTCAGGTTAGAGAGTTTTTTCAAACAAACCAACTTTTCTGGATGAGAAATTCTCAATTCAACAAAAACCATCGCATGTGTAGAAACCAATCCAACTCAACCCACATGGATCAGGATGGGTCGGTGTGTTAAGCTTAGATGTTTCATGCATTGTAAAAAAAAAAAAAGTTTATAAACTATTTAAGCTATTTTTTCAATAAATTATTACAATTCACATAACATGTTTAAATCATATTCCAAATTTTCAAAATCATCAAAAATAAATCTCAAAATACCAATATAAATCAAACACGAAAAATTAAAATAAGGATAATGAAATAAACTTATATATATGTTGGGTTGGGTTGGATGGCTTGAATAAACTATCAACCCAAACTTGACCCAATCGAGACATAAAAATAGTTCCAACCCAACCCACCAACCCAAGACGTTGGGTTGGGTTGCTTTCGTCGGGTTGGTGGGTTGAATGCATACCACTACGTGCAGGTAAATTTCTTGTAGCGTCAACACTTACAACTTAATTCCATGATAGGTCATGTAATTTATCCTGATAACTTTATATGCATGTATAAGTATAGTATAAAGGAAAGTATACTAGAAGTAAACTAGTTAATGCTTTAATATTATGGTAAATTATTGATAATCTCGAAATCTTGAAAGCTTAAATTAGTGTAAAATGTAAATTTTAATTATTTAATCAATTATCCTATACTTATTTTAAAAGAACCTAATGGAGTGGCACAGCTCACCAAAAATTCATGTCATATAAAATGAAGATTACTAATTGAATCTTCCCATAAGATCAGATTATGGGCTCGAGGTTCGATTAGGGAGCTCCATTGGATGGGGGCGACTTGGAGTTGCCATCGGTTATATATTGCAACATCAATCAATGGCACAATTTTTGCGGTTTCAAGGGATTTATCATTGAATTTTTTTGTTTTGTGTTATGACAAAGGGGTTTTGGGCCACAGGCTCATGGCGGTTGGGTTTTGGTTGTATTTATTATGATTGGTGAAATTTTGTTGTCGATGGGGATGGGTTCAAAGAGATTGAGAGTCTATGCAATGGGTGGAAAAGGTATTTCCTAACAATACCTTTCAACATAAGAGATTAAAAGTTGTAACTTTTTAAAAAGTAACTTTTCATCTCTATCGTTTTCAAATAAAATTAAAAAATTATTTAAAATATTTAAAATATATTTTTTCATTAGTTTTCGTTGGATGACCAAGATAAAAATTACTTTTTGTTAGACAACCAATATTAAAAATATTACTACACCAATACTTTTAATTATTACAGGGAGCTCAATCCAAGTTTAAAGATAGTTTTGATAGGTTTTATCAAAAAAAAAAAGATAGTTTTGATAGGTTCTAAGAATGATAATGGGATGGAGTGGGTTGCCTGAAGAGAGGGTCAACGCCTTGCAATGGGTGAATAGGTGGTTTTCATAGTCTATTGGGATTTGGGTGAAAAGAGTTAATTAGACGTTTTACTTTCGGAGGGTCACATACAAGTCACATCAGTATTAACTACTACTCTTAATTGGATGGCTATGTATATATTGACTTATTGTTATAAATAATGTGTTTTTAAGGTGCGAAATTCAAGTATCCGATAATTTAATATGGTTATCTACCATTGACCTTCATTTTTACTTTAAAAAATCACATAAATATCATTATATTTGTCTATAATATTTATTGAGCAAAACTTATTTAGACTCGCATGGTGAAGGAGGGAGAGAGTTATTCGGATCGAGATTACATGCAATACTTAAAGTATAATGTAAATGTAATTTTTTTTATAAAAAGTAACTTTTTATTTTGATTTTTCAATAAAAAAATATTTTTTTAACTTCGAAAATATATTTTTTTGATATATTTAAACCGATAATCGAAATATAAAGTTATTTACATATGATACCAAGGTCATCCTTTTTTTTCCTCTGACATTATTGGATACATCCAATTCTTTTTGTTTTTTGTTTTGTTTTTTTGTTTTTTTGGCTAATCTTCAATGCTTTTTGTTGCATACCCAGTACAGAATGACATGCATAAAAAATAGGTGAATATTTAATGGGAAGTGTCAACCTCACGCACACATATACATATCGATCACCTCAATGTAGGGCTGAATCATGGCTTTAGTTTTTCCATTAATTCAAATCAAATTATTAAAAGATATTAAAAATTACCTTTGCCGGTACTTTGTGAACCACGCTGTCTCGGTTATATGTGGACCTGAAACCAACTGGTTCCAGCATTGGCCTATGTATAGTTTATTTGTGTGATTAATTTGAATGAATTTTGTTGCTTAAAAAGCATCGAAACTGAACCATCGGTGATGCAGATAGTGGTCCCTTTGAACGGGAATAGAGGGGTGCACGCTTTAAAAAGCTGGGTCATTGGGACACATCCCTCTCAATCAATTAACTCTAATCTTTAATTAATATTTAATCTTTCCTTAAACAGTGAGCATGAAAATCAAGAAATTCAACCATGGACTAATGGCTACAGGAATATTAGATTATGTATAAGGTCCTGTTAACGAGTGTCTTTAGGATAATAGTTAAGGAAATATTTAATGCTATCATTTTATAGGAAGTAGTAAAATTTTAATATTAAAATAATACAAAAATAACTTTTAAGGGTATTTTAGTCTTTTTATTTATTATTTTAATATTAAAAATTCTTTATTTACCGTAAAATGTAAATATTTAATGCTCTTTAACAATTATTCTAAGGGTACCGATTAACAAAATCCTATTTATAATAGTATATTCTAAAAGATTCATGCATGCGTACCACCGTGTATTAGGAATCGTTATTATTCTAATAGATTGTATATTCAATTCATAGCATCGAATAATATTATATAGAATGTACAATCTAGCTAGAAGATTAGTGCATAATTGTTTGTGACAGCTGACTCGTTGTGTGTCTTTACCTTCCTTTTTAGTAGTTAATTTAATTTAATTATATTAATGATGACTTTTTTTTAATGAGCTATAAGGTCTATGATCTATGATGACGGATGACTCGTGCTTTGATGAGCTGAGGTGTAGCCAAATAATAAATGAATAATAGTACTTTATTTATTTATTTATTTTTTTATAACATAGCACTTTATTTATTAACCTTTTAATATTTGCTAAAAAATTATTTATTGATATGTGTGTCGGTAGTTTGCCAATAGATTTGCGGGGTTTTCAAAATCCGTTAATGCTAAGAAAGATTCCATTTCATAATCAATTACTTCTTGTTTTTTTATTTTTATTTTTATTTTTTTGATAAGTACTTGTTTTTTATTTTGATCAAGTAATCGACTACTTTTTTTATCATTGGAAATTTGGATAAGGAGAAAGTGAACATGCGCTTATCAAAGTTGGACATTGCGTTAAAGGAATCTCACCAATATAATATACTCCTATGATAAATGAAATGGTACTATATGATCATATTTAATTGAAGGTTTGTTTCTTTTTAATTCTTTATTTCTGAAAAGAAGATAAAGTCACAATGTTTTCATCAAATTTTCACAATATTATTAAGGTACCAAATTGTAAACAGTAAGTGGTATAAGTGATAAATCCATATGAAAACCATATATAATTATGCGAAAAAATTATGAATATAACATTACTATTATTTATCATTATTATTATTATTATTCTCTTAAAAGCCCAATACAACGCTTATGATATATGGGTCTTGCCGGAAGTTTTGAGTAGAATATTTTTCTCCTCGAACTTAGAAGTTACCAATTTTCACTGGAAACTTAGTCTAGACTAAAAAGGTGAAGGTTAAGGTGGTAAAAAAAGTCCAAACTTATTAACCTACCTAAACTCACTCACTAATTGTCTAACAAAATCCACTTATTTAATAAATGGGCAAATGAGTGCTAGCCCAATTAGACCCAATTAAGTTGAGTTTCATTGGGCTTTAATTGGGTTGCTTTTTGGGCATCAACAAAAGCCCAACCCAAGCAAAAAAAGAAGACGTATAGGCTTTAAAGGTATTTTGGTAAATTTTTAGGTTTTAGGAGTATTTTGGTCATTTTAGAGGTTTTAGGACATTTTAATTATATATGTACATAAAATAAATGGGTAAATGGGTGGGTTGGGTTGGGTTTGGATAATATCTACTTTATTAAATGGGCTTAAATTGGCTATTGAATTTTAAAAGTCCAATCCATTTAATACCTACCCAAACCCACCCATTTGACAGCCTTGAGTTGTTATAATAGAATGCATTCTACTTATTATGATATTATCTATATCTGATTCATATAATATAATTCTATCAACTTTAATCAGCACCTGTCATCCTAAAAATTCAATATTATAATAATATTAATAATTTTATTATTATTATACTTTACATACCAATATATACACTACAATATAGGGGTTTTGGACTATTAATCTTCAACCATCTTATGGCCAAATTATTTATATATATAACAAAATCAGCACCTAGAGTATCAATAAAGAGAAAGTTCCCTCATCAAATAAATGACATATTTGATTCACATTTCACCATAAGAGTAAAAATTTGCAACGCAAGCTAACAATGAATTTTTAAGTAGATTTTATTTTTTATTTTTCCTTTTGATATTATGAATGGTTGTCATGACTTTGCACGATCAAAACCTCTAATTAAAACTTAAAGAAATTGAGCATGATTGTTAAAGCTAGAGACATTAGGTTAATTATATCGATAAAACTTCATAAACACTTATCAAAATATGTGATTATATTCTAATGGGTTTTAAATTACTTTTTAGTGACGAGTCTGTCTGTACCTATATGCTTAAATGGTTAATATAATATTATAATGCATGCATGTCTAACTTTTCGTTCTCCAAAGTCCTTAATTCAAAGGGGAGTTTGTTTTTTTTTTTTTTTTTGCTAACAAGAATGATGAGGCTGCCACTATATATATATATATATATATATGAAGTCTTACCGTTTTTTTTTTTTTTTTTTCTTTGAATACAAACATACTATGTCTATATGTATAAGAAGAATTACAAAATCTGTAATGTGGCTACCAAAAAGAAAAAAAGAAAAATCTTTTACTCTTGTACATTTATCATTTCCATTTTTTCTCTTTAATATCTTTCTTTCTTTCTTTTTCTTTTTGGCGCCCAATACAGCCTATGACAAAAGGGGTCTCATTGAAAGCTGACTAAGTTATTATAAGTTACAAATGATTTCATTGACATTTTCACCTCAATAGAGGTTGATGCATGTATTTGTCGAAATGGATTGCCGCCTACTAATCATCATCTCTATCTGATTTATGTGACTTCAACTGTAATCAGAACGTATCATCATATATAATTCAAAATTGTTATTATTCTTTTGTTACTTTAGCTAGATGCCATTATTTGCAGCCTCAAACCTAAACCACTAATGAAAAGCATCATTGTTAAATAAATGACATTTAAATTAGATTTCATAATAAGAGTAAAGTTCACAAATGCCAAGCTAATAATAATTTTTTTTAATTAGATTTAATCTAAAAATATCGTTTGATATGGTTCATTTATCATTTTGTATTGTTTCTTTCCTCCTTGAAGCTACAAAAATTTACATACTATATTTGGGTGGTACTATTTTGTGTCTCTTTTATGGATTGAGAGAAGTGAATCATCATTTAATACTGAAAACTCTATATGTTGATGTGCACATAAGCGAATCGTCATTTAGAACTATCTTGAGATTAATTTCATGTATAATGAACTTGGGTTAATTAGCAAGGGATCCGATAAGATTAAGGGATTAACTTTTTAGTTTTGTAGGGTATAGGTAGAAAACGAATTTGACTTGATAAATTTATTCTAGCTTGCATCATTAAAGTCTATTAATAATATATTGTCTACAAAGTGAATCAAAAACT
Source organism: Fagus sylvatica (assembly GCA_907173295.1). Classification (NCBI taxonomy): domain Eukaryota; kingdom Viridiplantae; phylum Streptophyta; class Magnoliopsida; order Fagales; family Fagaceae; genus Fagus; species Fagus sylvatica. Next base: position 17,671,951 of record OU015762.1, on the reverse strand, counting down.
TTCTAGAACTAACCTACCTATTCAAAATCAAGAAATTGATGTGCATTTTAATTAAGGGTCCATGATATATTTTAATTAGATTTAGGGAATACAAATCTAGCTAGTGAAGTGGTAAAAGAATCATTTTCTTCTGGTTTGATAGAAACGAAGAGAAAAATAAATGTGGGATATGAATAATGAGGGGGGAAAAGATATATATATGCTCTCTTTCTCTTTCTCATCCATGATATAAAAAAAAGTTGTTCCCCCTAGATTGGACTCTAGGTGGTTAGTCAATGTATACCCTACTAGCTTGTTGGGTGTCTCTTGTAATTCTTTAGTGTTCACGTCTATTAGATTTTTGTTAATTAATTGATGCTTAAGAGCTTAAAAAATGATTCTCTCCATGTGAAATAGATCCATTTCGTGATTTATATTAAATATTATAAATCTAATAATGTACAGATTAAATTAATTGAAAAAGTGGTTAAAAACCCCAAAAAGAGCTACGAAAAATATTCTAAAATATTATGTCTCACCAAGATTATTATTTTTTTAATAGAGCTTAGGTTATGATGAAGGAACAGCCTTTTTTTTTTCATCCCTTTTAAATTTATGCGGGGCTCTAAGGCATAGTCTTATTTTTCTAAAGACAAAATCGTTAGGAACCTAACTTTTTATGGAGTTGAGTGAGCTAATAATAACCAATGTTCTTTCATTTATGTCACACCAAGAATAATTTTTAACGAAGCTTATTCAACTTAGGACAAAGGGTATAGTCTTATTTTTCTTTATTTCCCGATTTTTATGAGGGGGGTGGGGGTTGAGGCATATTCTCTTTTAAAGTAATGGTAAATAAAGATACTTTTCGATTCAAAATAAAATAAAATAATAATAATAAAGATACTTTGACATGCACCCAACGGCACAATGCATATTCTCTTCTTAAAAAATCTTCATATTTGTGTTGATGTCAATGAATATAGTTTCACTTTCATGGTGCAATTTCTGCCACGGCAAGAATATATATGCGACACTTAACATTAATTTGTGGTACATGAATTGTTATGTCTTATGTGCACTGGTTAACATCGATGATGCTTTTTGTTATTGTAATTGCCATTAGTTATTGTCGAAGTACGTGAATTGTTATGTCTTATGTGCACTAGTTGTGTTAGGTTTGGGCCCAAAAACCAAAATAAAGGGCTATAAAGAAACCTTTATTACTTATAGTTATTGCTTGCAGCTTTGGGCTTCGGCTCCTCTATCACATTATATGGGCCTAGATTCTGAGAAACAAGGGTTGAACCTTTTAACCTGAAGGAAGCACATCTAGTGATGCAACCTTAAGGTCCGTCTAAGATTACATCACAAGTTGTAAACATTAGGTAAAAATAAATTTTTGGTTATTATATTTTGAGGGTATTTTTATTTTCGTCTTCTGTGTTTTGAAAAGTTTTATTTTGGTCCTTATATTTTTTCAATCCATTTTTGTTTGGTCCTTGCTGTTACTTTAGTAACAGAAATTGTATACGTGGCACAATTTTCATTTTAATCCTTGTATTTTTCAATCCATTTTCATTTTGGTCATTGTTGTTACTTTAGTAACGGAAATTGTATACGTGACACAATGAATGATGATGTGACATATAAAATAATTAAAAAATAATAATTAGCATTAAAAAAAACACACATCAATAGTTTAAAAAAAAACAAAACAAAACAAAAACTCTTTATTCCTCAATTTAAAAAGTAATTAATTAATTTTTAAAAACAAAAATACTCAAATCATTTTCTTCTTTTTCTTAATATTCATTCAGGTGATTATGCCTCACAAATTAAATGATTAATTCCTCATGTGAGTCAAGTCTAATATTTAACGCAATCCAAACCACCATAGCAAGATCCAATATTCAACATCACATGAATAACCCAAATTTTCATGGCAACCTAGAATCAGATCCCACGTTTTCTCGCCAACCAAACAACATCACAGAAAATCATTTGGAAACCATACAATAAACAAAATTTCCCCTTATTTTATAAGGAAACAAACAATAAACAAAAATCAAACCAATTCAAGCCCTGTTTGCTTGCTAAGAAGAATAAAGAATCAAAGATCCAAACTTTCACTTCATTTTCTCGAGAACCAAACAAATCCAAAAAAAAGGAATCAAAGAAAATCGAGATGGATAGAGTTTCCTCCATTGGCCAAGTGGAAAAGAGCCATATTGATTGGGTGTGGGGGCATTGATTGAAAAGGTGGTGGACTGTTTCTTCCTCAGAGTTGTAGAGAATGCAGGTTTTTTCTATGGATGGTATGCAGGATGACAAGGTGCTCTTTGTGGGGAGGATATCCCATGTTGTTTTCCATAGCATCAGTTTGAGACAGGCACAAATTTTTGCATTCCATAAAGAGTTCCATTCTTTGTTGGAGAGTGGAATTGTATCCTCCATGCTTGGATTTAAATCAATGAAGAAGGCATATTTTGTAGTAAATTTACCATTGCTGTTTGGTACCCATTTGTGGCTATCAAATGGGTGTGTATCAGATAGGTGGAACACATATTTCACTCATAATATAATATTATAATATTAACACTATTTTATACCCATCTCTATAATTGAATAGGGGTCACACTTAGGTCCCGTTACGGACCAGTGTTGATTTTAGTACAATATGTGTTTTGTAATAAATATTGTATCTGTAATGGTACATGTGTGTTTATTATTGTAAAAATAAAATGTGTGAATTCTACTAACATTGGTGATATTGTGATATACTTAAATTTATAATAAATTACACACATTTTACCACAATGGACAAATATTTTATCACAAAACACACACATATTACAATATTTGACATATGCAACAGGATGGTCTCATAGCGGGACCTAAGTATTTCTGAAATGTAGGTCTTATACACACATTTTATCAAAAAACACACGTGTATTACAATTATAGAAGTACCTAGTACTCATGCTGGTGGGCATACTGGATGCATTAGTGGGGGTTCAAAATGAAAATCAAACTAACTGTCACATCTCACAATGCACTTTGATTTATCATTGGGCAAATAGGGTTTGAAAGCTCTTTCAACATAATCAAGGATTAAAAATTGTATAATGAGTCAAGGAAATGTGAGTCATGGCTAAAAGCAAGGACTTTTATTCCTTACTCCAAAACTTTTGAAGAAAACCAATTGGCAACCATCTACATTAACAACTCTGAAATCATAACCAGAAATTGGTAAAAAAGAAAAAACATTTATTACAAGCAGAAGAAACTAAAGAACAGAGGTGTAATATAAAGGTTCAATTGAGAGACATTGAATTGCCCACTTTGCTTATGAACAAGTCAATTTGTTTTGGTGTATATACGTCAGAATGAAACTAAATAGGGAGAGAGAGAGAGAACCCCCTAATTGCTTATTATTAAGTTTAGGGTCTAACCTCCTAAAACTGTTAGCCCTGGAAATCTCCCAAAACCGATGCACCACATTGAACCCTATAGCAACAAAGTGATCAATTATAATTTACGGCATAATTTAACTAGTAAGAGTTTACCAAAAGGGGAAGTAGAATAACTTACAAACAAATTAAGTCTAAGGTAGTCTTTTGGTTTTAATAGCATGGATGCACCACCCGCAAAGTGTAAAGTAATTGAAGGAAATTTCTTGGATACACTGAATAAAAGACAAACTTTCATTTAGTCTAAGGAAAATAAAATGATTGTAAGACTAAAGAACTTTTTGGAAGACATTAAAGAAATATAAGTTCATTATTTGAAACATAAAGTTATTGAACAAATCTGGTGGAGACTTTATAACATTGGTCTTTTTTAGAAATGATGGGAGTTGCGAATTTTTTAACATGGGCAGTTATATTTGCACATTCCATAAAAACTCAGGTAAAGACGGAATTGTTTAACATTGGTTGTTAATTGAAGGCATATGACCAACACATTTGGTGCGAGTCATTGTGAGGAAAACTGTGAAATAAAAGACATATGACCAATCCCTAGACCCATAATGCCCTCCATTGGGTAAGCGAATTCGCTAGATTCGAAGGTGCTGCACCTGCATGTATCCATAATCCATCATCACTATTGAATCAAGAAAATCCAAAAAAGTGCTAAGTAAAAAAAAAAAAAAAAATTTGATTTTGATGTCATACCAAAAAAGAATGGTTGCTGAAAAGTTAGCAACCGATAATTCCCTCCATTGGGTAAGCGAATTCGCCAGATTCGAAGGTGTTGAACCTGCATGTATCCATAATCCATTATCACTATTGAATCAAGAAAATCCAAAAAGCTGCTAAGTAAAAAAAAAAAAAAAAAAAAAGGTTAAATACATTGTTGGTTCCTAGCGTTTACCAAAGTTGCACGTTTGGTCCCTAACATTTTAAAATCGTGCATCATAGGTCCTTCCGTTAGTCTCCGCTAATGGATTGATGACATAACTAATTTTTAATTGAGGTGTTATTTATTTTCATTTACAATTAGGATGACATAGTATACTCATTTAAAATCAACCCAACCCGAATTGAAATAAACCCAATTCTAATTATACCCGAATTAAAATCAAACCTAAAATTAAACCCAACTCTCTTCTCCCACCTTATCGCTCTCACCTCTGAAACTAACATAGCAAACAACTGGTACTCCAACACCATTCGTTTTATTAACGCGTCAAATACCACTGTCTACTGTCATTTTCCACCCACTCCCACTCACATAAAACATCCCACCGTTTCTTAAAAGTAGGGAAAAACCATCAAATATTCCTCTCGGAAAAGAAAAACAAAGAAACAACTAATTGTCTCGTAGATTATTAAGTATTAACCTTTATAATACTCCAGATAGCAAACTACTGGACTCCGACACCATTCATTTTATTAACGCGTCAAAAACCACAAACAAGTTATTTCTTTGTTGCAAACTTGCAATGTTAGTTTCACTGAGATGAAGATGGTGGTTTTGTTACTATAAAAAGAGATTGAGTTTAATTTTAGGACAAAATTTGGCTACAAACCGGTCTATAGCCCAATGCTACAGACTGAACAGATGTCATCATTTTAAAGTGGACACTTGTTCTTCATCATGTGCATTGCACATGACCTTTAATAGAAGGGAATTAATATTAACCCCGTTACTCTCTCTCCCCTCCAACTGTCTCTCTTTGTCCTTCTCTCTCTCTCTTATGTTCTCAGTCCAACCGAGCTTCACCCCTTCCCCAATCTATCTCTAATTCGGTCCTTCGTGGCTGATTTCCTCAAGCTCGACCTCTCTCTCTCTCTCAATCTCGTTCTCTCTCCTCAAACTCTCTCTCTCATAGACACAGAGACCTACGAGGGTCTCCATGGCTGGAGCTTCACAACTCCTCACAGCCGCTCACCACCTCCATGGTTGGCCCAAGCTCTCTCTCTCAAGCCTAATCTCAAACCCGGGGCCCAAAAGTGGCTTAGTGCCTCTTGGGTCGTTGATCCGTGAGGTGATGACCATGGAGGTATGTGAGGTTTGTAGATCTGTGATTTTGAAGATGGATTTTAGTGAAAGAGGGTGGTAGATCCATGAGGTGGAGATTGTGGGTTTGTTTTTGTTTTTGTTTTTATTGTGTGTGCCGTGTACCGGCAGGTGGCCGGCGGCATTGCCGTGGGTTTGATGGGTTGTTGGGATTGCGTGGGTTTTGCCTTGTGTTTCTAGATGGAGCTCAGCCTTGATTTTTTTCTTTGATGAAGATGTTGGTGGTTGGGGTGAACATGGTGGGGCTTTGGTAAGTGGTAAGCCAAACCAGAGGAGAGAGAAAACAAAGGAGAGAGAGAGAGACACTCTGATGGAAGAGAGAGAAAATGGAGGGTGGAGTTAACGTGGGGTTAAGGGTGTTAAGTGAGGTTAAGTTGGTCACGTGCATGGCACATGATTAGGACAGTTGTCTACCTTAAAATTGTGACACCTATTTGGTCTGTAGCAAGGGCTGTAGACCAGTTTGTAGCCAAACTCTGTCCTTAATTTTAGGTTTGATTTCAAATCGGGTTTATTTCAGTTTGGGTTGGGTTGATTTTAAATGGGTATGCCATGTCAAATCATAGTTGTAAATGAAAGAAAAATATCACCTCAATAAAAAATTAGCCACGTCATCAATCTGTTAGCCACGTATACACAAAGTTAAAGGAGATTAACGGAAAACCAATGGTGCACGATTTTGAAATGTTATGGACCATTTATGCTCGTTTTAAACGTTAGGGATCAAACGTGGAATTTGGATAAACGTTAGGGATCAACAGTGTATTTAACCAAAAAAATTTGATTTTGATGTCATACCCAAAAAGAATGGTTGCCGAAAAGTTAGCAACTGATTTGATGACATCATACACTAAAAAACCAGTAGTATTACTTCTATCTGAATAGATTACGAAGTATCCACAGTTATGCCCGGGGAAACAAAAGCAGGTATTGCAAGTCATGCATGAGGCACTTGAACATGGGACCAATGTAGCTGTCGATGATTTTGTGGCATCGAAGACATTCCGAGCTTGCAAAAACATAAAAAGAAAATATATAAGGATTTAATTGCATGTTAAAGAATGAAAGGATAATTACAAAAACAATTTAAAAGAGACATGCAGAATCTAACCGCACGTAAAGTAGACTTGTAAGGAACCCACAAAATGTCACTCTCGGTATCAATAAGAAGTTTGAATTCTTGGGGAGGAGATCCCAAATAAACTTTTGTATAATAAATCCTAAACAAAAAATCATGAACTCAATACTAGCTTACCCAAAAAATGATTTAAAATAAAAAATCAATCAATTATACCCAGGACCTAAAGAATCAGAGGAACCTTCCAACGTGAAGTTTAAGCCAAAGATACGATGACATTGCATCACAGAGAGTGCAGTTAAGGCCAGTAGCAATCTTGTGACTGCTCCTATTTCGGTGGAGGCGGTAGTTGAGAATGAGAGGGAGGGAGAGTAATTTTGAGTTGAGAGAAAGGGGGAATGGTTCTGAGTTGTGAGAGTGGCTAAGTTGCCGTGGTGGTTCTAAGTAGCTTATAGGGGCTCTTAAATAAGCGATCCATCTTCTCTCCCCAATCTAACTCTTTTAATCAAAATACCAAATACAGAAATCGGAACTTTCTATCTTCTTTGTTCAAAACTGACACTACAAGTTAAAACCCCTATTATAACAAAAAAATTCGTTGCAAAAAGTCAATTTTCGTTGCAATAGACGACAAAAAGTCGATGCGAGCCGTTGCAATATACTCCGATGCAATAAGTTATTGCAACAACACTTTTGTTGCAATAAACTGTAGTTATTGCAACGACAAAATCGATGCATACATAATTTATTGTTGTAATAAAATCCTATTGCAACAACAATTTCCTGGCAATACATGTATTAAATAATTTTCAAAAATTTATTGCAACAATATTCTCGCTGTAATAAGTTATTCCTTCAATAATTTCGTTGCAATAGACTACAAAGTAATTGGTATTAATTTATTACAACAACATTCTCGTTGTAATAAGTTATTGTTTCAATGATTTCATTGCAATAAACTATGAAAATAATTTGTAGCTAGCTATTACAATGACATTCTCGTTGTAATAAGTTATTGCTTCAGTAATTTTGTTGCAATAGACGATGAAAATAATTGTTGCTAGCTATTACAACGACATTATTGTTATAATAAGTTATTGCTTTAGCAATTTGTTGCAATAGGCTACAAAGTAATTGATATTAATTTATTACAATGAATTTTTCATTGTAATAAGATATTGCTTCAGCATTGCAATAGATAGAGTTTTATTTTTTATTTTTTAATAATTGCTTTTAATTGTCTTTTAACCTATTCTACAATATAAATGCATATTTTGCTCTTTAATCTGTTTTACATGCAAAATAAAATATATACAACCTCAATCCAAAAGTCAAAGTACTTCATTATATACAAATAAATACAAATTCAAAAGTACTATACACAAATTTCCCCTTTTAATTCAAAAATAAATACAGCTTATAAGAACAATTTTTTTTTTTAATCTAACCCAAAACACAAAAATAGATACAACGAGTTTATATTCAAACACATATTCAAAAGTATGTACAAATCTTCCCTTTTAGGCTTCAAAGCTTTTCTTCCAAAAAGTGCAATCCATGCAATATTCACCACATACCTTCTTGGTTTCGTTCCTATAAATGTTTTTGAAAAAATAACAAAAATAATATAAAGTCCCTTATATATGTCATTTCTACACAATAAAACCATCACCAATATACTCACCATTACTACTAACACCAATATACACCATTACCATTACTACACAATGACACAAACACCAAGATACATCATTACTGCAAAATTAATGACAACACCAAAATACACCATTAAAACTCAATTTACATTTTTCTATATAAACACTTATTTATTTCTATGTAAACACTTATTTACTATTAAATTAATAAAACAACTCAAAATATGAAATACTTGGCCAAAAGTAGATGGGTTTTTTAGGTAAAGCAAGTTGAAAAATACTCACCTTAGTTGATTTTATTGAGCGTTGGGGGAGATAATATTAGAACTCAAAGCAGTAGTGGTAGTTATGCTAGCGAGAGTACCTAAAAAAGAAAAAGATAACCTCTTGATTGTAACCAAGATAATAGATGAAGTAGATGCATAACAACTAAAAATCTTAGAGTTTAATGTGTTACATAGCGGCAAGAGCAAGACAAAATCAAGGGAGGCCAAGACCAAGAACGGCGCCGTGAATTGAGGTGGTGATCTATTTCAGGCGGTGTTGTTGGGCTTCCATTCCTCGGCCATTAAAGGGTGGGTTTTGAACGAGAGAAAATTTTGGGATATTAATTATTAATTTTAGAGTTTTGGATTTTGAATTAGAGATTTATGTAGTAAGGAGAAGTGGGGCTTGGTTTGATTTGAATAGAATTGGGTTTTGGTAGCAATTTGTTTGATTTGATTTGAGTATGGTTGAAATGGAAGTATTGTAGGTGAAACGGTGTTGCTGGGTTTCTTTCTTTTGGTTCTCGGGCTCAGAGAGTTCTGTTCTCTCTCTCTCTTTTTTTTTTTAGCTCACTTAAAGTGAAACGGTGCGTATGGTTTAACCCCAAGAGTTAACACTGTGAATGTCTATTGGTGTTGGGGTTCAATTTGTTATCTTTCCAAAACTCTAGGGTTTAATTTGTTACTTTTTAAACTTTGGGGTATAATGGGTTACACACTTACACCCTCAAAACTATAGGGTTTAAAATGTAAGTTTCCCTACTTTTAATTACACCTAAAATCTAAAGAAGAGTATTATTGAAATTTCAATATGGAACCACATATCCAAACAATAACAAATACAAGAAATTGTTAGAAGGATTGGATTAGATTAGCAAACCATCACATATTGAGTAGGAAATTTTAGGTTCAAGCAACTACAAAGAAGATAAGAACAAGCATAAGCTCTCAAGAATCAATGCGTGATGAGCCGAAAAAAGAGAACATTAAAGCAGAGAATATTTAAAAAAAAAACTACAAAACTACTTATACAACTCAAAGTTATCAGTCACTCTTAGCAAAAAATAAAAAATAAAAACTCAAAGTTATCACTCACTGCAACTGCTCTAAGAAATCAATGAGTGCAATTGCTCTAACAGAATCCACACCTTTTTGTTAGGGGAAGGGGGTTTGAGTGTTGTGTGGGTGTCTGTGTAGTAGGGGGACTGAGATAGGTAATCTGACCTCTTTGTTTACAAAGATAAGTAAAAGACCAAACTTAACACCTCAAAGAAACTTTTCAATCTAATAGAACCCTTAGAAAACCGTTCATTCATAAAAAGTTAAAAACCCATAATATATATATATATATCCAAAAAGATTCATACATCTATTTGCTAAACCAGGTGTATACTTCATAGATCTATTTGCAGAAAGCCCAAATTACTTTCTCTAAGCTTTGGCAAGTAGCTTGCTACAATTACTTTCAGGAAAAGAAAAAAAATCCTATCATGCTATCATGCTATATGAAAAATAATAATAATAACTTTTTAAACATGCATTATCAATACAAAACTCTTGCATATTTTAAGATTTATAAGGGACACTAATTTTAATTTGATATAATCATTATATAATTCACACATATTCCAATTTAAAAAATAAAAATAAAAAACTGATCTTGAAAGAAGGCTTGAAGAAGTCTTTCCACTGTGGTTTAATTTTGATAGGTTTAGAAGGAAAAGGTGATCTGACAACACATATGGGATGAGAAAGGTAATTTGAAGAAGAAGAAGCTACAGATCATTAAACAAAACAGTGGGGAAGACAAACTTTCAGATAAGTTATACCAAACAGATAGGAGAAAATTAGATTTCATTCAACCAAAACAAATCACATCTCCCATCAACCAAATCCTTAGGTCTAAGTGTCTAATATTGCACTTCGAACCTGAAGCGATGTTATAATTTATTTTCATGTATATACGTAATGGTAAACCTCAATTTTTTATTTTTTTTGAGCATGTAATGATTGAAATTTTAATAAAACTTTTCTATTTACTTTTAAAAATTAAATTAAAAAGAACATCTGAACACGCGTGTAGATTGTGTGTGAAGAAGTTGATTTATATTAAATATCAACATTTCCATATTGATGTTGATTTTTTTTATTGTTTAATATATATATATATAACAATAATAAAATCATTTTAAATTATAATAAAATGACAAAAATACTTTTTATTATTATTTTTTAGGCTAAGTGAATGAAGGAATATTATGAATGAATCTCCTCCATTATATATTTTTCTTGAAAACATAGTTAAAAAGAAAATACTAAATATATTAAATGATTAATTAGTTGTTTTTAAATTTATATCTTATAAAATTATATTAAGATAGTATAAATATGCTACTATATCTATACTATAATGTAAAACCGAAGCTTTTTGACTTTTGGTTGACCTCATCATGTTGCGCTACATAAACTTTTGAAATCTCACAATTTTACACCTCATTATTTTAATATATATTTTCTAATTGAATTTAAATTTTATTCTATTATTAAACCTTCCATTAGAATTTTGACACATCATATTTTCTTTAATATAAGAATATATTATTCCATATATAAAACACAATCATAATTAATGTCTAATACTAAACATATATTCCATATATAAACACAATATAAATATCTTTTAATAATAATCATAATTATCAATTTTCATCAAGATTTTTAGAGTTCCTTTTTTTTTTCTTATGTATTTCATTTAATTTTGTTGCTGGCAATGGAGAAAGATGGATGGATTTGTTATAATGAAACCATGTGAGCTTGAAATGAGTTATGAAAATTATTTAGGTTTGATCATATAATCATGTGTCCATGTATTTATTTGTCCTTCTTCTTATTTTAAGTATCCTTTATTTTATTTTTGGATGGAAACATGATCCATATGGTAAATATAAACATGAATCGTGTTTTATAAAAATTGGACTATATTCAACTTATGCCAAAAGAAAAATTACATTATATTAAATTTTAATTATCCTATAGTAAATACTTTCTTAGTTATTTTTTTAAACCAAAAAGTAGGATCTATCTAAATCCGATTCGTAAAGTCTCTTTATCGATCTTGCCTATAACATTTTGAACTACAAAAAAAAAAAAAAATCAAAAATAAGGTAAAAGGAATCAAAATTAATTTAGATTTTATTTTCAATAATTTTCCTGTGCATCGCACAGGTTTGCGACTAGTTAAATATAATAAAAGAAATATTTACATGAGATAGGTTCAAGTTACACCCGGTGTAACTCTTAAGAAGTTACACCTTTTTTAGACTGTTGATATATAATAGATCCTACGGTAGAGGTGATTTGTTCTTATACTTCATTAATTATCTCCTCTTTTCTCTCCCTCCCTCTTCTACTTTACCTAAATTCTCTACTTTTTCTCTTTCCTCTCTCTCTCAGTCCATTTCTATTAAAACTACTCTTTCTCGTCCTCACCGTTGTCAATCATCTCCAAATAGATATAGAAATGATATAAAATAAAAATAACAGAGAATTTTTTTTTGGGCTGAATATCAAAATCTATTAGAAGCAGAAAAAGAAAAAAAAGAAAGAAAAAAAGCATAGAATGAAGAAGTAAATGGCGATGCCTTTTCCATGGCAGTGGTAAAGATGGGATTTATTTGCATTGTTGTTGTGGCAGCATCATCATCAAACCAATAACACTAACAAAGAAGGCTTTTGTAACACTTGTACCTGAACACTTGTACCAGCTGAAATGATCATATATGACTTGGAAAATACTCTTAAGAAGGCTTTTGTAATGGAAAGTCAAATACTCCAAGGTACGGAAAATAATGAAATGAATCTACATCAACCCTTGGCAGCTCATTCAGATGGATTAGATGAAGTACAAGATTGCTCTCCTAATGTTCTGTTGAATATAAAAGATCCGCATATATCACAAACCAAAGGTCGAAAGAAGAGTACCGAGAAACAAAGTCATAATGGAAGATTTAAAAGTGGTCTTGAAATGTCTTTAGCTTGTAAAATAGTGAAAAGACGAGCTTGTCTAGTTTGTGGGGAACATGGCCATAATCGTTGCACTTGTAAACAATATAAAGGCGAAGGAAGTGATCACCAAGATGGAGAAAACACCACAACATTCAATGGCAATAACATTGATGATTCATCATGAAGTAAGTGATCACTAAGTAGTTGCATCGATCTTTATTTCTTTTGAAAAAAACTACTATTTTTTTTTTAGTTTAGGTTCTTGTGTTCCAATTTTATACTTATTGTAATTTTTGTTTTCCTCTTCTAGGTGGGTATGTATGACTGAAGAGAATCATGGAATGAATTTACTTGAAGAAATTTAGCTATACAACGGGTTCAAGTAATTGGAGCATAGATAATTATGTTTTTTGATTATGCAATGTGAAGGAGCTGAGTTGTTATTCCTCAAGCCATGTTTATGACAGTGGATTTGTAAACATTATTTTTTGTTTTATGTTATGCATGATGACTTTTTGGGATGTAAGAACTAAAAGGGGCCATAAGTTTGACAGATAATGAACACCCACGTTAAGGCAACTCCATCCATGTTGTAATGTTGGGTTGATGCATTTGTTTTTGTATTTGAACAAGCATTGTTCTTTGTTTTTGTTGTTTCCAAATTGTTATGGTTGTGTGCATCTGTGTGTCTGCACTTTTGCTCAATGTGGCTACATAGTGATTTTGCTTTATTATTGCCTATGTTGTTAATAGATATCAAGTATCTAAGTTCCCTGGATTAGTTTATTATTTTATATTAATATATTTGGATTTCCCTGAATTTTTGGATTAGTTTATAATTTTTCGCGTAATCTCATATATGATTACAGGTACAAGTGGTGTGGATCACTCTTAATCTCTGATTTAGCCATAAGTGTGGTTAATGATTTAGTATTTCACTTGTTCTAATATTTCTATATTAACTCATTTTATTATTTTGGCAAATGGCAAAAGCTTATGTTGCTGTAATTGACTCTGGCTACTATCAACTCATTAGCCACTGGTATAACTCTATCAAAGAAAGCTTAGGAAATATTATTAGTCGATATTTTTTAAAAATGTGGTGACAGAAGTCAGGAAAACCAAATTTCAAAACGTATCACTATATATGATTTGTGGGGTAAAGTAGTTCATTTGGAAGTAGTGAAGAAAAAGGGAAAGGAGCATAAGAAAATCAACTTCAGCAAGAAAGTATGTTAACAATGAACAGAAGATGTTGGAGCAATTTGGGTAAGGATTTCATGGAAGTTCATTTGAATGAACTGCATTGCATTTTGAAGCCAACAAATTGTGATTTAATATGGCAAGTTATTCTTTTAATTCAGGGGCAAAAACTTTATTTTTAAAAATGAAGGCTGTTTCAAGAATGAAGATTCTGATTGCTTTGTTCTAGATCATGTTGAGCATGATAGGCCTGACGTAATTATTCGATACTCTCATTTCTTATTTCTTTTGTTTGTTTTTTCGTGTCTGATCGTTGATGTTAACTCTTCCGTAAATACATAAGGAGCGCCAACAACATAGATTTTGTTTGTCCAGCGCTTCACTTCGGTATGGTCTAGTACTGTAAAGTACTATGGACATATAAGTTTGAGTAATCTGCAACACATAAATCAGGTGTGCAGTGTAGTATTTATATTGATGGTTCAGTACAGCATAAAGAGTTGGAGTGGAACTCTTATTCTATTATTTACAGAGATTTAGTTATAACCAACTATCTATCTACAAGCATGAGGTAAGACAAGTTTATCCACAACCCAAGGTATGTTGATCTGCTGGCTGTGAGGTCTTTGTGTTGATCTGATTTTGTTGTTGCTGTGAATTGTCCTTAACACCCCCCCTCAAGCCCAATGGTAGAGGAACAACATTGAGCTTGGTTCGTAAAAGAGCAAAACGGGCTGTGGACAGTGGCTTAGTGAAGATGTCAGCCACTTGATCTTTACTGGAGAGAAAACGAATGTCAATAGTTCGAGAAGCAACCATGTCTCGGACAAAATGAAAATCAATTTCGACATGCTTAGTCCGAGCATGAAAGACTGGATTAGAGGACAAGTATGTGGCACCAATATTGTCACACCATATTATAGGTGGAGATTGAAGGGAGACACCAAGTTCTGATAAAAGTGTTGTAAACCATTTAATCTCAGCTGCTGTATTGGCAAGTGCTTTGTACTCAGCTTCCGTGCTTGATCTTGCAACTGTAGCTTGTTTCTTGCAGCTCCAAGAGACTAAGTTAGACCCCAGAAAGATACAATAACCACCAGTAGATCGGCGATCATCACGATCACCAGCCCAGTCGGCATCTGTAAAGCCTTGAAGAACAGTGGTGGAAGAAGGTTGAATGCGAAGGCCAAAATGAATAGTTTGTTTCAGGTAGCGGAGGAGACGTTTGACGGATTGCCAATGGAGTGTAGTTGGATTGTGCATGAACTGAGAGAGTTTGTTGACAGAGAACGCAATGTCAGGTCGTGTGATGGAAAGGTATTGGAGTGCACCAACAGTGCTGCGATAGAGTGTGGGGTCATCACAGGGATCACCATCAAGAATAGAGAGGTGAGTGGAGGAGGCCATGGGGGAGCTAACAGGTTTAGCTTCAGACATTTTTGTACGGGTGAGAATGTCGAGAATGTATTTCTTTTGTGACAGTAAAACACCTGGAGTGGAAGGCACAACCTCAATACCCAAAAAATAGTTCAAGCCACCCAAATCCTTCACGGCAAATTCAGATCCAAGGTGATGAAGAAGAGAAGTCAATCGCAGAGGCTTGTGAACTTGTGATAATAATATCATCAACATAAATAAGAAAATACATAGTGTAATCCGTGTGATGATAAATTAATAAAGAAGAGTCAGACTGTGAGGCAGTGAAGCCAAAATGAAGCAACCAGGTGGTCAGTCGTGAAAACCAAGCTCTCGGAGCCTGTTTCAGGCCATAGAGTGCCTTTGAAGCTGAAGCTTACAGACATGGTTGGGAAACTGTGGATGGTTAAAACCTGGAGGTTAGGTCATGTAGACCTCCTCTGATAAACACCCATGGAGAAAAGCATTTTGCACATCAAGTTGTCTCACAAACCAATTTTTAGAGAGTGCAAGAGATAAGACAGTGCGTACCGTTGTGGGTTTGACAACCGGACTGAAGGTCTCAGTGTAGTCGATCCCGGGTTGCTGGTGAAAGCCTTTTGCAACTAAACGGGCTTTGTAGCGTTCGATTGAACCATCAGCTCTGCGTTTAACACGAAACACCCATTTACAGCCGACTAGATTACGAGCTTGAGGACTTGGAACAAGAGTCCATGTCTGATTCTTGAGGAGAGCATCAAATTCGGTGTTCATGGCCTCACGCCATTGTGGGATCTTCACTGCTGAGGAATAGCATGTAGGCTCAGAGAGAGAGTGATCATTTTCGGCGAGAAGGGCATGGTGAAGGGGATAACGCACGGTACCGTCATGGAACTGTTTGGGTTTGGAGATGTTGGCTTTGGATCGGGTGACCATGGGATGGGAGCTTGCAATTGGAGTAGGAGATTGGGGAGGAAGGGACGGACTTGATGTTGGGTGGGACGGTGCTGTTATGGAAATAGCAGGGGCGGCTGAACTGATTGGGTGAGACGGTGCTGTTGTGGAGATGTCAGAGGCAGCTGGACTGATTGGGGAAGAAGGAGAAGGGATTATGTGAGGGGATGGGTTATTGGGCTGGGCTTGGTGTGAAAGAGTGGGATTTATAATTAGAGGAAGGCCTGGAGGAGTAGAGGCGGGTTGGACTGGTTCAATGGGTATTGGAGGCCCACTTTGGAATGGAAAAATATTTTCCTCAAAGATGACATCATGAGATATGTAAATTCGGCCTGAGGGGTGATGAAGACATTTGTAACCTTTATGAAGAGGACTATAGCCAAGAAAAATACAGCGGAAAGAGCGGGGTTGTAGTTTATGTTTGTTGTAGGGACATAAGTTTGGCCAACAAGCACACCCAAAAACTTTGAGAAAGGGATAATTGGGTTTGGAATGGAAGAGAGTTTCATAAGGAGTGTTGTAATTTAGGAGTGGGGTGGGAAGGCGGTTTATTAGGTAACAGGCAGTGGAGAAAGCATCATCCCAGTATTGGAGGGGAACATGGGCATGGGAGAGGAGGGCAAGACCAGTTTCAACGATATGACGGTGTTTACGTTCAATGACACCATTTTGTTGATGAGTATGAGGACATGATAGGCGATGTGTGATGCCAAGAGAATTAAAAAATTTGGGAAGAGTGCGAAATTCGCCTCCCCAATCAGATTGGACATATTTGATTTTGCAATCAAAAAGTCGTTCAACTTGTTTTTGAAACGTAACAAAAATAGAGAAAACATCGCTTTTACATATCATAGGAAAAAGCCAAAGATATCGACTATAAGCATCTAAGAATGAGACATAATATTTAAATCCATTAGTCGAAATAATAGGGGATGGACCCCATACATCAGTGTAAATTAATTCTAGAGGATTGTTTACACGAGTAGGGGATGGGGAAAAAGCTAACTGTTTGCTTTTGGAAGAGAGACAGGCAGGACAAGACATTTGTCCATTATTTTCCTTAACAACTGGAAGACTAAATTTGGAGAGAATCCTAGACATGATTTTGAAGGCTAGGTGTCCCAATCTGGATTGCCAACGATCAATGGAAGTGCGTTCACCAATGAAAGCAAGTGGACTGGTGGAGGGGGATGACATGGTGAATGCATAAAGACCATGTTTACTCGGACCTTTGTGGAGGAGTTTCTTTGTTGGCCGGTCCTTGATAAGAAAATAAGAAGGATGAAATTCCATGAAGGTGTTAGTGTCACGAGTGAATTTTTGAACAGATATAAGATTTTTTGTAATTTCAGGAACATGTAAAACTTTGTTTAAAAGAAAGGAAGAATTTGGAGTGGAAAGGGTAGTAGTACCAATGTGTGCAACAGAGAGCCCCTTACCATTGCCAACCCGTATTTGATCTGGGCCTAAGTATTCCTCAGAGTGAATATTAAGATTTTCAAGGTCTGATGTGAGGTGGTTGGTTGCACCTGTGTCAGTGTACCAATTGGGGTCATGAGGAGCCTGTTGAGTACTGAAATAGGCTTGCATAGCAGCAGAGCGCTCACTATAATAAGCGTTGTCGAAGCGATGATAACAGTGAAGAGCAACATGGCCAATACGATTGCACACTTGACAAACTGGGCGAGCATCATTGGGAGAGTTCCTGCCATGCCCCCTGCCACGATTAGATTTAAAGGAGGGAGAGGTGGAGTTGCCGCGACCAGTGGATGGGGAGGGGTAATTGCGTCCTCCTCGACCATTACGAGAAGAGGGGCTACGGGAAACATAATTTGCACTGGCAGTCTCGAGAGAAACAGGGGCTTGACTCTTTTTAAGCCGAATCTCATGATTAAGAAGATGCCCATAGAGATAATCAAGAGTAATGGGCTCGGTTCGCTGTTGAACGGAGGTGACAAAGGAGTCATATTCGGGTCCAAGTCCAGCCAAAAGGAAAGAGACCAATTGAAATTCAGGTAAAGGTTGGTCAATAGCAGCCAATGTGTCAGCCAAACCGTTGAAGGTATGGAAGAAATCGGCAATGGAGGTGCTTCCTTTTCGGAGAGTAGAGAGCTGGTAATGGATCTGCATAAGGCGAGCCTGAGATTGAGCAGTGAACATACGTTTAAGAGTTGCCCAGAGGTCTCGCGAAGTGGTACACCAGACCACATGAGCGATCACTTTTTCCGAAAGTGAGGAGATTAACGCACTAAGGATGATCTGATCCTGAAGTTGCCATTAAGTGAACTCCGGATTAACAAGAGGCGTGGAGACATCAGCTGACGTTACAGTAAGGATGGGTTGTGGCACGGGATAAGAGCCATCCACAAATTTGAATAGGTGTTGTCCACGAAGATAGGGAACAACTTGAGCTTTCCAGATTAGGTAGTTCTCACGGGTAAGTTTTATGGTGATGAGATGGTGTACTGCTGTGAGGTGGGTGGAATGAGTTTCGGTGTTGGAGGTGAGAGCAGATTGGGCAGTGGATGTAGACATAGTGTTTGACAAAAGGCAGCTGAGAGAAGAGTGGTGAAAAAGGTGAAAAGAAAAAAAGAGGTGACGTGAGTCTTAAAGCTCTGATACCATGTAAAGTACTATGGACATATAAGTTTGAGTAATCTGCAACACATAAATCAGGTGTGCAGTGTAGTATTTATATTGATGGTTCAGTACAGCATAAAGAGTTGGAGTGGAACTCTTATTCTATTATTTACAGAGATTTAGTTATAACCAACTATCTATCTACAAGCATGAGGTAAGACAAGTTTATCCACAACCCAAGGTATGTTGATCTGCTGGCTGTGAGGTCTTTGTGTTGATCTGATTTTGTTGTTGCTGTGAGTTGTCCTTAACAAGTACCATGAAAACAATTTCTTATTTAATTTAACTGTCCCTCGCTCTCTATGGCATCTTTTCATTGTGAAGTTGCCAACAAAATGCGAAGAATGGTTTTTGTATATCACAGAGAAAATGAAGAATGGAAAAAATGTCAGTCTCGGATTTTTATTCCTCTTTGAACGTTTGGGCATCAGTATAAAGGAGAAGATACTGATCCCCCCTCACATGTTTGGGCATCAGTATCTCCCTCACATGTTTGGGCTGATCAAATAATGTTGTGTAGAGTGGTGAACTGAAGGAAAACCAAAAAATATTGCAGCTTAATTAGCATAAGTTTGAATAACTCACAATATAGAGGGGTTAAAAAGGTCATTGGAACTCCTTTGATGTTAGTGTTATTGGTTTGATGATAACGCTGCCACAGCAACAATGCAAATAAATTCCATCTTTACCGTTGCCATGGAAAAGGCATCGCCGTATACTTCTTCATTCTATGCTTCTTTTTTTTTCTTTTTCTACTTCAAATAGATTTTGATATTCAGCCCAAAAAAAAATTCTCTGTTATTTTTATTTTATATCATTTCTATATATATTTGGAGATGATTGACAACAGTGAGGACGAGAAAGAGTAGTTTTAACAGAAATGGATTGAGAGAGAGAGAGGAAAGAGAAAAAGTAGAGAATTTAGGTAAAGTAGAAGAGGGAGGGAGAGAAAAAAGGAGATAATTAATGAAGTGTAAGAATAAATCACCTCTACCGTAGGATCTATTATAAATCAACGGTCTAAAAAAAGGTGTAACTTCTTAAGAGTT
>OU015762.1:17584701-17647201 GCA_907173295.1 Fagus sylvatica | reverse complement strand
GCTTGTAAAAGAAAGAATGACTTAAGGGGTCATGTATTGTAGCAAAGGATAAAGAAAGCAGAAAGAGGCCGGTGGGTTCTCATAGATCTGTAAATTCTAAAACTATAATCAATAGTGTTGTCAAGGGAAGCTAACTAAATAAACTTTTATTTCTTGACATTAGGAAGTTGTAAGCTATTATGCAACAGGTCTGGTTTTGATCCATTAGCTTAATGGTTTTGTTGAATGTAAGGCAATTAATTTTATGAACACAAGCTGTGGAAGTAGATGGTCTACTTTTTTTTTTTATTTTTTATTTTTTCAATTGACCTGTGGAGGTGGTGAAATCAGAATATAAAACAGGCCCATGAAAAGCGTGGCCCAACTCCCTCATTTGCGAAGAAAGAGACAAACTGAATTCGGCCCAAGCCCATAGCAGTAGTAGAGACAACTCCATAAAGAATAATAAGGACAAAATAGAAGATTGTACTTTCTTTAGTTTATTTTATTAATTGTCCCACATTGGAAAGATGGTGTAGAATACAGACACGATGTAATATAAAGTCAAAATCAATCATTAATGAAAATGATCTCTTTTTCTGGAAAATCTGACAAAAGTACTTCTTACTACTTTAAGAAATTAATTGTAGCATCAAACCAACCCACTACAATTGGCGGCGTCTATGGGAAGTACTTTCAAAGATAAAAAATTCTAAAAAAAATGAATAGCCGCATCGAAAAAGTAACCGTATACTTGGGACGAGGGAAGGACCCGATGATAAATTCGGAAGGTGAGCATCCCCTGCTAGAGACCGATCTCTCCTCCAACAACGATAAGAGATGTCCCGAGGGTACACCTTCAGAACAAGCACTCCAAAGGATAATCGTTAGGTTGGAAATCAGGAATGAACGAAAGCCTGAACCATCTCACCGATATCGTAAGCGTTCTAAGACGAACCGAAGAACCAAAGTGGTAGAACCCAAAAGTAGCAGTTCGACCAGTGACCGAACCTGGGACGAAAGAAATGAGGACACTGTGGAGGCACTAAAACAACAGGTCCTTGAATTAAAGAAGAAGTTAAAGAGAAATAAAAACTCCAGGAGATCACAGCACTCTAGCAGGCCAAAGACTAGAAGTAGGCTCGAAAGATCCCTATCATCTGACAGTTCAAGTGCGTCGGTCGGAGAAACTGAGG
Source organism: Fagus sylvatica (assembly GCA_907173295.1). Lineage (NCBI taxonomy): Eukaryota > Viridiplantae > Streptophyta > Magnoliopsida > Fagales > Fagaceae > Fagus > Fagus sylvatica. Next base: position 17,646,026 of record OU015762.1, on the reverse strand, counting down.
AAGAAGAAAGTTCGGATGGGAGAAATAAAGGGGGAAGAAGTTCGGGTAAGGGATCAAGGGGCAACTGGTCCGAATCCCCCTCGATGGCAAGACAGCCATACAGGGAAAGAAGGGAACAAGAAACAGTATGGAAAGCCCTCCACCAAATATCACACTCTCCTTTTTCGAAAGAAATAGAGAGAGCGCATCTGCCAGGAAAGTTTTTCCCCTGGAACTACGTGATGTACGACGGCAGGACCGACCCTATCGGACATATCAGCCATTTTAGACAAAGCATGGCTTTGCACCTTGGCAATGACGCCTTAATGTGCCGAATGTTCCCTTCAAGCTTGGGACCGATGTCCCTCAGATGGTTCAACCGCCTACAATATTCCTCGATTCACTCATGGGATGAATTGGCTGAGGCATTTATCTCCCGGTTCATAACCAATAGCCGAAAGCCAAAGGAGTTCGACGTCCTAATGTCCATGAGAATGAAAGACTCAGAATCGCTGAAGAGTTATTCCTCAAGATACTGGGAAGTATACAACGAGGTAGACGGTGGTACAGAAGACATGGCCATCAAGACCTTCAAGCAGGGTTTAGACCCGGAATCCGAACTAAGACACAGTCTCTCCAAAAGATTGGCAAAAAGTATGAGAGACCTCATGTCACGAATTCAACAATATGTCCGGGTGGAAGAAGACCGAGCAAGAACAAGGGTAACGTCTACACAAAGTCGGCCCCCAAGAAAGCCAGCCAATACGGAGCCAAAAAGAGCCGAACTACCAGCGAAGAATCCTACCCGGTTTCCACGACCAAGGGATTTGGGCAGAGTATATACGGTATTCAATGAAACAATATACCACATCATGGCTGCAATTAAAAATGAACCCTTTTTCATATGGCCAACTCCCCTGGGAGGAGACCCATCGAAGAGAGACCCCAACAAATATTGTTCCTACCATCGAGATAAAGGTCACATGACCGAGAGATGTTACTCGTTGAAATAACACTTGGAAGAACTAGCCAAAGAGAGACATTTACGTCGTTACATAGGAGACGGCTAGAGACAACACTACCATGAAGGACCAACGACTGCCCACAATACTAAGCCCGCCACTCGGGTTATAGAAATGATCCACACATCTCGACCAAAAGGGCAATCATTCGATCGGCTGAGGTCCGATTTGAAGAAAGCTCAACATCTTTGAGAGGTTTTTCAGGTGGCCGAAGGATCGGTTGTATCCAAGAAACCAAGAACTGACTTCCCAAACAATGAACAACAATTCTTCTCGGATGAAGATTTAAGGGATGTGCAGACTCTACACGACGATCCACTAGTAGTCAAACTAAGGATCGGAGACTCGGACGTCAAGCGAGTATTGATAGACCACGGCAGCTGTTTTGAGATAATGTACCCTGACTTGTTCCACGGGCTCGGACTCAAACATTTCGATCTCCAACCCTATAATGCTCCGTTGGTTGGATTCTCTGGGGAAAGTGTTCGGCCAATGGGTCAGATTACAATGACTATTCACACGGGACCGATCAGCTTAGACACTGAATTCCTGGTAATAGATGTGCCATCCCCCTACACGGCAATTATGGGCAAAAGATGGCTACATAGATTAAAGGCCGTACCCTCCTCTCTTCACCAAAAGCTCCGTTTCCCAACAGATTTCGGTATAATGGAGATCAAAGGCGATTAGGTGGCTTCCAAACAATGCATTATGGCCGCCATCAAGCAGAATCCCCCAGGTGCAAAGCAGAAAGGGAAAATAGTGGTGGAATGCTCCAAAGGCTTATAGCAGCTAGGGGGTGTGAAAGACGCATGCATAGAGAAGTCTAATGAAACATATGAACCCGGCGAAGAATTAGAGACAGTGACTTTTTCCTCTGATCCAGAGAAGTATTTTAAGATCGGTCAGGGTTTGAACTCAGATGACCGAACTGAACTAGTGAATTTTCTCACAAGCAACATTGACGTGTTTGCCTGGGACCCATACGAAGTGCTAGGAGTAGATCCCGACTACATTCAACATCGACTAAACGTGGATCCTCACTCCAAACCAGTATAGCAGAAGTCAAGACAATCGGCCCCAGTGCATGCGGAAGTGGTACAGAAGGAAGTAGAAAGATTACTGCAAGTAGGGGCAATAAGGGAGTTACACTACCCCACGTGGCTCTTTAACACTGTGGTTGTAAAGAAGAAAAATGGGAAGTGGAGGGTGTGCGTGGACTTCACTAGCCTAAATCAGGCGTGCCCAAAAGACCCGTTTCCTCTGCCGAAGATTGATCAATTGGTAGATGCAACAGCCGGGCATGACCGAATGAGTTTTCTAGATGCATTTCAAGGATACCATTAGATCGCTTTATCACCCGAAGACCGTGAAAAGACTGCCTTCATTACTCCACTAGGAATCTATTGCTACAAGGTGATGCCGTTCGGTCTGAAGAACGTCGGCGCCACTTATCAACGAATGGTCACCAAAATGTTCAAGGACCAGATAGGAAAGACAATGGAAATTTACATTGATGACATGGTCGTGAAAAGTAAGTTGTCACAAAATCACTTGGAAGATTTGACGGAGACATTCCGGATACTGAGACTACACAAACTAAAATTGAACGCTTCAAAATGCGTGTTTGGGGTCGGCTCTGGAAAGTTCCTAGGTTTCATGGTGTCACACAGGGGCATTGAAGTAAACCTGGATCAGATCAAGGCCATTCAAGAGCTGAGAGCACCGCAAAGTCAAAGAAGTCCAGCGATTAACAGGGATAACCGCGGCATTAAATAGGTTCATATCGAGGTCAGCCGACAGATGCCAACCTTTCTTCCAACTCCTAAAAAATGGGACTACCTTCAAATGGGACGATAGTTGTGTATCAGCTTTTGAAGATCTAAAGAGATATCTCTCTAGCCCTTTGCTTTTGTCAAAACCAGTACCAGGCGAGCCACTCTTCTTGTACTTAGCCGTATCCGAACGAGCTGTCAGTGCCATATTGATTCGAATTAAAGATACCGTCCAATGCCCGGTGTACTATACAAGTAAAACTATGACGGAGGCAGAAACACGCTACCTCCCCCTAGAGAAGGTCGGCCTGGCATTGATCACAGCAGCCAAAAAGCTACCTCAGTATTTCGAAGGTCATACCATTTACGTGGTGACGCAGTACCCGGTGCAAGCCATGTTTCATAAGGCCGACTTCATTGGTCGGATTTGGAAATGGGGTGCAAAGATTGGCACCTTGGACGTAAAATATCTGCCGAGGACCGCCATAAAGGGGCAGATACTAGCCGATTTTGTTGCGGAATTCACACCGACTATGGAACAAAAAGACTTAAACGAGACAACGTTCCAAGAAAATACGCCCGAAGACTCGGGCTGGTGGAAAATATACGTGGATGGGGCCTCTAACGCCAAGGGGTCAGGAACCGGGGTTGTCATAATCACGCCAGATGAGACGATAATCGAACAATCGATTCGTCTTGACTTTAAAACATCTAACAATGAAGCCGAGTATGAAGCGGTCTTGGCCGGATTGAATTCGGCAAAAACATTGGGAGCCCAACAGCTGATTGTCCATTGTGATTCATTGCTGATAGCAAGTCAGATCAACAGGGAATACATGGCTCGAGACGAGCGCATGGCGGCCTATCTGTTGAAGGTTCAACAAACTATGACCAGTTTCCAAATGGTTAGAGTTGAACAGATCGGCCGAAATCTGAACAGTCACGCGGATGCATTGGCAACGTTGGCATCTGTTCTCAGCGCTGATTTCAAACGATTCATACCAATTGAAACCCTTGCAACTCCCAGCATTGCCATGCCTGTCTGCCACATCCACACCATTACGGTCAGTCCATGTTGGATGGATCTCTACGTCCATTACCTTAAAGAAGGTGTCCTACTCGAACAGAAAAGAGAAGCCAAGATTATCAGAAAGAAAGCTGTGAGATTTTGGTTATCAAAAGACTCGAAACTCTACAAACGATCCTCTTCAGGACCCTATCTTTTGTGCGTCCATCCCGACATCGTTCAGGACTTATTATACGAAATACATGAAGGCATCTGTGGAAGTCACACAGGGGGAAGATCTCTGGCACACCGAGCCCTTACCCAAGGATATTGGTGACCCTACATGCAAAAGGATGCTGTGACTTACGTCAAAAAATGCGACAAGTGTCAGAGATTCTCACATTTAGTCCACCAACCGGCCGCTGAACTCCTACCACTAGTAAGTCCATGGCCGTTTGCACAATGGGGCATGGATTTGGTTGTTTCACTCCCTAAACCAACAAGGAATCGACGTTAGCTTATCGTCGCTACGGATTATTTCACGAAGTGGGTTGAAGCCGAACCATTGGCAAACATCAAAGATAAAGATTCGATTAAATTCGTCTAGAAAAATATTATAACCAGGTTCGGAATACCTAAGACTATCATCTTCGATAACGGAACACAGTTCACCAGTAAACCTTTCATGAAGTATTGCTCAGAGCTTGGCATAAGAAACGTTTACAGTTCGCCGACGTATCCTCAAAGCAATGGACAGGCCGAAGCTTCAAACAAAACCGTATTAGATGGGATCAAGAAGAGGCTGGAAGATGCTAAGGGAAGATGGGTAGAAGAATTACCTAATGTCCTATGGACTTTCAGAACCACGCCACGGAGATCAATGGGAGAAACTCCATTCTCATTAGCATATGGCTCAGAAGCAGTCATCCCACTAGAGATCAGCCTTCCCACCCTCAGGACTTCAGAGTGGGAACCAACAAGAAACGATTTGGCTCAGTCCCAAGCGCTGGACCTGCTAGAAGAAAGAAGAGAACAGGCAATGATCAGACTGGCCTCCTATTAACAACAATTGAAAAAGGGATACAACAAGAATGTACGACCGAGATCCTTCCAACAAGGTGACCTGGTCCTCAGAAAGGTTTTGGGTAACACTAAGAACCCAACTAACGGTAAGCTAGGACCCAACTGGGAAGGACTATACTAGGTCCGATCAGTAACCGGAGTAGAAGCTTATCATCTTGAGAACTTAAATTCCATACCTCTACCCCGGCCATGGAATGTTAGCAATCTCCGGAAGTATTTTCATTAGTTTTCTCCTTTTTCTCCCTTCCTTTAAAAAGAGAGGAAAAATGGGGGGATATATATATATGAATTGATATACACGAAGTAGTAGACTCCTGAGTGTAATTGAGAATGCCTATCAAAGATGAATGAGATAAGTCGAAGTGGACGTAGGCCCCTTTGGCCGAACCATGGTAAATCCGTTCTCATTTAGTTAATTTTGTCATTACCTTTTCATTTCTCCACATAAAACTTGACTTAGGCTTCGGTCAACCCTAGAGTTCCTAAGTGCTAAGGTCCAGGATGACTGGCAAGTTAAAAAACAAAAACTTGACTTAGGCTTCGGTCAACCCAAGGGTTTCTAAATGCTAAGGTCCAGGATGACTGGCAAGTTAAAAAACAAAAACTTGACTTAGGCTTCGGTCAACCCAAGGGTTCCTAAGTGCTAAGATCCAGGATGACTGGCAAGTTAAAAAACCAACTTGACTTAGGCTTCGGTCAACCCAAAGGTTCCTAAGTGCTAAGATCTAGGATGACTAGCAAGTTAAAAAACCAACTTGACTTAGGCTTCGGTCAACCCAAGGGTTCCTAACTGCTAAGGTCCAGGATGACTAGCAAGTTAAAAAACAAAAACTTGACTTAGGCTTCGGTCAACCCAAGGGTTCCTAAATGCTAAGGTCCATGATGACTGGTAAGTTAAAAACAAAAACTTGACTTAGGCTTCGGTCAACCCAAGGGTTCCTGAATGCTAAGGTCCAGGATGACTGGCAAGTTAAAAAACCAACTTGACTTAGGCTTCGGTCAACCCAAGGGTTTCTAAGTGCTAAGCTCCAGGATGACTGGTAAGTTAAAAACAAAAACTTGACTTAGGCTTTGGTCAACCCAAGGGTTCCTAAGTGCTAAGATCCAGGATGACTGGCAAGTTAAAAAACCAACTTGACTTAGGCTTCGGTCAACCCAAGGGTTCCTAAGTGCTAAGGTCCAGGACGACTGGCAAGTTAAAAAACCAACTTGACTTAGACTTCGGTCAACCTAAGGGTTCCTAACTGCTAAGGTCTAGGATAACTGGCAAGTTAAAAAACCAACTTGACTTAGACTTCGGTCAACCCAAGGGTTCCTAAGTGCTAAGGTCGAAGAAGACTGGCAAGTTAAAAACAAAAAACTTGACTTGAATTTCGGTCAACCTAAGGGTTCCTAAGCACTAAGGTCCAGGATGGGCAACTTAAAAATACTTGGCAAGTTAGAAATAAAGCTTGACTTAGGCTTCCGCCAACCTAGGGCCTCCTGAGTGCTATGGTCCAAAATGGTTCGAGAGTTTAAAAAGATATACCTTGCAAGCTCATACAATTTAAGTCAAAAGCACATTACAAAATATCAAACTCATAAGAAAGAAATCTTAGATTGGTCCCAAAAGGGAGGAAGTTAAAATACTCACAAGACAAAGATATCAACAGTATAGATTAAAAAGCAAGATCAAATATTGTAGCATTTCCCTCCTTCTTATGAAGGAAACAGGGAACATAAAAAGCTAAAAAAAAAAAAAGGTGGGGGAAATGAAGAAGCCTCGGAAGACTGGGGGACCGACGTCCCAAGTACGGACCCTATGTCGATGGATCGTCTTTGAACAGGCATATCATCACTTGTTTGAGGATTTGGATAAAAAAGAGAGGGAAAATGAATGACTGGAAGACCAACACCTGAGGGTTGGGTAGATGGAACAAAGTTGGAATCGGAAAGAGGGTTAACTAAATGAGGAATTTGAACTTCTTTTTTTCTTGTCAAAGGAATCGCTTGAATTATATCCTCTTGTTCTATTCCAAGCCGAGATACAGTTACTTCGGTCTGTCTGCGATCCTTGATGGTCGGTCATTTTTGAAATGATTGATAAGTAGGTACGTAGCCAAGGAAGAACAAGAGGCCGAACGAGGACGCCCCGCGCCTATCAATAAAGCACGGTTTTTGCAGAAGATGCTCTACAGTCCTCCTCTCCACAAGAGACAGGTTGATCGCCGTAAAATCCTTGTCTGAAAATGGAGAAGAAAGGGAAAACGTAAGCACAAAAAAAAAAACAAAAACAAAAAACAAGAATAAGAAAAGAAAAGAAAAGTTTTATGGAACAGCGGAAGACCTGGTATCCCCGGGGCTAAAGTGCAAGTGGAAGTTGCGGAGTTTTGCCAAGTTCCCTGTAAAAACAAGGAAGTCTTCATCCCGACCCTTACTAGAGTCAGGAAGTCCGGTCACTAGCTTCCTTTCCCAATGACGGGCGACTAAGGTATATTGATCTTTACCGGCCTTTTGTAACCTATATACATATGTTATATCGTGCACGGTGAGTTCTAGGCCGAGCTTTTCCATAAGGACGGTTGTTCCCATTACTATTCTGAAAACGTTGGGAACACATTGAAGGGGACCTAGTCTAAAATGAGTTAAAAACTGGATCAAAAAAGGATGCATGGGTATTCTGACCCCACCCTCAACTATTGCTATTATTGGGAGTATAAGATCTCGGTACTCAAGGAGTGCCAAATCGTCCGAAGAAGCGTACCGAATCTGTACGTCTTCGGGAATATCGTAACATTTTCTAAATTGCTCTATGTTTTGTTCGGTATTCACGAGTTTCTCAAGTCGGCCCATAGCTTTAAAATTCGACAGACCGAAAACACAGAGGAATGGAAGCAAAATATGAAAGTAGAAAAAACTTACAGGCAAAAGGAAAAGCGCTAAGGAGGAAGAAATTTGAGGAAATTTGACTTCGGAACAAGAAGAACTTTCTTATCTCTCTCTCGGAAGCTCAAGGTAAAAAGTGAAAAATGAGGTGGGGTCTTCGCTCTTTTTATACAAGACCGTGGGGCCACTGGCAACCGGGACCCTACCGGTCATGGGTCGGTAAAAGTCCTGAGACTTTTGAATTATGTTTCACGGCCCCCCAAACGTCTCATAATGATTTGATGGTTTGGGGAACACCAAGCGGCGTAATAAATACATTGAGCCGCCATTCATGAACCTGACACGAAATGAAAAGACACCACCATCATGTCTTCATTAATGAAGGCTTACATCGAACTAAAAATGTAAAAGTTCGACCGATCACTTGGAATTTGGGATTTTGACCAACTCCATCAGACCGAACCGTTGTTCGTAAAACCTTTGTAACATGGAATATCGTTGATGTAACCAATCAATATGAACCAAATAACTACTCATGAAGCCTCATCACAGACAAGAAGTATACATCGGTCCATGCATCTCTGACCGAACGCATGCGTCCGAACACGTGCATCCGATTACTCTCCCAGATATGCATCCGAATATGAAAAGACAAACTCGGTAGAAACCAAAGATCGGTCAATATATGAGAATACTAAACAAAAGTAATGGAGTCGAAACTTCTATCCACAAAAATAAGACAAAATAAAACGAAACAGTAGATCAGAGTGTATCGCTTCCCCCCTTCTCATGAAGGAAACAAGGAGCACAAAAAGCCAAGTGTATCATTTCCCCCCTTCTTACGAAGGAAACGGGAAAAAGAAAACAAAACTAAATGAGGTCTATTACATGGGTAAACTTTTCCTAATCATCATCTACATTTACATTGTCCTCTTTATCAGAAGCACTTTTCTCCACATCTTGAACGTCTTCGGTCTGAACTTGCTCCTGATACCTTAAAACTTCAACGGCTTCAGGACCCATAAGATTTCTACAACTTCAGAAACCTTCAAACCCTCAACAATTACCTCTTCAAGATTCTCGGGTGTGCCTAGGTTGAAAGGCTGATATTCCCGACCCAAGGCATATAATTCAGAATTATCATCAACCGCGGCTTTTTCTAGGGCCGAAACCACCCTTTAAGGAAGTGTATGTTGCATTCCCAACCTAGTTGGGACCTCAAAGATTCGGCCGCCTCTTCAAAGCCCTGGTCATAAAAAGCCTGAGCTGCATTCTCAGCGTTTTGTGCCGCTGTCCGAGCTTCAGCCAACTCGGCTCTAAGTTTGTTAATTTCCATCTGGAATCCGCTGGAATGGTTACACTCTCGTTCTAATTTTGTCGAGACCTCCACCAGCTTACATTCAGTTGTTTGAAGCCCTTCCTCGGCAGTTTTGTATTGGCTCTTAACCTCCTGAATTCTGGCAGAAGCCGTCTTTTCAACTTCACACAATCTGTCGTTCTCAATAAGAGAATCGTTGAGAAGACGTTCGGTCTCTATCAACCGAGACCCGACTTCAAAAATTCCTTGGATAGCCTGGAAATAATCATGAAGTTTAAAATAAGAAACAAAAAATAAAAGAAAAGAGGTAGAAGACAAAACTCACCACGACTGAGTCATGCTTCAGATTTTCAATCATCTGCGTTGAGTTACTCCCTTGCCAAGCTCTCATATCCTTGGGGAGGAGAAGAGTCCTCCCAATGGCATCAGCTATCTGTCCGCCCCTAACATCCTTGCTTTTCCAGACCAAATCGTCCTCGTTCACAGGTTGGCCGTCCACATAGAATTCGCAACTCCATGACGTGCTAGTAAATTCCTTTCTGATGTTTACGTTTATGTGAGACATGACCTAGTGGCCTTTTGGGAAGTTCGGCTATTTTTGGCTTTTCCTTTTTTGGGCAGAGACTTGGTCACAGAAGGCTCGGTTTGGAACCGGTGCTTTGTTGTTCCCTTACTCCTTCAACTCTTCCTCCTCTCCCCTTCTTCCTCTTTTTCATAACAGACTCCCTCTCAGAAGAATCCTGGGAGCAAGAGGAAGAGTCAGAAGTCTCAGATCGGCTCTGGGGCAAGCGTCCCGAGCATCGATCCTATGTTGATGGTCCACCTTTGTATAGGCATATTTTCACTTATACTTGGAGTAGGGTTGAAATAAACAGAAGAAATGAGATGCTGGTCAGCCAAAGGATCTACAAACTGGGGTAGTGAATAGAAGTAAAGGTAAAGACATAAAGTGGGGTCTCCCCCTTCTTATATACAACTAGCGGGACCACAGGCAACCAGGGCCCAGTCGGTCATGAGCCGGTAAAAAACCTGAAGCGGAGGAGTAATTTTTTCCTCAATTTGCGATAAATCTTTAAATGATGCAAGACATCTTAGGGGAACGCCAAACGGCGTATTTAATTGGGGCAGACAACTATTTTTAAACCTTAAATTTGAATTGAAGCGATCAACTAACTTCATTGCCCTCATCCAAATGGGTACAACGATAAACCTGAAGGGGCTTATCTTTATTGATCGCCTCAAGGATCCTGGTTCAAGCCGAACGTAGAACTAATGACCGAATTTTATCGCTCTATGGAAGCCAAACGATTCTGTTCCCCATGCGGAATTCTGTAACAATGGACCGAATAATATTTTCTTGGTCTAGCCAAATGACCAATCGTATTCACTTCCGACCATTTTTTGTTTCAGTCGGATTTGAAATTGGCAGATATGTATTTCCCCACTGTTTCGGTCAAATCTCTCTCTTCAACACAAGTAGCGAAGATTTGAAGGGGCAATTGGAGGTGGTGAAATTCAGAAGTATGAAATAGGCCCACAAAAAGGCGTAGCCCAACTTCCCTTCGAACAAAGAGGCAGATTGAGTTCGCCTAAGCCTATACCAGAAGACAGATATTGAGTTCGGCCCAAGCCCATAGCAGTAGTAGAGACGACTCCACAAAGAATAATAAGGACAAAATAGAAGATTGTACTTTTTTTAGTTTATTTTATTAATTGTCCCACATTGGAAAGATGGTGCAGAATACAGACACGATGTAATATAAAGTCAAAATCAATCATTAATGAAAATGATTTTTTTTTCTAGAAAGTCTGACAAAAGTACTTCTTACTACTTTAAGAAATTAATTATAGCATCAAACCGACCCACTACAACCTGTTACAAGGGTGGTTAATTATGACCGAAGAATAAGACATTAGGAAGTGGTAAGCTATTATTATTCGCACCAACTTCATTATAAGAAAATAAATATATAAAGTACCAGCCAATTATTTACAATAGGAAAATTTAGGAGAGAACGTAGAGATTTTTTAAGACTCAATTATCCACAATAAGAAAATTTAAGAGAGAACGTAGAGATTTTTAAGACTTCCAGCCTTGGAGGTCTAACCTTCAATCTTTGCCAGGTCCATTTAGGCTGTTCCCTCATAATTCCTTCTAATAGGATCATGAATTTCCACTTGTTTTAGTGCAGAATTTTCAAATGAAACCCATCAGAATCACGCATGGCTTTACCAGAACTACGATGTGATCTTGATCTTTATCTTCTCTTGTTGTTCAATCGTTCTTGTTCTTGCATAGCAGCAAGGGCTACGATTATGAATTTATCATCAGAGTCAGAGTCAAGAAGAAGCATGATGCGGACAAAATTGAGAGACAGGGGAAGTGAAAATTGAAAATGTTTGAGGTAAATGAAATTAGAGAGAAAAATAATGTTATTTATATTGAAAAATTATTATCGTTTGATATATGAATATGATTGTTGCAACGGTTAAATAAAATAGAGAATTTTTTGAAAAGTGAATATGATATGAGAGGTAACTATCTCATGGCTCCTGAAGATGCATTAACCCCTCAACACAACATTCATTAATCCTTGCTCATGGCTTGGGGTCCATTTGTTAACTACAAAACGTGATTTTTGGCAAAAGCATATATATAGAAAATGAAACTTTGGGCTTCATTCCCAAACATTGGTTTTTTTCAAGGCAATTTTTGTTGTTGCAAATCATGCTTTTTCTCTTAGAAATTTCAAAAAGCACTTTTGTGCTTTCCTAATGGTATTCCAAGTTCCAGTCGGGCACTTGAGCTGCCCTGCCACACTACCAACACACAATCCATTTACAAGGAGAAAAAAATAAGGAACTTCAATGAATTAAAAGTTTCATCCAAGTAGCACCATGCTAGCATAAAATTTAAAAAAGCTAAATTATACTCGACAACACGTCATTGAATTTATATCCTCACAGCAAACACATATCTACCCACCACCTAAATTTTGGAATGAAAAGATCTAGATATTCAACTCTCTTAAGCAAGACATTACAATACAATATCACTGTATAACACCAACGTTGCAAAATCTGGTACAGCATTGCTGCAGCAAATGGAGAATAGGGATTCTACTGGGAACTGAAATCAAGATGGCTATTGAACATGGGGCACGAGATCTTGATGTTCCATCCTCGTCAAAGCAGCAAACTGAGAAAACATGTCTATTAGCAATGGACCAAAAGAATGGGGGACACAACAAGATTCACAGTTATGTTCTTCAGTGCATCTTTCATCATTCAGTAAAGTTGTTATAATCAAAATGAAAGTAAGAATCAAATCCATGAAAAAGGTTGGCCCGCCTTGAACATAATAAACTTTTATTTAAGGATCTTTCAAGTGTCTGTGTCACAGGCATCAATTTTTTTTGTTCATTGTATGATAAATCTTAAATATACATCAGAAAAATTTGAAATATTTCATGTGACAAAAGAGGATCATGATTCACAGAACCATACAAGACCTGATCACCAAGCCGATACCATCATGTGCCCATAATTACACCTAGTATTCGGCAAACTTTTAATTACATGAAATACATTATATCCAGGTCATGTAAGACACCAATCACACCATGCCCAACCAGAAAACAGAGAGCAACACTAATAATCAAGAAACTGATATGTATAATATTTTACATTTTTGAAGGTTGCCTCACTAATAATCATGTGATTGCATTTTATTTATAAATCTACATGGGTTTATAATTATCTGAACTAGAGCTACAAGAGTTTAGAAGTGGAAAATCAACAAATGAAAATGAGCAATTCTATAGCAATACCTACCCACAAACCCCCTTATATTATGTTATATGCTCTCAAACCTAACAACCAAATGGGACAAAAGATAGTGTTTATAGGCAGGATAATTTACGCTGACTGTTGAGCACCATCTTGTTGTATCAACTGAGAATATATGTACTCATCAACCCTCTGCTTTGCCAAATGTACCTGTTAAGCATCCAAAAATTTCAAAAATGAGAACTTTAAAATCTACATATTCATCTCTAAGGAGGAAAAAAAATCTAGTAGTGATGCAGCCAGCTACAAGATGGTTTCATTTTAATTTAATCCCATGTAATTTTAGGAACTGGACATGGGCTTTAGTTTTGGTCTATTGGGTTGTATTATGTGTCTATTATATTAGTGGGTCTTTTATTTATGGGCTTTTAATAGTTATCTATTTTGGGGCTTATTTATCAAAGCCCATGGAGTCTTAGGTCCTGTGAGGCTTACATATCTGTCGTCTATTTATTTATTTATTTGATTGGAAGTTACAAACGCAACCAATGGATTTTGAACCCATGACCTTACCCTCCTCCATTGTTGTTGCAAGTTACATATGTATTTGGCTTACATATCAGTCGTCTATGTATATAGAAGACTGTTTTCCTTTCAAAGGAGAACACATTTTACAAAAAGTTAAGAAGTTTTGAAGCATTTTTTTTTTTTTTTTGCTAAGTGGGGGAGGGAGCCAGAGGGATTTGAACCCAGGTTCTCCTCCTCATGGGCCATATATAAAAATGTGCAATTCATGGTGCAACAAATATAAACCCTAATTCCACATAGATTCCTAATCTTAGCTCACTGCAGACCTTTGAAGAAACTAGCCTACATATCCTCCATTGAAGCTGTCCTATATCAAATTTGGTATCCAAGCTCTGTCCTACAATCAGTGTCTTCATTTCTAGGGAAGAGAGAAAAACGCAATTTTTTTCCCAAGATATCAGAATTTGGCTTTTTCAACAATATAATCAACTTTTTGAATTGTATACAGCATTTCTATATAAATCAAACATTTTTATTACAAGAATCTGTTAAAGAACCATGGAAAACTCATACAAGAGTGCAAGCTCTCCAGATCTCTTATTCCCTTGCTTCACAATAGCACAATTATCCTCGTGCAAGTAAACAGTTCTCAAATAAAACAATGAAAAGGGAGTAATTTTCTGAGCCCTTCTTAGTTCTTGAGAAAATAGATTATCCTTCTGCATGGCTTCCACTTCCCCCCAACTTTTTTCTTGATTTCAACTCTCTAAAATAAAGATATCATACTTCATATTTAAAGAAACCCTTAAATTAAAGAAACCGTGTGGTGAAAGGAGATTAAATCCTTCTATCAGATGGCATTGATTGTCTATAATATTTTCTTCTTTGCATGGTAGAAAATCCACTTGTTATGGGGGTTTGAGAGAGTTAAACTCAGGATCATAAAGCAATTGAACTAATATAATTAGGAAACAACCAATTAAAAAAATGTTTGAAGAACTTTCCAAATCAGAAGACAGATGCCCGCCACCCCCCTCTTATAGACCTAAGTTAGGTCCATCCATTGCCATCACTACCAGTAACCCCAGGAACACACTGCACCATCATGAAGCCCCAGGCCCCTACCTACCCTGTACCTAATGATGGAATGACTTTTAAATTACAGCCATTTTTTCTTGTTAGTCACCTTTTAGGTGATATTTACCAGTAATTATGAATATCACCAAGAAAGATAGATACCTGTTGAGCGCTACCTCCAAATTGAATTTGCCGATGTTTTTGTTCGCCTTTCCCACCAAAAACCTGTAAAAAAACAAACCAATAGAAGCTGAAACAAATTCAATGGAAATGTGCTCTACAGGTAAAACTTAAAGCTATTTATAAAACATCTCATATATAACTAGCAATATGTAATTTTGAACTCCATTCCATATACTAGGAATTTATTTATAACGGTTGGAATTGTCTATATCTAGAAGCTTGAAACCAAGAAATGACAAAAGCACAATATTTCTTATTGGCCAAAATTTGGTGTGAAGTAATGACTAATGGGTCCTTAACAGCAACAGAAAAGAGTAAGTTGCTCCCCTATTACATTCCTAATAATTTAAGATCTGCCTACCTTGATCATTGCTCCAGACTCATTTCTGATCCTTGATATGTTGGAGCCGCACCTGCCGATCAACCCACCAACCAGAGTTTCCGATATCATCATCTCGAAGGTTACATAATCAGCTGCAAGATTGGTTGTCCTAAAGATGATGATGTTATGACAAAATATTAAAACTTGCTAGAACCGCAAAACATGGCAGTTGAATTAATTTGATATGGGAAAATATTCAATAACCTGATGTTGGGTCCAGGTATGGTTGAGGAGGTCTGATTGCTGTATAATTATATGCTGGGCTAATCGAAATCACTTGTCGCGGTGGGTTTTCCCTAAATAACAAGGAATTGATTACCATCATACAATTTAATTTTTTAAAAAGTATTCTAAATAAAAGTCTAACGATAAAGTACTGTAAATCAGAATTCAATGTAAGACCTTAGTTGAGTACCAATCTCCTCCAAAGCCTTCAGTACAGCAGGAACATCACCCTGATATCTGAGTTTAACAGGGATCTCAATCATTATTCATTCATTAGAAGTAGAAAGAAACAAACGTAGCGTAACTATGAGTGAATCATCTAAGATAGAAGTCAATTACAATTTCATTAACTTACAAAATGAACTTTATATACATTAATGCCTAATCCTCTTAATCTCCTTAATATGCAACACCAAATCAGAAATCTTTCCATGGATGACTTAAAAAGACTTATTTTAAGTACTGTTTATTGAGTTGCACTTAAAAAAAATGTCGTATCCAATGCAAAAAGCTTCCACCTAGAAGTGATTGGTAGACAGCCTACCCCAATTTAAGTATAGTTTTAAGAGGCAACATATTCATAAAATGAGTGTAGCAATAAGAATGTTAAGACGGAAAAGTGGAAATACATAGAAAAATAAGATTTAAAATGAGGAAATTAGCCTATAGATAGGGGAAAACCCTGTTGACAAAGATATGAGCAAAGAATCCCTTGAGATGGTTTGATCATGTTCAAAGGAGAACGACTAATGTACTAGTGAGAAAAAGTGAATTAATTCAAGTTGAGGGAATGAAAGAAAGGTAGAGGAAGACCAAAATAACATTAATAGAAGTACTAAAAAATGACATGTTAATTAAGAAAGTAACAGAGAGTATGACTTTAGATAAAATAGAATAGCGGAAATGAATACATGTGACCAACCCTAACTAGTCTGGTGAGCATCAATAGCCGACCCCAAAAATTTTGGGACAGGCTTGGTTGTTATTGAGTTGTATTATGTAAAAATAAGGGAGAATAATCATACACCAAAATTGTGTAACAATGTTGAACTGTAAACTGGAATGCATTTTCCAACAGAGGTCTAAGTATCTTTAAAAGTCACTCCACCCAAAAAGAGTTTTATGAAAATCTATCCTATGTTTACTCACCCTCAAGGCCTCAACCTCTCTCTGCATTCATTTTTATTACACTTTTATACGTCTAAGTAAATAATGATTTCCTAGGTTTACTCCCCTCAATATTTGAGTTTTAATTGTTGAAGCGTATTATAGGACAAGACAAAAAGGGATAGAGTAACTATTTTCACCTAATTGTTTCAGTCACATTTGAAAGCTTTTGCATTTATTGCTTGCAGTGGAAATGAACCTTGGTAGTATTTGAAGGCAAGCAACCAAGTCTTCTTTCCTCACTTTTGACAAGGTCATAGAGGTAAAATAATTATCAAGACCCAAATTAAACGACACACTCTGATATTAAATTAAGCATTGACCGGCTCACCTGTACCACTCGATCAGATTCATGAGCAGATGCACACAAAGGCAACTGATTTTGAGCAAGAATTGTGATTATGGCACCACAGGAATTCCTCAATTTCTCAATGTTTTGACCAGACATTCCAATCAAACAACCTGCTTGGGTCCCAGCAATCAAAAGCCTTATGGTGTTGGCAGCTACATGTCCTGCAGCAACTTTTGCCTCTGTACTGCTCTCATCTTCCTGTTTCAAGGAAAATCATTTATTTCATCAGTGCCACAACGGTATCAGAAACACATTGTCAGACTTCTTTAAATAAGTTTAAAAACCCAATCACACAGGTCTCCCATTTCTTAACCCAACAACAGTGGTTGTAAAGTGAGGTGCTGCTGAAATTAGATGGATACTATTTGAGAATATCCATCATCCATCAATTTTGGAAATCATCTGTCGACACCCAAGGAGCATAGAACATTTAAAAAATATCACGTCATCCCCCCATCCCCCAAAGGAAAAAGTCCAATCATGTGTATTGTAATCTACAAATAGTTAAAAACTCCATGCCCAATGTTCTTTGAACAAACTCGCTTTAATATGATGAGTAATTAATAATATAATCTTATTTTGATTTGAAGTTGAGTAAAAAATCAAAATCAAAATAAGGTAGACCAAAAAAACTTTTCTTTTCTTTGACTTATTGGAACTCCAAATATTTTGATAACAAGTTGTTAAGGGACTTTTACTTAGTGGACTTGAAGTTTTCTTACTACTAATTTGATTATTTCATATTATTGTTAAGGAATTTCATACAAACTGAAGGGGAACTGAAAATTTGAACACATTTAATAACAAGGAAGCATCACATCAAAAGATATAGAATTCCAACAAAAAAGGAACTCAGGAACAAGAGCATGGTAGGTGGTTGCCTACAACAAGAGGATAGTTTGTGGGAAGAGCAAGTCTTCAAACTAGATGCTTCCGAGTTCCGACCTTTCACCATTAGCTTACAAAAGGACAGTTGTATAACCTTAGCAAGATCAAAATCATTGATGAAGTATGCATTCAAATAAGTGCGTTTGGATCCAGACCTACAAGATCTCCGAGTGACTGCATGCACTCAGGTGAATATACCACTTTGGAGACTCAGTGGCTGGGCACCTATGTAACATCAAGCTACAACAGTCCATCAGATTTAGAGTTTGTTATATGTTCTTATGCTCCTTATACCATTGAATTTTATTCCAAGATTTTTGGTAGTTATATAATGTCTAGAGACTCTAGACCAAAAGCCAACCAAACCACTTAAATAGAGTATTGATCATAAAAAATAAAAAATAAAAATAGTCCAATAAGTTTTTGCCACTTGGGTATTCGGCCCAGTGAAAATCCCTCTCCCCAAAAAGCCCCACTCCTCTATAAGGACGTGGGTTCGATCCCCAGGATCCCCAAAATATGCGTGTGTGTGAGTTTAGATTAGAATTTCTATTATATATATATATATATATAATATATGTCAATAAGTTTCTTATTTATCAATAAAACTTTATCACTTATCAAAAAAAAAAAATAGTCCAATAAGTAAATTAATACATGAGTTATTTGCACATTGTCGAAAAAATGGAAAGTACATAATACTTTTTTATTAAAAAGCACCCACATGCATCAAACTCAAATGAAATCCAGGGCAGATACAAAAATTATTGACAATGAATTTCAAGAGCTCACCACATAATTGCAATTGATCATGCTAAAATGATATGGTCTAGATAAAGCTAATTCAAGTTCATTCACCAAGAAATGCATCACCTTTAGTATTAAAGTGGCAATTTGCTGGAGTGCATTCTCTGCATCAGTGACCTTGTTGTCACTGTCTTTAGAACTTATAATAATTACACGATCTTCATGCCGCTGCAAAACATAAAAACAGATTTAGTACATGCCACTGCCCATTGGACAAGTAGAATTAGACTTTTATTTTATTTTTTTATATAACGTAGGAATCTTTCTAAAGAATAGCGAGTAAAACCTATGGGCAACTCATCCATCCGCCAAAACTAGTTGACGGGGTTAAGTAGTTTAAAACTTTGAAAACATTTCTATAAACAAAATCACTTTCAGCAATTTCTCACCCAAGTAAATAAAAAATGTTGCTAAATTACAAAAAAGTTTCAACTTTCAGATTTATCAGATTTTTTTTTATTTATAAAACTCTAGGGGCAACTATCAGAACCCTAACATGAATACAATACATAAAATTGACAAAACGGAAATTTTCAACAACAAAAAAAGGAAGAAGGAAACGATAACATACAGCGATGGCATCAGCGATTTTGATGGTGGCTTTGGTATCTTCGCGAATCTTCTGGATTCGGCAGCCTTCTTTTCCGATGACCTTCCCGATCTGCCTCGACGGGACCACGATTCTGAACAGCACGTCCTGCGCCGACTTCACCCTCCGCTTCGGCGCCGACTCGTCCTCCGCCGACTGAAACTCGTCCTCTCGCCGGCGCTTCCCGCCCGATGATTGTCCGTATTCGTATTCCGCCACGGCCGTAGTTACCGCTATGGGTACGGGCATGGGCATGGGCATGGGCATGATGGGCATGGGTATGGGCAAAGGTGCGGGTACGGGTACGGATACCGGAACTGCAGGGTACATCATAGGGTTCAAGGGGTTTATGGGGAATTGGCCTGGCTGGGCCATTGCTTTTAGAGAGAGTGTGTGTTTTTTTTTAGTCTAATGAAGAAGAATAATTGCGAAGAGCTGAGCTATTTTATACTTGAGCGATTTGGGTTGAGCGAATTTACCAGCGTGCCCTCATTTCGTTCCTCTCATGCCAACTGTGTCCTCTGCCGGCCAAACTTGTTATTCACTTATTTGTGTCATTTTCATTTTACACCTTCATTGTGAAACACGTTTTAATATCATTATAAGTGGATTGTTTTTCTGTTTATTAGATTCTTTGTAGGTTTTAATATTCCTTAAAAAAATGTTGTAATAAATATAAATATATATATATATTATTATTATTACTACCATACTCGATAAAGTTTCAAATAGTGTATTTTACTCCCTTGGTGAATATGCCGTTTGAGAACAATTAATAGATGATTATTTGAGAGAGAAAATAAGAAAAAAGTAATTACATGCACAGTAGTTATAAATATATAATGATGATATATAATTATTATAAAAGTTTTAATTTTCACATATGTTATGTTTTTATAACATGACCATTAAATTATTAATATTAGTCTTATAACTATTAAACATATTAAAAACAGATGTTAATAATCATTCCAGTCATGAAGTAGTGTGGTTAAATATTTCTTTTTCATTTATAAGAAAAAATTGTCATTTTTTTTTATAGAGAGATGGGTTTGAGGAGCTTTAGACATTTTTTTTTGGTAGATACCAAATGATGATATTGATAGTGTTAATAAAAATAATTAAAAGCGCAATATAATAAAAATAAATTGAAGAAGATTCCTCCTACCATTTTAAAAAATTTATCTTACTACAAATTTTTTTTCTAAAATACTCATAATGTCAATTCATCTTTCTCTCTCTTCATTTATTATTATTATATATTTATTTATTTCGGCTTTGTTCATCTATACTATTTTTACTCACCAATTTTATTTATTTTTTAATAATCTTCGAATTATTAAAAAAAGAAAAAAAAAAAAGAAGAAAAAAAAAAAAAAAAAAAAAATGTGGTTAAAAAAGAAAAGGAAAAGACAGAAACCCTGACTTATTCGCAGCTCCTTGTAGTTTGGTATTTTTCCCCCACCGTGTCCTCCTCCATCCTCGGCGAGATAGATTTACAGACACTAGTGCAAATTACTAGTCTTTTCGCCAAACAAAGCTCATGTAATTTCAAAACCCCTCTAAATCCTTAAACCCTAACAAAACCCCATCAATACACGTCATGCCCATCTCAAAATGTCTCTTCACAATCCTCACCCGCCACTTCTCTACCACCAGAAATCTCTCAAAGCTTCCAAAGCTCCCAAATATTCCCTGCAAGTACAGGCCCCAAGCCATTGAAGAAGCCCAGAAGGCTCTCACAGAGTACCTTCACACCACTAGGTACTTGCCCTTCACCTATGCCGAGCACATTGCCAAGAACTCGTTGTTTTCGGTTTCCATTCTCATTGCTAAGCTCGACTTCTCGATCAACGATTTCTCAAGGACCTTCCAGAGGTTCCTCAGGTACCATCCCATCAATGAATTTGAGTTTTTCTTTGAAAGCATTGGTCTTGATTATAGTGAAGTTAATGGGTTTTTGCCTGCAAATAAATTCTTTTTCGACGAAGATGGGAGTATTTTGAATGCGGCTTGTGCGCTTTCGGCTTTTGGGTTTCCATGGAATAAGTTGGGGAAGTTGTATAAGGAGGAGGTTTCGATTTTTAGTAAGAGTTCGGAGGAGTTGACACATAGGCTTTGTGGGTTTAAGGAATATGGGTTAAGTAATACTTCAGTGATAGGGATTTGTTTAGCTTTTCCTCATTTGTTGTGTGGGGAAGGTGAATTGGGTGGTGAAATTAATGCATTGTTTGATGATTTGAAAAGGGTTTTTGTAGATTTTGATTTGGCAAGTTCTATTGAGGGAAATGTGGATGCTTGGTATGAGGTTTGTAGGAAAATTCGGATTTTTTATGACTTGGGTTGCGAGAAGGGAACAGTAGGGGAGCTGATGGGTAGGAACAAACATGTTTTTATTGAATACCCAGAAGAGGTTTTGGCCCAAAAAGCGAAGTACTTTCGTAGATTTGGTATTGAGAAGGAGGAGGATGTTGGTTTGTTACTTCTCGAGAGCCCAGAGATTTTGAGTCTTGATCTGGAAACACCAGTGATTTCCGTGTTGGGATTCTTGAAATATTTTGAATTGAACACAAAAGAGTTAAGTTTGGTTAGTCAAACGTACCCGTATGTGTTGGGAAGAAATAAAATGGCTAATTTGCCTCATGTGATGAGGGCTTTGAATCTACATGAATGGTTCTTCAATAAGATCAAGAACGGAAATCATCAATTGTTAGCTAATTATGTCCTTAGTGATCCTGAAGAAGGCTTGGATAGGGAATTTAGAGCTGGCTTGGAGAAGATCCAATATTCAAGAACCCCTATTCATAATATGAGTAAATTAAATTTCTTGCATGGAATTGGCTTTGGGGAAAATGCCTTGACCATGAAGGTCCTATCTCTCTTGCATGGCACTAGTAAGGAGTTGCAGGAGCGATTTGATTGCCTCCTTCGTGTAGGGGTTGAATTCTCAAAGCTCTGCATGATGATAAAAACAACGCCGAAGGTCATAAACCAAAAACCAGAAACTATTGAGAAGAAAGTGAATTTCCTCTGCCAGGAAATGGGATCCTCTTTACAGTACCTGGAAATTTTCCCCGCCTTTTTGTGTTTTGACCTAGAGAACCGGATTAAACATAGGTACAGATTCCACGAGTGGCTTACAGAGAAGGGTTTTTGTACAAGATCCTACTCCATTGCAAGCATAATAGCAACCAGTGAAAAGAATTTTGTAGCTCGCCTTTACGGAATTCATCCGGATGCTCCAAAAAAGTGGTCTGAGTATAATTCACACAAAAAATCACTGGAGTCATAATTGAGTTTGTACCTCTTCTTAGAGGTTGATACTTTCCATGGTTTTGGGCTTTGAAAATGAGAATTTAGAATATCAGTGGAAGACTTGTGACAAAATTAACATTCTTGGATTCATCTGTCAGGAAAACTTTGTAAATTAGTATCTAATCCCCAGGTTATTACAGCATTACTAATTTTCTCTTGATCACAGTACTCAACACTCCGTATATTGATATTGCCCTTAGAGTGGCCCCTGAATGGCTCACGATCATACTGCAGCATTTGGAATTGGTGAGGATCCTCTCTCATTGGAAGTAAGTTCTTGTGACCATTTCTAAGCATTTGTACATTGTACTTACAACCCATACCATTGTATCAAATTATAACTCCCTCCTGCTATTTCATTTTGTGTAAATTATTTTTGTGTAGCTTTTATATCTTTTTGTATGTTTATCATGAAAAATTTGGAATGAGATCTAGTGCATGAACAGATGAAGAAGTAGTTTAATTTGTCATTTGACTGTTAGTTTATTTATTTGCTGATCAAGTTGATGAAGAGTTAGGGTCATTTTTACATTCAATGCAAAATTTGATCATCACTTTCTCTTCATTGCCATTTGATCTGCATATCTGATTGTAAAATGAGTAACTAAATAGTAAAAAATGGAATTGTTAATGAATTTGGAGGCATCACCATGAAGAAATTATAAATAAATAAAAAGTTTCCAATTGTATGATTACCAAGCAAATAAAATTGTATCAATATGATAACTGATATATATGCTCAGTTGGATGTTGCTATTTCACGTGGTTTTGGATTCTCAGTGTGACAAATTCAGGATCATTATGGAGTTGACACTACCAGAGCTTCTTATTTCACTTACCAGTTTCAAGATCTTTTTTCAATTCCAGGATATATGACATTAATTTCCTCAAGCTCACCCATCACGAGGTTTCTTTTTGTCTTCCCTTCTTAAATGACTAATCAATACTTTTGAAAGAAATACTAACCCCAGAATGTGAATGGTTGATTTCAATGCACTGTGGCAATATTTCTAATGGTGCTTCACTGCTTTGGGGCCAAAAGGCCAAATACTAGCTTGATTTGCCTGATGGGTGATTGAACACCTGGATTACACTTCCAAGTCATTCAATGCATTTGGGGTTCTACATATATTTGGTAGTTGAATGCTTACACTCAAAGAAGTAAGTCTAGTCGTAATGGATCTCTGAAAATTATACAAAAGTTTTGGGAGCGTGATAGAATCATGGAGTTCATTGACTTGCCGACAAAACAATTGAGGTCAAGCAAGTCTATAAACTCATTATAGATTGCCCTGTAGGGGTCAGTGGCAGCAAACATTCTCATGACGTATTTGTTGTTTATTATTTATTAATCTTATCTTGTAATAACACTTCACTTTGTAGAGCAATATAAACTTTGTTGTACAAACATGTAGTTTCTGGTGTAGCTTATTAGTATAACAAACTTCTTTTGAGACACTGCATCTGCATGCTTGAGAAGTTGAAGTGACCGAGGGCGAACATAGAAAGTAGTAACTGTTGCAACAAATTATGTGCTTGTTTGGCATTGCCATTGCCTATTGGCGTAGGAAGTAGAGTTTTAACTGTATAGCTTTAGAGATTAAGAATGCTCAATTGTGAGGGTTTTTGGTAACAAAAGGCAGCTTAGAGGCTTCTGTGTTGCATGTGAACAACTGGGTTATTGCATCATTGTATGGTTGATGCCTTGATGGGTTGATTTGACTAGCCATGTGGATGTTTGGTGGTGGCATGATTGTGCAATGGTGGTTGTTTCTTGGTGTTTTGAGGATGGTCGGTGATTGATTTAGGCTTGGCTGTGCTGGGCTGGGTTATGGCCTTTTCGATGCCAACTCTCATAACTTCTTCTCACAGTTGACCCATATTCCCTAGTTTTTAATAGTTTTTTTTTCTTCTGCTTTTGTGTGTGTCTTTAATTTTAGAGTTATTTTAATGTTTATAACTTTTTTGGGGCTGATGTATTTCAATAATAAGCGGTATCTTGTAGTACGTATAAGGGGTTGTTAATCCTCAAGGAGTTGTGTTTTCAAAAGACAATGTAAATCAATATCAAAAAGAGTAAAATAGATTTGGTTTATGGAAATTTTGTAAGAAATATATGTTAAAAGCCACTAGGGTTTAGGTGTGTTTCTCTATACTAATATGATTCCTGTGTAATCCCGGTTAAAAACCTTGTTCTAATAACAGTATACAAATTGATTATTTTCCTTTTAAAAACTCTTGACATGGTTGAACTAAGAAAACTTAGGAACACTATATTACCGGAGAAAATAAAATGGCTAGAGTAATATTTAGAAAAATCTTTCAATTTATAAAACACGAGATCTAATTAAAATCATGCAATATTTCCCCTTAATCATAAGAAAAACATGATTGAACTTATAGAAAGTACGGAATAAAACATACATCAATTAGGAATCAATTAATTAACAATCAACTGTAATTTAACATTAAAAATAGAAGGGACTACAAAGTACTCATACCGTTATACAAAAAACATAGCCTCTAACCCTAATAAAAGGCTTAGGTGGCCATGGAAGTGAAAACCTAAGATTGGGAGAGTGAGAGAGGGTAAGTCTGTCTGTCTAAGACTTCTAATCTAAACCCTATATAAACCCTAATCCTCTTCTTTAATTTGGACTTCAGAGACTAAACAAATTGGGTCCAATAGGCCTTGAATTTGGAGCGCTTTAAAACATAAATGGGTCTTCATTAAAACAGAATTCGTGCGAATCTAGTCGCCTGGATACAATTTAGTCGACTGGATCCTCAAAGAATAAAGTTTCTACCTGATTTGAATTAACCAATCCAGTCGGCTGGATCCAATCCAGTCGCCTGGATTCTTGAGGTCTGGAGATTCTGGAGTTTCTGCCTGATTTTGGACCTTTAATCTAGTCGCCGGGATCCAATCCAGTTGCCTGGATTCTTCTTGATTTTGAATTCTGGAGTTCCCGTCTAAAGTTGCAATCAATTGGAGCTTCATTCAGTCACCTGGATGTCCCAATCCAGTTGGCTGGATTGTGCTTTATCACTCTGTTCTTCTCTTTTGCTCCTTTCAACTTGTGCTATCTACTCCAATGTGATCCAGCTTATACCTGTAATCAAGCATAGCCCAAATTAACATCTAAAGAATCAAATTAATACACTTAAATGCTTAAGTCATGTAATTCAATGAATTGAACAACAAGAATTCATTTAAGTGTAATTAGACATGTAATGCAACACAATCCCAGTAGAATCTCTCTAAAATGCATGTAAATAAGTCATTTTTCATGACTTATCACACCCCCAACCTGAATTTTGCTAGTCCCTAGCAAACTAAAAACAATGAACACAATAAAACACAAATGAAAACAAACTAATAAAGCCACTTTCGCTGGCACTCTCTATTGCATTTAGCATATGCAATAAGCCTTTAAACCCCTATGTGTCCCTAGTGGACAAGTTATAGTCTTGTGAGGGTTTACTAAAAGTGATACCCACAAACACTATCAAATGCTCAGTCTTGATTCACAGTTAAACACATACAACATCATGCTATCAAATGAGAATAAAGTGTCACCCAAACAATGGTTTTCAATCATTAGCAAGCTTAAACAATTCAACCTCAATTTCAAATCTTTAGAAATTTTAACTAGGCCACAATCACTTAAAATAAGTATTAAAAACTACACAAGTTCCTTGATGTGTGAAGTGAACTAACTTAGAATTATGAGACTTCAATATCTTTCCAATTTAATGATGAAGGACAATGAAATTCTCATTAGAAGAACCAACCAAGGCATAAAAGCTTTTTCTTTTCTTTTTGTGTGAGGACTGTGCAATGTCTAACTCCATTAACCTTTCTAATTGACCCATGTATCAAGTGTTAGACCAATGACTCCAGAATTAGTTGGCTCAAGGGGCACTAAGTGTAGAGACACCCTTAAGAGTTTACTTACTCAAGTCAAAAAGGCTACGAACCTAGTCTAGTCACTCATATCTTAACCATGTGAATTGTTTACCTCTTTTGACACAGGCTCTCATGGTTAGCTATTTCAATTTTTTTTTTTTTTAAATTTTTTTTTTTTATGCTAGGGTTAATCAACTAACAAGTCAACCACTTTTAATTTAGTATATTTCATTCTCCACAGATTACATGTTAGTGTGTTTGTACTTAGTTTAAGGTGTACAAGTGTAACACTTAATTCTTAAAAACAAGTAATAGATAGTCATGTTCAAATATCTTAATCAAATAATCATGTGTTCATATGCTTAAGCTCACTAATGACTTCAAACCAAAGTTCAAAGTTTAACAAGATTCTTAAAGATAATAAAGATGCATGCTGAATATAGCATAAATCAAAGACATCATTGCAAACCAAACAAATTTTTTTATTTTTTATTTTTAAATGAAAACAAATGGTTTTTCTAAAATACTCAACAAGAAGCAACATAAAGTTTATCACACAATCAAACAAACAATCAATACTTCCCCCAACTTAAAGTTGACATTGTCCTCAATGTTCAAACAAATATATGTGAGAATCAAAGACAAATCTTTAAATGAAAGAATAAGGAAAAAGGAAAAAAAACACCTGATAGTAGGACCAACTCCTCAAGCTATTTCCTGCAAAATGGTTAGATACCCAAAACAAAAACGAAAACAAAATAAACTAACTAATGTACAATTACAAGGTAGAATAGAAAAATCATCCTCCTGAACGGGATCTTCCAAAGGAATAGTTTCTTTCTTTGGCACTCTTCATCCTGGCAACATGCAAAGCCATTCCTTTGGAACTGTTCAGCAATTTCTTTGACAGTCTTGTATCATGAAGTTCTTTCCTCTTCGTTTTGTGTCTCTCAAAGAACTTGGTTTTCTCACCATCCTTCCCAATTTCCTTATCCACACTCATCTTTGAATGAACTTCCACAGTAGAAGTGGCATGTGGTTCAAGGGATGCACATTGTAAATCTTTTGGTGGTTGTTTCAACCTTAACTTGGGTGCATCTGGGTATGCAAGTAAGGACTTCTTCTTGCTTCTTGGAAGCTTCTCAACTACTACTACTTGTTCTTCTTCCAAATCTACAAGGAATCCAACAAAGAAGAAGAATCAAATATTTTAGCAACATGTTTTAATTCATTAGAAACAATAGAATCAACAGGAAGAGTTTCAAAAGGGTCAGAATAACAATGATTATCAAACTCTTCTTGAGGTGCTGCCTCAATGAAGTTCACATATTCACACTCTTCATCCACCAATTGTTGTGGGTTCACATTGAAAATCTTGAGCTTAGCAGTCATAGAACCAAAGGTGATCTTTATTCTTCCATTCTTGCAATTGATCAAAGCATTAGCAGTGGCAAAGAAAGGTCTACCTAGAATGATAGGAATGTTAGCACTAGGATGTAAAGTAGGTTCAATATCCAAAATGATAAAATCAATAGGATAATAGAAATTCTCAACCTTTACCAATACATCCTCAATCACCCCCCTCAACTTCTTTACAGAGCGGTCTGCTAACTGTAAAGTAACAAAGGTGGGTTTTAACTCACCTAACTCGAGTTGTAGATAGACAAAAAAGAATAAGCAAATTTACACTGGCCCCAAGGTCTAGCAATGCACGCTCAATATTGTAATCTCCAATAGTACAAGAGATGGTAGGGTAGCCCGGATCCTTGTACTTTGGTGGGACCTTGTGTTGGATGATGACACTTACCTGTTCTGTCAAGAATGCGGTCTTCTTCACATGATGCTTTCTCTTGACAGTGCATAAGTCCTTAATTACCTTAGCATGGAGGGGCATTTGCTTGATAAGATGCAATAGAGGCAAGTTAACCTTAACTTGATGTAAATGCTCCAAAATCTCACTGGTGACATCCAATAGGAATGTTAGCACTAGGATGTAAAGTAGGTTCAATATCCAAAATGATAAAATCAACACGATAATAGAAATTCTCAACCTTTACCAGTACATCCTCAACCACCCCCCTCGGCTTCCTTACAGAGCGGTTTGCTAACTGTAAAGTAACAGAGGTGGGTTTTAACTCACCTAACCCGAGTTGTAGATAGACAGAAAAAGGAAGCAAATTTACACTGGCCCCAAGGTCTAGTAATGCACGCTCAATATTGTAATCTCCAATAGTACAAAAGATGGTAGGGTTGCCCGGAATCCTTGTACTTTGGTGGGACCTTGTGTTGGATGATGACACTTACCTGTTTTGTCAAGAATGCGGTCTTCTTCACATGATGCTTTCTCTTGATAGTACATAAGTCCTTAATTACCTTGGCATAGAGGGGCATTTGCTTGATAAGATGCAATAGAGGCAAGTTAACCTTAACTTGATGTAAATGCTCCAAAATCTCACTGGTGACATCCAAATTCTTTGGTAATTTCAAGGCTTGTGGGAATGGTGCAAGGAATAAGCATTTCTCAATATCATTAGATTTAGCTATCCCACTCTCATCCTTTTCAGTTGGGGTCTCCTTAGATTTCTCATTAGCTTTAGGAGCACTCTTTCCAATTTCCTTACCACTTCTCAAAATGGTAATAGACTTGACTTCCTTAAATTTTTTTGTGTTAACAACCTTTACAGTCTGATTATTGGGATTAGGTTGAGTTTGGGAAGGAAGCTTCCCTCTTTCAGTCCTACTCAATGTCTCTGTGAGTCTAGCTACCTGGCTCTTGGTCTCTCTCATCTCTTCATCAATTCTTGTAAACATGGTCTCAAACCTTTGATTTTGCTCACTTTGTTTCTGTATGAAAGTGTAAAGCACATCCTCCAAAGGTGGTCTAGATGACGATGAAGTAGTATGTGAGGTGTCAAAATTCCTTGAACCAGTGGGATTCAACACATTCTCACTCTTATAACTCAAATATGGATGATTTCTTATATTAGGGTTATAATTGTTCGAATATGAAGAATTATTTGGCCTATACTGGTTGAGTGTACACACTTGTTCTTCTGGCACATTTAGGAATTAAGATAGAGACTTACGTGCACTTGTGGCACGATCTATCTCTTCGTAAATCCGGCATGCCTCCATGGGATTCTCTCTGTAGACAGCATTTATACCTCTAATTCCCTTCAGTTTGAGTGCCTCTATCTCCTTAGTCAACAAAATGATCTTAGCATTCATGTTGTCCTCTTCCCTTAGTCTGAAAACACTACCCCCAGATGTGGTAGTACTACTCCTATTCCGGTCTGTGGAATCTAAAGGACTTGGTCCATTCCGGGTGTTGGAATTCTCAACTATCTCATCTAAGTAGTCTATAGCATCTTCAAACTCCAATTGTAAGAGTTTACCTCCACATGCAACTTGAACAAACTGGGGGTCTCTAGGTTGGAGTCCCTCATAGAAGTAACTTACCAACCTCCAAGTGTCATATCTATGTGTTGGGCAGAAGTTGTAGGTATCCTAAAATCTTTCCCATGCCATGAATAATGTCTCATCGTTTCCTTGGGCGAAATTAGAGATCTTCCTCTTTACTTGTTGGACTTTGTGGGGATGGAAAAATTTCTTGTAGAACTCTTAAGTCATTTCCCCCCAACTTCCTATGGACCTAAGCTTCAGTGTGTACAACCAACCCTTAGCCTTGTCCTTGAGTGAGAATGGAAAGAACCTCAACTTGGCTGTCTCAATCACATTCTGTGCATAGAAGCTGCCAATCACCTCTTCAAATGCTCTCACATGCAAATAAGAGTTCTCATTTTCCAATCCCCTAAAATTAGGAAGTATGGTCATCAGCCCTTGTTTGATCTCCACATGAGGTGCATTTTGAGGAAACATAATGCATGACGGAATGGAGCTCTGAGTAGGGTGCAGCAGCTGATACATGGTCACCCTAGGTGCCTCAGGTTGAACTACTCTTTCTTCAGCCATGATAGAAGATGTGGGTGAGCTTGTAGGTGTATCAAATAGACTTCCAAAGAACGCCTCAAAAGTTTCCAATCTGCCTTTACTGTTTCCAACCCAAACTCTCATGCACAGTAAAATAAAATAGATCAAAGCAACAAAATGAACAAATAAAAGAAAATAACTAAAAGGAAAACAAAATTAAAAGAGAATGGAACAAAATTACCAATAGAGTGATCCATCGGTAACCTTATCCCACAGAATTGTCTCTTGAATTAGTCGAAACTCCCCGGCAACAGTGCCAAAAATTGATGTCGCTTATAATAAGCGGTACCTTATAGTACGTGCAAAGGATTGTCGATCCTCAGGGAGTTGTATTTTCAAAAGATAATGTAAATCGATATTCAAAAAGGGTAAAATAGATTTGGTTTATGGAAATTTTATAAGAAATATATGTAAAAAAGCACTAGGGTTTCGGGGTGTTTCTCTATATCAGTATAATTCCCTTGTAATTCCGGTTAAAAACCTTGTTCTAATAACAATATACAAGTTGATTATTTTTCTTTTAAAAAGCTATTGACATGGTTAAACTAAGAAAACTCAGGAACACTATATTACCGGAGAAAATAAAATAGCTAGAATAATATTTAGAAAAACCTTTCAATTTATAAAACATGAGACATAATTAAAACCATGCAATATTCCCCCTTAATCATAAGAAAAATATGATTGAACTTATAAAAAGTACGGAATAAAACATACATCAATTAGGAATCAAATAATTAACAATCAACTATAATTTAACATTAAAAATAGAAGGGACTACAAAGTACTCATACCGTTATACAGAAAACATAGCCCCTAGCCCTAGCAAGAGGCTTAAGCGGCCATGAGAGTGAAAACCTAAGCTTGGGAGAGAAAGAGAGAGAGGGTAAGTCTCTCTGTCTAAGACTTCTAATCTAAACCCTATATAACCCTAATCCTCTTCTCTAATTCGGACTTCAGAGCCTAAACAAATTGGGTCCAATAGGCCTTGAATTTGGAGCACTTTAAAACATAAATGAGCCTTCATTAAAATAGAATTCGCACGAATCCAGTCACCTGGATACAATTCAATCGACTGGATCCTCGTAGACTGAAGTTTTTGCCTTATTTGAATTAACCAATCCAGTCAACTGGATCCAATCCAGTCACCTGGATTCTCGAGGTCTGGAGATTTTAAAGTTTTTGCCTAATTCTAGACCTTTAATCCAGTCGCCTGGATCCAATCCAATCGCTTGGATTCTTCTTGATTTTGAATTCTGGAGTTCCTGCTTGAAGGTGTAATCAATTGGAGTTTCATTCAGTTGCCTAGATGTCCCAATCAAGTTGACTGGATTGTGCTTTATCACTCTGTTCTTCTCTTTTGCTCCTTTCAACTTGTGCTATTTACTCCAATGTGATCCAGCTTGTACCTGCAATCAAGCATAACCCAAATTAACATCTAAAGAATCAAATTAATACATTTAAATGCCTAAGTCATGTAATTCAATGAATTGAACAACAAACATTCATTTAAGTATAATTAGACATGTAATGCAACACAATCCCAGTAGAATCTCTCTAAAATGCATGTAAATAAGTCATCTTTCATGACTTATCATGGGCTAATTAGTTGACTTGGTATTTTCAACCTATATGGCATGTTTTAATTGAACCAATTAGCACCCATTATATGAATTGAAAGTTTAGATGACATTTGACATCCATATCATTTATTAGACAACGTAAAGACGACATTAAAAATGAAGACAAACAGTAATGAATTTAAAATTTTAAAATTCAAGTACCAAAATCAAAATTAGTCAAATTTTAAATAGTGCAATATACATTTTAGTTTTAAATTATCACAAATTGGTTCTATAACCACCAATTTATTTTAAAAGGTGCAATATACATTTTAGTTTTAAATCTAGAATCAGAGATCTCTGACTTCGGAATAAATAAATATTTTGAAAAGAATGATACAATTGACTTGCATTAGCAAAAGGGAAATTCATTTTACTTCACTTGAATTCTTTGAATCGTGTAGACACATTGCTGTGCATGGCTAGACAACAAAGATGCTATTGATTATTGTTTTTTTTTTTTTTTTTACCTTGAACTCTCTTCTGCTCAATAAAACAAGCAAAAAATAATCAATAGATTGATTATTGTTTTGCTTGTTATATTCTCAAAAAAAAAAAAAAAAAAAAAAGATTAATAATAATAATAAATCTTACTTAATTTGAATACTTTTGCTAATTTAGTTGGACAATTTTTTTCACATGATACCGTAGAATAAAATCTAGCCAAACATCATTAATGGGATTGGGGGAATAGGGAAGGGGGACCTTAGGCTTAAAGCTTGAGAACATTAAAACATGTTTGGTTGGGCAAAGTATTAGCCAAACTTATATAATGTTACAATGGATTTTTAATTGGGATAAAGATGTATAATTTACAAACTTTAATAATTATGTGTTCGCATATATTTATCATAGTAGAAGAAATTTAATATGAACAGAGAATTTTGCATCAATGAATCATTTGCATTTAAAAAGAGGAAAAAAAATGCTTTTAATCTACGGTCGGAATAATCTGCAACCCTTTAACATGAATTTTTTCAGAACTCTCAGTGTACTACACCTTAGGCTAAAATTTGATTTGTTTTTAATATTTGAGCCCTATTTAAGTTATATTAGCATTTTTCTTTCTTTTATTAATCGACATAATCCTTTTTTTTTCCTTAGTCAATTTTCTCACTTCACAACCGATGGCATTTAGTTTTTGGAGAATAGATCAGAGGGTGACTCCTTTAAATAAGTGGAGGGCTATACATCTAATGGTTGGCCCTCAATGTCATTACATCTACGATTCGAATTTTATTCCTTGAACCACCGATTCTACTCTCTACTTTCTTGAAGTGGATCCACCACCAAGACTTAGTTGTGCAAGTGTATTTAACTCCAATTAACCATTTCCATTCACATTTTGTTCAAACTAATTCAATGAATCCCTAATCCTAAACTTGTTATCATTGTCTCCTTCAAACAAGCTCTTGCTCGATCACTTTCTCGATGTTGGGTCGTCGCCTTTAGCTTGGCACCCATGTGTTTGACCAAAGGGTTGTCGATTAATCAAGGGTTTGTCAACTCTCTCTCTCTCTCCTAAAAAAATCAATTGCTTTTTATCATGGATGCTTTGATGGTTTGTTTAGTGCCAAGTTGAAGGTGGATTGTGGTTGATTTGGTGGTTTTGGAGATTAGGGATGCTCGGTTATGAGGGTTTTGGGCTGCAAAAGGCAGCTTGGAGGTTTTGGGATTGCAAATGACAATTGTGTTATTGTATGGGTGATTGGGTTGATTTGACTAGTTGTGTGGTTGGTGGTTTGGGTGGCTTCATGGGCTTTTGCATGTGTGTGTGTGTGTGATGTTTGGTGGTGGCGTGGTTGTGCAAGGATGGCCTTGGTGGTGGTTTCTTGGTGTTTCGAGAATAATTGGTCTGGACTTGGTGATTGGTTTGGACTTGCTTAGGTTATGGACTTTTCGGCGTTAACCATCTAACTTTGCTGCCAATTGCAGGCCCTTTACAATTTTTTTTTTTTTTATTTTTTTTTTTTATGGTTTCTATAATTTTAGAGAGTTTTTTTTTACTCATTATACTTTTTTTGGACTATTTAGTTGACTTGGTATATTTTAATTATTATGGCATGTATTAATTGGTTTGATTAGTTGACTTGGTATATTTTAATTATTATGGCATGTATTATAAGAATTGCAAGATTAGTTGGCATTTAAAGTGATTATTCAGTAGTCCAAGATTACAAATAAATATATAGTCCTCCTCTCACATGAATGGTGAGTCCCACCACATAAATATGAGTCATATTAATTAAATTCATGGTAGGACTCACTATTTATATGAGAAGGGAACTACGCATTTATGTGCAGTTCTGAATTACTGAATAATTTTCCATTCATTTAACAATCATATAGACATAAATGGAATGACAATATTAAAAATGGAGTCCAACATTAGAGACTTAAATCCAAAATTTTAAAATTCAAGTACCAAAATAAAAAATACCCAAACTTTAAGGTTGTAGTTTACATTTTCGTCTTAAATGATCAAAAATGGTTTCATAATGATCAATTTATTGAGGGCTTAAGCTCTAGAATGAGAGATCTCAAAAAGCACAACACAATTGACTTGCATTAACAATTTGCGAAGTGGATTTCATTTTATTGCGAACAATGTTAAGGGCAAAATGTTTTTCACAATTTATTAAGGTGATATGTTATGATGGATTTTGTTAACTAGTGCTCTTAGGGTAATGGTTAATGAGCATTAAATGTTTACACTTTACAGGAAATAACCAATTTTTAATATTAAAATAATAAATAGAAAGATTAAAATACCCTTAAAAACCGTTTTGTATTATTTTAATATTAAAGTTTCACTACTTCCTATAAGGTAGAAGTATTAAATACTTCCTTAACCATTACCTTAAAGATACTCATTAACAGAACCATTTTTATATATGTCCACTATTAATATAATTTTTATTATATACTAATCATTACAAACCATGTGAATAAATATGAAAAGAGTTATGAAATTTGTATGCCCTTAGAATTTATTGCTAGACAACCTAGATACTATTATTATTGTTTTGCTTGTTCTGTTGAGCCGAAGAGATTCAAGTTTTAAAAAACGAGGGTTTATAATAATAACAATCAAATGATAACTAAAACGTTACCTAACATAAAATCTTGTCAAACATCATTAGTGGGATTGGGGGAGAAGGGGCCCTGAAAAGTTTTTAATATGAAAGTGGAGAAGAGCATGGTGTATGAAACTTGAGAGTTAAGAACATTAAAACATTAAAACATGTTTGGTTGGACAAAGCATGAGCCAACTTATATAATGTTACAATGGACTGCTTTTTTTGGGATAAAGATGTATAAACTATCAACTTTAATGGATATGTGTTGGCATACCAATATGAACAGAGAATTTTCCATCAATGAAACATTTGAATTTTTAAAGAGAGAAATAAAAAAAAAAAAAAAAAAAAATTACTTCTGTGGATTACGATTACCATATACGTCCAGAATACCAAATAAGCTGAAACCATTTAAACATAATCTGAATACAAGGATTATTAGTTTGGCAAATGGTAAACTCTCAACTCAACCAATGAGTACTCACTGGTAATTTGAAAATTTCCAAGCCACAGCTTCGTGATTCTCTTTTACCGTTTTGGACTTAATTACAAATCAATTTGACCAGGTAATTTTGACCACTGTATTGCAGAAAAGAAAGGTGAAATACACAAGATTTTTTACCTTAGTCTTCGTTTCTCTCTTTTCAGTCCAAAATCCAAATCTATTTTTTACCCTTTTTTTTTTTGTGGGTTAAATCTAGGTTTTTACCTGGCTTATATAATTTTGGTCCAAACGAAAAAATATATAAAAAGCAATAGGCAGATCCTGAAAACAAATTTGATTTTGACAGGTGTATAGAAAATTAGGCACTGAATATTACCTAAATATGTGCGCCCACAAAATTTTATTTATTTAATCTGTTACATGCGACCCACATCAACTTGCTAGGTGGTACTACACCACATTTACCTCGATGCTATGTATGTTGTCCACGTGGCACACTCTAGCTCTTTAAAATAGTTGAGTAGCCAAACTCCAAAAATTTTCCTCATAAGTCTTTTTATCTAAAAATAATTCGTACTAAAATTACTGTATGTGTAATATATTCCAAATTAGATAGCACATATAACGTTGGGGAAATTATATAAAACCATATTTGAGATTAGGTCCCATATTTTTTTTTTAATCTGTCAATTAAAATATCAAATTTATGAAATCATTTTAATTTAAAGATTTCATTGATTGTCGTTATTTATCTTCATTGGAACAAATAAAAACGAGAAACCATTGATAAATTTTGTGTTTCATCTATGGCTTGTTTATAAATTAATTTGATAGCCATTGAACAAAGGGTAGAGAGAGAAAGTTTTGCTTAGAGTGGAAAAGTGAAAATGAATCTTCTATACAAGAAAATCAAATTTAATTACTTAAGTGAAATATAAAATTTTATTAATAGTTTCACGTTTTTATCTGATTTGTTACTATACATAATAATATAAATGAATAATAAAGATAAATTAATGCTTCAAATTGATACGGTTTCATAAATTTGAGACTTTAGTTGACAAAATTAAAAACCTATGACCTAATCTGAAACAAGGTATAAAACTTTGGGTATTTTTTTTTAATGTATTTTCCCCTAGAATATATAATATTGATTTTTGGTGGCATCATAACTTGCCATGCACGATAAAGTTTTCAAAACAAACATTTAATAGCATGTACCATAACTGTTTAAATCTTTTAACTATCGGTTCTTTAGTAAGTGGGGGAATTATTACTATCACTCTCAGATGAAGTACTTATGTACGGTAGATTGTCCCTATCTCTTTTTAAGTAACAAAATGACATGCTATAAAGTTTTCAAAACAACAATTTAACAGCATGTAACATAACTGTTTAAATCCCTCAACTATTGGGTCCTTAATGAGTAGGAGAATTATTATTATCACTCAGGCGAAGTACTTACGTACGATAGATCGTCCCGACCTCTTTTTAAGTAACAAAATGACATGCTATAAAGTTTTCAAAACAACAATTTAACGGCATGTAACATAACTGTTTAAATCCCTCAATAATTAGTTCGTTAGTGAGTAAGGGAATTATTATAACCACTCTCAGGTGAAGTACTTATGTAGGGTTGATCGTCCCTGTCTCCTTTTAGGTAACAAAATGACATACTATAAAGTTTTCAAAACAATAATTTAACGACATGTAACATAACCATTTAAATCTCTCAACTATTGGTTCCTTAGTGAGTAAGGGAATTATTATAATCACTCTCAAGTGAAATACTTACGTAGGGTTGATCGTCCCTATCTCTTTTTAGGCAACAAAATGGCATGGTATAAAGTTTTCAAAACTACAATTTAACTGCATGTAACATAACCGTTTAAATCCCTCATCTAGTGGTTAGCTGTTGGTTCCTTAATGAGTCGGGAATAATTATTATCACTTTTAGGTAAAGTAGTTACGTACAGTTGATTGTCCCATCCGTTTTTAGACAACACAATGTTTGTACTAATGAAAAAACTTACTAAAATGATAATAATAACATTGTAATAGAAATAATCCAATTTGGTATATAATAAGTCTAGTGAAGAGATGGAATGAACGCAAAAGTTTAATGTCATTTTCAACTTCGTTTCTCAACTCAATTTTGTTAAATTTTATGAATGTTGAAAGCTCCATCAAATGTCAAAAGAAGAATGCTAATATTATAAGTGTATCCATCAAACCTTAGGTTATCTCAATGCACAAGAAATGTGGGGTTCATTTAAAATTTAGAACAAGAACTTAAAAGTGAAAAATACTTAAATACATAATAAACATTTCATTTTGAAACTTTTCGTTTTGCTTATTTATTCTATATATTTATTTATATTTTTTCACAAAATTATTTTTTGTTGACTACCGTTTTTTTAATACCTTTTGATATGTCGAGCATAACAATTATATGATCTTTTAAAAAAAAAAAAAAATCCAAAAACACAAGAATGAAAAACAATAAAATTTTTTTTTTTGAAGGATGATATTAAAATAGTGAGATAAGATAGATATATTTTGGTGTGTGATTAATGAGCCATATTTATCTGCTTGCCAAAACTAGTCATAATGAATTTTCCACATTTTGATATTATAATTATAGGAAAAAAAATTCAATTAAGCTTAACCTTCTTGGCTTCTTCTCAACATCAAGGTATAAAAAAATAATTATAAATAATAAAAAAAAAAGCTTAAAACTAAATTTGTTTAGAAAATGAGAAATGCTATTAATTAGCACACGACACGAGAGACGTTAAACAAGAGAAGGCAAGAAGGGCAAGTATGGCAAAAAGACAAAAAGAAGAACCCTGTTGTCATTCCTTCCATAATCAGACTATCTCAGACTTTCATAAATCGTAACCTCTCTCTCACTCGTACACACACATAGACATAGACATAGCTGCCTCTTTCTCCAATCATGCTTCTCTCTCACTGCACTGCAATTCCCTTTTGAATTTTTCAGACTTCGATTCTCTCTGTCAAACCTCATCCAATACGGTGCGTTTTTTTCATTTATTTATTCCGTACACAGATAATACACTTCTTGAGCCCGAAACCCGAAAGGAAAACCGAAATATGGTGATCCGTAACTCAGTATCCGAAACGGAAACACCACCGGTTCGGGCACCAAGGCCACCACCACGACCATCTATGGTCTCCACCGGTTTTGGTCCGAAGCCTCAGCCTATGCAAAGCTACGCTTTCTCCAACTTGAAATGGCCTTTGAACCACTCTACCACCTTTAATTACCATCAATACCCTCACTACCATAACGGTTTCGGCTACAAACTCGCCGAGTCGAGGTACGATTCCTCGGCCTTTCGCGTGTCGGACATTCCACCTATTTATTCTCCCTTGGTCAATCGCGATCACAACCTCGTGGGTCGTAGACTCGCTGAGTCGACTCACGAGTCGTTTCCTTTCCGCGCCTCGTATCTTCAACCGAATTATTCACCGGTGGTGAATCACGATCACTACCGTTCGGTTTATAATCTCCCCGAGTCGACTCGGCGTGCTGACTTGGCGTCTCGGCTTGTTTATCCACCGAAGCATGATCCCCACCGGGTTAGCAAACTCGGCGGTTCGAGCCGGAAGTGTTTCGAATCGGAGAATCGGAACCGGAATAAGGCAGCGAAGAAGAAACCGGTTCTCACTGTGCCTGAACCTACTCCGACTCCGAAAGAAAATTCGGAGAAGAAGTCAACGAATCCTCGCCGTGTGATTGAGAAACCGGAGGGGAAATCAACGGCTTCCGATGCGAAATCGAAAATCCTCATTCGTCTCCGAACCAAAAACAAGTCCGATTCTGATGCTGCTCCTGATAATGATGATGGTGATCATGTTGCTGATACTGCTCTTGCTCCTATTCCTACTCCGGCTCCTGCTACCGAAGAAGCACCGGATCAAACCTCAGCCGAAGGCCCCGCCACCGTCGAAGTCGAAGTCCGAGAACCGGCGCCGAAGACTTGGAATCTCCGGCCGAGAAAACCGGCGTCCAAGCCTCCCAAAGGCAATGGAGGAGCACCGGCGAAGCAGGTGACCAAAAAGCGGCCTCCGACTCGTACCGAGTCGACTCGTACCGAGTCGACTCGGTCCCGAAAAGCGACGGAGACGAAAGTTTCAGAGAAGAAAGAGACAAAACCGAGAATTTCAATCCCGCTTTCGAAAGAAGCGATCGAGGAGGACATCTTGTTTTTCACTGGGTCCAAGCCCGCCAGGAGGCCCAAGAAGCGAGCTAAGAACGTTCAGAAACAGCTCGACGTAATTACAAAGCACTAATTATCATTATTTTCGTAATTATTCAGTTTAATTATCTGATTATCATAATCATGAGTGCTAATTATGATGCTTTGTTGCAGAATGTTTTCCCTGGATTGTGGTTGTCTTCGATAACGCCGGAGTCCTACCAAGTCAATGATTATAAGGTCAAACATTGACTCTCTCTTTCTGTTTTGACTTTTTCATTCTTGATTTTTAATTTTTTTTTAATATTGTTTTTTTGGCAGCTAAGGTGAATAAATAATAGAGAAGGAATTAGTTTAATGTTTAATATAAAGTTGAGAGATTAGTTTTCTTTGGTTACAAGAAATGGAAAAAAGAGAGGGTAATTTTAAGATTTTGGAGTATACTAATGTCCATTTTTTGATTTGTGAAGCTGGGTTTTGTTTTGTGGTGCTTGCAGGGTTAAATGAGAATGGTGGTAATTGGGTTTCTTTGAATGGTTGTTGGAATTTTGAAGGTTTTGTGAATGCTGACCCCTTTTGACATCGGAAGGTATAACAAAACATACACCAACAAACCATAAACCTTTGAAGATGCATGGATGACCAATGTATCTTTTTTTGGGCGCAGAGGAACTCAATAATATGTTGCAAGAGTTATATGGTTTTAGTGGTTAAAAGTAGACACAGTTGTACCTATTAGTTAAGATTATCGAGTTTGAAATTTTTTAATGTTTTACATTGTCTTTTCCCTTGGAATGAGGGTGCTCTTAGGGAGCTTCTTTACATGGTTGCTTACTAGAGCTTGTTGTTTGTTAGTTGAGCAGAACAGGTTTCGTTTTGTAGAACACAGATGTTTGAGATAACATACTCATAATTATATGCGATACATCTCAACTTTTCTTTCAGAATTTGCCCTTGTTTGAGGAGAATAGATTTTGTTTTGTGGCTACTAATCACTTTTATATGACCGTCTTGCATTCATCAGTTAGGGCCAATGAACTACGTAGTTTTATCATGCTTTCTTTCCTATTATATGAATTCATGCATGAAATTGGAGAGAAATGTGGACGGATAATGACAGGCATGCCAAGTCAACCTAAGACAAGTTGTTGTTAGTAGACAAATATCAAATATAATTAATAGTTGAACTTCAGTTTCAATGGGTTGTCTTCATATTTTTTTAAATAAGGGAGTTAATTATAATAGGGTAATATGGATATTGGAGAACTAGTTTGGTTTGTTGATTGGATAGTGCAGATATATAACCGTAGTCTTGAAGAATGACTGCTTATTTCTAAATATATCATTTCATTGATCGGGAATTA
Organism: Fagus sylvatica; assembly: GCA_907173295.1. Classification (NCBI taxonomy): domain Eukaryota; kingdom Viridiplantae; phylum Streptophyta; class Magnoliopsida; order Fagales; family Fagaceae; genus Fagus; species Fagus sylvatica. Next base: position 17,605,039 of record OU015762.1, on the reverse strand, counting down.
ATATTACTTCACTTAAAAAGATTCTGTTTGGTTTTAGTTTATGTAATTATTAAAGCTAAGTTCTTTCAGATTAAACTGTGTTTAATATATGTTTTCAATTGAAGAATCTGTGCTGCTCACGCGCTAAACTACAATGTCATGTGGGTGCACGCGCTCCTTACAAATTAGGAGTTCCAGAGTTTCCGGAACAGATAAGATAATGGATATAACAAAAACCCTTTAGCATACTTGCCCATTTTAGTCAGTTCACGGAAACTTTTCACCTGTATCCTCTAATGAAACTGCTCATGAGCTTGCACGTTGGGCTCTTAAAGCATTTTTTTAGGTTTCATTTCTTCTAGCATTGTATCCACCTTAGTTGATGTGCTTGTGGTTACAGAAGCTCCAATCCTGTTTATAGTGGTTGATTTTTTCCTATTCTTTTGTTCTTGCTTAGTTTCCTTTGTTGTTTATTAATCTTTTCCTAGGAAAAAAAGAAAAGAAAAAAGGGACAGGAGTTAGTCAGTATTGTTTTCCAATAGTTAGTAAAATTTGCTTGGTTAATTCATCGAACAAGGCTGGTGGCTTTGCTCTTAGTCTTGCATACATAATTAGCCATCTTGTTTTAGCTTTAGGGTAGAATATGAGGAGTTCTAGTATTATTGGTTATCTGCTTTTGAGGTCATGTTAGCCATTTGATCTGCTGGCTGTAAAATCAGTAACTTACACCGCTCTTACAATCAGCAGCAGCAATTAGATAATCCTCTTCATTGATGAGTTGAACCAAAAGCAGTAATTTGAAAAGTATTGGTGCCTTAAATTTGTTTGTAACTGAAGTTTCAGTTGGAATCTACCTTGCTACAGAAGCAATTTGACATACACAATTTTTTTTTATATAAGTAAATTTGACATACACACACATATATATATATTTTATATAAGTAAATTTGACATACACAATGATGAAGATTTATTTTATTTGTTGTCTGAGCTTGCTGCCAGGATGCACGTCTCTGGCATTCCTTTTACTATGTATTTGATTTGCTTACAGCGTATCCAATTGCTTACAGGATGCACTGCTAGTTAGAACTGGTGCATCCTGGATCAATAATAGTCATGGTTGTCATTGCATCCTGGCAAACATATAGTTTCGTTGCACCACTATATCGTTAAATACTGAAATTAGTAGAATATTCAGATTTTCTAAGTGTTTGGAGATTGAAATTAGTTGAAATTTCTCTATTTAGAGAACCTTTAGTATTATGGCTGGTAATCAGTTGCCTGAGTGAAACATACACTGCAAATAAAGAATGAGAAACAGTAGTTAAGAATTGGAAGAGTAGTTGTTAGAGACTATGAATTGGACAGGGTAATTCTTAGCTATTGGAATAACTAATTTATTTGCAGTGTTTCAGCTTTACTTTAAAAAAATAAAAATAAAAATAAAAATAAAAATAAAAATTTGCAGTGTTTTAGGCATATTTCCATTTATGTTTTTAACATTTCATTTGGACAGGTTCCGGTTCAAATGCAACTTATATTAGAACGATCATTTTCCTTTATTTTCAGGCATATTATCATCTGTGTATAATATTCAATTTACACCGGATGGTTCAAATGCAGCTTTATTAGACCAGAGAAAACTGAATTCGATTATTGATGTGATATACAGAGGAGTAGAGAAGCAGCTGCCACATAAGAGTGGAGCTCTGAATTGATTATTTATGTCTTATACGGAGAAGTAGAGAAGCAGCTGACACATAGAGTGGGGAGCTTTTCTCTGCTCAAGGGGTTTGCAAAACAGTGAAAGGTGAAGCTTTTTGAATTGAAGTGTTCACCATTTTAAAACTCAGGCAGTGTAGACCTGGTGCTTTGATAATGTGCCTGCACAATCCTTGGGAGCAACTGGTTTGTTTCCAATCAAGAACTGACCATGAGTACCCAACTTTGTGTTTTCTCTCCACAGGTAGCATTCTAGAAACGAGAAGCCTGGAGTTCACATGGATCAGATAAAGACGACAGTGTGGCGCTTGCTGTGCGCCTTGTAGAAGTGAATGGTAATACTGAATTGCTTGACATAGTAATTTGGCATTTTGGGTTAAGAAGAAATTACTTGACATATAAGGTAGTGTGGAACTAAGCTGTGTTGTTGGATTAGATGGTCCTTAGTTGCCACTTGCAAGTTTATAGATACTGTCAATAAGAAACTTACCTGTAGCCATAATGATATTTCTATTTATTTTATTGAATTTTTTATATCATGAGACATGTCGTAGAAATTGTCATTTATTTAAATTCTTGGTAATAGTAATAGTTTTCTCCTTTTGATGGCATTAAAAAATCTAGCAAGAATTGAATTGAATAGTCATTCGTAAAAGGAATGCTTGGTATTTATGGCTTGTTTGTTGGACCAACGTCTAAAGAGGAAACACAATGCACAAGAAGAAAAGTAAACAATAATGAGGCGATTTAATTCCTTCACTCTTTTTCTACTTTCTTTCTTAAAACTTTTTAATTGTTTATGCTCCATTACAATTTAGGGAAACATATTTATTCCATAACTGACAGTCAAGGTATTATAAAGCAGATTCCGGCATTTGATGCTTAAGTTTTCCGTCAAGTTAGCCCACTGCTTGGATTAGAAGGAACAGTATTCTTGGAGGGAGCTCTGGTGTTTGAGAAACAGGAATGGCTTGAACAGTTTTTAGCACTACCCTGCTGGAGGTAATATGCCAAAAAGAACAGTTGTGAAGGATGATGTCTTGCCCTATGTGCTATACCAGTGAAGAAATTACTGAACAACCATATCTTAGTGCATTGATGCATGATTGAGTGGAGGCTAAATCAATGAGGTCTTAAGACTCGAAAATTTCAGCATTTCTCTACCCAGGATTAGCTCTAGTTTAATGTCCCTGCAATTCTAGAAACTTTTAATGTTTGCACTAGTGCTTATGGAGTTCTTCTGGCTGTGCATATAAATTCGATGGTGAATGAGCACCAGTCTTCATAACTGCATCAGGAATTCCGTTCCAATTTCAATGAGAACATAATTCTAGAAAATCATGAAGTTTAACATGTATGATTCATCCTATATAAAATCTGATTTTTGTTAAACTGTTTATAGACAGTTTCTTTATCTAGTTGGGATCTTTGTTAAACATTTATAGCGGCTTGACTGTAATTTATCAGTGTGTGCACGGTAGTTGTTTGCAACCAAGATCGAGCATTTTAAGAAATATTACACTTTAATATGAGGAAGCCAGGGCGGCCCAAGTATATTTTCTTGTTTCTGTGTTTATGTTTTTTGCAAAGGTTACACTACTAAGAAAGTAAGAATAGAAGTGACTTATCCAGCAAAAATAAAAAAAATAAAAAAATAGAAGTGACTTTTTTTGTAAAAGAAAAAAAAAAAGAAATTGAAAAATAGGAGTGACTGTTAGTAGAAAAAAATAATCGTATTTTCTGCTTGCAGGGTTAGATTGTGACATGGCACCACACAGGATTAAAATTTAAACACTCCAAATTAGCCTAAAAAATCTGTTATAGACGTCTCTTGCCCTCTTTTTGGTTTTTCTACTTGGGAAAGGACCCTCTCAGCCGACTTTGTTATGCATAAGAGTGCGGTATCTTAGATGTTAAAGTATATCAAAACTTACTGATAGTCAATGCTCAAGTCTTATACTTGGTGTGCAACTTAAGCAAGTTATTTGTGTTATAAGTCTAGTAATCCTAGTTTATGAAGGGTTCACCCCCTATAAATACCTTGTTAAGGGTTCATTATAATACAAGTTGTTCAATAATAATGATGTAGCCATTAAGGGTTTTATCTCTGTAAACGTAGGCTGCTCGCTATAATTCTAACCTGACATTAGAGCTTTATTGCTCAATATTTAACATTAGAATAGGAAAAAAAAAACCTATTCTTGTATTATTTATTTACTGATTTGTGTGAGAGAGAGATTCTTTGGGTGTATGAGTGTTTGGGATTTGTAAGAATACCCTTTTACCTCCCTTAAAGGCCAAAACTGTAAATTCCTAGTCTTCAGCTTATAATAATTTTTACAATCCATCTTATGTAGGAAACTAGGAATGTCGTAAATCCAATGAGTAAACAAACCGAGTGAAACATAGCAATTTAACAAGAAAACGAGCTTTTTTATTTTTTTTTTTTTTTTTGTCTCCATAGCCCCAAAATGGTGGAGGGTCAAACCTCACAGCATGCATTTGGAGCAATCAAGCATACCTAGATTTGTAATATATGAGTGTAGATTGGAACACCATAAGGATTCCCTCTCTCTACTTAAGATCCTCTGAGCTGAGACTAGGGTATAAGCTATATGCTGTATATATATATGCTTCCCCTTCTATGTATTTTAATTAATTTTTTCCCCCACCCTTTTTCACGTAACATAACAAGTGTTTACACTAATCATCCAACTGATTACAGAGATTATTAATATTATTATTTTTAGTGATGAGTAGATTGAAAACGTGACATGGAAACCCACTTATATGGATTATAAGGTGGAACCCCAAAACCACCTACATAATCAATTAATCATGAATGGTATTAACATCTTCTTTAGTATTTTTACTAATAAAAACACATCTTATTTAATATATTTAGTTGCTCATGACATCAAGAGTTCTCATTGCTCATAAATACATTTATATTACAAAACCAATTTTACTCTAGATAAAACTCTAGTACCAAAGTTCCAATAAGTATAAATTACTAAGACTTAAGACTAGATATATATATATAGCCGTTGGGCTCAAGAAAGCGAGAAACCCTTGTAGCCAGTGAGAAGCGACAGCAATGGAGTCCGCTTATCTTCTTTCTCAGCCCCTTCACAATTTCTCATTGCCGGGCTGTGGATGGACCACTCGCCATGCCAGATCAACGCCCAGATATCTTCCGCTCGAAGATTTGAAACAAGCAACGGCACTTCCACTTGAGCCGCTAAGCCAGAAGGAGATTGAAGATGATTTGGAGACGATGGCCAGGGTAAAGCGAGCGAAGAAGCGAAAGTTTACAGTTGCACTTAACGACGAGGAGATTGAAAAGGATTTCGTAGCGATCACCGGGAAGAAGCCGCCGAAGAAACCAAGGAAGCGCCCAAAGAAGCTTCAACAACAATTGGATCTTCTTTTTCCTGGTTCCGCTTTGAGTTTCACCCTCATTACTTCGTAAAGGTATAATTTTTTTTTTAAAATATTTTATTTTATATACGGTCCGTTTGGTAGCCGAGAAAATAATTTTCTTTTCTCTTAGGAATTTTGGTGTTGCATTGGCGGTTGTCCCGTAAACAAAAATTGGAAAAAAGCTAACATATAGTTTTATTAGGGTTTGTTTTCTTCTGTTTTGCAATAATGGCAATTATAATTGTGTTAAGCCTCCGTTTGTTTGCTAAGAAAATTAAGGAAAAAACTAAAGAAAAAAAATATATATATTTTTATTTAGACAGAAAATAAAAAGAATTTGTTCAATTTTAACTAGCACCACAACAATGCTTTGGTTTCTAGTCTTCTTTTTTTTTGTTGGATTCCAATGGTGCTAACAATTTGTTTGTTTCTGCAGGTTGCAGGATATATGAGTTTGTGATCACTAGCAACATTTTAAAGGGCTTGTGACTGCTGAATATTTTGATCTGATTGGAGAGGAGTCATGCAATTTTGCTTCTTCGCCGCCATGTATAGGTAGTTGCACATGAGTTGTCAAATGGGTCAGTACAGAGATTCTTTGTTTTTCTTTGTGGGTGAAGAATTTTTTGTTGTTGATAGGCAGTAAATTTTTTATTAGATTAGAGTGAAAATTTCATTTATGTGTAGGCAAAGCTTGCATAAAAAATTATACATAAGGGTTTTGATTTTGAACTTCTATACTTGTGGTCTGGTCCAGAAGGATTGATTAATTTTGTGTAGTACGATTGTACATCGGATCATGAATTTGACATCAAACCCAATACTATTGTGGATTATAATGTTTTACATACATCTTTAAATTCATTTTAATTTTTGTTTTATATGAATCTTATTTGATATATGCTGGCTCTTGATCAATTTGAAAAGTACGTAGCAACTAAACAACTGTCTACTTCCAATGTCTAATAGCCTAATAGGTCTCCTTCTCCGATGAGCCTATAATAGGGTCTCCTCCTCCACCTATTTGATTGATATACTATTAGTCTAATATCCAATGGTTTGTAAAGTTTCTTTTAACTTTCTTTGTATTCTTTACTCTCATTCTATACAAAACTCTTTCTAAGGATATCTATATGATTATTTCAATATGTACTTGTAGATTTGGATAAGTGTCATCAAAATTTTATTAATTTCGGTTAGGAGTCCTGATATGATGGGTTATTGAAATTTAATTTTTTTAGGCAATCAATTGGATCCAAGTAGCTATTTGGTCAAACAACAAGAGCTGGGCATTGAATTATTGGATGATCCATAAGATAACTGTGGAATTTCCATTTATCAAAATAAAATATTTTTTTAATAAATAAATAAATAATTAAATTTGTAATTTAGAAAACCTAATTTCCTTTGGGATCAAACTCATCAAGAGAAGAGTTCATTTTAATAGTTTTTTTTTTTTGATTTATCCTTTAAAATATTAAAAAAAATCGGGATAAAATCGAAAAATTCAAATTTGGAAAAATTAGGGTTTCTAGAATTTTCTAATTTTTTTTTTTCGATTTTTCCAAGCATTTTGTTAGATTTTAAAAAACATTTTATCACCTGAAAGTCTGAAACTAAAAGTTTTCAATTTCCAAAAAAAATTTCAAAATAATTCTCTATAAATAGAAAGACCTATCAGAAGAAAGTGGGAGCCTTTTTTATTATATGGAAACTCTGGTGAACACTCTCAAATTCATAAAACACATGAAATTTCTATCAACAAAAATTGACATTTCCAGCCTTCAGAACACTATTTCCATAATAAAAACCTAAAGCTAAACTAAAAAAAAAGGTAAAAAAAAAGCCATAGGGTAGAGAGAGCAATGTTGAATATGAAGCTATTCACTATAACACTTCAAATCAAGCCATATTGCATATACAATTTTCCATCTTGAAATCCAGACATGGCTCGTGGTGTTGGTTCGTGAGGAATAACTCCCAAAGATAAATTATGACTCCATCAACCAAGTTACCAAGTTACGTTCTACCATGTTTTTGGAATGTTTTATAATAAAAATATTGTTGGGACAACGGAAGTTCTGATACCATTTGTTGAGACCACAATATAGTCTTATGTGAATTAAAAAATTCAATACATAATTCAATCACCAAAAATTATTATCACCAAGATTACCAAGCCAAAATATCAATCACACACCAAACACAAATATTTACATGGAAATTCTTTCTCTTTGAAGTGAAAAATCAAGGGATCAACTCTGAACACATCCACTATGATAAAATCAAAGGGAAAGTACATTTTACATACCCACATGTGGTTTAGCTTATTTACAAGTTACTTACTTGTGATTTAAAAACTGACACATTGCTTACTTGAGGTTCAAGTATCCGTTTACTCTCATTACCCCACCATCACTTCCGTTTTTTTTTTTTAAAGAAAAAAAAGAAGAAGCAAAATTATAACGAAACCACTTTGTTGTCACGGTAGATCTCCTCACCAGAGCAACCAAGCAAGCGGTTTTCATTAAAGAGTGCTGATTAGAGTGAAGAGAAGGGAACCAATCAAACCGGTTAGTACTCCTAAGGCAATGTTGAGAAAGACTCTTCGTGTGCTAGATGGCGATGGGCATTGAAGTGTTTTTTCCTTAGCAGTAAACAGAGGTGCATTAAAAGCATAATTTTATCAACAGCATAACAATGGTCAAGATGTTGTTGTTTCAAAAGTAGAGGGTGTATCTTCTTTTCTCCATTTTGTTGTTACAAAACTCTTATAAAATCGAGAGAAGGAGTGAGCTTTTAAGCTATATGCTTCAGATACTTGTGAAAACCTATTTAAAGCTTCCTAGAAGCTTTAAAAACCTCCAACACGCTCAAGTTTTATCTTTTTTATTTTTTTGGCTCTTAAGAATAATACTTGTGTGAAAAAAAAAATAATCCCACCTTCAACTCAGACTATTTCTTTTTCTTTCAGATAAAACCCTTTAAAGAAAGACCAAAGAAAAACCCATAAGATAAAAAACAAATTTTGGCCCAAATATCTTCACAAGATAGAATCATTTCGACAATGATTCCCATCTTCTTATTTTCTTTTCTTTTAATGAATATGAATTTGCAAAATCCGCGTCATTAAAATTGCACTAAGACTTTACAAGAAGACCCAGAAGTATTTTTTTTCCTATTAAAATAATCAAAGCTTAGAGACTTGTAGATTCAAAGTCACATTGTAGAACCCAACTTCTTATCTTCGCAAACAACACCTACTATCAGGATCGTCCTTAAAATTTTGAAATACAAATTAACAAAACCCCCAATAAGCTTGGAGAAATGTAAGATTTATTTTTCTCATTCTTTCATATTATATTATTCACCCACATGCTTTTTGTTGATATAGTTTCTAGGTTTAAATTGTTTTTGTGTGATTACAAATTTATTTTATAAACATTATTCAAGAATAGTCAAGTAATATAGATGAAGGCCACTTGTACAGCTGGACGGTCATGGGTGCCTAACACCTTCCCAAGAACGTACTTTAACCTTAGACTTAGTTTAGGAGTAATCCTTTTGTGCATGGATTCAAATTTGATTCCTGGACCTATAAACCATGAATGACCCCGAGGTGCCTCAACAATATCTCACAATACCTATTCAATAAGCCCCCTACACAAATTGACGGAAGTCCCACACCAGAGCTTCTTGCTCCTACTGGCAATTATTGATTTAGTCTTGTGCCTCTATATCCTCCTTAAAGGTTTGGGTTCAGTCACGTACTAAAGGACTCTCTGTGGTTTCAAAGAACACTCAAAAGGATGAGTGTGTGTATGTTGGATCAGTAACACTCAAAGGATTTAATCGAGATATGTAGTTTAGAAAGGGTTTGGTGGCTTTGGCCCTAGCGTCCTTCCCAAATGAAGAGAGACTTAATTTGCATTAGTTTGTGAGGAACATAACATGAAAAGTGTTGCTGAAGCTTTAAATCTTTACATTTTCAAATTTCAAGGAATGTGCTGGCTTCAATGTTGAGAGGAGAAAACAAAAACAAGATGGAGAAGCGGCCTTCGTTGATCAAAGCGATGAGAAAAGTTGATGACCCTCACACCTTGATAGCTCAACACTCCTTAAGCCATTTGCAGCAACGTCCCTCTGCCCTTCACTAACTTTGAGTTTTATTTTTTTCTTTCTTTTTCTTTTTTATTATTCATTTCAAAATTGGGATCTTTAATTTCCAAATTTTTTGCCCTTTTTCCCTTTTTCCCTTTGAACCTTTTTTTTTTTTCTTTATACTAACAAAAAATTTCCCCCTATGGTTGCCTTGTGAGGGGGGTTTCCCAAGCCGTTGGGCTTATCTTGGGACTGGCTCTGCATACGTCACAGGTAGCAGATGATAAATTCAATATAACAAAGAGATTACAAAGTGTTTACACACCCAAAGAACACTAACAAATAACAAAGTCTCATCTTGACTTTTTTCATTTACATTGATGGTCTATCTGCCACCCAAATTAAGGAACTATGTTAGTTAAAAAAAAAAAAATCTAAATTACGTGGTCCACGATTTAGATATTATGTTAAATATAAATTTATATATTTAAAATGTGGACAAAAAATGGTTTATACATCTTATGGTGACTCTAAAATGGTACATTGGTATCGAAATATTTTGTTTCAGTAGACAATTCGAAAAGGTTTGCAAAACTTTGGTAAAAAAATCCTTCATTTTTTTCTTAGTTCCATACTTCTATCAAATTTCCAATCCACGAGATCACAATTTACAAGTGACTATGGACCAATCCACAAGACAATATGAGAGTCAATATCACTAAACGTGTATAATAAGTAGTTTTAGTTTAATATTTATACTGCAATGCTTAAATTTTTATTTTCATTTTTGTTATTTGCGTGATACAAACATCATTACCTAATTATTTTTAGGTACATAACAAGTAATTGATTGATTATATAAATATCATTTCCTATTGATTTTATATAATTTTTTGCCTTTGTTAGTTTTTTTTGTTGATGGTAAATGAATTGTGATTTGAAACGGGATTGCAATATCATATAGGTTATCGGTACTATGACGAAGAATGATAATAATAAGAATTAAGTAAAGTCTCGAAAACAAAACCAGGGTTACATTTTTTTTTCTTCTTCTTTCCTTTGATATAATTCAAACTAAAAGCACACTAGAACCTTGATTTTGTATATATATATATATATATATATTTATTTACTTTATATATGTATATTTTTAATATGTTAATGAAAAGTGAGTAACAAAAATCGGGACAGACTGGAGCAACCTAAACTTCAGGGCCGGCCCTGGACGTATAGTAAAAGATGAACCACATAAATCATTGGTATTTCTGTAATTGTGATTATTATCTTTCAAATTCTCTTCGTTCCTAAAAATTGTATGGAGATCTTTCTTAAGTTATAATTATTTTTCACAACCAATCTAGTGTGTGAGAGTGCTATCCAAAAGCTCTTTCCCACAACAAATATGATATTTATTCTATCTATAACGATAATTTTGTATAAAAGATTGTTGCCTTTAGAAACAAGAAGCAGCTGGAATTGCTGTGTTAACAAGCAAAGAATGTTCTGCAACTATTTGGTTGTTTTTGGTCGTTGCTTTTCCGAACAAATTAAATACTTTTCTTTGGTAGAAGGAAGGAGATGCTGCTACTTTGTTTGTACAATTGATTGTTGCCTTTTGAAAAACGTGTTTTGTGCGCGCGATGCTTGTAATTTTGTGACAATGACGTTCTTTGTGCCTGTACATTTGTGAGAGAGAGAGAGGGAACACAAATACTATAAATAGGATTGCAAGAAGAGGATCAGATATCCCCAATCGACATACTCAGTTCTATTAGTGTGTATATAAGAGGTTCTCTCAACAGTCAACTCTCAAGCGTACAAGCATTTGTTTCGAGGCCTGCTTGGCTGGTAAGATTCTTTATTATGGAGAATTTTTTATTATAATCTAGAAATTCCGAGAGTTTAATATACTCCTTTGATGATTATAATAGATGAGATATTACAAATTTTATTACATAATGTTTTACAAATTGGGAAAATGCTAAATATAATAAGTGAATATCTGAATTTTTAATTTCTAATTTTTTTATTTGTGATTGGACACATCAGTTTGTAAGATTATGTTGTAAAATTTCTAGTATCCTAATATCACTCTTACAAATGGATGTGACAATGAATATGATTGGTTGATTTCGAAATATAATAATTGAATGTTTGAATTACTTTTCATAATTGATGACACACCAATTCGTAAAAATTATGTAGTATTTCTAACATTACTTAATTAGTTTCTGATTTGTGACCATTCTAATTTAGTGCAAGATGCAGGAGATTTAAATTCCTAATGTGAGATTAAAAGCCATCAATTGTGTTAATTAAGATATCTGAGTTATCTAACTCCCACAAAATTAGTTAACCAAACACCCATAATTTTAGTAAATTTGGTTCTTTGCCCCCATCATTTAACTCTAAAGTTTTCTATAATATTGATCTTCTCAAGGTTAGTTCATACAATTTGAGGTCTAAGGCGATAAATTTGATTGAGACTTAAAAAAAAAAAAAAAATCAATTAAACAATATTTATTTAACTATGGGAGTGTTATTTCCACACCCCTCTTTGATATTTCCGCACCATTTGTGCGGAAAATAACAAAAAGTGAAGTGAAATATAACTCCACTTTTTGTTATTTTAGCTCTAATAGTGCAGAAATATAAAAAATGAATGCGGAAATATGATTTCCCTTAACTTTTTATATTATATATATATTTTTTATTTAAACCTATTCTTTTTCTTGCTTTATGAGATGCAAAATTATTAATTAAGTATTTGTATTTAAGTTTTGCTGATATATATATTTTTAATTGATTAGAGCTAATCTGCCACATAATCTTCTTGTGACATGATCGATCTAAAGTAAGAAATATTGTTTTTCAATTTTTACTTTGTTGGGTCATATTTCAAACTATAAAAAATTAAAATTTATAATTTCAAAAGTAACAAATTAAATCTTAAGCTTTTCTTGTCCTTCCTTCTCCCTCCCCTCCAATTTAAATAATAATAATAATAATAAAAAAAACGGTTTAAGGTTTCAATTGAATTGGGTGTCTATTTCACCAAATATTTGGCCTAGGCCTTGAGCTGGCCCTCGATCTTCTAATAATTTAATTGAGTTCTCATTCTGTAACTTGTTGGATTTTATAGAAATTAAAATACATTATAGTCAGGACCGTCTCAATACAATTTTAAAACTATTCTTCTTGCTTTTTGAGTTATAAAATTACTAATTAAGTCTTTGTATTTAAGTTTTGCTAACATATTTTTTTCAATTGATAATAGTTGATATACTTCATCTTTTGTAAATTACTAATGCACAATTATTTTATCTTATTATTCTTATACGTACCATGTCGTAACTCGTTAAACCAATGTTTATTTAAAGTATATTTAAAAAAAGAAAAGAAAAAGAAGATAAGTTTATTTAATGACTGATACATCATTTTTTATTACTCTTATTCTATACGTAACTTATTAAACAAAACTTTTACCAAAAAAAAAAAAACTTATTAAACAAAACATATTTAAGATATAAGTTCCTAGAAATAAATAATCTCTTTAATTGAAGCATTTTTTATTTTCCAAAAACAAATCATCTTCTTATATTTATTTTGCATTTGTAGAATTAGAGATATAGACACTATGCATGTTTTTATTTGTTATTTTATTTTTAGAAGAAAATGTTATTGGCAGATTTTGTGGTTAGGAAGTTAAAGATCCTTATTGTATTTTTCATGTATGAAGAATAAGGTTTTCATTTTGTTTTTGTTTTTGTCATATTTTTCTTATATTAAAATGATGTTTATTATTTAATTATATGATATTGCTTAAATTTATAAGTTTTTATAATTTTTAAAACTATTCGTATGCTCTAATCTCTAAATTATTTAACAAAAAATCATGATCTAAATGTTTAAAAAATATTAATTGTGATTAATATGATTTAAAAGATAGTTTAGAGATTATAAATTGAATGAATGAAGAAGTAAATGTTTTATAAATCTTAATTGTGATCAATATGATTTAAGACATCAAATGTTTTGTTTATTAATTTTTTTTTTTCGATAAGTTTAAAAAAAAAAATCCTGATTATATTTTTCATTCAATCTTGCCCTGCATGTGTGCCGTGTGCGGATCATTTATAATGATAATAACTAAAAAAGAATGTATGAGAACATTAATGCTATACATCAACAGCAAAAGGTTCAAAATTTTAATTTCCTCTCAGCTAAGTTTGTGACTATTTTCCAAAATATCATGTGCTGTGGCTTTTAAAAAATTTCCCTAGAATGAAAATACTTAATAATTAAAAAAAATGGTGGTTGAAGATAAGAATATTAATGATTCTATTATTATGCTAAGGATTGTTGTTTGTCTGTCACTGTCATTATGAAAATAGGAACTTGACTGATAAGGATGGTGCCTACTACTGCGGGTAGTTCACATAAAATTGATTTTGTGAGGGAAGAGTTGATCATTGACGTTCCCCAAGACATGGAGCCTGCCCAGTGGCCCGAGTGTTGCATCTACAGGGTCCCCAAGAGACTTCGTCAGGCAAATAACGAAGCCTACACCCCAAAGCTAATCTCAATAGGCCCTTTTCATCACGGAAAAGATGAACTGAAGGAAATGGAAATGCTGAAAGTGAGATACTTCAAGGATTTCTGGTATCGAACTGGGAAATGCCAAAAGGATCTTGCAAGTGTCATTAAAGATAACGAAGTAAAGATTCGCCATTGTTATGCAGAGAACTTTGATATCAACAGTGAAGATTTCGTGAAAATGGTTCTATTGGATTCCGCCTTTATCATCGAGCTTTTCTTGAGAGCTGATGCTGGAGAATATAAAAACGATTATATATTAAGTAAACCATGGTTGTCTAATAATATAAAGGAAGACTTGATATTACTTGAGAATCAACTTCCACTTTTTATTCTTAAGGAGTTACATAATCAATTTTCCATGTCTGAAAAGAACAAAAATATTTCCTTTCTTGAGCTTGCACGTGGATATTTAAATCATGATGACAAGGAAGAGCACGCGGAGAAGGAAGTAAAACATGCGGAGAAGGAAGAGCAGGCGAAGAAGGAAGTAAAACATGCGGAGAAGGAAGTAAAACATTTCACTGATTTGAAAAGATATTACTACTGTCCATCCGACCGCAAAACCGGAAAGGTTATTTCTGATCTATATAATGCTACAAAGCTGTACGAGGCAGGAGTGATATTCAAAATGGCTAAAAATGAAGGATTACTTAACATAAATTTCCACCAGCCCTCGCACTTGGAAAAATGTCCATGCTTCAGTTGCTCATGGCTCTTAGGATTGCTATGTTAGGAATTAATATTTGATTAGGATTTATCATTGTTAGGACTTAGAAGTCAATCTACATGTTAGATTGTATTAGAGAAGATGTGGAGTTGCTCGTTGGAAAAAAGATTATGTTACGGTTCTACTTGAAGTCAATCTACATGTTAGATTGTATTAGGATTGCTATGTTAGGAATTAATATTTGATTAGGATTTATCATTGTTAGGACTTAGAAGTTAAGTAGGACTTGTTATTAGGAGTTGATGTGTTTGATTAGGATTGTAATTGCTTGGCTATTTAAAGCACACCTCTAATGAGAATGAAAAAAATCAGAATATTTATCAGTAAAATCAAGCGTTAGCTTGTTTAGGAGGTCTGGACTCTCTCGAAGTAGTCCATTATCAAATTAGGAGGTTTTTGGTTCCCTCGAAGCAACCAACCAAAATTTGGGTTCGTAACAAATGGTATCAGAGCAGGTTATAGAGGCCTTTCACATGGAGCAAGAACAAAGTATGCTCAAGGAGATGCAACAGATACTTGTTGTAATGCTTGCCCGCCTTGATCAATATCTTGGTAATCCTACGCACCTAGATCAAACTGTTGGTGATCAAAGTTGTGATCCTACCAAAAGCCCACACAATCAAGGTGAGATGGAGAGATCCAACAAACAAACTAAATGTGGACTAAC
Organism: Fagus sylvatica; assembly: GCA_907173295.1. Taxonomy (NCBI): domain Eukaryota; kingdom Viridiplantae; phylum Streptophyta; class Magnoliopsida; order Fagales; family Fagaceae; genus Fagus; species Fagus sylvatica. The sequence goes on along the minus strand of OU015762.1, from coordinate 17,589,821 downwards.
GAATTCAAGGTGTGTTATCAATCCAAAGGTAGCAAAACTTGATATTTCGAGTTTCAATGGCAATGGAGGGTCACATAATACAAGAAAGGATTGCAGGTCACAAAAAAATAAAAAGGTTCAAGCCTCTATATCTATGTGTTGTGCACCTATGAAGATTGAAGATTACAGGAAAGGAGAGCCGACCAAATCCAAAAGGTTGATAATTAAGAAACAAAAGAGAAGTAGTTTGTGGCGAAAGAAGAAGAAGAAGAAGAATCCATTGAGGACAATGGATGATTTTAGGGGGAGGGAATGTTACGGTTCTACTTGAAGTCAATCTACATGTTAGATTGTATTAGGATTGCTATGTTAGGAATTAATATTTGATTAGGATTTATCATTGTTAGGACTTAGAAGTTAAGTAGGACTTGTTATTAGGAGTTGATGTGTTTGATTAGGATTGTAATTGCTTGGCTATTTAAAGCACACCTCTAATGAGAATGAAAAAAATCAGAATATTTATCAGTAAAATCAAGCGTTAGCTTGTTTAGGAGGTCTGGACTCTCTCGAAGTAGTCCATTATCAAATTAGGAGGTTTTGGTTCCCTCGAAGCAACTAACAAAAATTGGGTTCGTAACAGATTATAGTTAACCACTTAGGCAGCAATGAAGCAGTTGCCAACATAGTTAACAAACTTGCCCTTGAAATTACGGAAACGGATTCCTGTTACAATGATCTCGCAGAGAAGCTCAATCGCCACTATGACCAATGTTGCAACCGTAACATGGGATACCTGAGAAGTACCTATTTCCACAACCTTTGGAGAGGAACTGCAACTGCTATTGGTCTTATACTCCTGGGATTCACTATCTGGGATATCATTAAAACTTACAAATAGATTTCAGTAATTCAATTTCGTTCCTAATAGGGTCGTCTACCATATATTTGTGCACTCGTTGTCTTGTTTCAGCTTCTCTGAAGAGTATATGTATTAATTTCAGCCAATAATATTCTATTCTCTGTTGTTAATTTCACTTTACCACTGAATGCTAATATTATCATTGTTTCTTTTGTGGGTAATTGACTCAACAAAGAGAAATCTACTATTTATTAAAGAAAAATTATGTTGTGATTTAGAGAGCTGAAATTGGACTACGTCAGATACACTAGAATCACTAGATCGATATTTACTGTGATTGCAATTGTAATAATTACGTCGATGCTAGATAACTGTAACAGATGCAATGCGAATATGCGATACGTACCCTTAATTAACTATGTTATCTAAGTACTACAAAAGTGATTTGATTACCCTTAATTTTTTCCTATGAAAAAATTCATCTTCTTTCACCTATTTATATTAATTCCTCCCAAGCATTGAGTGATTCCAAGAAGCACATTTCAATCCTTAAAACATCACATATACTTCCAGACCATGATAAATAACGAATTATTCTCGCTAGACGAAATTTAACTTATACAACATTCTCCAATCTGAATTAAAAGAAGACAAAGAGAATTCCAGTCATATTCCTCTTATTTTCTTCTCCGCCCCCACCCCCTCTCTATTTATTCTCTCTTCTTTTCTTCTCCACCCCACCCCTTCTCTGTATCTTTCCTAACCCACGACAACGGTTTCTTTTGCCCGACGTTTCTTCTCCACCCCTACCCCTTTGTTTTTTTCCTAAATCTCCACAGAAAAATCTCAATCAGTAAAAGTCGAAGCAAACCATCATCAATTACAACATCAATGAAGATCTTTGGGAGAAAAATCGAAACAAAATAGAAACTTAAGTGAAAATCAAACCAAAAAGCGAAACCTCATCAAAGTGGATGTTGATCAGCGTCGATCTTCACCAACGTTTTGGAAAAGAGGATCTCACGGTGCCGTTTGAGGACGTCCAACAAGTTTGCTCCAGTTGAAGTTTCGCGCGAGCTTGGGAGAGAAGAGGGGCCAGACTAGGTGAAGACAGAGAAATAAGAAAAAAATAGAGGAAGAAATGAATGTTGAGCTACAGTATGTCAAGGTTTTGGGCGAGATACTATTTATCGGTAGTATTTGGTTTTGTTTCTTGTTAGAATATAACCCCCCCCCTCTCTCTAGCGACTATCTCTCCCCCGCTCTCTCTCACACAATCTCTATCTCTACTAAGACCGCTCTCTCTCACTACAATAATGCTCTAAGACAAAGCACCTATTAATGCTCTGTCCATGAATTGATCACTTTTTGGGGGTATGTATTATTAAGCTATGAAAAAAATTGCAATAATTTGAAAGTGGTGTCTATGAAAAAAATTGATGCGCAAATTAGTAGATTTGTTAATTTATGCGGGGCTATTAATTTTTAAAAAGGGTGTACAAAACAAGCCCTATTTTTTTTATTTTATCTATCAGAGGACCTTATGCAATGGTTTAAATTGTCTAGGCCTAGAGCCAAACCTGGTGATATCTAACATGATATATAACATATTTTGGGCCGGTCATGCCAGACCAGACATAGAAAAAAAATTAACTTACTTTATTTTTAGCTATCAAAAACTCAACAGTCAAACACCCTTTTATGGATCAAACACAAGATTTCTTTCATTAAAAGAAGGATATCACCATCAGGTTATGAAGACCAATGGTAAATTAATCGTTTCAATTGCAAATCCAATTGGTAAGGCCCTTACTTTCACGAAACTAACCTTTAAAATGTATTATTCAAAAATAGATTAACAAAACATAAACAATAAGTCGAGGAATAGAGAATGGAGAAATATTTTAAGGGGGGATAAAATTGATAACTTGCTATGCACATAAAGAAATTTGCCCCCCACATGCGCTCGATGAACAAAAAGCTATTATTTTTTATCAAATTGAGATGATATTTGGATTTTTTCATATATAATTTTATATTTCATATAATTTTTTATCTAATTTTCCAGAAAGCTTTTATTTTGGAACAATAGAAAGCTATTAGAACAATATGTATTACCAAAAGGTGCAATACTCTCCCTTTCCTAGTCTAGAGTCTGCAGACAAGATTCAATCCTTATCGATATCTTTAGTGAGAGAACAATAGATTTTAATATTTACGAACTAAATCTGACACGTATATGTACATCTACTTTGTTAGCACCATTGGAATCCAACAAAAAAAAAGAAGACTAGAAACCAAAGCATTGTTGTGGTGAAAGTGAAAATTGAAGAAAATATTTTATTTCGACCAAATGGACATTACAAAAAAATTGGTTTATTTTGATCCATTTATTTCGAGGGTTCATTAAAAATAATCCCAATAACATATAATTTTATGCGGCAAAGAAAGAAATATACATTACCTATTCAATTGTCATTTAAAACCCTTGAAATAAGCATTTAAAACCCATCTATTTGAGCTCTCCTTATTTCAAGGGTCATTAAAAGCCTTCGAAATACGTCAAAGAAAAAAAAAAAACCAAAATCTCATTGCGCGCGCTGCTATCAATCAAATCGGCACAGCTGCTCCTAATTAAAAATCCCAAATCGCATAGCTGCGGAAAAAAAACAAATCGCATATGTAACTCGTCGTATTCTTTCGAATCTCTTTAATACTTCTCACGCAAATTGATTTGCTTTCTCCAATCTCACCCTATACTTAAATCGCATAGATATCTTGGCTCTTAACATACATCGTTTGCTCCTTTCACACAAAGCTCTTTCTCCTCGCATAGGTCCAAAGCCAATTTCAAATGAGGTGTGCGAGTTGTTGGTGCGTTCGACTTGTTTAACGGATTTGAATATTAGGGGCATAGGGTTTTGACTGTAAGAGAATTTGCATCAGTATTAACAAAGTCCTATTTTTGCTAAAATATAGCTATAATCCTCTAAAATGTTCAAACATCATCCTCAACAGAAATGTTAAAGACTGAAAGTCCGTGTATTGTATTAACTCTGTAATATAGTACAAAAGAGAGCCTTTATATAGGCAGAAGTAAGAGTAATGCACAAGTAAAAAAAGTGCTATACAAGACAATGTATTAGGCCTAAGACCCATTGGGCTTATATTCTAACATCCCCCCTCAAACTCATGTTGGGTGAAGAGACACCAACTTGAGTTTGGAAATAAGATCACAGAAACGGCCTGGAGGTATAGGTTTGGTGAATATGTCAGCTAACTGGTCTTGAGAAGACACTGAATGGAGCTACAAAGTGCCCTGTAGTAAATGATGACGAACAAAGTGACAGTCGATCTCAATATGCTTGGTACGCTCATGGAAGACGTCATTGTGGGCAATTTGGATGGCACTTCGATTGTCACAATGGATCGGAACGGTAGTAGAACAATCAATGCCTAGGTCCTGGAGAAGCCAACGTAACCAAAGGAGCTCAGTAGTGGTGTCAGCAAGTGCTCGATATTCTGCCTCAGTACTAGAACAAGCAACAACAGATTGTTTCTTGCTGCGCCAAGAGATAAGGGAGTTACCAAGAAGAAAACAATACCCTGTAGTGGAACGACGGTCAGTAGGATCCCCTGCCCAGTCGGCATCAGAATAAGCCTGAAGAGTGAGCGACGACTGAGATGAGAAGTGAAGTCCATGAAACAAGGTGCCTTTCAAATACCGAAGAATCTGGAGTACAGCAGCATAATGAAGAGACCGCGGTGCAGCCATGAACTGGCTAACAATGTGAATGGCATAGGAGATGTCCGGTCGAGTGATAGTGAGGTAAACAAGACTCCCAACTGGCTGTCTGTAGAGGGTAGCATCAGGAAGTGGTTCTCCATCATGAGTATTCAGGCGATTGTTGTATTCGACGGGTGTGTCAACTATCTTGCTGTCCGTGATTCCAGCTCGAGAGATAAAATCAGATGTGTACTTGACTTGAGTGAGATAGTAATCATCTGAGGATAAAGAAACTTCAAGACCAAGAAAAGAACTAAGGGGACCCAGATCCTTCATCTTAAAAGTGCTGACCAAGGAAGTGCTTAAGATCCTGGATGCCCTGCACATCATCACCAGTAATAATCATGTCATCTACATACAACAAGAGAATGGTAATACCATGATCTGAGCGTCGGAAGAATAGAACTGAATCATATGAACTAGCTGAAAAACCATGCTGAGAAATGGTGGAGCTGAACTTGGCAAACCAAGCTCGTGGAGCTTGCTTAAGACCAT
>OU015762.1:17563761-17584601 GCA_907173295.1 Fagus sylvatica | reverse complement strand
GATTAAATCCTTTGAGTGTTACTGATCCAACATACACACACTCATCCTTTTGAGTGTTCTTTGAAACCACAGAGAGTCCTTTAGTACGTGACTGAACCCAAACCTTTAAGGAGGATATAGAGGCACAAGACTAAATCAATAATTGCCAGTAGGAGCAAGAAGCTCTGGTGTGGGACTTCCGTCAATTTGTGTAGGGGGCTTATTGAATAGGTATTGTGAGATATTGTTGAGGCACCTCGGGGTCATTCATGGTTTATAGGTCCAGGAATCAAATTTGAATCCATGCACAAAAGGATTACTCCTAAACTAAGTCTAAGGTTAAAGTACGTTCTTGGGAAGGTGTTAGGCACCCATGACCGTCCAGCTGTACAAGTGGCCTTCATCTATATTACTTGACTATTCTTGAATAATGTTTATAAAATAAATTTGTAATCACACAAAAACAATTTAAACCTAGAAACTATATCAACAAAAAGCATGTGGGTGAATAATATAATATGAAAGAATGAGAAAAATAAATCTTACATTTCTCCAAGCTTATTGGGGGTTTTGTTAATTTGTATTTCAAAATTTTAAGGACGATCCTGATAGTAGGTGTTGTTTGCGAAGATAAGAAGTTGGGTTCTACAATGTGACTTTGAATCTACAAGTCTCTAAGCTTTGATTATTTTAATAGGAAAAAAAATACTTCTGGGTCTTCTTGTAAAGTCTTAGTGCAATTTTAATGACGCGGATTTTGCAAATTCATATTGAAGGTCATTAAAAGAAAAGAAAATAAGAAGATGGGAATCATTGTCGAAATGATTCTATCTTGTGAAGATATTTGGGCCAAAATTTGTTTTTTATCTTATGGGTTTTTCTTTGGTCTTTCTTTAAAGGGTTTTATCTGAAAGAAAAAGAAATAGTCTGAGTTGAAGGTGGGATTATTTTTTTTTTCACACAAGTATTATTCTTAAGAGCCAAAAAAATAAAAAAGATAAAACTTGAGCGTGTTGGAGGTTTTTAAAGCTTCTAGGAAGCTTTAAATAGGTTTTCACAAGTATCTGAAGCATATAGCTTAAAAGCTCACTCCTTCTCTCGATTTTATAAGAGTTTTGTAACAACAAAATGGAGAAAAGAAGATACACCCTCTACTTTTGAAACAACAACATCTTGACCATTGTTATGCTGTTGATAAAATTATGCTTTTAATGCACCTCTGTTTACTGCTAAGGAAAAAACACTTCAATGCCCATCGCCATCTAGCACACGAAGAGTCTTTCTCAACATTGCCTTAGGAGTACTAACCGGTTTGATTGGTTCCCTTCTCTTCACTCTAATCAGCACTCTTTAATGAAAACCGCTTGCTTGGTTGCTCTGGTGAGGAGATCTACCGTGACAACAAAGTGGTTTCGTTATAATTTTGCTTCTTCTTTTTTTTCTTTAAAAAAAAAAAACGGAAGTGATGGTGGGGTAATGAGAGTAAACGGATACTTGAACCTCAAGTAAGCAATGTGTCAGTTTTTAAATCACAAGTAAGTAACTTGTAAATAAGCTAAACCACATGTGGGTATGTAAAATGTACTTTCCCTTTGATTTTATCATAGTGGATGTGTTCAGAGTTGATCCCTTGATTTTTCACTTCAAAGAGAAAGAATTTCCATGTAAATATTTGTGTTTGGTGTGTGATTGATATTTTGGCTTGGTAATCTTGGTGATAATAATTTTTGGTGATTGAATTATGTATTGAATTTTTTAATTCACATAAGACTATATTGTGGTCTCAACAAATGGTATCAGAACTTCCGTTGTCCCAACAATATTTTTATTATAAACCCCCTGGGGTTTGGCTCACAAACAGACCCCCTTTTTGATTTTGCAATATAACACCTGGGGTTTTTAAAAAATTGATCATATATTTTTTTTCAATTTTGCTAACAAAATTTGTAGAACGTAAATAATGAATTTTTTATTATAAAGTGGTCTTGGTTTTGTTAAAAATGATAAAAAAATATACTTGAGTTTTCATTTAAAAACCCCAGGTGGTTATATTGCAAAATCAAAATCCCAGGGGGTCTGTTTGCAACTGAACCAAACCCCAGGGGGTGATTATGCAATTTGGCCTATTTTTATTATAAAACATTCCAAAAACATGGTAGAACGTAACTTGGTAACTTGGTTGATGGAGTCATAATTTATCTTTGGGAGTTATTCCTCACGAACCAACACCACGAGCCATGTCTGGATTTCAAGATGGAAAATTGTATATGCAATATGGCTTGATTTGAAGTGTTATAGTGAATAGCTTCATATTCAACATTGCTCTCTCTACCCTATGGCTTTTTTTTTACCTTTTTTTTTAGTTTAGCTTTAGGTTTTTATTATGGAAATAGCGTTCTGAAGGCTGGAAATGTCAATTTTTGTTGATAGAAATTTCATGTGTTTTATGAATTTGAGAGTGTTCACCAGAGTTTCCATATAATAAAAAAGGCTCCCACTTTCTTCTGATAGGTCTTTCTATTTATAGAGAATTATTTTGAAATTTTTTTTGGAAAATTGAAAACTTTTAGTTTCAGACTTTCAGGTGATAAAATGTTTTTTAAAATCTAACAAAATGCTTGGAAAAATCGAAAAAAAAAAATTAGAAAATTCTAGAAACCCTAATTTTTCCAAATTTGAATTTTTCGATTTTATCCCGATTTTTTTTAATATTTTAAAGGATAAATCAAAAAAAAAAAAATTATTAAAATGAACTCTTCTCTTGATGAGTTTGATCCCAAAGGAAATTAGGTTTTCTAAATTACAAATTTAATTATTTATTTATTTATTAAAAAAATATTTTATTTTGATAAATGGAAATTCCACAGTTATCTTATGGATCATCCAATAATTCAATGCCCAGCTCTTGTTGCTTGACCAAATAGCTACTTGGATCCAATTGATTGCCTAAAAAAATTAAATTTCAATAACCCATCATATCAGGACTCCTAACCGAAATTAATAAAATTTTGATGACACTTATCCAAATCTACAAGTACATATTGAAATAATCATATAGATATCCTTAGAAAGAGTTTTGTATAGAATGAGAGTAAAGAATACAAAGAAAGTTAAAATTAAGAAACTTTACAAACCATTGGATATTAGACTAATAGTATATCAATCAAATAGGTGGAGGAGGAGACCCTATTATAGGCTCATCGGAGAAGGAGACCTATTAGGCTATTAGACATTGGAAGTAGACAGTTGTTTAGTTGCTACGTACTTTTCAAATTGATCAAGAGCCAGCATATATCAAATAAGATTCATATAAAACAAAAATTAAAATGAATTTAAAGATGTATGTAAAACATTATAATCCACAATAGTATTGGGTTTGATGTCAAATTCATGATCCGATGTACAATCGTACTACACAAAATTAATCAATCCTTCTGGACCAGACCACAAGTATAGAAGTTCAAAATCAAAACCCTTATGTATAATTTTTTATGCAAGCTTTGCCTACACATAAATGAAATTTTCACTCTAATCTAATAAAAAATTTACTGCCTATCAACAACAAAAAATTCTTCACCCACAAAGAAAAACAAAGAATCTCTGTACTGACCCATTTGACAACTCATGTGCAACTACCTATACATGGCGGCGAAGAAGCAAAATTGCATGACTCCTCTCCAATCAGATCAAAATATTCAGCAGTCACAAGCCCTTTAAAATGTTGCTAGTGATCACAAACTCATATATCCTGCAACCTGCAGAAACAAACAAATTGTTAGCACCATTGGAATCCAACAAAAAAAAAGAAGACTAGAAACCAAAGCATTGTTGTGGTGCTAGTTAAAATTGAACAAATTCTTTTTATTTTCTGTCTAAATAAAAATATATATATTTTTTTTCTTTAGTTTTTTCCTTAATTTTCTTAGCAAACAAACGGAGGCTTAACACAATTATAATTGCCATTATTGCAAAACAGAAGAAAACAAACCCTAATAAAACTATATGTTAGCTTTTTTCCAATTTTTGTTTACGGGACAACCGCCAATGCAACACCAAAATTCCTAAGAGAAAAGAAAATTATTTTCTCGGCTACCAAACGGACCGTATATAAAATAAAATATTTAAAAAAAAAAATTATACCTTTACGAAGTAATGAGGGTGAAACTCAAAGCGGAACCAGGAAAAAGAAGATCCAATTGTTGTTGAAGCTTCTTTGGGCGCTTCCTTGGTTTCTTCGGCGGCTTCTTCCCGGTGATCGCTACGAAATCCTTTTCAATCTCCTCGTCGTTAAGTGCAACTGTAAACTTTCGCTTCTTCGCTCGCTTTACCCTGGCCATCGTCTCCAAATCATCTTCAATCTCCTTCTGGCTTAGCGGCTCAAGTGGAAGTGCCGTTGCTTGTTTCAAATCTTCGAGCGGAAGATATCTGGGCGTTGATCTGGCATGGCGAGTGGTCCATCCACAGCCCGGCAATGAGAAATTGTGAAGGGGCTGAGAAAGAAGATAAGCGGACTCCATTGCTGTCGCTTCTCACTGGCTACAAGGGTTTCTCGCTTTCTTGAGCCCAACGGCTATATATATATATCTAGTCTTAAGTCTTAGTAATTTATACTTATTGGAACTTTGGTACTAGAGTTTTATCTAGAGTAAAATTGGTTTTGTAATATAAATGTATTTATGAGCAATGAGAACTCTTGATGTCATGAGCAACTAAATATATTAAATAAGATGTGTTTTTATTAGTAAAAATACTAAAGAAGATGTTAATACCATTCATGATTAATTGATTATGTAGGTGGTTTTGGGGTTCCACCTTATAATCCATATAAGTGGGTTTCCATGTCACGTTTTCAATCTACTCATCACTAAAAATAATAATATTAATAATCTCTGTAATCAGTTGGATGATTAGTGTAAACACTTGTTATGTTACGTGAAAAATGGCATATATATTGTGGGGGAAAAAATTAATTAAAATACGGGGTTACAAATAGAAGGGGAAGCATAGCTGATTTTTATCTTCACTTTACAGCATATCCCAACTGTAAAATACAGCTGGGTAAAACATGAAATATCTACAAATATCATATACATGTTCTATTAGGTTCTAACACATTCTAGGCACAAAAAAAGGGCTTTATATATGTAAAGGAAAAGCAACGTGGAGAGGGGCTGGCTGAGCTAGAGAAAAGACTAGAGAGAGGGAATCTCTTATGGTGTTCGGAGAAAGCATTTTATTGTATTAGTAGCTACACTCATATATTACAAATCTAGATGTGGACGTAGGCAAGTTGCCGAACCACCTAAAACTATGTGTTATGTATTTTTGTTCTATTTTATCATTCAACAGTCTCCAACGGACTGAGATTCAACGTGCTGTGAGGTTTGACGCGGTTCCAATATTATCCGAAAAAATCCCACCTACATTTATATATATATATATATAACTTATACCCTAGTCTCAGCTCAGAGGATATTAAGTCCCCAATCGGTATGCTTGATTGCTCCAAATGCATGCCCCTCCACCATTTTGGGGCTATGGAGACAAAAAAAAAAACTTAGCTCGTTTTCTTGTTAAATTGCTATGTTTCACTCGGTTTGTTTACTCATTGGATTTACGACATTCCTAGTTTCCTACATAAGATGGATTGTAAAAATTATTATAAGCTGAAGACTAGGAATTTACAGTTTTGGCCTTTAAGGGAGGTAAAAGGGTATTCTTACAAATCCCAAACACTCATACACCCAAAGAATCTCTCTCTCACACAAATCAGTAAATAAATAATACAAGAATAGGTTTTTTTTTTCCTATTCTAATGTTAAATATTGAGCAATAAAGCTCTAATGTCAGGTTAGAATTATAGCGAGCAGCCTACGTTTACAGAGATAAAACCCTTAATGGCTACATCATTATTATTGAACAACTTGTATTATAATGAACTCTTAACAAGGTATTTATAGGGGGTGAACCCTTCATAAACTAGGATTACTAGACTTATAACACAAATAACTTGCTTAAGTTGCACACCAAGTATAAGACTTGAGCATTGACTATCAGTAAGTTTTGATATACTTTAACATCTAAGATACCGCACTCTTATGCATAACAAAGTCGGCTGAGAGGGTCCTTTCCCAAGTAGAAAAACCAAAAAGAGGGCAAGAGACGTCTATAACAAGATTTTTTAGGCTAATTTGGAGTGTTTAAATTTTAATCCTGTGTGGTGCCATGTCACAATCTAACCCTGCAAGCAGAAAATACGATTATTTTTTTCTACTAACAGTCACTCCTATTTTTCAATTTCTTTTTTTTTTTCTTTTACAAAAAAAGTCACTTCTATTTTTTTATTTTTTTTATTTTTGCTGGATAAGTCACTTCTATTCTTACTTTCTTAGTAGTGTAACCTTTGCAAAAAACATAAACACAGAAACAAGAAAATATACTTGGGCCGCCCTGGCTTCCTCATATTAAAGTGTAATATTTCTTAAAATGCTCGATCTTGGTTGCAAACAACTACCATGCACACACTGATAAATTACAGTCAAGCCGCTATAAATGTTTAACAAAGATCCCAACTAGATAAAGAAACTGTCTATAAACAGTTTAACAAAAATCAGATTTTATATAGGATGAATCATACATGTTAAACTTCATGATTTTCTAGAATTATGGTCTCATTGAAATTGGAACGGAATTCCTGATGCAGTTATGAAGACTGGTGCTCATTCAACATCGAATTTATATGCACAGCCAGAAGAACTCCATAAGCACTAGTGCAAACATTAAAAGTTTCTAGAATTGCAGGGACATTAAACTAGAGCTAATCCTGGGTAGAGAAATGCTGAAATTTTCGAGTCTTAAGACCTCATTGATTTAGCCTCCACTCAATCATGCATCAATGCACTAAGATATGGTTGTTCAGTAATTTCTTCACTGGTATAGCACATAGGGCAAGACATCATCCTTCACAGCTGTTCTTTTTGGCATAGTATACACTAGTCAGTCAAGCGTCACGTGAGTCAACCAGCTTCCTAATGCCAATGTAGGCACTGCATTGTTTCCAATCTCATAATTGTATATTATATCCCAAAAAAAAAAAAAACCCATTTTTTACACATATAAGCAATTGTTTTTTAATAATCAGATCCGAATTTCCTTCAATATTTTTCGTCCAATGAAGACCTTGAAGCATAATTCGAGACAAAATTCTATCTTAAAACAGATTGATGCCTTACGAAGCTAGCTATTACTTAAAAAAAAAAAAAATGAAGCTACTAAATTTGTGGGATGATTTCAACCAGCATTCTAAATTCTCCCAAGTCTTTGCAAAGTTGCCCATTGGGCCCTAAATAGGTGAAAAAGAAATCCTCTCTTAGACTATAAACCACAATTACCTTCTTTTTTTCTTTTTCCTTGGACTTGCTATGTGGGCTTGGACCACATGGTGAAAAGGAGAAAAGAAAAACATTGTGGGTTCAGATTCATCTAGCATGTGGTCGGAATGGGATCTCAATCCCATGTGGTCTTGCTTCAGCTTTGTCCGTTCTTACACTCATGTGACTTTGGGTTTAGCTACCTGCCCAACAAAGCCTGTTGTTTCACCTAATGTTAAAGATTGGGCCCCCATTGATTTTGGGACCAAAACATGTAGTGTTTACTTCATTTTTTGAGATTGTAGTGTTTGTTTGGATTTGTTTATCTTGGCAATAAAACAGTTTTACAACAATTTTACAATAATGTTAGGGTCAAATAGTAAATGGTGGATGATAAAATTATGTAAGTAGTTGGTTTATATGAGAACTATTAAAAACCTGCCAACCTAACCAAACATCAGAAAACTTGTGTTTTCCTCTCTCTTTACTCTTCTTTCCATTTTCTTCCCTCTTTTCCACTAAACAAACACACCTTAAGGCAATTAAGTTGGCTTAGTTCCATTTTCTTTGTTGCTATAAGAGGATTGATGTCTTCTGAAACGGCTAAATTTATAGGATCATGTCAGTCAGCATTAATTGTGATTGGCCTAATATTCAATGTGGATTTGAGGTTGCAAAAAGTGAATGTGCATCTAGCTAGCATATGCAAACAAGCCTCACATGTGTTTGGCTTTAACATAGTACACTATTCATGGGGTCATGCTTCCAAGCCCATTTGCAAAGTTTCCCATTGAATAATAATAATTAAAAAAAAAAACACTCAAATTTTCCCTTAGACTTGATATAGGGTTGGACCTCACGTTGAAAAATAGAGAAAAGAGAAAAGACTACGAGTTCAAATTTGACTAGTACGTGGTCTTGATTCAGCTTCATCCATTCTTGCCCTCATGAGGCTTTGGGTTGGGCTACCTACCCAACAAAGCCCGTCGTCTATATTAAGATTGGGCCCAAAACATGTAGTGTTGATTCCATTGGGTTGTTTGTCTTGGACTATTAAAAAAAAAAAAGGTTCTAATCATGATCCAAATGAACGTGAAAGGTCACATAACTGATATCACAAATTGTCCATTCTATCAATCAACTTTTGTATCTTTGGTCAAAATTTCCTAATAGCACTTAGCATCGATATTCTCATATAAAAAATAATAATAAAAACTTAGCATCAATATGGTTGGTTATTGTCGTGGGTAGAAATTTTGAGATACGGATGGAATCGCTTAATGCAGCCTTGAAACAGCAAGAGGCTGGTATTGGCAAGTGATTCCGATTACAAAGACTTAGATAGGAGGAGATAGTAATCACAAAACACACAAAATATACGTGATTCAGCCAACAATGCCTACATCCACTTGGAAGGGAGATTTTCATTAGCTCAATGGGGGAAAGTACACAACAATGGCCTAATAGGCCGTTACAAAATGATAATCATGGGGCTAGAGCCCCCATTATTTCTTCCCTTTTCTCTTCTCTGCTCTGCCGTGAGCTCCCACTTCCTCTCTTTTTTTTTTCTTTCTTTTATTCTCCTTCTTCTTTCTTCATGTGCTTGAGTGGGTTTGCTCTAATGGGCCAAAGTGGGCTTATGGGTGCATTGGGTCTGCTGGTATATTTTTTCTGTTACAATAGCCCCCAAGTCTTTGCTTTCTTAAATGAAGTGAGGGAAGTGGAGGCTGGAATCATTTCGGAATAAATTGGACTTAACCCCCCTCAATAGGTGAAGCTTTAGAAGCCTTGCTAGCTTTTGAGATATGCTAAGCTAAGTTGACGAGGTCGGTATGAGGCTTGAAAGGCCATAGTGGGGTCATAGAGGTCGAGCTTAGGTCGCTGAAACCAACGAAGGCCGTGGAGGCCGAGATTAGGTCATTGAGATCAATGAAGGTTGTGGAGGCCAAGATAAGGTCTTTAGGACCAGCGGAGGCCGTGGAGGCCAAGATTAGGTCGTTAAGACCAACGAAGGCCAAGATTAGGTCATTGAGACCAACAGAGGTTGTGGAGGCCAATATTAGGTCTTTGAGACCAACGGAGGTTGGGGAGACTGAGATTAGGTCGTTGAGACTAACAGAGGCTATGAAGGCCCAGCGGAGGCCAATATTAGGTCTTTGAGACCAATAGAGGTCGTGGAGACTGAGACTAGGTCGTTGAGACCAACAGAGGCTTTAAAGGCCGAGATTAGGTCTTAAAGACCAGCAGAGGCTGAGATTAGGTCGTTGAGACCAACAAAGGCCGAGATTAGGTCTTTGAAACCAATGGAGGCCGTGGAGGCCGAGATTAGGTCTTTGAGACTAGCGAAGGCCGTGGAGGCCGAGATTAGGTCTTAAAGTCTCAAAGACCATGGAAGGTTACTAGTACCTAACTGAGGCTATAGAAGGTTGGATCGAGCCTGCGGAGACCAAGTGAGGTCACAAGGACCTAATTGAAGTCGCAAAGGCCAAATGTGGTTGTGGGGACCAATATGAGGCGGTGGTGACCAAAGTGAAGCCGCAAAAGCCAAGTGTGGTCACGGGGCCCTGTGAGGTCACACAAACCGAAGTAAGGGCCGCAAAGGTCTGATTGAGGCTGTAGAGTCCAAGTGAAGTCCATGAGACCGAAATGAGGCCGTAAAGGCCAAATTGAGGCTACTGAGGCCAAGTGTGGTCACGCATACCAAAGTGAGGTCACATAGACCAAAGTGAGGGTCGTAAAGGCCTGATTGGGGCCACAGAGTTTGGTACATAGTTGTTAATTTAAAATTTTGGTTGCACTCAAAATTATTGTAGGGGATCGGGCCCTTTCTCATCCCTTTTATATGTCTATAAAGAATTTGTCATTCTTCACAGAGACCAAACCCTAGCCCCCCTTATCCACGACCCATCCCCCCTAACCCACGACAACGGTCCTCTCACGTCAACGTCCCCACACCGGCCCTCCCAGGTCGATAGATCCACGCCTCAACTCCTACGTCAATGGCCCCATGCTGGCCCTCCCACGTTGTCAGATCCAAGCCGCAACTCCCACAATCAACGACCCCACGTCGACCCTCCCACATCGACAGTACAAGCCGCAAATCCCACGTTAACGGCCCCACGCCGGCCCTCCCATGTTGACAAATCTACGCCGCAAATCCCATACCTTTAGTCCTCTCTCTCTCTAGCGCTCTATCTCTCCCCCGCTCTCTCTCACACAATCAGTACTAAGACAAAGCACCTATTAATGCTCTGTCCATGAATTGATCACTTTTTGGGGGTATGTATTATTAAGCTATGAAAAAAATTGCAATAATTTGAAAGTGGTGTCTATGAAAAAAATTGATGCGCAAATTAGTAGATTTGTTAATTTATGCGGGGCTATTAATTTTTAAAAAGGGTGTACAAAACAAGCCCTATTTTTTTTATTTTATCTATCAGAGGACCTTATGCAATGGTTTAAATTGTCTAGGCCTAGAGCCAAACCTGGTGATATCTAACATGATATATAACATATTTTGGCCGGTCATGCCAGACATAGAAAAAGAATTAACTTACTTTATTTTTAGCTATCAAAAACTCAACAGTCAAACACCCTTTTATGGATCAAACACAAGATTTCTTTCATTAAAAGAAGGATATCACCATCAGGTTATGAAGACCAATGGTAAATTAATCGTTTCAATTGCAAATCCAATTGGTAAGGCCCTTACTTTCACGAAACTAACCTTTAAAATGTATTATTCAAAAATAGATTAACAAAACATAAACAATAAGTCGAGGAATAGAGAATGGAGAAATATTTTAAGGGGGGATAAAATTGATAACTTGCTATGCACATAAAGAAATTTGCCCCCCACATGCGCTCGATGAACAAAAAGCTATTATTTTTTATCAAATTGAGATGATATTTGGAATTTTCATATAATTTTTTATCTAATTTTACCTTTTTTTTGGTCCAGAAAGCTATTAGAACAATATGTATTACACCAAAAGGTGCAATACTCTCCCTTTCCTAGTCTAGAGTCTGCAGACAAGATTCAATCCTTATCGATATCTTTAGTGAGAGAACAATAGATTTTAATATTTACGAACTAAATCTGACACGTATATGTACATCTACTTTGTTAGCACCATTGGAATCCAACAAAAAAAAAGAAGACTAGAAACCAAAGCATTGTTGTGGTGAAAGTGAAAATTGAAGAAAATATTTTATTTCGACCAAATGGACATTACAAAAAAATTGGTTTATTTTGATCCATTTATTTCGAGGGTTCATTAAAAATAATCCCAATAACATATAATTTTATGCGGCAAAGAAAGAAATATACATTACCTATTCAATTGTCATTTAAAACCCTTGAAATAAGCATTTAAAACCCATCTATTTGAGCTCTCCTTATTTCAAGGGTCATTAAAAGCCTTCGAAATACGTCAAAGAAAAAAAAAAAACCAAAATCTCATTGCGCGCGCTGCTATCAATCAAATCGGCACAGCTGCTCCTAATTAAAAATCCCAAATCGCATAGCTGCGGAAAAAAAACAAATCGCATATGTAACTCGTCGTATTCTTTCGAATCTCTTTAATACTTCTCACGCAAATTGATTTGCTTTCTCCAATCTCACCCTATACTTAAATCGCATAGATATCTTGGCTCTTAACATACATCGTTTGCTCCTTTCACACAAAGCTCTTTCTCCTCGCATAGGTCCAAAGCCAATTTCAAATGAGGTGTGCGAGTTGTTGGTGCGTTCGACTTGTTTAACGGATTTGAATATTAGGGGCATAGGGTTTTGACTGTAAGAGAATTTGCATCAGTATTAACAAAGTCCTATTTTTGCTAAAATATAGCTATAATCCTCTAAAATGTTCAAACATCATCCTCAACAGAAATGTTAAAGACTGAAAGTCCGTGTATTGTATTAACTCTGTAATATAGTACAAAAGAGAGCCTTTATATAGGCAGAAGTAAGAGTAATGCACAAGTAAAAAAAGTGCTATACAAGACAATGTATTAGGCCTAAGACCCATTGGGCTTATATTCTAACATCCCCCCTCAAACTCATGTTGGGTGAAGAGACACCAACTTGAGTTTGGAAATAAGATCACAGAAACGGCCTGGAGGTATAGGTTTGGTGAATATGTCAGCTAACTGGTCTTGAGAAGACACTGAATGGAGCTACAAAGTGCCCTGTAGTAAATGATGACGAACAAAGTGACAGTCGATCTCAATATGCTTGGTACGCTCATGGAAGACGTCATTGTGGGCAATTTGGATGGCACTTCGATTGTCACAATGGATCGGAACGGTAGTAGAACAATCAATGCCTAGGTCCTGGAGAAGCCAACGTAACCAAAGGAGCTCAGCAGTGGTGTCAGCAAGTGCTCGATATTCTGCCTCAGTACTAGAACAAGCAACAACAGATTGTTTCTTGCTGCGCCAAGAGATAAGGGAGTTACCAAGAAGAAAACAATACCCTGTAGTGGAACGACGGTCAGTAGGATCCCCTGCCCAGTCGGCATCAGAATAAGCCTGAAGAGTGAGCGACGACTGAGATGAGAAGTGAAGTCCATGAAACAAGGTGCCTTTCAAATACCGAAGAATCTGGAGTACAGCAGCATAATGAAGAGACCGCGGTGCAGCCATGAACTGGCTAACAATGTGAACGGCATAGGAGATGTCCAGTCGAGTGATAGTGAGGTAAACAAGACTCCCAATTGGCTGTCTGTAGAGGGTAGCATCAGGAAGTGGTTCTCCATCATGAGTATTCAGGCGATTGTTGTATTCGACGGGTGTGTCAACTATCTTGCTGTCCGTGATTCCAGCTCGAGAGATAAAATCAGATGTGTACTTGACTTGAGTGAGATAGTAATCATCTGAGGATAAAGAAACTTCAAGACCAAGAAAAGAACTAAGGGGACCCAGATCCTTCATCTTAAAATGCTGACCAAGGAAGTGCTTAAGATCCTGGATGCCCTGCACATCATCACCAGTAATAATCATGTCATCTACATACAACAAGAGAATGGTAATACCATGATCTGAGCGTCGGAAGAATAGAACTGAATCATATGAACTAGCTGAAAAACCATGCTGAGAAATGGTGGAGCTGAACTTGGCAAACCAAGCTCGTGGAGCTTGCTTAAGACCATGTAATGCCCGACGTAAGCGACACACTTTATGAGAAAAGCCTAGAAGTTGGGAGAAACCAGGAGGGAGCTGCATGTAGACTTCCTCAGTTAGTTCTCCATTAAGAAAGGCATTCTTCACATCCATCTGAAAAAGTGGCCAATGTCGGGAAGCAGAAACTGCGATAAGTGTACGAACAGAGGAGAGGCGAGCCACCGGGGCAAATGTCTCCTCATAGTCAATGCCATACTCTTGAGTGAATCCCTTGGCAACAAGACAAGCCTTGTAGCGATCAACAGTACCATCTAATCAAGTCTTGATCTTGTACACCCACTTGCAACTAATAGCAGATTTACCAGCTGGCAAATCAACTAGATCCCAAGTACCTGTCTTTAACAATGTATCCAATTCTTCTTTCATAGCTTGCTGCCATAAAGGGTCAGAGGAGGCCTTACGAAAGGTGTGAGGTTCATGTAAGGTGGCAAAGGCAGAAAAGCAGTGAAAGTCACGAAGATGAGAGGGAAGAGTACTTACCCGATGAGAGCGACGAGGCTCAGGAGCAGTAGTGTTGACAGGATTCGCAGCAGGGACAGAGAGAGGAGACTCGTCGAAGGTAGGATCGGCTGTAGGAGACTCATCAGAAGAGGGATCAGCAGAGGGAGACTCGTCGGAGATGGGATTAACTAACTCAGCAGAAGGGGAAGGAATCTCAGGGAAGAGATTTGGTAGAGGATCAGCCTGAGAATCAGAATTACCTGCAGAAAATAAAGGTAAGGAATAGAACATCTTGTGTTCCCAGAATACCACATGCCGAGAGACTCAAAGAAGCTTGGCAACTGGATCATAACATCGATACCCCTTTTCTTCAAGGCCATAGCCAAGAAAACACCATAACTGGGAGCGGGGTTGAAGTTTAGTGCGCTTATGTGGTTGAAGAAGAACAAAACAGACACAACCAAAAACCTTGAGTAGACTGTAGTTTGGAGCTGTGCCAAACAATCGTTCATATGGTGTTGTGTTTTGAATGACAGGTGAAGGGCATTGGTTGATGGTGTACACTGCAGTGAGAGCAGCTTCACCCCAGAATGAGGCAGGAGTGGAGGCTGCATTGGTGAGAGCCCTAACAGTATCTAGGATGTGACGGAGTTTACGTTCAGCTCGTCCATTTTGTTATGAGGTGCCAACACAAGAGGTATGAAAAATAGTTCCAAAGTGTTTAAGAATAGTAGAAAAATCTATTTGTCTATATTCTCGTGCATTGTCAGAGCGAAATACCTTAATAGCTTTAGAATACTGAGTCTGAACCATTTTAGCAAAATCATGATATATTGTGAGAACTTCAGAACGATTTTTCATTAAATAAATCCAAGTGTAACGAGAAAAATTATTGACAAAAATAACAAAATATCTTGACCCCCCCACTGTGGGAACAGGAGAGGGCCCCCATACATCTGAATGTATAAGATCAAAAGTTGCAGAAGCAATAGACTCACTATTATTAAAAGGTAAGGCAGGTTGTTTGCCGAGCTGACATGGCATGCAATCAAATGGACTAGAAGAAATTGAACCTAATAGACCCCTAGATACTAAGGTTTGAACACGAGGAAGAGAAACATGACCTAAACGAGAGTGCCACAACTCGATGGAGGCAAAAGCAGCAATAATAGGGGCGGAGACTGATAAAGACGAAAAATGAAGGGAAGTGAGCTCAAACAACCGTCCAACCTTACGCGCGGACCCAACGATCTGCCCCGTCCGAGAATCCTGCACAAGACAACCACGAGAAGAAAAGAACAGGTTTAAACAAAGTTCGGTTAGTTGGCCAACAGATAAAAGATTAAGATGCAGTTTAGGAACACAAAAGACATCAGAGATAGATAAGTTAGGGGTAGAGATGGAGCCAACATGACTAACAGTCATGGCGGAGTCATCAGCAGTGGTAATAGTAGGTAAGACAGGAGGAGTGTGGGCACTTGTGAGGTGAGGATTGTCCGTCATGTGATTGCAGCAGGCAGAATCTAAGAACCATTCAAAAGAGATACTTGGTGTCACAGAAATAGCAAAATTGGATGCACTAGAAGACAAAGCTTGAACCTCACTGAAGAGGGCTTGTAGATCTACTATGCTGTAAGTAGGTGTAGTCAATGAGATAGGATCAAAAGATGCAGCATCGGATGTTACATCGATCAATAGTGTGACCGCGATGCTTGCAAAAGGCACAAATAAGATGATAATTCTTCTGATTGGATCGCCTGTGAATAGGCTTAGAAATTTCACTTTGAGTCATAATGAAACCTCAATTGCAAAAACAGACCACAAAAATGAAATCAGCGCAAAAAACTAGGTAGGAAGCACTTGGGTTGCAAAAAGTCAACTCCGTAAAAAGTTAATTGTCAAAGTCAACGTTGGTCAACGGTCAAAGTCAACGGTCAACGCTGGTCAACAATCAACTAGGGCTGACGTGTCACCTAGGGCTGACGTGGCAGTGAAGAAAGGTCTTGACGGCGCCGGAACTTTGAGCGGCGCGTGGCAGCGCATTCGACCTCCGATGAGGTTGATTCTTGCGTGGTTGGATCTAGCTTCTTGAGATCTTTTCAACGGTGGCAGAGGTGTCGTGATCGGAGTCCGGTAGCAGGAGAACCGAGGGTGACGGTGTCGAAACTTTGAGCGGCGTGTGGCGACGCATCCGACGTCGTATTGGGTTGATTCTTGCGCAGTTGGGTCGAGCTTCTCGAGATCTTTCCAACGGCTGCAGAGGTGTCGTGATCGGAGTCCTGTAGCGGGAGAACTGAGGGTGGCAGTAAGTCTGTTCGGCGATGAATCAGCTTCTTGGTAGCGCAGGCAACCGGATTTCTGACGGTGGCGGCTGGGCAGTGCCGGAGACAGCTGAGGCAGCGGAAGAACGTCTGGAAGGACTAGAACTGCACAATATTAGAGCCTTAGCTCTGATACCATGTTAAATACTAAAAGTCTGTGTATTGTATTAACTCTGTAATATAGTATAAGAGAGAGCCTTTATATAGGCAGAAGTAAGAGTAATGCACAAGTAAAAAGAGTGTTATACAAGACAATGTATTGGGCTTAAGACCCATTGGATTTATATTCTAACAAGAAACAAAACCAAATACTACCGATAAATAGTATCTCGCCCAAAACCTTGACATACTGTAGCTCAACATTCATTTCTTCCTCTATTTTTTTCTTATTTCTCTGTCTTCACCTAGTCTGGCCCCTTTCTCTCCCAAGCTCGCGCAAACTTCAACTGGAGCAAACTTGTTGGACGTCCTCAAACGGCACCGTGAGATCCTCTTTTCCAAAACGTTGGTGAAGATCGACGCTGATCAACATCCACTTTGATGAGGTTTCGCTTTTTGGTTTGATTTTCACTTAAGTTTCTATTTTGTTTCGATTTTTCTCCCAAAGATCTTCATTGATGTTGTAATTGATGATGGTTTGCTTCGACTTTTACTGATTGAGATTTTTCTGTGGAGATTTAGGAAAAAAACAAAGGGGTAGGGGTGGAGAAGAAACGTCGGGCAAAAGAAAAGGAAAGATACAGAGAAGGGGTGGGGTGGAGAAGAAAAGAAGAGAGAATAAATAGAGAGGGGGTGGGGGCGGAGAAGAAAATAAGAGGAATATGACTGGAATTCTCTTTGTCTTCTTTTAATTCAGATTGGAGAATGTTGTATAAGTTAAATTTCGTCTAGCGAGAATAATTCGTTATTTATCATGGTCTGGAAGTATATGTGATGTTTTAAGGATTGAAATGTGCTTCTTGGAATCACTCAATGCTTGGGAGGAATTAATATAAATAGGTGAAAGAAGATGAATTTTTTCATAGGAAAAAATTAAGGGTAATCAAATCACTTTTGTAGTACTTAGATAACATAGTTAATTAAGAGGTACGTATCGCATATTCGCATTGCATCTGTTACAGTTATCTAGCATCGACGTAATTATTACAATTGCAATCACAGTAAATATCGATCTAGTGATTCTAGTGTATCTGACGTAGTCCAATTTCAGCTCTCTAAATCACAACATAATTTTTCTTTAATAAATAGTAGATTTCTCTTTGTTGAGTCAATTACCCACAAAAGAAACAATGATAATATTAGCATTCAGTGGTAAAGTGAAATTAACAACAGAGAATAGAATATTATTGGCTGAAATTAATACATATACTCTTCAGAGAAGCTGAAACAAGACAACGAGTGCACAAATATATGGTAGACGACCCTATTAGGAACGAAATTGAATTACTGAAATCTATTTGTAAGTTTTAATGATATCCCAGATAGTGAATCCCAGGAGTATAAGACCAATAGCAGTTGCAGTTCCTCTCCAAAGGTTGTGGAAATAGGTACTTCTCAGGTATCCCATGTTACGGTTGCAACATTGGTCATAGTGGCGATTGAGCTTCTCTGCGAGATCATTGTAACAGGAATCCGTTTCCGTAATTTCAAGGGCAAGTTTGTTAACTATGTTGGCAACTGCTTCATTGCTGCCTAAGTGGTTAACTATAATCTTTTTTCCAACGAGCAACTCCACATCTTCTCTAGTGTCGATAAGATAATCCAATAGCACGAAATAATTGCATATGTAAGCTTTCAATAGATAATGACACTGCTCCAGGGCCATGAGGTTTCGGAAAAGGCATTCAGTAGAGTCCTCTACCTCCAAGCATGGTGAAGATTTTCTGAATTTTATTGAATATGTCACGAAGAGGCCTTACAAGAACATGCCAACTCTCTTTGCTGTAACACCTTTATATAACATACACGTACAATTCTAGAGAATTCTGTCAAGGGTCAATAACTACGGCTGGAAAAGTTAACTCCTAAAAATAAGGGATTGGAGATCCTTAATAGTAGCCTAGGAGATACTGTTGACAAAAGGTAATTGACAATTGATTGCCTAGGAGATATTGTTGACAGAAGGTAATTGACAATTGATTGCCAAAATATTTCTTTAGGAGATACGGTTGACCATTAGACAATTGATTGCCAAAAATATAGCTTCTAGAATATGTCTTTATCAGTCCCCCTCAAGCTGGAGGGTGGTGGAGGCAGCACACCAAGCTTGCTACGGAAGCGATGAAAAACATCCTTGGAGACAGCCTTGGTAAAGAGATCAGCAATCTGTGATTGAGAAGGAACATATCGTGTAGTAAGGGCACCAGCAGCAACTTTCTCACGAACAAAATGATAGTCCAACTCGATGTGTTTTGTACGAGCATGAAACACAGGATTGACAGTCATATGAAGTGCACTAGTGTTATCACAAAAGAGAACGGGTGAGGAGTGTGAGGAAAGACCAAGGTCACGCAAAAGATAAGTGAGCCAGGTGAGTTCAGCAGCAGCAGAGGCCATGGCGCGATATTCAGCTTCGGCGCTAGATCGGGAGACTGTAACTTGTTTCTTTGAGGCCCAAGAAATACAATTAGCACCCAAATAAATACAATAGCCTGTAGTGGAGCGGCGAGTGTCAGGGCACCCAGCCCAATCAGCATCAGAAAAACCATACAAAGTCAATGATGAATGAGAGAGAAGTCGAATACCATAGTCCACAGTACCCTGTAAATAGCGTAAAATACGCTTGACAGCTTGAAAATGAGTAGTGCTAGGTTGATGCATAAACTGACAAACCAAGTTAACCGCATGAGTGAGATCGGGTCTAGTCAGCGTGAGATACTGGAGGGCTCCCACAATGCTGCGGTAATTGGTAGCATTAACTAGCGGACCACCCTCAAGTTGAAGATGATGCTTTTGAGCAAGGGGAGTACCAATGGGTTTACAATCAGTCATAGAAGCTTTAGCAAGGATTTCTTTGGCATATTTGTGTTGGGATAGGAAAAGACCACCACCAAAATGAGAAACTTGGACGCCTAGAAAGTAATTTAGAGGACCAAGATCTTTCATAGCAAATTCAGAGCTAAGTTTTGTAATAAGGGTGGATAGATGAGAAGGGTGATCACTGGTGACAATGATGTCATCAACATAAACCAACAAAAGGATAGTATGACTGGAGGACCTAAAGACAAAAAGAGAAGAGTCAGCTGGACTGCAATAAAAACCAATTTGAAGTAGGAAGGAACTAAAGCGATCAAACCAAGCACGGGGAGCTTGTTTGAGACCATATATGGCTTTATGAAGATGACACACATGTGTAGGATTGATGGGATCCGAAAAGCCAGGTGGTTGTTCCATGTAAACAACCTCCTTAAGATGACCATGAAGGAAATGCGTTTTTAACATCAAGTTGACGGAGAGACCAACCTTTGGTAATGGCAAGGGAAAGAACTAAACGAATAGTGGTGGGTTTAATGACTGGACTAAATGTTTCATGGAAATCAAGACCCTCTAACTGATTGTAACCTTTGGCAACTAACCTTGCTTTAAAGCGTTCAATGGAACCATCAGACTTGAGTTTGGTCTTGAAAACCCACCGAGAGCCCACAATATTCATGTCAGCTTGTCGAGGAACTAGAGACCATGTTTTGTTTTGGTGCAAAGCATGGAGCTCATCACGCATAGCTTGCTGCCAGTGGAGATTTTGAAGAGCTGATTTCATACTCTTAGGTTCAGTAGGATCAATTGGCTTGAGAGAGATATGACATTGATGCGCATGTGCCTTGCTTCGAGTGACCATGGGATGAGTGTTAGTGGACTGAGATGGTGCGGTGGCAGTATTGGGCAAAGGGTCCACACCCAAATCAATATATAGAGTACCTGGCAAGAAAGAGTCCGTTGCAGGTGGACTTGGTATTGCGGTGCCACTGGCGTCCAAAGCGGAAGAGGAGTTGTCTGATGGTGCAGGCTCGGTGGGTGCGGAGGCAAGTGCAATAGGCAACACTGGTCCTGAGTCTGCCAAGGGTGATAGAGCAGAGCCTTGTGTGTTCTGCTCAGGTGAGACACCTGATAGTGGTGTGCTCGGCACTGATGAGGATGGTGTGCTTGGCGCTGATAAGGTGGTTGGTCCTGGACTGGGTTGCACTGGTGAAGATGATTCATTCGGCTGACTTGGTATATGTGAGGAATTTGGAGGTGGTGTGTCAAACAGAGAACTTGTGGAACTGGCAGGCACAGTAGTAATAGGAGTGCTGGATTCTGTAAATGTGTGTGGCTGGTTGACTTGTGGAGAGGATAGAAATCCTGTAACACATTCAGCATAGGTGGAGATGCTACCATCAGTGGATGTGGACGAGAACAGTGCCCGTGGATCGGTGTATGGAAGAATTCCTTCATCGAAGACAACATGACGAGATAAATACACTCGCTTGGTTGGTGGGTGAAGGCACCTATAGCCTTTATGAAGCGGACTATACCCAATAAAGATGCAGGGATATGATTTGGGCTCAAA
>OU015762.1:17473982-17563661 GCA_907173295.1 Fagus sylvatica | reverse complement strand
CGTCACAGGTAGCAGATGATAAATTCAATATAACAAAGAGATTACAAAGTGTTTACACACCCAAAGAACACTAACAAATAACAAAGTCTCATCTTGACTTTTTTCATTTACATTGATGGTCTATCTGCCACCCAAATTAAGGAACTATGTTAGTTAAAAAAAAAATCTAAATTACGTGGTCCACGATTTAGATATTATGTTAAATATAAATTTATATATTTAAAATGTGGACAAAAAATGGTTTATACATCTTATGGTGACTCTAAAATGGTACATTGGTATCGAAATATTTTGTTTCAGTAGACAATTCGAAAAGGTTTGCAAAACTTTGGTAAAAAAATCCTTCATTTTTTTCTTAGTTCCATACTTCTATCAAATTTCCAATCCACGAGATCACAATTTACAAGTGACTATGGACCAATCCACAAGACAATATGAGAGTCAATATCACTAAACGTGTATAATAAGTAGTTTTAGTTTAATATTTATACTGCAATGCTTAAATTTTTATTTTCATTTTTGTTATTTGCGTGATACAAACATCATTACCTAATTATTTTTAGGTACATAACAAGTAATTGATTGATTATATAAATATCATTTCCTATTGATTTTATATAATTTTTTGCCTTTGTTAGTTTTTTTTGTTGATGGTAAATGAATTGTGATTTGAAACGGGATTGCAATATCATATAGGTTATCGGTACTATGTCGAAGAATGATAATAATAAGAATTAAGTAAAGTCTCGAAAACAAAACCAGGGTTACATTTTTTTTTCTTCTTCTTTCCTTTGATATAATTCAAACTAAAAGCACACTAGAACCTTGATTTTGTATAATATATATATATATATATATATATATATATATATATATATTATATATATATATATTATATATATATATATATATTATAATATATATATATATATATATATTTACTTTATATATGTATATTTTTAATATGTTAATGAAAAGTGAGTAACAAAAATCGGGACAGACTGGAGCAACCTAAACTTCAGGGCCGGCCCTGGACGTATAGTAAAAGATGAACCACATAAATCATTGGTATTTCTGTAATTGTGATTATTATCTTTCAAATTCTCTTCGTTCCTAAAAATTGTATGGAGATCTTTCTTAAGTTATAATTATTTTTCACAACCAATCTAGTGTGTGAGAGTGCTATCCAAAAGCTCTTTCCCACAACAAATATGATATTTATTCTATCTATAACGATAATTTTGTATAAAAGATTGTTGCCTTTAGAAACAAGAAGCAGCTGGAATTGCTGTGTTAACAAGCAAAGAATGTTCTGCAACTATTTGGTTGTTTTTGGTCGTTGCTTTTCCGAACAAATTAAATACTTTTCTTTGGTAGAAGGAAGGAGATGCTGCTACTTTGTTTGTACAATTGATTGTTGCCTTTTGAAAAACGTGTTTTGTGCGCGCGATGCTTGTAATTTTGTGACAATGACGTTCTTTGTGCCTGTACATTTGTGAGAGAGAGAGAGGGAACACAAATACTATAAATAGGATTGCAAGAAGAGGATCAGATATCCCCAATCGACATACTCAGTTCTATTAGTGTGTATATAAGAGGTTCTCTCAACAGTCAACTCTCAAGCGTACAAGCATTTGTTTCGAGGCCTGCTTGGCTGGTAAGATTCTTTATTATGGAGAATTTTTTATTATAATCTAGAAATTCCGAGAGTTTAATATACTCCTTTGATGATTATAATAGATGAGATATTACAAATTTTATTACATAATGTTTTACAAATTGGGAAAATGCTAAATATAATAAGTGAATATCTGAATTTTTAATTTCTAATTTTTTTATTTGTGATTGGACACATCAGTTTGTAAGATTATGTTGTAAAATTTCTAGTATCCTAATATCACTCTTACAAATGGATGTGACAATGAATATGATTGGTTGATTTCGAAATATAATAATTGAATGTTTGAATTACTTTTCATAATTGATGACACACCAATTCGTAAAAATTATGTAGTATTTCTAACATTACTTAATTAGTTTCTGATTTGTGACCATTCTAATTTAGTGCAAGATGCAGGAGATTTAAATTCCTAATGTGAGATTAAAAGCCATCAATTGTGTTAATTAAGATATCTGAGTTATCTAACTCCCACAAAATTAGTTAACCAAACACCCATAATTTTAGTAAATTTGGTTCTTTGCCCCCATCATTTAACTCTAAAGTTTTCTATAATATTGATCTTCTCAAGGTTAGTTCATACAATTTGAGGTCTAAGGCGATAAATTTGATTGAGACTTAAAAAAAAAAAAAAAATCAATTAAACAATATTTATTTAACTATGGGAGTGTTATTTCCACACCCCTCTTTGATATTTCCGCACCATTGGAGCGGAAATAACAAAAAGTGAAGTGAAATATAACTCCACTTTTTGTTATTTTAGCTCTAATAGTGCAGAAATATAAAAAATGAATGCGGAAATATGATTTCCCTTAACTTTTTATATTATATATATATTTTTTATTTAAACCTATTCTTTTTCTTGCTTTATGAGATGCAAAATTATTAATTAAGTATTTGTATTTAAGTTTTGCTGATATATATATTTTTAATTGATTAGAGCTAATCTGCCACATAATCTTCTTGTGACATGATCGATCTAAAGTAAGAAATATTGTTTTTCAATTTTTACTTTGTTGGGTCATATTTCAAACTATAAAAAATTAAAATTTATAATTTCAAAAGTAACAAATTAAATCTTAGCTTTTCTTGTCCTTCCTTCCCCCTCCCCTCCAATTTAAATAATAATAATAATAATAATAATAAAAAACGGTTTAAGGTTTCAATTGAATTGGGTGTCTATTTCACCAAATATTTGGCCTAGGCCTTGAGCTGGCCCTCGATCTTCTAATAATTTAATTGAGTTCTCATTCTGTAACTTGTTGGATTTTATAGAAATTAAAATACATTATAGTCAGGACCGTCTCAATACAATTTTAAAACTATTCTTCTTGCTTTTTGAGTTATAAAATTACTAATTAAGTCTTTGTATTTAAGTTTTGCTAACATATTTTTTTCAATTGATAATAGTTGATATACTTCATCTTTTGTAAATTACTAATGCACAATTATTTTATCTTATTATTCTTATACGTACCATGTCGTAACTCGTTAAACCAATGTTTATTTAAAGTATATTTAAAAAAAGAAAAGAAAAAGAAGATAAGTTTATTTAATGACTGATACATCATTTTTTATTACTCTTATTCTATACGTAACTTATTAAACAAAACTTTTACCAAAAAAAAAAAAACTTATTAAACAAAACATATTTAAGATATAAGTTCCTAGAAATAAATAATCTCTTTAATTGAAGCATTTTTTATTTTCCAAAAACAAATCATCTTCTTATATTTATTTTTCATTTGTAGAATTAGAGATATAGACACTATGCATGTTTTTATTTGTTATTTTATTTTTAGAAGAAAATGTTATTGGCAGATTTTGTGGTTAGGAATTAAAGATCCTTATTGTATTTTTCATGTATGAAGAATAAGGTTTTCATTTTGTTTTTGTTTTTGTCATATTTTTCTTATATTAAAATGATGTTTATTATTTAATTATATGATATTGCTTAAATTTATAAGTTTTTATAATTTTTAAAACTATTCGTATGCTCTAATCTCTAAATTATTTAACAAAAAATCATGATCTAAATGTTTAAAAAATATTAATTGTGATTAATATGATTTAAAAGATAGTTTAGAGATTATAAATTGAATGAATGAAGAAGTAAATGTTTTATAAATCTTAATTGTGATCAATATGATTTAAGACATCAAATGTTTTGTTTATTAATTTTTTTTTTTCGATAAGTTTAAAAAAAAAAATCCTGATTATATTTTTCATTCAATCTTGCCCTGCATGTGTGCCGTGTGCGGATCATTTATATTGATAATAACTAAAAAAGAATGTATGAGAACATTAATGCTATACATCAACAGCAAAAGGTTCAAAATTTTAATTTCCTCTCAGCTAAGTTTGTGACTATTTTCCAAAATATCATGTGCTGTGGCTTTTAAAAAATTTCCCTAGAATGAAAATACTTAATAATTAAAAAAAATGGTGGTGAAGATAAGAATATTAATGATTCTATTATTATGCTAAGGATTGTTGTTTGTCTGTCACTGTCATTATGAAAATAGGAACTTGACTGATAAGGATGGTGCCTACTACTGCGGGTAGTTCACATAAAATTGATTTTGTGAGGGAAGAGTTGATCATTGACGTTCCCCAAGACATGGAGCCTGCCCAGTGGCCCGAGTGTTGCATCTACAGGGTCCCCAAGAGACTTCGTCAGGCAAATAACGAAGCCTACACCCCAAAGCTAATCTCAATAGGCCCTTTTCATCACGGAAAAGATGAACTGAAGGAAATGGAAATGCTGAAAGTGAGATACTTCAAGGATTTCTGGTATCGAACTGGGAAATGCCGAAAGGATCTTGCAAGTGTCATTAAAGATAACGAAGTAAAGATTCGCCATTGTTATGCAGAGAACTTTGATATCAACAGTGAAGATTTCGTGAAAATGGTTCTATTGGATTCCGCCTTTATCATCGAGCTTTTCTTGAGAGCTGATGCTGGAGAATATAAAAACGATTATATATTAAGTAAACCATGGTTGTCTAATAATATAAAGGAAGACTTGATATTACTTGAGAATCAACTTCCACTTTTTATTCTTAAGGAGTTATTTTCCATGTCTGAAAAGAACAAAAATATTTCCTTTCTTGAGCTTGCACGTGGATATTTAAATCATGATGACAAGGAAGAGCACGCGGAGAAGGAAGTAAAACATGCGGAGAAGGAAGAGCAGGCGAAGAAGGAAGTAAAACATGCGGAGAAGGAAGTAAAACATTTCACTGATTTGAAAAGATATTACTACTGTCCATCCGACCGCAAAACCGGAAAGGTTATTTCTGATCTATATAATGCTACAAAGCTGTACGAGGCAGGAGTGATATTCAAAATGGCTAAAAATGAAGGATTACTTAACATAAATTTCCACCAGCCCTCGCACTTGGAAAAATGTCCATGCTTCAGTTGCTCATGGCTCTTAAGTTGCTTACCGTGCTTGGATTGGTTTCATTGCTTGGAACGTACGCAAACTTTCTTAAAAGTTCCATGCTTGGAGGTAGAGGACTCTACTGAATGCCTTTTCCGAAACCTCATGGCCCTGGAGCAGTGTCATTATCTATTGAAAGCTTACATATGCAATTATTTCGTGCTATTGGATTATCTTATCGACACTAGAGAAGATGTGGGAGTTGCTCGTTGGAAAAAAGATCCTACCTTCGACGAGTCTCCTCTCTCTGTCCCTGCTGCGAATCCTGTCAACACTACTGCTCCTGAGCCTCGTCGCTCTCATCGGGTAAGTACTCTTCCCTCTCATCTTCGTGACTTTCACTGTTTTTCTGCCTTTGCCACCTTACATGAACCTCACACCTTTCGTAAGGCCTCCTCTGACCCTTTATGTCAGCAAGCTATGAAAGAAGAATTGGATACATTGTTAAAGACAGGTACTTGGGATCTAGTTGATTTGCCAACTGGTAAATCTGCTATTAGTTGCAAGTGGGTGTACAAGATCAAGACTTGATTAGATGGTACTGTTGATCGCTACAAGGCTTGTCTTGTTGCCAAGGGATTCACTCAAGAGTATGGCATTGACTATGAGGAGACATTTGCCCCGGTGGCTCGCCTCTCCTCTATTCGTACACTTATCGCAGTTTCTGCTTCCCGACATTGGCCACTTTTTCAGATGAATGTGAAGAATGCCTTTCTTAATGGAGAACTAACTGAGGAAGTCTACATGCAGCTCCCTCCTGGTTTCTCCCAACTTCTAGGCTTTTCTCATAAAGTGTGTCGCTTACGTCGGGCATTACATGGTCTTAAGCAAGCTCCACGAGCTTGGTTTGCCAAGTTCAGCTCCACCATTTCTCAGCATGGTTTTTCAGCTAGTTCATATGATTCAGTTCTATTCTTCCGACGCTCAGATCATGGTATTACCATTCTCTTGTTGTATGTAGATGACATGATTATTACTGGTGATGATGTGCAGGGCATCCAGGATCTTAAGCACTTCCTTGGTCAGCACTTTAAGATGAAGGATCTGGGTCCCCTTAGTTCTTTTCTTGGTCTTGAAGTTTCTTTATCCTCAGATGATTACTATCTCACTCAAGTCAAGTACACATCTGATTTTATCTCTCGAGCTGGAATCACGGACAGCAAGATAGTTGACACACCCGTCGAATACAACAATCGCCTGAATACTCATGATGGAGAACCACTTCCTGATGCTACCCTCTACAGACAGCCAGTTGGGAGTCTTGTTTACCTCACTATCACTCGACCGGACATCTCCTATGCCATTCACATTGTTAGCCAGTTCATGGCTGCACCGCGGTCTCTTCATTATGCTGCTGTACTCCAGATTCTTCGGTATTTGAAAGGCACCTTGTTTCATGGACTTCACTTCTCATCTCAGTCGTCGCTCACTCTTCAGGCTTATTCTGATGCCGACTGGGCAGGGGATCCTACTGACCGTCGTTCCACTACAGGGTATTGTTTTCTTCTTGGTAACTCCCTTATCTCTTGGCGCAGCAAGAAACAATCTGTTGTTGCTTGTTCTAGTACTGAGGCAGAATATCGAGCACTTGCTGACACCACTACTGAGCTCCTTTGGTTACGTTGGCTTCTCCAGGACCTAGGCATTGATTGTTCTACTACCGTTCCGATCCATTGTGACAATCGAAGTGCCATCCAAATTGCCCACAATGACGTCTTCCATGAGCGTACCAAGCATATTGAGATCGACTGTCACTTTGTTCGTCATCATTTACTACAGGGCACTTTGTAGCTCCATTCAGTGTCTTCTCAAGACCAGTTAGCTGACATATTCACCAAACCTATACCTCCAGGCCGTTTCTGTGATCTTATTTCCAAACTCAAGTTGGTGTCTCTTCACCCAACATGAGTTTGAGGGGGGATGTTAGAATATAAGCCCAATGGGTCTTAGGCCTAATACATTGTCTTGTATAGCACTTTTTTTACTTGTGCATTACTCTTACTTCTGCCTATATAAAGGCTCTCTTTTGTACTATATTACAGAGTTAATACAATACACGGACTTTCAGTCTTTAACATTTCTGTTGAGGATGATGTTTGAACATTTTAGAGGATTATAGCTATATTTTAGCAAAAATAGGACTTTGTTAATACTGATGCAAATTCTCTTACAGTCAAAACCCTATGCCCCTAATATTCAAATCCGTTAAACAAGTCGAACGCACCAACAACTCGCACACCTCATTTGAAATTGGCTTTGGACCTATGCGAGGAGAAAGAGCTTTGTGTGAAAGGAGCAAACGATGTATGTTAAGAGCCAAGATATCTATGCGATTTAAGTATAGGGTGAGATTGGAGAAAGCAAATCAATTTGCGTGAGAAGTATTAAAGAGATTCGAAAGAATACGACGAGTTACATATGCGATTTGTTTTTTTTCCGCAGCTATGCGATTTGGGATTTTTAATTAGGAGTAGCTGTGCCGATTTGATTGATAGCAGCGCGCGCAATGAGATTTTGGTTTTTTTTTTTTCTTTGACGTATTTCGAAGGCTTTTAATGACCCTTGAAATAAGGAGAGCTCAAATAGATGGGTTTTAAATGCTTATTTCAAGGGTTTTAAATGACAATTGAATAGGTAATGTATATTTCTTTCTTTGCCGCATAAAATTATATGTTATTGGGATTATTTTTAATGAACCCTCGAAATAAATGGATCAAAATAAACCAATTTTTTTGTAATGTCCATTTGGTCGAAATAAAATATTTTCTTCAATTTTCACTTTCACCACAACAATGCTTTGGTTTCTAGTCTTCTTTTTTTTTGTTGGATTCCAATGGTGCTAACAAAGTAGATGTACATATACGTGTCAGATTTAGTTCGTAAATATTAAAATCTATTGTTCTCTCACTAAAGATATCGATAAGGATTGAATCTTGTCTGCAGACTCTAGACTAGGAAAGGGAGAGTATTGCACCTTTTGGTGTAATACATATTGTTCTAATAGCTTTCTGGACCAAAAAAAAGGTAAAATTAGATAAAAAATTATATGAAAATTCCAAATATCATCTCAATTTGATAAAAAATAATAGCTTTTTGTTCATCGAGCGCATGTGGGGGGCAAATTTCTTTATGTGCATAGCAAGTTATCAATTTTATCCCCCCTTAAAATATTTCTCCATTCTCTATTCCTCGACTTATTGTTTATGTTTTGTTAATCTATTTTTGAATAATACATTTTAAAGGTTAGTTTCGTGAAAGTAAGGGCCTTACCAATTGGATTTGCAATTGAAACGATTAATTTACCATTGGTCTTCATAACCTGATGGTGATATCCTTCTTTTAATGAAAGAAATCTTGTGTTTGATCCATAAAAGGGTGTTTGACTGTTGAGTTTTTGATAGCTAAAAATAAAGTAAGTTAATTTTTTTTCTATGTCTGGCATGACCGGCCAAAATATGTTATATATCATGTAAGATATCACCAGGTTTGGCTCTAGGCCTAGACAATTTAAACCATTGCATAAGGTCCTCTGATAGATAAAATAAAAAAAATAGGGCTTGTTTTGTACACCCTTTTTAAAAATTAATAGCCCCGCATAAATTAACAAATCTACTAATTTGCGCATCAATTTTTTTCATAGACACCACTTTCAAATTATTGCAATTTTTTTCATAGCTTAATAATACATACCCCCAAAAAGTGATCAATTCATGGACAGAGCATTAATAGGTGCTTTGTCTTAGTACTGATTGTGTGAGAGAGAGCGGGGGAGAGATAGAGCGCTAGAGAGAGAAAGGACTAAAGGTATGGGATTTGCGGCGTAGATTTGTCAACATGGGAGGGCTGGCGTGGGGCCGTTAACGTGGGAGGGTCGACGTGGGGTCGTTGATTTGGGAGTTGCGGCTTGGATCTGACAACGTGGGAGGGCCAGTATGGGGCCATTGACGTAGGAGTTGAGGCGTGGATCTATCGACCTGGGAGGGCCGGTGTGGGGACGTTGACGTGAGAGGACCGTTGTCGTGGGTTAGGGGGGATGGGTCGTGGATAAGGGGGGCTAGGGTTTGGTCTCTGTGAAGAATGACAAATTCTTTATAGACATATAAAAGGGATGAGAAAGGGCCCGATCCCCTACAATAATTTTGAGTGCAACCAAAATTTTAAATTAACAACTATGTACCAAACTCTGTGGCCCCAATCAGGCCTTTACGACCCTCACTTTGGTCTATGTGACCTCACTTTGGTATGCGTGACCACACTTGGCCTCAGTAGCCTCAATTTGGCCTTTACGGCCTCATTTCGGTCTCATGGACTTCACTTGGACTCTACAGCCTCAATCAGACCTTTGCGGCCCTTACTTCGGTTTGTGTGACCTCACAGGGCCCCGTGACCACACTTGGCTTTTGCGGCTTCACTTTGGTCACCACCGCCTCATATTGGTCCCCACAACCACATTTGGCCTTTGCGACTTCAATTAGGTCCTTGTGACCTCACTTGGTCTCCGCAGGCTCGATCCAACCTTTATAGCCTCAGTTAGGTACTAGTAACCTTCCATGGTCTTTGAGACTTTAAGACCTAATCTCGGCCTCCACGGCCTTCGCTAGTCTCAAAGACCTAATCTCGGCCTCCACGGCCTCCATTGGTTTCAAAGACCTAATCTCGGCCTCTGTTGGTCTCAACGACCTAATCTCAGCCTCTGTTGGTCTTTAAGACCTAATCTCGGCCTTTAAAGCCTCTGTTGGTCTCAACGACCTAGTCTCAGTCTCCACGACCTCTATTGGTCTCAAAGACCTAATATTGGCCTCCGCTGGGCCTTCATAGCCTCTGTTAGTCTCAACGACCTAATCTCAGTCTCCCCAACCTCCGTTGGTCTCAAAGACCTAATATTGGCCTCCACAACCTCTGTTGGTCTCAATGACCTAATCTTGGCCTTCGTTGGTCTTAACGACCTAATCTTGGCCTCCACGGCCTCCGCTGGTCCTAAAGACCTTATCTTGGCCTCCACAACCTTCATTGATCTCAATGACCTAATCTCGGCCTCCACGGCCTTCGTTGGTTTCAGCGACCTAAGCTCGACCTCTATGACCCCACTATGGCCTTTCAAGCCTCATACCGACCTCGTCAACTTAGCTTAGCATATCTCAAAAGCTAGCAAGGCTTCTAAAGCTTCACCTATTGAGGGGGGTTAAGTCCAATTTATTCCGAAATGATTCCAGCCTCCACTTCCCTCACTTCATTTAAGAAAGCAAAGACTTGGGGGCTATTGTAACAGAAAAAATATACCAGCAGACCCAATGCACCCATAAGCCCACTTTGGCCCATTAGAGCAAACCCACTCAAGCACATGAAGAAAGAAGAAGGAGAATAAAAGAAAGAAAAAAAAAAGAGAGGAAGTGGGAGCTCACGGCAGAGCAGAGAAGAGAAAAGGGAAGAAATAATGGGGGCTCTAGCCCCATGATTATCATTTTGTAACGGCCTATTAGGCCATTGTTGTGTACTTTCCCCCATTGAGCTAATGAAAATCTCCCTTCCAAGTGGATGTAGGCATTGTTGGCTGAATCACGTATATTTTGTGTGTTTTGTGATTACTATCTCCTCCTATCTAAGTCTTTGTAATCGGAATCACTTGCCAATACCAGCCTCTTGCTGTTTCAAGGCTGCATTAAGCGATTCCATCCGTATCTCAAAATTTCTACCCACGACAATAACCAACCATATTGATGCTAAGTTTTTTTTTTTATTTTTTTTTAAATGAGAATATCGATGCTAAGTGCTATTAGGAAATTTTGACCAAAGATACAAAAGTTGATTGATAGAATGGACAATTTGTGATATCAGTTATGTGACCTTTCACGTTCATTTGGATCATGATTAGAACCTTTTTTTTTTTTAATAGTCCAAGACAAACAACCCAATGGAATCAACACTACATGTTTTGGGCCCAATCTTAATATAGACGACGGGCTTTGTTGGGTAGGTAGCCCAACCCAAAGCCTCATGAGGGCAAGAATGGATGAAGCTGAATCAAGACCACGTACTAGTCAAATTTGAACTCGTAGTCTTTTCTCTTTTCTCTATTTTTCAACGTGAGGTCCAACCCTATATCAAGTCTAAGGGAAAATTTGAGTGTTTTTTTTTTTAATTATTATTATTCAATGGGAAACTTTGCAAATGGGCTTGGAAGCATGACCCCATGAATAGTGTACTATGTTAAAGCCAAACACATGTGAGGCTTGTTTGCATATGCTAGCTAGATGCACATTCACTTTTTGCAACCTCAAATCCACATTGAATATTAGGCCAATCACAATTAATGCTGACTGACATGATCCTATAAATTTAGCCGTTTCAGAAGACATCAATCCTCTTATAGCAACAAAGAAAATGGAACTAAGCCAACTTAATTGCCTTAAGGTGTGTTTGTTTAGTGGAAAAGAGGGAAGAAAATGGAAAGAAGAGTAAAGAGAGAGGAAAACACAAGTTTTCTGATGTTTGGTTAGGTTGGCAGGTTTTTAATAGTTCTCATATAAACCAACTACTTACATAATTTTATCATCCACCATTTACTATTTGACCCTAACATTATTGTAAAATTGTTGTAAAACTGTTTTATTGCCAAGATAAACAAATCCAAACAAACACTACAATCTCAAAAAATGAAGTAAACACTACATGTTTTGGTCCCAAAATCAATGGGGGCCCAATCTTTAACATTAGGTGAAACAACAGGCTTTGTTGGGCAGGTAGCTAAACCCAAAGTCACATGAGTGTAAGAACGGACAAAGCTGAAGCAAGACCACATGGGATTGAGATCCCATTCCGACCACATGCTAGATGAATCTGAACCCACAATGTTTTTCTTTTCTCCTTTTCACCATGTGGTCCAAGCCCACATAGCAAGTCCAAGGAAAAAGAAAAAAAGAAGGTAATTGTGGTTTATAGTCTAAGAGAGGATTTCTTTTTCACCTATTTAGGGCCCAATGGGCAACTTTGCAAAGACTTGGGAGAATTTAGAATGCTGGTTGAAATCATCCCACAAATTTAGTAGCTTCATTTTTTTTTTTTTTAAGTAATAGCTAGCTTCGTAAGGCATCAATCTGTTTTAAGATAGAATTTTGTCTCGAATTATGCTTCAAGGTCTTCATTGGACGAAAAATATTGTCTCGAATTAAAAAACAATTGCTTATATGTGTAAAAAATGGGTTTTTTTTTTGGGATATAATTCAAGGTCTTCATTGGACGAAAAATATTGAAGGAAATTCGGTAAAAATCTGATTATTAAAAAACAATTGATTTTTTCATTCCCTTATATCACACCGCCAGTGTCACGCCGCCAGCCAACGGCCTCACGCCGCCGCCAAATGGGTTTTTTTTTTGGGAATATTTTTTTTTCTCTTATATAATATACAACTCTCGGGGCGGGGCGGGGCTCCTTATGAGATTGGAAACAATGCAGTGCCTACATTGGCATTAGGAAGCTGGTTGACTCACGTGACGCTTGACTGACTAGTGTATACTATGCCAAAAAGAACAGCTGTGAAGGATGATGTCTTGCCCTATGTGCTATACCAGTGAAGAAATTACTGAACAACCATATCTTAGTGCATTGATGCATGATTGAGTGGAGGCTAAATCAATGAGGTCTTAAGACTCGAAAATTTCAGCATTTCTCTACCCAGGATTAGCTCTAGTTTAATGTCCCTGCAATTCTAGAAACTTTTAATGTTTGCACTAGTGCTTATGGAGTTCTTCTGGCTGTGCATATAAATTCGATGTTGAATGAGCACCAGTCTTCATAACTGCATCAGGAATTCCGTTCCAATTTCAATGAGAACCATAATTCTAGAAAATCATGAAGTTTAACATGTATGATTCATCCTATATAAAATCTGATTTTTGTTAAACTGTTTATAGACAGTTTCTTTATCTAGTTGGGATCTTTGTTAAACATTTATAGCGGCTTGACTGTAATTTATCAGTGTGTGCATGGTAGTTGTTTGCAACCAAGATCGAGCATTTTAAGAAATATTACACTTTAATATGAGGAAGCCAGGGCGGCCCAAGTATATTTTCTTGTTTCTGTGTTTATGTTTTTTGCAAAGGTTACACTACTAAGAAAGTAAGAATAGAAGTGACTTATCCAGCAAAAATAAAAAAAATAAAAAAATAGAAGTGACTTTTTTTGTAAAAGAAAAAAAAAAAAAAATTGAAAAATAGGAGTGACTGTTAGTAGAAAAAAATAATCGTATTTTCTGCTTGCAGGGTTAGATTGTGACATGGCACCACACAGGATTAAAATTTAAACACTCCAAATTAGCCTAAAAAATCTTTTATAGACGTCTCTTGCCCTCTTTTTGGTTTTTCTACTTGGGAAAGGACCCTCTCAGCCGACTTTGTTATGCATAAGAGTGCGGTATCTTAGATGTTAAAGTATATCAAAACTTACTGATAGTCAATGCTCAAGTCTTATACTTGGTGTGCAACTTAAGCAAGTTATTTGTGTTATAAGTCTAGTAATCCTAGTTTATGAAGGGTTCACCCCCTATAAATACCTTGTTAAGGAGTTCATTATAATACAAGTTGTTCAATAATAATGATGTAGCCATTAAGGGTTTTATCTCTGTAAACGTAGGCTGCTCGCTATAATTCTAACCTGACATTAGAGCTTTATTGCTCAATATTTAACATTAGAATAGGAAAAAAAAAACCTATTCTTGTATTATTTATTTACTGATTTGTGTGAGAGAGAGATTCTTTGGGTGTATGAGTGTTTGGGATTTGTAAGAATACCCTTTTACCTCCCTTAAAGGCCAAAACTGTAAATTCCTAGTCTTCAGCTTATAATAATTTTTACAATCCATCTTATGTAGGAAACTAGGAATGTCGTAAATCCAATGAGTAAACAAACCGAGTGAAACATAGC
The DNA here is from genome assembly GCA_907173295.1 of Fagus sylvatica. Classification (NCBI taxonomy): domain Eukaryota; kingdom Viridiplantae; phylum Streptophyta; class Magnoliopsida; order Fagales; family Fagaceae; genus Fagus; species Fagus sylvatica. The sequence goes on along the minus strand of OU015762.1, from coordinate 17,549,618 downwards.
AATTTAACAAGAAAACGAGCTTTTTTATTTATTTATTTATTTTTTGTCTCCATAGCCCCAAAATGGTGGAGGGGCATGCATTTGGAGCAATCAAGCATACCGATTGGGGACTTAAGATCCTCTGAGCTGAGACTAGGGTATAAGTCTATATATATATATATATATACCTATATATATATATATATATATATATATATATATATATATATATATATATATATATGCCCTTTTTCACGTAACATAACAAGTGTTTACACTAATCATCCAACTGATTACAGAGATTATTAATATTATTATTTTTAGTGATGAGTAGATTGAAAACGTGACATGGAAACCCACTTATATGGATTATAAGGTGGAACCCCAAAACCACCTACATAATCAATTAATCATGAATGGTATTAACATCTTCTTTAGTATTTTTACTAATAAAAACACATCTTATTTAATATATTTAGTTGCTCATGACATCAAGAGTTCTCATTGCTCATAAATACATTTATATTACAAAACCAATTTTACTCTAGATAAAACTCTAGTACCAAAGTTCCAATAAGTATAAATTACTAAGACTTAAGACTAGATATATATATATAGCCGTTGGGCTCAAGAAAGCGAGAAACCCTTGTAGCCAGTGAGAAGCGACAGCAATGGAGTCCGCTTATCTTCTTTCTCAGCCCCTTCACAATTTCTCATTGCCGGGCTGTGGATGGACCACTCGCCATGCCAGATCAACGCCCAGATATCTTCCGCTCGAAGATTTGAAACAAGCAACGGCACTTCCACTTGAGCCGCTAAGCCAGAAGGAGATTGAAGATGATTTGGAGACGATGGCCAGGGTAAAGCGAGCGAAGAAGCGAAAGTTTACAGTTGCACTTAACGACGAGGAGATTGAAAAGGATTTCGTAGCGATCACCGGGAAGAAGCCGCCGAAGAAACCAAGGAAGCGCCCAAAGAAGCTTCAACAACAATTGGATCTTCTTTTTCCTGGTTCCGCTTTGAGTTTCACCCTCATTACTTCGTAAAGGTATAATTTTTTTTTTTAAAATATTTTATTTTATATACGGTCCGTTTGGTAGCCGAGAAAATAATTTTCTTTTCTCTTAGGAATTTTGGTGTTGCATTGGCGGTTGTCCCGTAAACAAAAATTGGAAAAAAGCTAACATATAGTTTTATTAGGGTTTGTTTTCTTCTGTTTTGCAATAATGGCAATTATAATTGTGTTAAGCCTCCGTTTGTTTGCTAAGAAAATTAAGGAAAAAACTAAAGAAAAAAAATATATATATTTTTATTTAGACAGAAAATAAAAAGAATTTTGTTCAATTTTCACTTTCACCACAACAATGCTTTGGTTTCTAGTCTTCTTTTTTTTTGTTGGATTCCAATGGTGCTAACAATTTGTTTGTTTCTGCAGGTTGCAGGATATATGAGTTTGTGATCACTAGCAACATTTTAAAGGGCTTGTGACTGCTGAATATTTTGATCTGATTGGAGAGGAGTCATGCAATTTTGCTTCTTCGCCGCCATGTATAGGTAGTTGCACATGAGTTGTCAAATGGGTCAGTACAGAGATTCTTTGTTTTTCTTTGTGGGTGAAGAATTTTTTGTTGTTGATAGGCAGTAAATTTTTTATTAGATTAGAGTGAAAATTTCATTTATGTGTAGGCAAAGCTTGCATAAAAAATTATACATAAGGGTTTTGATTTTGAACTTCTATACTTGTGGTCTGGTCCAGAAGGATTGATTAATTTTGTGTAGTACGATTGTACATCGGATCATGAATTTGACATCAAACCCAATACTATTGTGGATTATAATGTTTTACATACATCTTTAAATTCATTTTAATTTTTGTTTTATATGAATCTTATTTGATATATGCTGGCTCTTGATCAATTTGAAAAGTACGTAGCAACTAAACAACTGTCTACTTCCAATGTCTAATAGCCTAATAGGTCTCCTTCTCCGATGAGCCTATAATAGGGTCTCCTCCTCCACCTATTTGATTGATATACTATTAGTCTAATATCCAATGGTTTGTGAAGTTTCTTTTTACTTTCTTTGTATTCTTTACTCTCATTCTATACAAAACTCTTTCTAAGGATATCTATATATGATTATTTCAATATGTACTTGTAGATTTGGATAAGTGTCATCAAAATTTTATTAATTTCTGTTAGGAGTCCTGATATGATGGGTTATTGAAATTTTTTTTTTAGGCAATCAATTGGATCCAAGTAGCTATTTGGTCAAACAACAAGAGCTGGGCATTGAATTATTGGATGATCCATAAGATAACTGTGGAATTTCCATTTATCAAAATAAAATATTTTTTTAATAAATAAATAAATAATTAAATTTGTAATTTAGAAAACCTAATTTCCTTTGGGATCAAACTCATCAAGAGAAGAGTTCATTTTAATAATTTTTTTTTTTTTGATTTATCCTTTAAAATATTAAAAAAAATCGGGATAAAATCGAAAAATTCAAATTTGGAAAAATTAGGGTTTCTAGAATTTTCTAATTTTTTTTTTTCGATTTTTCCAAGCATTTTGTTAGATTTTAAAAAACATTTTATCACCTGAAAGTCTGAAACTAAAAGTTTTCAATTTCCAAAAAAAATTTCAAAATAATTCTCTATAAATAGAAAGACCTATCAGAAGAAAGTGGGAGCCTTTTTTATTATATGGAAACTCTGGTGAACACTCTCAAATTCATAAAACACATGAAATTTCTATCAACAAAAATTGACATTTCCAGCCTTCAGAACACTATTTCCATAATAAAAACCTAAAGCTAAACTAAAAAAAAAGGTAAAAAAAAAGCCATAGGGTAGAGAGAGCAATGTTGAATATGAAGCTATTCACTATAACACTTCAAATCAAGCCATATTGCATATACAATTTTCCATCTTGAAATCCAGACATGGCTCGTGGTGTTGGTTCGTGAGGAATAACTCCCAAAGATAAATTATGACTCCATCAACCAAGTTACCAAGTTACGTTCTACCATGTTTTTGGAATGTTTTATAATAAAAATATTGTTGGGACAACGGAAGTTCTGATACCATTTGTTGAGACCACAATATAGTCTTATGTGAATTAAAAAATTCAATACATAATTCAATCACCAAAAATTATTATCACCAAGATTACCAAGCCAAAATATCAATCACACACCAAACACAAATATTTACATGGAAATTCTTTCTCTTTGAAGTGAAAAATCAAGGGATCAACTCTGAACACATCCACTATGATAAAATCAAAGGGAAAGTACATTTTACATACCCACATGTGGTTTAGCTTATTTACAAGTTACTTACTTGTGATTTAAAAACTGACACATTGCTTACTTGAGGTTCAAGTATCCGTTTACTCTCATTACCCCACCATCACTTCCGTTTTTTTTTTTTAAAGAAAAAAAAGAAGAAGCAAAATTATAACGAAACCACTTTGTTGTCACGGTAGATCTCCTCACCAGAGCAACCCAGCAAGCGGTTTTCATTAAAGAGTGCCGATTAGAGTGAAGAGAAGGGAACCAATCAAACCGGTTAGTACTCCTAAGGCAATGTTGAGAAAGACTCTTCGTGTGCTAGATGGCGATGGGCACTGAAAAAATTGTTTTTTCCTTAGCAGTAAACAGAGGTGCATTGAAAGCATAATTTTATCAACAGCATAACAATGGTCAAGATGTTGTTGTTTCAAAAGTAGAGGGTGTATCTTCTTTTCTCCATTTTGTTGTTACAAAACTCTTATAAAACCGAGAGAAGGAGTGAGCTTTTAAGCTATATGCTTCAGATACTTGTGAAAACCTATTTAAAGCTTCCTAGAAGCTTTAAAAACCTCCAACACGCTCAAGTTTTATCTTTTTTATTTTTTTGGCTCTTAAGAATAATACTTGTGTGAAAAAAAAAATAATCCCACCTTCAACTCAGACTATTTCTTTTTCTTTCAGATAAAACCCTTTAAAGAAAGACCAAAGAAAAACCCATAAGATAAAAAACAAATTTTGGCCAAAAATCTTCACAAGATAGAATCATTTCGACATTGATTCCCATCTTCTTATTTTCTTTTCTTTTAATGAATATGACCTTCAATATGAATTTGCAAAATCTGCGCCATTAAAATTGCACTAAGACTTTACAAGAAGACCCAGAAGTATTTTTTTTCCTATTAAAATAATCAAAGCTTAGAGACTTGTAGATTCAAAGTCACATTGTAGAACCCAACTTCTTATCTTCGCAAACAACACCTACTATCAGGATCGTCCTTAAAATTTTGAAATACAAATTAACAAAACCCCCAATAAGCTTGGAGAAATGTAAGATTTATTTTTCTCATTCTTTCATATTATATTATTCACCCACATGCTTTTTGTTGATATAGTTTCTAGGTTTAAATTGTTTTTGTGTGATTACAAATTTATTTTATAAACATTATTCAAGAATAGTCAAGTAATATAGATGAAGGCCACTTGTACAGCTGGACGGTCATGGGTGCCTAACACCTTCCCAAGAACGTACCTTAACCTTAGACTTAGTTATAGGAGTAATCCTTTTGTGCATGGATTCAAATTTGATTCCTGGACCTATAAACCATGAATGACCCCGAGGTGCCTCAACAATATCTCACAATACCTATTCAATAAGCCCCCTACACAAATTGACGGAAGTCCCACACCAGAGCTTCTTGCTCCTACTGGCAATTATTGATTTAGTCTTGTGCCTCTATATCCTCCTTAAAGGTTTGGGTTCAGTCACGTACTAAAGGACTCTCTGTGGTTTCAAAGAACACTCAAAAGGATGAGTGTGTGTATGTTGGATCAGTAACACTCAAAGGATTTAATCGAGATATGTAGTTTAGAAAGGGTTTGGTGGCTTTGGCCCTAGCGTCCTTCCCAAATGAAGAGAGACTTAATTTGCATTAGTTTGTGAGGAACATAACATGAAAAGTGTGCTGAAGCTTTAAATCTTTACATTTTCAAATTTCAAGGAATGTGCTGGCTTCAATGTTGAGAGGAGAAAACAAAAACAAGATGGAGAAGCGGCCTTCGTTGATCAAAGTGATGAGAAAAGTCGATGACCCTCACATGCACCTTGACAGCTCAACACTCCTTAAGCCATCTGCGGCAACGTCCCTCTGCCCTTCACTAACTTTGAGTTTTATTTTTTTCTTTCTTTTTCTTTTTTTTTATTCATTTCAAAATTGGGATCTTTAATTTCCAATTTTTTTGCCCTTTTTCCCTTTAAATTTTTTTTTTTTTTTTTTCTGTATACTAACAAAAAATTCCCCCTATGGTTGCCTTGTGAGGGGGGTTTCCCAAGCCGCTGGGCTTATCTTGGGACTGGCTCTGCATACGTCACAGGTAGCAGATGATAAATTCAATATAACAAAGAGATTACAAAGTGTTTACACACCCAAAGAACACTAACAAATAACAAAGTCTCATCTTGACTTTTTTCATTTACATTGATGGTCTATCTGCCACCCAAATTAAGGAACTATGTTAGTTAAAAAAAAAAAAAACTAAATTACGTGGTCCACGATTTAGATATTATGTTAAATATAAATTTATATATTTAAAATGTGGACAAAAAATGGTTTATACATCTTATGGTGACTCTAAAATGGTACATTGGTATCGAAATATTTTGTTTCAGTAGACAATTCGAAAAGGTTTGCAAAACTTTGGTAAAAAAATCCTTCATTTTTTTCTTAGTTCCATACTTCTATCAAATTTCCAATCCACGAGATCACAATTTACAAGTGACTATGGACCAATCCACAAGACAATATGAGAGTCAATATCACTAAACGTGTATAATAAGTAGTTTTAGTTTAATATTTATACTGCAATGCTTAAATTTTTATTTTCATTTTTGTTATTTGCGTGATACAAACATCATTACCTAATTATTTTTAGGTACATAACAAGTAATTGATTGATTATATAAATATCATTTCCTATTGATTTTATATAATTTTTTGCCTTTGTTAGTTTTCTTTTGTTGATGGTAAATGAATTGTGATTTGAAACGGGATTGCAATATCATATAGGTTATCGGTACTATGACGAAGAATGATAATAATAAGAATTAAGTAAAGTCTCGAAAACAAAACCAGGGTTACATTTTTTTTTCTTCTTCTTTCCTTTGATATAATTCAAACTAAAAGCACACTAGAACCTTGATTTTGTATATATATATATATATATATTTACTTTATATATGTATATTTTTAATATGTTAATGAATAAGTGAGTAACAAAAATCGGGACAGACTGGAGCAACCTAAACTTCAGGGCCGGCCCTGGACGTATAGTAAAAGATGAACCACATAAATCATTGGTATTTCTGTAATTGTGATTATTATCTTTCAAATTCTCTTCGTTCCTAAAAATTGTATGGAGATCTTTCTTAAGTTATAATTATTTTTCACAACCAATCTAGTGTGTGAGAGTGCTATCCAAAAGCTCTTTCCCACAACAAATATGATATTTATTCTATCTATAACGATAATTTTGTATAAAAGATTGTTGCCTTTAGAAACAAGAAGCAGCTGGAATTGCTGTGTTAACAAGCAAAGAATGTTCTGCAACTATTTGGTTGTTTTTGGTCGTTGCTTTTCCGAACAAATTAAATACTTTTCTTTGGTAGAAGGAAGGAGATGCTGCTACTTTGTTTGTACAATTGATTGTTGCCTTTTGAAAAACGTGTTTTGTGCGCGCGATGCTTGTAATTTTGTGACAATGACGTTCTTTGTGCCTGTACATTTGTGAGAGAGAGAGAGGGAACACAAATACTATAAATAGGATTGCAAGAAGAGGATCAGATATCCCCAATCGACATACTCAGTTCTATTAGTGTGTATATAAGAGGTTCTCTCAACAGTCAACTCTCAAGCGTACAAGCATTTGTTTCGAGGCCTGCTTGGCTGGTAAGATTCTTTATTATGGAGAATTTTTTATTATAATCTAGAAATTCCGAGAGTTTAATATACTCCTTTGATGATTATAATAGATGAGATATTACAAATTTTATTACATAATGTTTTACAAATTGGGAAAATGCTAAATATAATAAGTGAATATCTGAATTTTTAATTTCTAATTTTTTTATTTGTGATTGGACACATCAGTTTGTAAGATTATGTTGTAAAATTTCTAGTATCCTAATATCACTCTTACAAATGGATGTGACAATGAATATGATTGGTTGATTTCGAAATATAATAATTGAATGTTTGAATTACTTTTCATAATCGGTGACACACCAATTCGTAAAAATTATGTAGTAAAATTTGTAGTATTTCTAACATTACTTAATTAGTTTCTGATTTGTGACCATTCTAATTTAGTGCAAGATGCAGGAGATTTCAATTCCTAATGTGAGATTAAAAGCCCATCAATTGTGTTAATTAAGATATCTGAGTTATCTAACTCCCACAAAATTAGTTAACCAAACACCCATAATTTTAGTAAATTTGGTTCTTTGCCCCCATCGTTTAACTCTAAAGTTTTCTATAATATTGATCTTCTCAAGGTTAGTTTATACAATTTGAGGTCTAAGGCGATAAATTTGATTGAGACTTTTTTAAAAAAAAAAAAAATCAATTAAACAATATTTATTTAACTATGGGAGTGTTATTTCCACACCCCTCTTTGATATTTCCGCACCATTTGTGCGGAAATAACAAAAAGTGAAGTGAAATAACTCCACTTTTTGTTATTTCAGCTCTAATAGTGCGGAAATATAAAAAAGGAATGCGGAAATATCATTTCCCTTAACTTTTTATATTATATAGATTTTTTTATTTAAAACCTATTCTTTTTCTTGCTTTATGATATGCAAAATTATTAATTAAGTATTTGTATTTAAGTTTTGCTGATATATATTTTTAATTGATTAGAGCTAATCTGCCACATAATCTTCTTGTGACATGATCGATCTAAAGTAAGAAATATTGTTTTTCAATTTTTACTTTGTTGGGTCGTATTTCAAACTATAAAAAATTAAAATTTATAATTTCAAAAGTAACAAATTAAATCTTAACTTTTCTTGTCCTTCCTTCTCCCTCCCCTCCAATTTAAATAATAATAATAATAAAAAGCGGTTTAAGGTTTCAATTGAATTGGGTGTCTATTTCACCAAATATTTGGCCTAGGCCTTGAGCTGGCCCTCGATCTTCTAATAATTTAATTGAGTTCTCATTCTGTAACTTGTTGGATTTTATAGAAATTAAAATACATTATAGTCAGGACCGTCTCAATACAATTTTAAAACTATTCTTCTTGCTTTTTGAGTTATAAAATTACTAATTAAGTCTTTGTATTTAAGTTTTGCTAACATATTTTTTTCAATTGATAATAGTTGATATACTTCATCTTTTGTAAATTACTAATGCACAATTATTTTATCTTATTATTCTTATACGTACCATGTCGTAACTCGTTAAACCAATGTTTATTTAAAGTATATTTAAAAAAAGAAAAGAAAAAGAAGATAAGTTTATTTAATGACTGATACATCATTTTTTATTACTCTTATTCTCTACGTAACTTATTAAACAAAACTTTTACCAAAAAAAAAAAAACTTATTAAACAAAACATATTTAAGATATAAGTTCCTAGAAATAAATAATCTCTTTAATTGAAGCATTTTTTATTTTCCAAAAACAAATCATCTTCTTATATTTATTTTGCATTTGTAGAATTAGAGATATAGACACTATGCATGTTTTTATTTGTTATTTTATTTTGTAGAAGAAAATGTTATTGGCAGATTTTGTGGTTAGGAGTTAAAGATCCTTATTGTATTTTTCATGTATGAAGAATAAGGTTTTCATTTTGTTTTTGTTTTTGTCATATTTTTCTTATATTAAAATGATGTTTATTATTTAATTATATGATATTGCTTAAATTTATAAGTTTTTATAATTTTTAAAACTATTCGTATGCTCTAATCTCTAAATTATTTAACAAAAAATCATGATCTAAATGTTTAAAAAATATTAATTGTGATTAATATGATTTAAAAGATAGTTTAGAGATTATAAATTGAATGAATGAAGAAGTAAATGTTTTATAAATCTTAATTGTGATCAATATGATTTAAGACATCAAATGTTTTGTTTATTAATTTTTTTTTTTCGATAAGTTTAAAAAAAAAAATCCTGATTATATTTTTCATTCAATCTTGCCCTGCATGTGTGCCGTGTGCGGATCATTTATAATGATAATAACTAAAAAAGAATGTATGAGAACATTAATGCTATACATCAACAGCAAAAGGTTCAAAATTTTAATTTCCTCTCAGCTAAGTTTGTGACTATTTTCCAAAATATCATGTGCTGTGGCTTTTAAAAAATTTCCCTAGAATGAAAATACTTAATAATTAAAAAAAATGGTGTTGAAGATAAGAATATTAATGATTCTATTATTATGCTAAGGATTGTTGTTTGTCTGTCACTGTCATTATGAAGAGAGGAACTTGACTGATAAGGATGGTGCCTCCTACTGCGGGTAGTTCACATGAAATTGATATTGTGAGCGAAGAGTTGATCATTGACGTTCCCCAAGTCATGGAGCCTGCCCAGTGGCCCGAGTGTTGCATCTACAGGGTCCCCAAGAGACTTCGTCAGATAAATAACGAAGCCTACACCCCAAAGCTAATCTCAATAGGCCCTTTTCATCACGGAAAAGATGAACTGAAGGAAATGGAAATGCTGAAAGTGAGATACTTCAAGGATTTCTGGTATCGAACTGGGAAATGCCAAAAGGATCTTGCAAGTGTCATTGAAGATAACGAAGTCAAGATTCGCCATTGTTATGCAGAGAACTTTGATATCAGCAGTGAAGATTTCGTGAAAATGGTTCTATTGGATTCCGCCTTTATCATCGAGTTTTTCTTGAGAGCTGATGCTGGACGTCGAGGAGAATATGAAAACGATTATATATCAAGTAAACCATGGTTGTCTTCTAATATAGCGGAAGACTTGATATTACTTGAGAATCAACTTCCACTTTTTATTCTTGAGGAGTTACATAATCAATTTTCCAGGTCTGCAAAGAACAATTATATTTCCTTTCTTAAGCTTGCATGTAGATATTTATTAAATCTTGATGAGGAAGTGCACGCGGAGAAGGAAGTAAAACATTTCACTGATTTGAAAAGATATTACTACTGTCCATCCGACCGCAAAACCGGAAAGGTTATTTCTGATCTATATAATGCTACAAAGCTGTACGAGGCAGGAGTGATATTCAAAATGGCTAAAAATGAAGGATTACTTAACATAAATTTCCACCAGCCCTCGCACTTGGAAAAATGTCCATGCTTCAGTTGCTCATGGCTCTTAAGTTGCTTACCGTGCTTGGATTGGTTTCATTGCTTGGAACGTACGCAAACTTTCTTAAAAGTTCCATGCTTGGAGGTAGAGGACTCTACTGAATGCCTTTTCCGAAACCTCATGGCCCTGGAGCAGTGTCATTATCTATTGAAAGCTTACATATGCAATTATTTCGTGCTATTGGATTATCTTATCGACACTAGAGAAGATGTGGAGTTGCTCGTTGGAAAAAAGATTATAGTTAACCACTTAGGCAGCAATGAAGCAGTTGCCAACATAGTTAACAAACTTGCCCTTGAAATTACGGAAACGTATTCCTGTTACAATGATCTCGCAGAGAAGCTCAATCGCCACTATGACCAATGTTGCAACCGTAACATGGGATACCTGAGAAGTACCTATTTCCACAACCTTTGGAGAGGAACTGCAACTGCTGTTGGTCTTATACTCCTGGGATTCACTATCTGGGATATCATTAAAACTTACAAATAGATTTCAGTAATTCAATTTCGTTCCTAATAGGGTCGTCTACCATATATTTGTGCACTCGTTGTCTTGTTTCAGCTTCTCTGAAGAGTATATGTATTAATTTCAGCCAATAATATTCTATTCTCTGTTGTTAATTTCACTTTACCACTGAATGCTAATATTATCATTGTTTCTTTTGTGGGTAATTGACTCAACAAAGAGAAATCTACTATTTATTAAAGAAAAATTATGTTGTGATTTAGAGAGCTGAAATTGGACTACGTCAGATACACTAGAATCACTAGATCGATATTTACTGTGATTGCAATTGTAATAATTACGTTGATGCTAGATAACTGTAACAGATGCAATGCGAATATGCGATACGTACCCTTAATTAACTATGTTATCTAAGTACTACAAAAGTGATTTGATTACCCTTAATTTTTTCCTATGAAAAAATTCATCTTCTTTCACCTATTTATATTAATTCCTCCCAAGCATTGAGTGATTCCAAGAAGCACATTTCAATCCTTAAAACATCACATATACTTCCAGACCATGATAAATAACGAATTATTCTCGCTAGACGAAATTTAACTTATACAACATTCTCCAATCTGAATTAAAAGAAGACAAAGAGAATTCCAGTCATATTCCTCTTATTTTCTTCTCCGCCCCCACCCCCTCTCTATTTATTCTCTCTTCTTTTCTTCTCCACCCCACCCCTTCTCTGTATCTTTCCTTTTCTTTTGCCCGACGTTTCTTCTCCACCCCTACCCCTTTGTTTTTTTCCTAAATCTCCACAGAAAAATCTCAATCAGTAAAAGTCGAAGCAAACCATCATCAATTACAACATCAATGAAGATCTTTGGGAGAAAAATCGAAACAAAACAGAAACTTGAGTGAAAATCAAACCAAAAAGCGAAACCTCATCTAAAGTGGATGTTGATCGGCGTCGATCTTCACCAACGTTTTGGAAAAGAGGATCTCACGGTGCCGTTTGAGGACGTCCGACAAGTTTGCTCCAGTTGAAGTTCGCGCGAGCTTGGGAGAGAGAGGGGCCAGACTAGGTGAAGACAGAGAAATAAGAAAAAAATAGAGGAAGAAATGAATGTTGAGCTACAGTATGTCAAGGTTTTGGGCGAGATACTGTTCAGTGGTAGTATTTGGTTTTGTTTCTGTTGAGGATGATGTTTGAACATTTTAGAGGATTATAGCTATATTTTAGCAAAAATAGGACTTTGTTAATACTGATGCAAATTCTCTTACAGTCAAAACCCTATGCCCCTAATATTCAAATCCGTTAAACAAATCGAACGCACCAACAACTCGCACACCTCATTTGAAATTGGCTTTGGACCTATGCGAGGAGAAAGAGCTTTGTGTGAGAGGAGCAAACGATGTATGTTAAGAGCCAAGATATCTATGCGATTTAAGTATAGGGTGAGACTAGAGAAAGCAAATCAATTTGCGTGAGAAGTATTAAAGAGATTCGAAAGAATACGGCGAGTTACATATGCGATTTGTTTTTTTTTCCGCAGCTATGCGATTTGGGATTTTTAATTAGGAGCAGCTGTGCCGATTTGATTGATAGCAGCGCGCGCAATGAGATTTTGGTTTTTTTTTTTTCTTTGACGTATTTCGAAGGCTTTTAATGACCCTCGAAATAAGGAGGGCTCAAATAGATGGGTTTTAAATGACAATTGAATAGGTCATGTATATTTCTTTCTTTGCCGCATAAAATTATATGTTATTGTGATTATTTTTAATGAACCCTCGAAATAAATGAATCAAAATAAACCAATTTTTTTGTAATGTCCATTTGGTCGAAATAAAATATTTTCTTCAATTTTCACTATCACCACAACAATGCTTTGGTTTCTAGTCTTCTTTTTTTTTGTTGGATTCCAATGGTGCTAACAAAGTAGATGTACATATACGTGTCAGATTTAGTTCGTAAATATTAAAATCTATTGTTCTCTCACTAAAGATATCGATAAGGATTGAATCTTGTCTGCAGACTCTGGACTAGGAAAGGGAGAGTATTGCACCTTTTTGGTGTAATACATATTGTTCTAATAGCTTTCTGGACCAAAAAAAAGGTAAAATTAGATACAAAATTATATGAAAATTCCAAATATCATCTCAATTTGATAAAAAATAATAGCTTTTTGTTCATCGAGCGCATGTGGGGGGCAAATTTCTTTATGTGCATAGCAAGTTATCAATTTTATCCCCCTTAAAATATTTCTCCATTCTCTATTCCTAGACTTATTGTTTATGTTTTGGTCCAATTATGTTTTGTTAATCTATTTTTGAATAATACATTTTAAAGGTTAGTTTCGTGAAAGTAAGGGCCCTACCAATTGGATTTGCAATTGAAACGATTAATTTACCATTGGTCTTCATAACCTGATGGTGATATCCTTCTTTTAATGAAAGAAATCTTGTGTTTGATCCATAAAAGGGTGTTTGACTGTTGAGTGTTTGATAGCTAAAAATAAAGTAAGTTAATTCTTTTTCTATGTCTGGCATGACCGGCCAAAATATGTTATATATCATGTTAGATATCACCAGGTTTGGCTCTAGGCCTAGACAATTTAAACCATTGCATAAGGTCCTCTGATAGATAAAATAAAAAAAATAGGGCTTGTTTTGTACACCCTTTTTAAAAATTAATAGCCCCGCATAAATTAACAAATCTACTAATTTGCGCATCAATTTTTTTCATAGACACCACTTTCAAATTATTGCAATTTTTTTCACACCTTAATAATACATACCCCCCAAAAGTGATCAATTCATGGACAGAGCATTAGTAGGTGCTTTGTCTTAGTACTGATTGTGTGAGAGAGAGCGGGGGAGAGATAGAGCGCTAGAGAGAGAGAGGACTAAAGGTATGGGATTTGCGGCGTAGATTTGTCGACATGGGAGGGCCGGCGTGGGGCCGTTAACGTGGGATTTGCGGCTTGGTACTGTCGATGTGGGAGGGTCGACATGGGGTCGTTGATGTGGGAGTTGCGGCTTGGATCTGACAACGTGGGAGGGCCAGCATGGGGCCATTGACGTAGGAGTTGAGGCGTGGATCTGTCGACCTGGGAGGGCCGGTGTGGGGACGTTGACGTGAGAGGGCCGTTGTCGTGGGTTAGGGGGGATGGGTCGTGGATAAGGGGGGCTAGGGTTTGGTCTCTGTGAAGAATGACAAATTCTTCATAGACATATAAAAGGGATGAGAAAGGGCCCGATCCCCTACAATAATTTTGGGTGCAACCAAAATTTTAAATTAACAACTATGTACCAAACTCTGTGGCCCCAATCAGGCCTTTACAACCCTCACTTTGGTCTATGTGACCTCACTTTGGTATGCGTGACCACACTTGGCCTCAGCAGCCTCAATTTGGCCTTTACGGCCTCATTTTGGTCTCATGGACTTCACTTGGACTCTACAGCCTCAATCAGACCTTTGCGGCCCTCACTTCGGTTTGTGTGACCTCACAGGGCCCCGTGACCACACTTGGCCTTTACGGCTTCACTTTGGTCACCACCGCCTCATATTGGTCCCCACAACCACATTTGGCCTTTGCGGCTTCAATTAGGTCCTTGTGACCTCACTTGGTCTCCACAAGCTCGATCCGACCTCTACAGCCTCAGTTAGGTACTAGCAACCTTCCATGGTCTTTGAGACTTTAAGACCTAATCTCGGCCTCCACGGCCTTCGCTGGTCTCAAAGACCTAATCTCGACCTCCACGGCCTCCATTGGTTTCAAAGACCTAATCTCGGCCTCCGTTGGTCTCAACGACCTAATCTCGGCCTCTGCTGGCCTTTAAGACCTAATCTCGGCCTACAAAGCCTCCGTTAGTCTCAACGACCTAATCTCAGTCTCCACGGCCTCTATTGGTCTCAAAGACCTAATATTGGCCTCCGCTGGGCCTTCATAGCCTCCGTTAGTCTCAACGACCTAATCTCAGTCTCCACAACCTCCGTTGGTCTCAAAGACCTAATATTGGCCTCCACAACCTCTGTTGGTCTTAATGACCTAATCTCGGCCTTCGTTGGTCTTAACAACCTAATCTTGGCCTCCACGGCCTCTGCTGGTCCCAAAGACCTTATCTTGGCCTCCACAACCTTCATTGATCTCAATGACCTAATCTCGGCCTTCACGGCCTTCGTTGGTTTCAGCGACCTAAGCTCGACCTCTATGACCCCACTATGGCCTTTCAAGCCTCATACCGACCTCGTCAACTTAGCTTAGCATATCTCAAAAGCTAGCAAGGCTTCTAAAGCTTCACCTATTGAGGGGGGTTAAGTCCAATTTATTCCGAAATGATTCCAGCCTCCACTTCCCTCACTTCATTTAAGAAAGCAAAGACTTGGGGGCTATTGTAACAGAAAAAATATACCAGCAGACCCAATGCACCCATAAGCCCACTTTGGCCCATTAGAGCAAACCCACTCAAGCACATGAAGAAAGAAGAAGGAGAATAAAAGAAAGAAAAAAAAAAAGAGGAAGTGGGAGCTCACGGCAGAGCAGAGAAGAGAAAAGGGAAGAAATAATGGGGGCTCTAGCCCCATGATTATCATTTTGTAACGGCCTATTAGGCCATTGTTGTGTACTTTCCCCCATTGAGCTAATGAAAATCTCCCTTCCAAGTGGATGTAGGCATTGTTGGCCGAATCACGTATATTTTGTGTGTTTTGTGATTACTATCTCCTCCTATCTAAGTCTTTGTAATCGGAATCACTTGCCAATACCAGCCTCTTGCTGTTTCAAGGCTGCATTAAGCGATTCCATCCGTATCTCAAAATTTCTACCCACGACAATAACCAACCATATTGATGCTAAGTTTTTTTTTTTTTTTTTTTTTATTTTTTTTTTTTTTTTTTTTTTTTTTTTTTTTTTTTTTAAATGAGAATATTGATGCTAAGTGCTATTAGGAAATTTTGACCAAAGATACAAAAGTTGATTGATAGAATGGACAATTTGTGATATCAGTTATGTGACCTTTCACGTTCATTTGGATCATGATTAGAACCTTTTTTTTTTTTAATAGTCCAAGACAAACAACCCAATGGAATCAACACTACATGTTTTGGGCCCAATCTTAATATAGACGACGGGCTTTGTTGGGTAGGTAGCCCAACCCAAAGCCTCATGAGGGCAAGAATGGATGAAGCTGAATCAAGACCACGTACTAGTCAAATTTGAACTCGTAGTCTTTTCTCTTTTCTCTATTTTTCAACGTGAGGTCCAACCCTATATCAAGTCTAAGGGAAAATTTGAGTGTTTTTTTTTTTTAATTATTATTATTCAATGGGAAACTTTGCAAATGGGCTTGGAAGCATGACCCCATGAATAGTGTACTATGTTAAAGCCAAACACATGTGAGGCTTGTTTGCATATGCTAGCTAGATGCACATTCACTTTTTGCAACCTCAAATCCACATTGAATATTAGGCTAATCACAATTAATGCTGACTGACATGATCCCATAAATTTAACCGTTTCAGAAGACATCAATCCTCTTATAGCAACAAAGAAAATGGAACTAAGCCAACTTAATTGCCTTAGGGTGTGTTTGTTTAGTGGAAAAGAGGGAAGAAAATGGAAAGAAGAGTAAAGAGAGAGGAAAACACAAGTTTTCCGATGTTTGGTTAGGTTGGCAAGTTTTTAATAGTTCTCATATAAACCAACTACTTACATAATTTTATCATCCACCATTTACTATTTGACCCTAACATTATTGTAAAATTGTTGTAAAACTGTTTTATTGCCAAGATAAACAAATCCAAACAAACACTACAATCTCAAAAAATGAAGTAAACACTACATGTTTTGGTCCCAAAATCAATGGGGGCCCAATCTTTAACATTAGGTGAAACAACAGGCTTTGTTGGGCAGGTAGCTAAACCCAAAGTCACATGAGTGTAAGAACGGACAAAGCTGAAGCAAGACCACATGGGATTGAGATCCCATTCCGACCACATGCTAGATGAATCTGAACCCACAATGTTTTTCTTTTCTCCTTTTCACCATGTGGTCCAAGCCCACATAGCAAGTCCAAGGAAAAAGAAAAAAAGAAGGTAATTGTGGTTTATAGTCTAAGAGAGGATTTCTTTTTCACCTATTTAGGGCCCAATGGGCAACTTTGCAAATAGACTTGGGAGAATTTAGAATGCTGGTTGAAATCATCCCACAAATTTAGTAGCTTCATTTTTTTTTTTTTTAAGTAGTAGCTAGCTTCGTGATGCATCAATCTGTTTTAAGATAGAATTTTGTCTCGAATTATGCTTCAAGGTCTTCATTGGACGAAAAATATTGAAGGAGATTCGGATCTGATTATTAAAAAACAATTGCTTATATGTGTAAAAAATGGGTTTTTTTTTTTTGGGATATAATATACAATTATGAGATTGGAAACAATGCAGTGCCTACATTGGCATTAGGAAGCTGGTTGACTCACGTGACGCTTGACTGACTAGTGTATATGCTACAGGCTTTAACCGGGGCAACAGTCAATGTTATTCCCAGAGGCAACATCAATGTCCAAAAGGAAAATATTATTGGTTTGCTTTGCTTTTGCCTATAAAAGTTAAAACTAAAGCAATAATGCACATTCCATTACACCACGTCTGTCACTGTCATGGTTGATGACTGGAGAATATCTTTAGACTTTAGGCATCATAATAAAACCAAATGGAAAATTGTTATCAATCTCAATCCATCATGTATGTGGGAGATAGAAGAAAGGTCACCTCTTTGGTTTGAACCTGTTCGTGCTCAAAAGCTGCCAAGTGGATCTCTTTTGGAATCCTTCTGTTTGTTTTGGTCTTGTGATCTTGTCCCATTTCATTGTATTTTGATATTTTGGCATGTACTAAGTTATGCTAGTGCTCCCTTTGTAACATAATACTTGTATTAAGCTGTATGAACTAATGGCTTTCTCTTTTACTTAATAGTATAAGATCCTACTTCTCATTCTCTTGCACATGTGGGATAAATAATTGTAGTTAATTTGGGCCACACAAATTAACCGATTTTTTGAATTTTGGTAAACAAATTATTTACTATCTTAAGGTTTGGTTGTATTCCAATTTAATCTCACAAACTTTTTAGTTATTATAATTTCACTCTCTAAAGTTTGAATTCAAAATAAAATCTTAAATATTTTTTTTAGTGAGTCTTAATAATTTTATTTTTATCTAATTCTTATAAGATCAAATATTATAATTAAAATTTATATGCAGTAAATTAGTATAAGAAAATAACAGGAAGTAATTATGAAAAATTAAATAAATAATCATTGGCTTTGTTACATAATCCATATATAGAATGATTGAACTATTATTTACCAACTAGCGTATAACCCGCGAAAAGCGCGGGATAATTTGTATGTGAAGTATTTAAAATTCAGCATAGTGGATATCACTATTTTCACTGAGTGTTCAAATGTTCTATTATAACTCTAATAAGATAAACATGATATGATAAAAATTCTAAGATTGCTCTAGAAGTAAAAGATGATTGTTGATATATATTCCATCAAGTATAATATCATTAATATATATTTTTGTAAAATATATTGTTGTCTATAAAAAAACAGACAAATATACAAAAGCAAGAAGGGAAAAAATTATGATAGAAAAACAAAAAAATATCAGAACTTGTATCACTATAGACAATGGAAAAAGATATGGAAAGACAAAAAAAAGAACCATAGAACAAAGAATTAATTGAGGTACTCACACCGAAATTATGGATCCTTTAATGTTGTTGAAGACCACAACAATAAGGGATGGAAATACAACACCAATTTTAGTGAGATATCTTGTGGTTTGGTTGTATTCCAATTTAATCTCACAAACTTTTTAGTTATTATAATTTCACTCTCTAAAGTTTGAATTCAAAATAAAATCTTAAATATTTTTTTTAGTGAGTCTTAATAATTTTATTTTTATCTAATTCTTATAAGATCAAATATTATAATTAAAATTTATATGCAGTAAATTAGGATAAGAAAATACCAGGAAGTAATTATGAAAAATTAAATAAATAATCATTGGCTTTGTGACATAATCCATAAATAGAATGATTGAACTATTATTTACCAATTAGTTTGTGTACAATCTTGATCTTTTTGATAAGTGCATGTCAATTCATTGCGTTTGAAAATTCCAACGAAAAGTGGACCATGGACTCATCATACAAAACCTTTACCACGTGAATATGCATGTCTATGGTTTTTCAGAAGAAAGCCCATTCTCCTTTGGCTGCACACAACGTGGGGAACACATGGAATCTTTTTCCCATTCCTTTTTTGCAAAAGCACAAATGTGATGTGGACTTCTTAGGTCCAAATGACTTCCCCTCATCCGAGAAGAAAAAAAAAAAAAAAAAAGACTTCATCCTCCAATCAACATATTATATGTACGTGAATTTTTTATTCTCATAGCGAATGTAACAGTCCATAGACCAGAGTTGATGAAATCTTAAAGAAAGACTTCATCCTCCAGTCAAGAAATTGATATGAACTCTTTTAGGTACGTTCAAAAGTTTCTATAGCGAGGGGAAATGGTCGATGTTCATAGTCAATGGGTTCGTATTGCTGGGAAAAAAGAAAACAATAAAGAAAGAGAAATATCAAAACCAAGCAAGCACAAGCACACAATTAGAATTTTTAGAGTATCAAAAAAAAAAAAAAAAAATTAGAATTTTTAGAGTTCTTACTTGCTCAATAGGATTAGGATTTTTTAAAATTTTTTAAAGATAAGTACATTATAAAATTTATAAAATCATATCTATTATATTTAATTTTTCTTAATAAAATTTTAAACCTCATCAATATTTAGCAGACGTAACTACTAATATTTTAATAATATCTATTTAAATTATTGATTATATGAAAAATTCAATATACTTATTTTAATATAAATAGATTTAAGAAATTCTAAAATATACTTATTTTAATTAAATTTAAAGATTTAAAATTCTAAAGTGGATATATATATATATATATATTTGAAAAAAAATAATTTTAATCCTACATGTATATAAGGCTTATCATTTAGTATTTACTTTTTATAATGATTGTTTTACATTACTTTGCACGTCACTTAAGTATGAATATATATTTATAAATTATAAACATTTATAAATATTAATGTCCACGATTCATAGAATTTGATATTCACAATTTATGAATGTATATACACACTTAATTATAGTACGGATTGAGATCTCATGCAATACTTAGGTATTCAATTATTTTTTGAATTTTTGAATTTGTTAACTTTTAACTTTTTATTTTTTAAAGTTACTTTACAAAAGGATATTGTATTTTTATACAATACTTATTGTATGGGATCTCAATCCAATATAGTATATATATATATATATATATATATATATATGAAACAGTATTTAGTTTTATTTCTTGCAATAAAACAATAGTAACTACGATGGTGCATGGTGGCAGTTGGAGCCGTCATGATTGTTGCTCAACAACCAGTGTCGGTGAGAAAATGTTAATTATTTAAACACAGAGGGCCATTATATATTTTCCTGTACAAACAATGGCAAGTGGGGTCTTGTAAAAAAATAAAAAAACATGGCAAGTGGGTGAGTGTGGTAACAGTAGTAGCGGTCATGAATAATGCTCAACAACCAAAAGATGGTGAGACTTGGATCTTAATTATTGTAAACACAGTATTAACATTCAAAAGGTCGTTAGTCAAAAAATATATTGTGAACATTGACTCTGAGTTTTGAGACACGTGGGAAATGGCAGCTGTAATTTATGGAAAGGTCCTCTCCGTTTAAGATGATATAATGAGAATTTACTTTATTGTTGATCTAAGTTAATATCATAAAATAGACTCTCTCTATTTCATATGAAGTAGGGGTGTCAGATCAACAACACACAAAGTATAATAGTATATTTAAATGATGTGATAGACTCTATATTGTTAGATCTAAGAAATATAATCTAAATCATAAAATAGACTCTCTCTATTTCATTTGACTTTGAAGTAGGGGTGTCAGAGTTCAACAACACACAAAGTATGAAGTACTGACTACACCGAGGGACAGGCCTTGAAATGAAAGGACGGGTGACTACAAGCAAATGACCTAAGACAGGATGACCTCCCTTCACCAATGATTTTCAATGTCATTCTCCTAGTTTCAAATGGAGAGATCCTATTCTATAACTTACATAGATGTAAGTTCAAATATTTTACTAAGTAGGAAAAAGATGCAAAATATAAATAAGACAGAGAGATAAAAAGGTATATAGGTTATCTAATTATGTGCATGTTACTTGTCATGCAATCAATCATATGGGCTATTTTAAAGATTTTGGCAAAGAATTAAACTATTGGAAAGTGAGAAAATGAGACAAACTGTCCGTATTTGATTATACATCCAATATTAATTAAAGGAATTTCGTGTGTAAATAAAACACAGAATGTTGAACTTTGGTGGGTAGGGTGCGTGTAATCGCTAATTGTATCAATAATATTTTGGACAACAATTAAATTGATCAATAACTATTTTCAATAATGTTATAGACACAACTAATTTTACAAATATTCTTTTTTCAACTTGGTATTTAAACAGTAACGAAAAAAGTTGTAAAGCTTGTTCTGTATTTTATGGGCAAGAACACTTCTCTTAAATCAGTCTAATTTGTAGACAACAAAATGTTAAATAAAGCTCATGACAAAAGGATATTTATTTTTGTCCTTTTGCAAAATCTTGATTGTTTCCTGCTTTTTAAGAGAGAGAGAGAGAGAGAGAGAGAGATTAGATATATATCGGTAAATAAGAGATCAAATATACTTACAAATATGTAAACTAACCGATCACAGCACACTTTCTCCAAAGTTACTGCTCTCTCAAAAAAGGTTATAATCCTAGAAACTACAGTTCTCACAAATAAAAACTCTTTAAGTTCTCAAGAAAAGTTATCAAGTGTTCTTTTTTTATCTCTCAAAAGTTCTCTTTGGGGGTTCTCTGGGGTTGGTGGTGTTTTTTTTTCTGAATGTTTGAGTCTTTTATTTATAGCCTGATCTTGATGGTTATCCTTTGCCTTAATTCGCTCTTCAAATCCCACATAAATAATATCCATTGCTTGATAACTGCCTCGATCGTGTCCTAACACTTGATTAGTTAGAATTCTTAGGAACGTGCTTTAATTCCAATTGTCAGATGTCATCTGTGTAGTTATTGAAGTTTAACAACGCGTGTCCCTTTCTAATTGATTTCTTGATATTTATGTGTCATGTTCTCAATGGAGCCAGTTTTAACCATTATTTAGTTCACTAGTTCGCCACTTACTGGCGCTCTTGCCAACTCATTTGCCAGGCAGAATTTTTGAATTTCGTACCAACAAATCTAAATACAGTCAATCGGAAATCAGAGCCAATTAGATACCAGCAAGTGGATCTTAGATTTGTTGTATTGTGTTTCCAGGCAAGACAGCAAAGACTTGAGTTCAACAATGATACAATCAATGGACCAAGACTTGATGGTTGACATGTTTCAAGTTTATTTATTTATTTATTTATTTTATGAGTGACACGTTTAAAGTTATGGTGAAAGTTGTAGTATAAAAATCGAGTTCATAACAAAGTTATTAATTTTAAACCACCCCATGAAGAAAGACCACAACTATTGTGACTAGAGACTAGAGAGAGACACTTGTAGTCACATTAAATTTTGTATCAACTTGAGTACCTAACTGCTGTGACTAGAGAGAAATTTATATTTGGGATTATAGGAGTATGACCACTATAGGCATATATCCTATAAGCAAAAAGTTATTTTGTTTAATAGTTTTGTATAATAGAACAATTTCCCTTTTCATCAAAATAAAGAAGAAGAGAGAAACTTGTAGTCACATTAAATTTTGTATTAACTTGACTACCTAGCTACTTAGATAATTCAAACTACTAATTTGTTCTGCCTATGGCCTATGGTACAAATTTATTCACACTTCAACCTATCATGTGACAGGTTTTTTTTTTTTTTTTTAATTAATAATTACAAGATATATATTCATCACACACAAAAAAACCCCCATTACATGCATGTGACGTCACATGTCCAGGCCATCTCATAAGAATACAATAGTTATTTATTTATAAGACATACTGGGGTCTTATTTTCATCATTTTGTATAAATAAGCTGATGTGATTTTGTTAAGAAATTTAGTTGTATTATTTATTCTTATTTACTAGGAGAATTAAGGTTCAAATCTTTTTTTTTCCTATTTTTGTATAATTATCAAATTAAAAAAAAAAAAAAAAAAAAGCCAAAAGTTTTATTTTTAATTAATTAACTAGTCGCAAACCCGTACGATGCATGGAAAAATTATTTAAAATGAAATCTAAAGAATTATTGGTCTAAATATGATTTTTTTTTCTATCTTTTATATTTTTTCTAAATATGAAAATTGATAATTATTAAAATACATTTATTATTATTGAATTTATATATAAAAATAATATATTATAGTATTAGGCATTTATTATGATTGTGTTTATATATATGGAACAATATATTATTTTTATTAAAAAAAATATAATATGTCAAGATTCTAATGAGATGTTTAATTATAGAATAAAATTTAAATTCAATTAAAATATATATATATATATATATATATATATATATATATATATATATATATATATTATATATATATATATATATATTAAAATAATGAGGTGTAAAATTATGAAACCAGCTTATGTGGCGCAATGCAATGCACGGGAAGGTTACCAAATATAAGTGTTTTTTTTTAAAAAAAAAAAAAAAAAAATGTTATATCCAACTAAATTGAAAAACACTCAAAGATATAGATTAACAAAAAATTAAAAAAAAAAAAAAAAAAAAAAAAAAAAAAAAAAAAAATCCAGAAAATAGTTAAACTCTAGTATCAAGTGTGGCATTAATAAATAAAATCAGTCCAGAAAATACAAACCCAAGGTATACAAAGCTAATCCAATTTAACCACAGCAATATCTCCATTATCGAAGTCAAAATAATCACTCTCATTAGAACTCAAAGGGTAAGAAAGGGAAAAATTATATTCTTAGGTAACATTTATGTAAAGAGGAAAAGACAGATTCTTGTTTTGAACACTTATCAATGAGATGGTTTTGGAAAATACAAACTAAAAAGTAAATAGTATAATTACTTGATTGATATCCCAACATGAGTTAGCCACATGCATAATCAAACCCAATTTCAAAATAAATTCTAACACTTGATAACAACTCCTAGTCCTAATAATAGTTGAGGGATATTTGGTAAACACTAGTATCGTGTTTCTCACAAAAGATTTCAAGGTGGAATTATAAAATTAAAATAATCGGTTAAAATCGTGTTTTTTCTTTAACTTAAAATTTTGACTAACTTATGTGTAAATTAACTTAAATGTTGCAAAATCATGTTGTAAAACTTAATACACATAAGTTAGTTGTGTATCATTGAAGTTAATTTACACATAAGTTAGTTCTAATGAGAGTGAGAAATGAAATCAAATACAATTACATGAGCAATTAAAAAAAATCTCAATTAAACAAAGAAAGCAAATCAATAAACTAATAATGCAATAGTGAGTCATACATTTTGTCAAACACATGGTGTGCATGTTTTAAAATAGAAATGAATAAATAATTTTAAAACATGAATCCATCCAAAAATTACACCCAAGACAAACTAAGCACAACGTTAAAGAAACATCCAAAAGGATTAAATTAAAACGAATGCACTGAATGTTAAAATAGTACATATTGTTTTGCAAAATTTAGCAAAAATTCATTTTGTAAACGTTTATATTATTTTAGCATCAACTGGTCTTTACCCATACCCATAAGCAGAAACATGTGGCTCTTTTAAAGCCATACATTCTTTTAAAGCAAATAAGGTAATGAAAAAGAAACGGCATTGCCAATCTGGAACCCCCAACGTTAGAGATGAGGACTTCGAAGAGGTCTCTGTAAATGTGACTTCGATCGGAAGCGGCAATAGAAGAGTTCATGGCTACCGAGACTTTCGGGTCAAATTGGGCGATGGATCCGGTTAGTCTTCGGAGGAGAGACAGGCGAAGAAGACTGAAGCAGAGACTAAGAGAGAAGAAGGGCTTGAAGCATGTGAAGTTCTTTGAACGAGAAGAAAGTAAAAACTGAGAAGCAGGACTTCGAAGAGGTCTTTGTTGGAAGAGATACGTGGGAGGAGCAAGAGTCGGGTATAAGTTTGAAGAAAATAACTAAATAAAAAGAAAATAAATAAATAATTAATGATATGTAAATTTGTGAAGGCTCAAAAGCTAACGTGTCAAAATATGAGAAAGTCAACCAAAAGTCAAAAAAGTTTCGATTTTATATTATAGTATAGATTTATGTATAATTTTTTAAACCCACCTTTTTATATACCATTATACTTTAATTCATTTTTAGCAACAAACAAGTAAATAAGTTGGTAAAACACATACTAGCTGTCACACAAAGACAAGCAAGCAAGACCAAAAGCAGGTCAATCCTGGCAATGGCAAGATTTTGACGTGTGGCCCTACGTCTTGATTCTTTTGGCCAGCGAGCTCATAAGTTGAAAGTGACACTTTATAAATCATTTTTATCTTCGAGAAAACGACAATGGCAATATTGGTCCTAGTGACAAATGAACAAATTAAAGTGCAAGTCTTTAGTCTTCGTTTCATAGCATAAGAATAATGCTAGTTTTACGAACTATTGTTTATAAACCTTCCATAAATTTTACCAAAAAAAAAAAACCTTCCATAAATTTTGATTTTCATTGTTGATTTTTGACATCAATGTTCTTTGAGAATGATGTCACCGTTATGACGTACGTATTTGTGTTTTTTCTCTTTGAGAGAGAGAGAGAGAGAGAGAGGTTCTTTTTGCTAAAGAGAGAGGGGTTCACCCTATAAATAGGAGCGCAAGAAGATTTTAAGAAGTGCTATCAAGTGTACAAAACCCTTTCTTTTATAAGTGAGTTAGTTTTAGGGAGTGAGAGAATGAAAGGTTCGAATTAGTAACCTTGCTTCGTTAGGCATGATCTCTGGCTAATTGTGCTGTCCTTTGGAGTTAAGTATACAAGCATATTCTTCCAAAGAAAAGTTCCAGGTTCTTTACTATGTCCTTTCACTTTATTTTTGTTCTTCAAGATAAAGTTCACCAAAATTTGTTAATTTAGTAATTTAATTGAGTTCATATTCCATAAGGGATACTTCAAGATTTTAATTAAAATTAGCATTGTTAAGGATATAATATTTTTCACAACCATTTTTCACAATGCTAACCTTACTATTGTGTTCCATTAAAAAAAAAAGAAGAAGCATGACTATTATGTTTAGAGCAGCATTACTTTTATCTCTGTCTACCATTAATATATTATCTATTATGCACAAATCATATTAATAGGCAATATCACTAATTGTGATTTTCTTTTCTTTTTTTGTGAAAAATATTATTCCTAAAATTATTGACTAAAAAGTATACATTGCAAGATGGGTTTCTTAATGTTTTTATGCTTAACTAATTACCTTTAACAAATACTAGGAGACACGAGATTTTTATTTGGTGTAATTTATTGGAAAAGTAGATGTGGTGGTATTAGTTCAGTAACTTCAGTTATATTATTATGGACAAAGTTTGGTTACAAACCAGTTTGTAGCTAGTTTGCTATAACACACTATGTGGCAGCTTATAAGACCATCCACATGTATTATTTAAAGAAGTCACATGACTCATTAAATAGGTCATGTGACTAAAGTACACGTGGATGATCTTGTTAATTGACACGTAGTGGGTTCTAGCAAACTGGCTACAAACTTTGTCCATTAGTCATATCTATTATTGTTCGCTTGTTACACTAGAAATTTAGCATTGAATTCTATTGACGAGATAAAAAAAGGAAGGTTTAGTAGAGGGTGGAGGTTATTTTTTGTTGTTGTTGTTTATCACTTAATCCCATAAATTCAATTTGCATATGATGCCCTAGAAAAAAAGAACTCAAACAGCCTGTTTGTTAAAGGCTTAGAGCTTTAGTTTTAGGATTTTGGCTTATTTAATTTATTTGATTTATGTACAAATTTTTAAATTTTTTTTGGATATATCTATACTTCTGTCAGCTTCTTTTTTAAGAATAATAAACCCATAAATAAGGGCAAAACTTATATTTAGTATCTTATATACTGTTCCTTTAATTAGGTCCTTTTGTGCGTTAATTAAAACCGAATTTTTCAATGTTCTTAAGTAAAAATAAAATATCAATGTTCTTTTCTGGTCTTTCTTCATCTCTCCTTCTCTCTTTGTCCTTCTCTTCTCTCTCCTATCTTCTTCTTTCTCTCTCTCTCTCTATCTTTCTCTCTTCTGGCACCCCACAACCAGACGCGGGTGCTCTTGACCGGCTGGGTCACTGATCTCCGCTATTTTTTGGAGATCTAGGTGATGATTCAGTACAGGTTTGAGTCAATCCACGAGTCTTCTCTTCCCTCCCCCCGGGCCCCTATACATTAAAAATATATTAATGGATTGATTGGTTACATGAAAATTGATTAACATTAAATATTTCAATCAGTAGGTATTCTATCATAAATCAAGTCAAATAACTTGAACGACTTACACAACCAGAATGAGGTCTTAAAATATTCACAACCAATTTTTAAATTTTTGTGTATAGTATATTGTATCATATCACGTACAATATATATATATATATATATGAACACTCTTTAATTTTTTATTTATTTTTTTAAAAATAAATAAGGTATATTTGTCATAAATTTGAGATACATTCAATTAATAATTTAATTTAAAACACTTATGTAATAATATTCAACAAATCTATCTAAATATGTCAGTTAGACATGTGTTCCTAATATCTTTAATTGGTCAAACTAAAAAGTTTTGTTTCGATTGTTGTCCCATTATCCTACGGATAAAAATGGTGAAAACAAAACGGGAAGAGATCCGAGACTATCAAATAAAAGAAATGATGGGAAAGAAGGAAAAAAAAAAAAGCATTAAAAAAAAGGTGTACACAACAATATAGTAATTCCATACAATTCATACAATATACACACACATTGAGACATGACCCTTATGATACAATCTTTTTGCTCCCAGTTCGATACATATCATAGATTAGATCATAGATGTATCGTGAATCATATGATACTAATAACCATGCACAAAACAATATTTCAATTAATAGGTGGTCTATCACAAGATTAATATAATTTAAAATTAATCATTTACAAAAAATAACTTCAAAAAATAAAAATAAAAATGAGAAGATTGTTCTAAATATTCATAAAAAATAAAATAAAAATAAAAGAGCCTTTACCAACACATTTATGATAAGTTTAGGAAAAATTTGGCTTTGGCCCATTAACTCGTACCTAACCCATTTTTACGCAGGCCTGAAATCTTTGTATCCATACCCACTGTTTTTTCTTAGAGCTCAAATGAGTTGCTACATTCGAATCCAATTTTTCCAAGTCTAATTTTTATATTATTTTCTAAAAATTTTAAAACTTTTAAAGGTTAGTTTTGTCAAAGTAAGGCCTTGGGAATTTAATTTGTGGCTAAAATGCATAATCACCCCCTAGGGTTTTGATTTTGCAATATAACCACCTAGGGTTTTTAAATTAGTAAAATTGATCCCTCTAAGTATATTTTTTGTCAATTTTGCTAACAAAATTTGTCATATGCATTGTACTTGGGTTTATAATAATGAATTTTTTTTATTATAAAGTAGTTATATGCAATGCATATGACAAATTTTGTTAGCAAAATTGACAAAAAATATACTTAAAGGAGTCAATTTCACCAATTTAAAAACCCCAGGTGGTTATATTGCAAAATCAAAACCCTAGGGGGTCTTTTTGCAACTGAGCCAAACCTTAGGGGGTGATTATGCAATTTGGCCTTAATTTGTTATAGAAGTCTAATGATGCGATATACATTTTAATGATAGAAGTCTTGTGTTTGATCCATATTGATCCATATGGGGTGTAAGCCAATTGGTATTCCATTCTTAGTCTTGTGTTTGATCCATATTGATCCATATGGGGTGTAAGCCAATTGGTATTCCATTCTTAATTTTGCTTGGGTTTGTTTTTTCATGTTCAAAAGAAAAAATAAAATTAAGAGTTTTGTAACTTAATTAACATTTTACTTTTGGTGTTCTTAAGAGATATATTTAGATTCAAATTTCCTCTCTACTATTGAACTAACAATGATAGAAAGAAAAGGTAAACCAATTTTTTTTTAGTTTTCCTCGTGTCAAAGTTTGTGACTACTGGCTAGAGTTGTATTCGTCTTGGAATAAGTTTTGGATTTTGTTTTATTTTATTTATATTATTTGTGTAGGCGGTGACTTGTTTTGATCAAATTAGTTGACAGTGTTCTACGTAAACTCGGACAGCCAGGGAACTAGCAACAGACTGGTGGGGGCCATGTTCAAAAAATATATATATTTAGTATCTTTCATCCCAAAATAATTTCAAATGGGTCTATGAAACGCAATTTTTTTTTTTTTTTTTAATTAATCTGGCCTATCAGGTAGCCTATGGTACCCAATTTTTCTTTTTCTTTTTTTTTTGGGGTGGGGTGGGGGTGGGGAGTGCATTCATTGGGTTTTTACCACTTTTTAGCCATGTATATGGTCAATTATATACTTCGATTGCAACAAAATGGAAAATGATTTTTCTAATAGTCTTTTCTATTGTGTAAATTAAAAAGGAGATTGTTATAAAATTTAATTTAGAATCATTCATGGATAATTTTTAAAGATTTAAAAGAAAGCAACTTCCATTGCATGTGATAAATGAATGAGTTGAAATGTATTAAGAAACATTTATTTGTATCTTCCCTTTTGTTGATATTTTATAATATTGAATAGATGTTAGTTTAGATATGCTTCCGCCCCTAAGGACACCAATGTTAGCCGACTTTCTATGAGGTCTTATGTAAAGCCTAACCTTAGGATAGTAGCAAAAAAATATTTTCTCTTGTTTTATTCTTTGAGAGAGAGCTCTTTGGGTAGGAGAAGCAAAATATGCCCAAAGACTTTGGGTGATGGGTGTATATATATGAGGTTTGAGCTTTGTGAGAGTGGTTTTATGTCACCATTATAATCTTTCCATTTTCTTGGTGAATCTTTTTCTTGGACATTGCCTATGGACGTAGGCTTAAAAGTTGAACCACATAAACCTTTATATTCCCTATGTGATTGTCTCTTCTATTTTGCATTAACCCACTATTATTTGGATACACTTGCAACAAATAGCTGTCAAACTTCTGCCATCTCAACATTATTTTTGCTAATTGAAATCAGCTTTGGAATTAATGATTCTATTCTAGTGCTAATGAATTGTTGTTTGTCTATCACTAGGAAAAGTGAACTTGATGACTTTTGGAAAAGATGGCCAGGCTCGCTGCTGCTGATTTATTTAAAAAAGAAGTTCTTTCTTTGCTGAGTACACATTGGGAAAAGATGGCCAGGCCTGCTGCTGCTACTGATTCGTTTAAAAAAGAAGTTGTTTCTTTGATGAATACCCTAGCAAAAGAAGTTGGGTGCGATGAGTTGGCCATTGATGTTCCACTGGTCATGGAGCCAACCCAGTGGCCCGAGTGTTGCATCTACAGGGTCCCCAAGAAACTTCGCGAGGTAAATAAAGAAGCCTACACTCCAAAGCTAATTTCCATAGGCCCTCTTCACCATGGAGAAAATGAACTATGTGCCATGGAAATCTTGAAACTAAGATATCTCAGGGAATTCTGTTATCGG
Organism: Fagus sylvatica; assembly: GCA_907173295.1. Classification (NCBI taxonomy): domain Eukaryota; kingdom Viridiplantae; phylum Streptophyta; class Magnoliopsida; order Fagales; family Fagaceae; genus Fagus; species Fagus sylvatica. Next base: position 17,518,973 of record OU015762.1, on the reverse strand, counting down.
ATTAAAAAAGGCTACGATGAGCTTGCAAGTGTCATTGAAGCAAACGAACTAAAGATCCGTCGCTGTTATGAAGAAACCTTTGATATCAGCAGCGAAGATTTCGTGAAAATGGTTCTATTAGATTCCACCTTCATCATTGAGCTTTTCCTGAAGTATGCTGCTAGTGATAGCAGTGCAATTAAAAATGATTATATATCAAGTAAACCATTGCTGAAGAAGCATATACAACAAGACTTGATATTACTTGAGAATCAGATTCCATTTTTTATTCTTGACAAGTTATATAGCCAATCTCCCATGTCTGAACAAATTTCCTTTCTTGAGCTTGCCCGAAATTACCTTTTGCCTGCTTCCGAGAGAGAAACAATCATTGATGAGAGGAGAGTAAAACATTTTACCGATTTGAAGAGATATGTCTACTATCCATCCATCCAGCCGAAACCTGGAAAACCTATTGAAAATCTACATAATGCAAAAAAGCTGGACGAGGCAGGAGTGATATTCAAAAGAGCTGAAAAAGGAAGATTACTTGACATAGTATTCCAGAAGAGTAACCTCTTGGAAACATTCCCATGCTTCACTTGCTCATGGCTCTTGCATTGCGTACCATTCTTGGAACGCTTTCAGTGCTTGGTGAATACTCAAACTTTCTTAAAAGTCCCACGCTTGGAGGTACGAGACGAAACTGAATGCATTTTTCGAAACCTCATGGCACTAGAGCAGTGTCATTATCCAAATGATGCTTACATATGCAATTATATCGTGCTATTGGATTTTCTTATAAACACTAGAGAAGATGTAGAGTTGCTTGTTGACGAAGGAATTATTGTTAACGCGCTAGGCAGCAATAAAGCAGTTGCCACTATGGTTAACAGGCTTCGCCTTGAAATTGTGGAAAATAATTCCTTTTACCAAAGCCTCACTCAAGACCTTAATGCTTTCTATTCCAAGTTTTGGAACCGTAGTATGGGATACCTGAGAACAATATATTTCCGCGATATTTGGAGAGGCACTGCAACTGTTGTTGGGGTCATAGTCCTGGTAGTAACTGTCTTGAATTTCCTTAGGCCTTTTATCTTCGGGAAGATTTAAGTTTTTTCATTGTGATCATATTATCAATAAGTTGGAAGTTTGGCATTGCTTCTTGTTGTTTTCGAATTTAACAATCTGTTTTCGTATTAATATTCTGCTAATAAAGTAGAGTTGTATCCTTTGTTCCCTACTAAAGAGTTATATTCTCGGAATTTCGTCATCGGATAGTGATAGAGACATACAGTCCACATCTGCGCACGCTTTTATCACTTCCGGCTGCATCCTTCCTTTTATACTATCTATCACCACTAGTATTCATTATCTTTCAAGTGATTGGTATTGGTATCGATCCTATTATAGGCTCTCAGCCGATTATCTTACACATTAAGTTGTCTCGACCTGTGTGCTAAAATTTTGTCAAGTATCACCCACCATCTTCCTGATGCCATTTGTGGACTTTACACATCCTAACTATAACCAATCAATCATGTCCCTTGGACAAAAGATTAAGGGCAAAACTTAGATATAGCAGGTTATGTCCAGTTGTTTCTGTTCACAATCTAAAAATTAGACACGTGGCTAATTAAAGCATTCACCAAACGGCGTTAAATCAACCGTAATTCTCTCTCTCATCTTAGCTCCATGTCTCTTTCTCTCAGATTGAGATCCTCTAGTGTTCTTAGGGTACTTTAGAAGATAGAGTTCTTTAAATAAAAACTTTTCATTTAAAATAAAGGGTTAAAACATTGCGACATCATCAATCCACTACTAAAAACCTAAATTGGTATTTCAAATGCATTAAAACACTTCTCAACTGTCTTAAATAACAACTTTTCATTTAAAATACAGGATTAAGATGTTGTCACATCATCAATCCACTACTAAAAACCTAAATTGGTATTTCAAATGCATTAAAACACTTCTCAACTGTTCACACTTATCCAACACCATTTATCTTTATTCTTTTGTTTTGTCGTTTCTCTCTTTTCTCTAGAGCAAACATCAACAAAACAAAAATTATGTCATTCTCTTCAATAAAATCATCAATCCAAAACACTCAACAGTTATCCATGGGCGATTTTAAGAGGTTGAATTTAATAGATCTACCGTTTGGGAATAAAAAGATTGAGAAATTTGAAAACAAAGAAATAAAATACATAAAAGAAATAAAATTTTCTTCTCTGGCAATGAAGTTTGGCAGTAGTTTTTAAGATTTTAGAGATGAAAATGACAAAATGTGTTGTTATGTTAATGTCTGCTAAAGAGAAAAGAGATAAACGGCAAAACAAAAAAGTAAAGAGAAGCGACGTTTGATAAACGTTAGCACAGTTTTTTTTAGAATAGATAAATGTTAGCAGTTAAGAAGTGTTTTAATGCATTTGAAAATACTAATTTAAGTTTTTAGTAGTGGATTGATGATGTCGTAATATCTTGACCCTTTATTTTAAATGAAAGTTGGGATTTAAAAAACTCTACTTTGTAGAGTACCCTAAGAATTCTAGAGGATCTGAATCCCTTTCTCTCATCTCAGTACGTACTCTCTTTGTTATCTCTCATCTCAGCTCCACTTCTCTCTCATCTTAGCGGACTAGTCCAACCCCTTTCTGCTCGCCCTCATCGTTGTGGGTCTCTTCCCTAACTTTGTGGTCTCGTTGTCGCCCTTCGAGGGTTTCTTCTCCGCCCCTCGCGGGTTTCGTCTCCATGGGCCCCTGCTCCTGTGTGATCTGCCTTCTTCAGTTTTGAGTTTGGAGGGTTTGGTGATTGGTGGCCCCCTGGCTTGTTTCTGTCTGTGGAGTTTAAATCCTTAGCTGATTTTTTGGTTTTGGGTTGGGGTTTTGCACGAGTTCTTGAGCTTGACATTGAAGAAGAGAAAAAAGAAAAGAAAAAAGCAAAAACTACTCAGGTGTACAACGAGAAAGAAAACTTGGTGATAATCAAAGTGGTGTGTTGCAGACTTGTAGTTGTTAGCCTCAAGGTTTCAATACCTATTACTCGGCTAATTAATCTAAGGACATTCATGTAGTTTTGATGATAACCATGATTTTAAGTTATTCATAAATGATATTTTCATATGAACTAACGATTTATGTTTAAAGCATAATGTTGACTATTGATTTAATTGGACCAACACGGCCAATTCAAATATCAAGCAAATGCAAAGTCGACAAGTTGCAAATTCACTGAAGAACAAAGTCATCAAGTCTCAAGACAAAGAAATCAAAACTCAAAGATCATGTTCTGAGACATATGAGAAGTAAGAGTTAAGTTTTGTAAAGTTTATTAAGATTTGATATTTATGGCTCAACTTTAAAAACAACTTAAATTGATTTTCAAAAATATTGACAAAGTCAACATTAATGGCTAGATTGATATTTAAAGACAACCATGAAATCAATTACGGATGAAAAATTTCTGAAACATAAAAGTTTTTCAAAATATTGACAAAGTCAACATTAATGGCTAGATTGATATTTAAAGACAACCATGAAATCAATTACGGATGAAAAATTTCTGAAACATAAAAGTTTTTCAAAATATTGACAAAGTCAAAATTAATGGCTAGATATTTTTGAAATTCAAAAACAGCAATGTGAACGCAAACATATCAATTACGGCTGAAAAATTTCTTAAGCAGAAAAGTTTTTCAAAAGATTTCAAAATCAAAAAAGACGGTTTGATTGATTGAATTAAGTCTGTGTCCGTTGGAGAATCAAAACTCTGCCAAAGACTTGCAGCAAAGTTCGGTGCAGAAAAGCAATGAATATAAGCTGGCATGCACTGGCACCGTTTATTTGAAAAGGTTATTTGAATTTTAAAAAGTCATGCTAATTATTCAAAAGGCTGATTGCCATTTTCAATTGTCGGTTAAAGCCACCTTCTGACATTGGCACTTTATTATTTAAAATTATATAGAATCATGATTGTGTTTTCTAACGAACAAAAATTTTCAAATTCAAATTTCCTTTAGTCGATTGATTGAACAATATATAAAGAGAATAGAAGAGAGAAACAAAGACAACAGAGCATACAAGAGAAATCAGAGAAAGAAAAGAAAATATCTTTTACATCAATCTATCATTTCTCAAGCTTATATTTTCATATCATTCAAAATCCTTGATTGAAAATAAAATTCCTCTAAATACTCTTTGAGCCATATTGATCAAATCTTTGATATACTATTAGAGTGAGCATATTGTGTACAACTACTCTTTGAGAGAACCATATTTTGTACAACAATCCTTTGTTGAAATTATTGAGTGTTTTTGTTAGGGTTTTGGTATAAATCCTAAGTAGTGAAAAGGATTTTTACTGGGTGGTCACCGTGTAAGGAAGATTTGTGGGTTTTGGTATAAATCCTAAGGAGTGAAAAAGATTTTTCACTCGGTGGTTACTCTTCACCGCATAAGGAAGATTTGTAACGGTTTGATCTTCACCCGGAAGAAGATTGTCAAATTAGTGAATTTGGGAATCCTCGAGAAGTGATCTTGAGGCGAGGACGTAGGCCGGGAAGCCGAACCTCAATAAAAATCATCGTGTTTGATTTTCTCTATCTCTATCTTTTACTTATTCAATTGCATATATATACTTGTGCTTGATTTCCTATCATATCTATATTGCAATTGAATTGTGTTCTTAAATTTGTTTAATCAATTTTTACTAATTGAAAATAGTTTTTAATTCCGCATTTAAATCGAAAAAGTTTGCCTCAACCTAAATCACCCCCCCCTTTTAGTTTGATATTTGGGTAACAGTAGTCCTGAAAAGATTATGCAAAATTTAATTTGCAAAGCTAGTGGTTTTATTAATAGCGTTGAGATCAAAGAGCCGCCTAAAGACCCTCCCAAGCCCAAGGATAAACCAGCACCACCAAAGGTTGAACCAACGCCACCAAAGCCTGTTCTAGATAATAGTTGTTGTACTGTTTTTTTCAATTTTTGGATATGGGTACTGAGATGAGAGAGACAAAAGGTGAACAAATTCTTCCTTTCTTTCTCTAACAAAATTAAAATTAATAGTATTCCAAACAAATCCATTAATTATTGAAATTCAATGTTTCTTTACCTGAAATCCAACTCACTTTTTAACGTTTTCGTACCCCACCTTCCTTACGGTCTAAATTCCTAAAATAATCTCAAGCTTTTGCTTAATAACTAAAATACCAAACTTCTTTACACTATTGGTTTCAAGGATTTCACCTCTTCATTTTCCTCCAATACATCTGCTACAAATTGTTAACAAAAGCGTTGTCCTCCATCCACAAGACCAATCGTGTGTGTCACATGCCAAGCTTTTTCACACCCAGAAGCCCCCAAATTGAGATATTTTGGCAGAGAAACAAGACTTGAAGGTTTTGGGTTTTGAGGAAAAGAAGAAATAGGACTAGGGCATACATGGGGTGACCATCAAATTGGCGGCGGTAGTGGTGGTGGTGATCATTGTGGTCATGATGATGGTGATGGATGGGGACAAAAACCAAAAAAAAAAAATGGTGGTGACGGATTGACCATGGTGGATGGGATGAAGAAGAACGCATGGCCTCTAAATCACTGCTCTCTGTGTAGGATCCATGATTTTTTTTTTGGGCATAAACACAATTTTGGTCGTTATATTATGGTAGTGTTTTCCTTTTATGCATTTTCAAAAGTTTCACTTTAATCCTTGAGTTCTCAACCTTATTCTATTTTAGTCTTTGTCGTCATCTCCATTTTGGGTATGGTAACACTCAATTGTTACTATCAAATGTGATGTAGGTATTATCATATGTGATATTGGTACTATATAATTTTTTTCTATATATAAATTTAAATATATAAATAAAAATTTAGGGATACCAAGTAATGTAATGGTAAGTACCATTAAATGCATGTGAGGTAATTACCATCATGTGTGACATTGGTACCATCAATGTGATATTTTATCTATTAGAAATATCATATCCACACAAAAAAGTGTGGGTATAGTAGAATTACCCGAGAGAGATAAGAAGAAACAGAGGAGAAATGAGAGATAAGAAAAATAAAAGAAAAGAGAAAAATAATGCATTTGGAATTTTTAATTCTTTTCTAAATCATTTTTAATTATACTTAAATGACACATATACACTCCATTAGCCACGTCATTATTCTGTTAAACATGTCATCCAATTCTATTAGTGAGATAACGGTAAAGATTAAAATGGAATCGGGTTGAAAACTCTGGAACGAAACTTAAACTTTTGAAAATACAATGCAATAACATTATTCCCGCAATGAACGTAGAAAGGAGATGAGCGAATAAACGACACCATTTTTTGTTCCATTTGGTGAATTAAAATCGGGTGAAATGACATCGTTTTAATGTCTCATTTTTTTTTTTAAATTTATCTTGTGCTGACGTGTCAAAGAAAGCCACATCAGATTCTTACTCAGCACTAGAGTTGTCCACTTGGGCGCTTAACAGAGGGGGCTCTAATAGATCTAAACGGAAAGACCCATTTGACAACTCAGCAAACTTGTAGGGCTCAAATGACAACTTTTGAAGTTAGGGGACCAAAATGAAAACACCCTCTAAGTTAAGGGGCCAAAAGTGGACTTTAGTCTTTTTTTTTTTTTTTTTTTTTAAGATATGGTGCAATAGCTAGAGTTATTGCACCATGTAATTGGTAGTTCAAAACTTTAAAAAGTATAAGGGTAAAAAGGTAAAAAGTGAAAATGTGAAAATGTATGTTTAATTATTTTATTCAAGGAGCTGAGATTAAAAATGAATTTTTCAAACTTTATTTAAACCTATAAACCAATTTCTATGCAATTGATTCCCAATTGCATGCGATTTCAATCCCTTCTTCTATCATAGTTTTGCTTAAAAGAAAGTTTAGGACCACTGAATTACACATAATTTTAGTTATAATCTGTTGATGTGTTGTGCACTTGTGTGCTTGTTGGTGGGACTTGTTGGTGGGAAATTTAGGTAGGTTCAACGGTGGACCCGATGAAATAAGTGATAGTCACTCCACGACTACAAAGTTGTGCACAAAATTGTGGTTGTAAACCGATTGTTTGCTTAATAGCCAAATAAGTACTTGATTAAAGATTACAACCCTTTTAGGGCCACAACTATTCGCACAACTTTTGCTACAATTTGTTGTTATGACAACTTGTGAGTAGCTAACAATCAATTCACATGGGCTCACCAATAGAACACCATTTATTTTCTATCAATCAGCACATATTTATTTACCCATCAACATGTTGTACCAAAAGTTATGCAAAATATGGTTCGAGACTTATTCTAAAGACTAGGGGCAATGAGGATGATAAAAATGAGAGAGAGCTACAATTTTTCAATTTTTTGAAAAGGAAGTCTTCTATTGATTTAGTCATATTATCAATTGAAAACAAGTTGTACCAAAAGTCTTTCTATTGTTGTCAAAAGTAGTTCGTACAAAAATTGTGTCACAAAAAAGATTAAATGAATTAATCATATTATCAATTGAAAAGGAAGTCTTAGTATAATTTAAATACAAAAACTTAATTAGTAATTTTGCATCTAAAAAAGTAAAAAAATAAAAATTATTTAATCAAAATTTAAACATAAGAAAATGCCACACTTAAAGTTGTCCTCTTAAGCCACAAAATGCATTGAGCCGACCCTGGGCTAGGGGACCAACATATAGTTTTCATATGACTGGAAGTCTGGAAGTATGCAAATACTAAAAAAATCTCATGTGGTATTTTAAGGTAATATATTGCTTTGCTTTTGCTTAATAAAAGTTAAAACTACAGCAATAATGCACATTCCATTACACCACGTCTGTCACTGTCATGGTTGATGACAGGAGAATATCTTTAGACTTTAGGCATCATATTAAAACCAAATGGAAAATTGTTATCAATCTCAATCCATCATGTATGTGGGAGATAGAAGAGAGGTCACATCTTTGGTTTGAACCTTTTCGTGCTCACAAGCTGCCAAGTGGATCTCTTTTGGAATCCCTCTGTTTGTTTTGGTCTTGTCACATTTCATTGTATTTTGATATTTTGGAATGTACAAAGTTATGCTAGTGCTCCCTTTGTAACATAATACTTGTATTAAGTTGCATGAACTAATGGCTTTCTCTTTTACTTAATAGTATAAGATCCTACTTCTCATTCTCTTGCACATGTGGGATAAATAATTTTAGTTAATTTGGGCGACACAAATTAACCGTTTTTTTTAATTTTGTAAACAAATTATTTACGGTTTGGTTGTATTCCAATTTAATCTCACAAACTTTTTAGTTATTATAATTTCACTCTCTAAAGTTTGAATTCAAAATAAAATCTTAAATATTTTTTTTAATGAGTCTTAATAATTTTATTTTTATCTAATTCTTAATTTCTTATAAGATCAAATATTATAATTAAAATTTATATGCAGTAAATTAGGATAAGAAAATACCAGGAAGTAATTATGAAAAATTGAATAAATAATCATGGCTTTGTTACATAATCCATAATCCATATATAGAATGATAGAACTATCATTTACCAATTAGTTTGTGCACAATCTTGATCTTTTTGATAAGTGCATGTCAATTCATTGCGTTTGAAAATTCCAACGAAAAGTGGACCATGGACTCATCATACAAAACCTTTACCACGTGAATATGCATGTCAATTCAGAAGAAAGCCCAGTCTCCTTTGGCTGCACACAGCGTGCGGATCACTTGGAATCTTTTTCATAATTACGTATGTGATGTGGACTTCTCAGGTCCAAATGACTCTCTCCCTCATCAAAAAAAAAAAAAAAGACTTCATCCTCCAGTCAACATATTATATGTACGTGAATTTTTTATTCTCATAGCGAATGTAACAGTCCATAGACCAGAGTTGATAATCTTAAAGAAAGACTCATCCTCCAGTCAAGAAATTGGTATGAACTCTTTTAGGTACGTTCAAAAATTTTCTATGGAGAGGGGAATGGTCGATGTTCATAGTCAATGGGTTCGTAAAGAAAAACTTGCTGGGAAAAAAGAAAACAATAAAGAAAGAGAAATATCAAAACCAAGCAAGCACAAGCACACAATTAGAATTTTTTAGAGTTCTTACTTGCTCAATAGGATTAGGATTTTTTTTTTAATTTTTTAAAGATAAGTACATTATAAAATTTATAAAATCATATCTATTATATTTAAAGTTTTTTAAATAAAATTTTAAACGTCATCAATATTTAGCAGCCGTAGCTACTAATATTTTAATATCTATTTAAATTATTGATTAGATGAACAAATTCAATATACTTATTTTAATATAAATTTAAAGATTTAAGAAAATTCTAAAGTGGACTTACAAAAAAAAAAAAGACTTGAAAATTAAAAATCTTAATTAATCCGTATATAAGGTTTATCATTTAGTATTTACTTTTTATAATATAAACGGTAAACATTAACATTTATAAATGTTTATAAAGAAACAGTATTTAGTTTTTTTCTTGCAATAAAACAAGAGTAACGTACGATGGTCCATGGTGGCAGTTCAAGCCGTCATGATTGTTGCTCAACAACCAAGTGTCGGTCACAGAAAATGTAAATTATTTTAAACATAGAGGGTCATTTTATATATAAATATATATATTTTTTATACATTATATAAATCATAATTTAAACTCAGATCTCGAGATTTAAATTTATATCTTCATAAAAAGACGAGACTTTTTAATAAGAGAAATTATCACTAAATTAAAAATCCAAGCCAAAAAAAATTTTACTGTACAAACAATGGCAAGTGGGTTCTTGTTAAAAAAAATAAAAAAATGGCAAGTGGGTGGGTGGTGCTAGTACTAGCGGTCAATGTCTTGAATGATGCTTAACAACCAAAAGATGATGAGACTTGGATCTTAATTATTGTAAACATAGTGTAAACATTCAAAGGTCGTTAGTCCCAACAAATATTGTAAACATTGACTCCTCCGAATTTTAAGACACGTGGTAAATGGCAGTTGTAATTTATGAAAAATACTCTCTATTTAAAGTGATATGGACAGAATTTATATCAAGATCAAATACTACATATTTAATAATGTATTTAAATAATGTGACAGACTTTATATTATTAAATTTAAGAAATATAATCTAAATCATAAAATTGACTCTTTTCATTTTATTTGACTTGAGAAGCAAGGGTCTCAAAATTCAATAACACACAAAATATGAAGTACTGACCACACCGAGGGACAAGCCTTGAAGCGAAGGACGAGTGACTATGAGCAAAGGACCTAAGACAGGATGATCTCCCTTCACCAATGATTTTCAATGTAGGAAAAAGAGATCCTATTCTATAACTTAGAATTTTACTAAGTAGGAAAAAGATGTAACTTAAATATAAATAAGACAGGGATAAAAAGGTATATAGGTTATCTAATTATGTCATGCAATCAATCATATGGGCTATTTTAAAGATTTTGGCAAAGAATTCAACTACTGGAAAGTGAGAAAATGAGACAAATTAATTATCCAAATTTGATATACATCCAATATTAATTAAAGGAATTTCGTTTGTAAATAAAACACAGAATGTTGAACTTTGGTGGGTAGGATGCATGTAATTGCTAATTGTGTCAATAATATTTTGGACAACAATTAAATTGATCAATAATTATTTTTAATAATACTATAGATAGAACTAATTTCACAAATGTTTTTTTTTCAACTTGGTATTTAAAGTTTTAAACGGTAGCGAAAAAAGTCATAAAGCTTCTTCTGGATTTTATGGGCAAGAACGCTTTTCTTCTAATTTGTAGACAACAAAATGTTAAATAAAGATCATGACAAAGTGATGTTCATTTTTGTCCTTTTGCACATTCTTGATTGCTTTCTGCTTTTTACCTGAGAGAGAGAAGACAGAGAGAGAGATAGACCAGATAAATATCAGTAAATAAGAGGAGAGGATATATCAGTCAGAAAAAGAGAGGAGGAGCTCCGGTGGTCTGAAGCAGTTTCATTTTTTTGGTGAAAGACAAGAGTTTCTTTACCAACAAGATTTACAGGTTCTTTATTCTTTTTCTTTTTTCACTCTAATTATGTTCTTCATATTAAAATCTTGTTTTAATTGTTTAGTTCAGTTCATTGATACACTAGGCAGTTGAAAAGAACATATCACATAGCCAACATGGTGACTTTACTAATTGGGAGAAAAAACCAGATATTGTACTGCTGCTTTTAGAGCTGATGTTTTTTTCTTCTTCTCAAATCTATAAATTAAGAAAAAAGAAAGTCTTAGATCATATACTTGGAATTTTATATAAAATGCTATAATCTAACTATTCAAGCTTGTTCATAGTACTGGGTTTCTAAATGCTTTTATACCCGGATAAAGGTGAAAAGGCTGACCTTTTACAAGTGCTAGAAGACTAAATAGTACTAATTACAAGCATTAGCTGACCTTTTTAGTGCTAGTATAAAATTCCTAACTTTTCCATTGATGATCAAAATGGAAACCGTTGCTAATTGTGCATGTCTATGTTGTTTTGTCTGTCACTAGGAAAAGGAACTTGACTGAGAAACACAAACAAAACGATGCCTTGCCCAACTGAAAATAATGTTTCCAAGAAAGAAAAATGCAAAGAGGTTGTGATTGACATTCCACAAGACCTTGGGCCTGCCCAGTGGCCTGAGTGCTGCATCTACAGGGTCCCAAAGAAACTGCGCAAAGTAAACAAAGATGCTTATACTCCTAAACTAATTTCCATAGGTCCTCTTCATCATAACAAAAAAGATTTGAGGGACATGGAAATCCAGAAACTGAGATATTTTAAGGATTTCTTTTCTCGGACTACCAAGACCCAAAAGGATCTTGCAAATGTCATTGAAAAGAATGAACTAAAAATCCGGCATAGTTATGCAGACACCCCTAAAACCAACAAGGAAGAGTTTGTAAACATGATTCTATTGGATGCTATCTTTATAATTGAGCTCTTCCTGAAGAGTTCAGCAAAGCCAGAAGATAAAGAAAAAGATTATATATTAAGTAAACCATGGCTGAAAAATGATATACAGCTAGACTTGATATTACTCGAGAATCAGCTTCCCTTTTTTATTCTTGAGGATTTATATAATTTGGGTTTCAATGAGTCTTCAAGTTACAACCATCACAAAGAAGGGAAGGGAGTTAAGGAACAAAATGAGAACCAGAAAAAAGAATCTCCCTTTCTTAAGCTTTGCCACAAGTTCTTCTCTTGTTATGATAAGCAGCAAGCTGATTTCAACATCGGTAAGGAAGTGAAACATTTCACTGATTTGGTAAGATATTTGCAATTTTCACAAGACTTGAAGCCAACAGGAAAGATCAATCATTTGTATTGTGCAACAAAGCTTGATGATGCAGGAGTGAAATTCAAAGCAGATAAAAAAAAATGCTTACTTGACATAGAATTCAAGAAGAATAAGTGTTTGGAACGCTGCCCATTTTCTAATTGCTCATGGCTTTTGAATTGCTTACCATGCTTGAAATGCATACCGTGCTTTGAGCACATGCAACCTTTCTTGGTACTCCCTGTATTTGAAGTAGGAAATGCAACTGAATGTGTTTTCCGAAACCTTATGGCATTGGAGCAGTGTCATTATCCAAACCAGGCTTATATCAGCAGTTACATTCTTCTATTGGATTTTCTTATCAACACTGAGAAAGATGTGGATTTGCTGGTTGAGAGAAAGGCTATTGTTAATCGGCTAGGCAGCGATGAAGCAGTGGCGACGCTGGTTAACAAACTTGGACATCAAATTGTGGAATGCAATTCCTGTTACTATGATCTCAGTAAAAAGCTTAATGGGCACTATGAAAATTTTTGGAACCGAAATATGGCATCCTTGACAACAATATATTTCCGCGATATTTGGAGAGGCACTGCAACTATTGTGGGAATTATATTCCTGGGTTTAACTTTCTGGAACATTGTCCTTAGGCATTATGTCAAGTAGATTCAAAAGCTTCTCTCAATCTTGTATTAAATGAAGTTCTCTTTGCTTTAAATTGTAACGAATCGAGTCTCAACTCATCTATTTAGCTTGTGATATATATCTTCTACTACTATATTAATATTATGCAGCATCAGGCATTTATACCTGAACTACTAAAGGCCTGTCTCTATGGATAGTGACTGATACAACTGGAATATCCTCAAAGCTTTGTGATAATGTCTTTGAAATCTGTCTACTTGCAGCAATAACTTTGTTTAACAGGTTATAAGCACAGTATGTGGTAATATAGACCACTTATTCATTACAGATATTCAGCACTTCAGCAGAGAATATGTATTCATTAAACTACAAGCATGAGAGCAGTCAATCAACTAGAAGGATATTTCATTCAGCAGATTCCCCTAACAACAAAATGATTGAGCAAAATAGGATTGACTGGATAATATTATCATTTAAAATGTGAATAATAATAGACACTTTTTTTTTTTAATTATTTTTTTTTTTAATTTTTTTTAAAAAAATGGGTTAATGATGGGTTCACATCACTCTTATACCACTTTTTCATACCATTAAAATGTTGTGATATCAATGTCCATAATTTATGCTTATGTTCATTAATGTCTACACTTTGTGGATATTGATTTGTATACATGTTTATTGATGTCTACAATTTATGGGTATTGATGTCCAGAATTTGTGAACATTGATATTTACATTTAGGTGGTGTGTAGTGTAAACATTGTGAAGTAGTATTTATCCTAAAATAAATTTGTAGGGACATATAGTCACATTAAATTTTGTGACAACTCAGTACCTAACTTTAATAATCCCAACTACTACTATTTACCTTATCTGGTCCACCTATGCTACACATTCATTCACATTTATGCATTTCTTTTGTAAGTATATAGAAATGTTTATCTCACCTTAAACTAGTCAGTTTTTTGGATAAATTTTTGGTATAGTTTCAAAAGTGATATATCTTAGGTTATAAAATTAAATTGAATTATGTAATTATATTGATCAATGAATATTGAATTTAATTGTTATTCGGAATTAAAAGATAACATTATGTTTATTGTATTGATTAATTTTTTAAGATATGATACTAAAGGAACTGTACCTATGCGATGTTACCCCAATTTATTTTCATCGTTAATTTATGTATAAATTTTTAAATCTTTAACAATGTTTTTACACATTTTATTTTTTTAATTTATATAAGTTAACGAAAGTAAGTTGATATAAATACAGTCAATCGGAAATCCGAGCCAATTAGATATCAGCAAGTGGATCTTAGATTAATTGTATTGTGTTTCCATTTCCAGGTAATAAGTCATGGCAAGGTTTTGATGTGGCTTTCATCTCATCTCTTTTGCCAGGCAGGATGAGAGTGACACTCTCAATTATTATCGTATTCAGTCAAACGTAATTACCAATGGTCTTGCTGCTTTAATGAACGAATTAATTGCAGGTTTCTCGTTTCTCTAAATTAATTGCAAGTGTCTCGTTTCACTAGTAGTTGCTAGTCTTTGTTTCATTTTTTAGTTGCAAGTCTTTGTTAATTTTTTAAAAGTCATGGCCTTGTGGGCCTGTGGCTCGACGTGACTGCACTTTTAAAAGCAAAACGATCATTTGTGAGGGGAGACCCCATGAGAGAAAGACCACAACTACTGTGACTTGTGACTAGAGACTAGTGAGACACTTATAGTCACATTAAATTTTGTATCAACCTGAATAACTGCTAAAAAAATCTGAAATCTTATCTCAAATAAATGGTACATCCCATCACATCACATGAAGAATAAATTTTATCACTATGTGAAATATAAAATTACACAATTATTTATAATTTAGGACTATTAAATAATTATTTATCTTTTAAGACCGACTGTCCTATTTTCTTCTTTTTATATGAATAAGATGATGTGATTTTGCTAAGAAATTTGGTTGTGTTATTTACTTTCATTTACAAATAGAGTTAAGATTGAATTATTTTCTTTCCTATCTTTGTATGATTGAATTACTTTTCTTTCCTATCATTTACAAGAAGCACGTCAATCCCAGGCCCAGCAATGGCAAGATTTTGACGTGTGGCCCTACATGGCTTGGCTCTTTTGGCCAGCCGGCTTAAAAGTTGAAATTGACACTTTATTGATCATTTTTATCTACGAGAAATGGCAATGGTCCTTGACTCTTGTGACTAATGAACAAATTAAGTGCAAGTCTTCGTTTTATAGCATAAGTTTAATGCTAGGTTTACTTCCATAAATTTTGATTTTCATTGTTGATTTTGGAAATCAATGGTAAATTTAAAGTTTGTGAATTGCTTTTAACGTGTGAGAATGATGTCACCGCTATGACGTGTTGAGTTTTGTGGTTTTATTTTATTTTATTTTTGTTTGAGAGAGAGAGTGTGAGAGGGACCACATTCACACCATAAATAGGAGCCCAAGAAGATTTCAAGAAGTGCTATCAAAGTGTAAAAGATTTTTTCTAGAGTGAGTTTAAGCTCCACGGAGAGAGAATGCAAGGTTCGAATTCTTGCTTCATTAGGCATGATCTCTAGCCATTTGTGCTGCCCTTTGGAGTTGAGTATACAAGCATCTCTTTCACATTAAAGTTGCAGGTTCTTTGCTCTATCCTTTCACTTTATTTTTGTTTTTCAAGATAAAGTCATTACAAAATTTGATTAGTCATATAATTTTATATTCCATAAGGTGTATTTTGGGATTTTAATTATATATATAAAAAGGAAATGCAAGTATACATGTATTTTTCAAAATTGTTGATATGACTTTATTGTGAGGCTTATTATACTAATACAACTTTCATTATATACCAACCACAACAAACAATATGTTGTGAAAAAATTTTGTCATATTGATTGATTAAAAATTATGCCTTACAATATTCGTTTCTAAATGTTTTTAATACTCAACGCATGATTTTTTTTTTTTTTTTTTTGGAAGAGTAGATGTGGGTATGAGTTAGTGAGCACAATCTCTTTATTTTGTCACTCATATCTGGAGGAAAAAAAAAAAAAAACCTATTTTATAATTTACTTACTTTTTTCAAGTAAATTTTTCAATATACTCTCCAATTTTTTCTCTATCACATTTAAATATTATTTCTTTATCCTTATATCTCATTTAAATGCTATTTCTTTATTCTTTCTTTTGGGGTGAAATGATAACTTATTGAAGTGAAACAATAAAATAATGGGAATAGAGAATTATTGTAGCTCTCTACAGTCTACTTCCAATTATACCATTTGGATAGTGTGTACCTAATATGTTTGGAGTCCATTTTTTTTAGGTTTGGTTCTCTACAAAGTAAAGAAAAGTGGGCTTACCTCAACCTCTCTAACAATCTCTTTATTTTCTCACCCACATTTTTTTTTTTTTTATATATATTTTACCCACCTCCTTTTTCAAATATACTTTTCAACATATTCTTTATTTTTTCTCTACACCATTTAAATATAGGGATAGAGTTTACCTCCTAATCCGGTTTGGAGGAATCCTCCTTCAACCCACTACGTGGCAAGCAAATAGACTATCCACATGTGTATTTTAAAAAGTCACATGACTTGTTAAAAATGTCATGTGACTAAAAATATACGTAGATGATCTATTTACTTGCCACGTAGTGAGTTGGAGGAAGATTCCTCCAAATTGGATTAGAGATAAACTATTTCCTTTAAATATTATTTGTTTATTCTTCAATCTCATTTAATTTTTTTTTTTATTCTTTCTTTTGTGTGAAATGATAAAATATTGAAGTGAAACAATAAAATAATGGGAGTAGAGAATTATTGTAGCTCTCTACTCCCAATTATAACATTTGAAGAGTGTGGATCTAATTTGTTGTAGCCTATTTTTTGGGTTTGGCTCTCTACAAAATAGAGAAAAGTGGGTTAACCTCATATGCTAGAAATGCTTTAACTAACTTCAGTTCTTTAGTCAAATCAATTATTGCCTGCTTGTTGCACTAGAAATTTAGCATTGAATTCTATTGATGCAATAAGGAGTAGTTATAGAATATTCTGCGAATACTTTAAATGTGTATTCCCTCCTCTCACATATGTAGTGGATCCTGTTAATTAATTAAATTCATGGTGGGACCTATTATTCACGTGAAAGGAGGAAGTACATATTTAATGTACTCCTAAAGTATATTTTATAATTTTCCATCTGATAAAATGGATGGTTAATGAGAAGAAAAAAAAAAAATTTATGCCCTAAATTTAATTTGCTTATGATTCCCTAGGAAAAAAGAAGAAGAAGGTAGCCTTTTTGTCAAAGCTTATTTTATTGTTTATTAAAAAAAAAAAAAAATTATTTTACTTATGTATAATTTTTTAAAGTTTTAATTTTTCTAAGTATACATATATTTTTGCCAATTTCTTTTTTAAAATCTAATAAAATCTATTTTAAAAAATAAAATAAAATAAAATAAAAAATCTAATAAAATCTATTCCCAACGTGCACTAAAAGTAGATAAAGAATTATATAGAAACTTCAAATATCATTTCGAGCATGTGGGGACAAGCTTCTTGGTGTACACAGCGTAGTTATCACTTATCACTTTCCAATTCTGTCCCCACCTACCCACCCCAAAAAATAAAAAATCGGTTGAAACCTAAGGTTATGTTTCTTTCATCATAAAATGTTTTCCAGTTAAAAATATTATGAGCTGATTGATTATGTTCCTAACAAGCCTTTAGAAATTATTTTCTGACGTTTGGCTCGTATAATAAATTACAAAATTCTCATATTTTTATATAGATAATAAATAACAAATATAATTAGTATTTTAAAATTTTAATACAAAACAATTAAAATCAACCTAAATAATAAAAACATTTAAAATAAAATTAATTAAAATTGCACTAATAAGCGCAATAAATAAGATTGCAACTAGAAGGAAACATAAAAAAACTAAAAACTAAAACAATCAATAAAAATTATCAGCTAAACTTACACATTCACATGCAAAATTACAAACATTTGACACCTCCAAAAGGACACTTGAAAGTTGTTTTTAAGAGAATTTCAACTAATTACAAGCATTAGCTGACCTTTTTAGTACTAGTATAAAATTCCCAACTTCTCCATTGATGAATCAAAATGGAAACCGTTGCTAATTGTGTATGTCTATGTTGTTTTGTCTGTCACTAGGAAAAGGAACTTGACTGAGAAACACAAACAAAACGATGCCTTGCCTAACTGAAAATAATGTTTCCAAGAAAGAAAAATGCAAAGAGCTTGTGATTGACATTCCACCAGACCTTGGGCCTGCCCAGTGGCCTGACTGCTGCATCTACAGGGTCCCAAAGAAACTGCGCAAAGAAAACAAAGATGCTTATACTCCTAAACTAATTTCCATTGGTCCTCTTCATCATAACAAAAAAGATTTGAGGGACATGGAAATCCAGAAACTGAGATATTTTAAGGAGTTCTTTTATCGGACTACCAAGACCCAAAAGGATCTTGCAAATGTCATTGAAAAGTGTGAAATAAAAATCCGGCATAGTTATGCAGTTACCCCTAAAACCAACAAGAAAGAGTTTGTAAACATGATTCTATTGGATGCTATCTTTATAATTGAGCTCTTCCTGAAGAGTTCAGCAAAGCCAGAAGATAAAGAAGATTATATATTAAGTATACCATTGCTGAGAAATGATATAAAGCTAGACTTGATACTAGTCGAGAATCAGCTTCCCTTTTTTATTCTTGAGGATTTATATAATTTGGTTTTCATTGAGTCTTCAAGTTACAACCATCACAAAGAAGGGAAGAGAGTTATGGAACAAAATGAGAACCAGAAAAGAGATTCTCCCTTTCTTAAGCTTTGCCACCAGTTCTTCTCTTCTTATGATAAGCAGCAAGCTAATTTCAGCATCTGTAAGGAAGTGAAACATTTCACTGATTTGGTAAGATATTTGCAATTTTCACAAGACTTGAAACCTACAGGAAAGATCAATCATTTATATTGTGCAACAGAGCTTGATGATGCAGGAGTGAAATTCAAAGCAGATAAAAAAAATTGCTTAGTTGACATAGTATTCAAGAAGAGTATGTGTTTGGAACGCTACCCATTTTTTAATTGCTCATGGCTTTTGAATTGCTTACCATGCTTGAAATGCATACCTTGCTTTGAGCACATGCAACCTTTCTTGGTACTCCCTGTATTTGAAGTAGGAAATGCAACTGAATGTGTTTTCCGAAACCTCATCGCATTTGAGCAATGTCATTATCCAAACCATGCTTTTATCAGCAGTTACATTCTTCTATTGGATTTTTTTATCAACACTGAGAAAGATGTGGATTTATTGATTGAGAGAAAGGTTATTGTTAATCGGCTAGGCAGCGTTGAAGCAGTGGCGACGCTGGTTAACAAACTTGGACATCAACTTGTGGAAAGCAATTCCTGTTACTATGATCTCAGTAAAAACCTTAATGGGCACTGTGAAAATTTTTGGAACCGAAATATGGGGAGCAAACTCATGGCATCCTTAGCAAATGTTTATTTCCGTGATTTTTGGAGAGGCACCTCAACTGTTGTTGCGATTCTGTTCCTGCTTCTCACTTTTGGGAGTTTCATTACCCCTTTTGTCTTTCAACGTTGAGCTTTTGTGGTTCAGTGTTTGTTGGACTTGGAGTGCTTTGCTTCTAGTTGCTTTAGATGCATCTGAACTTTGTAATAATGCTTTTCTAGCTTCTAGTTTGACAAATGTTTTCATGTTGTAAGTTTGTGATGTTGTTCCGCATCTATGGACCGGACTGGATGAGTCTGTATTTCAGCAAATAAATCTCTATGGTTTGTTATCTCATTAAATCCTATGACATGTACGCTAATATCATTCTTCTAGTTTTAGTAACAAAAAATACTTTGATTATCAAAAAAAAACAAAAATGAGACTTTAAAAACCATATATAAGAAAAATAAGCTAAAATTTAAACAAAAACAAAGTAGTGGCAAATAAACTTATATGTAAAATGAGTGATATTAGGGATACTACAAATTTTACTATATAGTCTTTACAATGCAAACTGATGTGTCACAAATTAATAAAAAACTAGTCGCAAACCCGTGCAATACACGGAAAACCTTTAATTTTTTTAAAATAGTTAGCTTATTATAAATATTATGCCGGATGAGCATGAGAAAATCAATCCTAGAAATTAATAGCTATATATATATATATATATATAAAAGCTATGCAAGGACAAACAATAAGATATATTTCTACTCTTAATCACTAACATTTGAATAGCACCGTGACCATAGCTGCCTAATATAAATAATTGGATGTCAAGGTTTTTTAGAGTCCCACATTTAATTTTTTTAGGATCCTCAACTTTGTTTATTGTGGTTGCAACAATTTACAGCGAGGCAAGTTTAAAATACTATTGCATGCAACATTAGGTTCAACACTAAAGAGGAAAATGGAAAAAGTACTTTTTTGTTGTTTTGAACTATACTCCTCATGTATCACCATTCATTCATGAATAACAAAATGGCTAATAATTTAACAATGGCTTTAATTTCAATGAAGCAAAATTGGAAGACAAATACTTTCATGCTAAGATAAGAACATAAATAAAAATCAAAATATCATGATCATGTAAACTTGCATCATTACCCACAACCAAAACACTAAACCGTACATTCCATTTACTGTAACATAAATCACACATATACAGGGAGGGGAAAAAAACACAAAGAGAGACCCCACATAAAATATTCAACTGCCTACATATAAACCGATCCTAATATGTTACGGAATAAAAGTTACCCGCAGACCCTTACAAATCCAAGAAACCACAATCATAAAACAAAATACAACCATAAAACTCATACAACCACACTTAGACAAAGAAACAGTGAGAGGAAGAAAAAAAAAACTATGGAAATGTTCAACTGCTTGCTGAAAATGGAGAAGCTTCGTGCTTGAAGTGCATGAACAAAAGTTCGGTGTCAAATTACATAGGGTTTATCTAATGGGGTCAAGATATTCATTAGAGGCCTACCAATTTATAACAAATTGCTTTTACAAACATATGCTGAGAGTATTGTTGATGGTGAGATGTTCAAGCTTGATAATTATGATTATTGCTCATGCTTGACATTTGCTTTTAGTATTCAAAGAAGAGGCACTAAGGTGGGAGGCCTCACAAATAAATGTGTTTGACATTGGAGGAAGAGGGATCTGTGATTGATACATGCCTAACATGCTAGAACCTTCACATCCATCTACAGTAAAATTGTGTTCCATATCACCAACCTATGGTCTCTTTTTTTTTCTTCACAAAATTCCATTGGCTTCAGAACCTTATTGGCATCACGAGGCTCAAAAGGGGTGCTGCAAAGATGACGAAATAAAATGAAATAGTTAATAATGATTAACTTTAATAATCTAAATACCTAAAAGAATTGACGTCTAGAAGATATGCCTCCCAAAGTTTGTAGGATCCATGATATGTTTTTGGGATCATTACACTAAACCGTCTTGTGGTTTGGGCCGGTTTAATCTTTCCTACTGTGGTTTAAAAAGTCACTTTCCCATTTAGGTTGGATTTGTTATATAGTCGTTTGTTCCGTTAAAAAAATAATAATAATAATAAAAAAAAGACTTAAAACATAAAACAAAACAGATCTAAGCTGACTCTCCAAGAAAAACTTCAACTCTTGAAATGGGTCCAGATTAAATGTTCTCTCTCCTTAGCTCTTTCCCGTTCAATCATGGATACGAGATAGGTCTAGTTCTACTTTTTCTATGGGTCGGGTATTAGTGGTCGTCGCAGCGATGGGGTGTGTTCCCTTTGGTTTGGGGCTTCGCAAAGGCTCTTGGTGGTGTGACTGTTATGGGTTTTGAAGGTGGTTGTTAGCATATGTATATAAAATTGTTATTATACTAGTCTAGGGTTTCCTATGTATTTACTATACTGTCCCTAGTTTAAGCCTATATATATTCTTTTAGCCGTATATGTTTAATTAGAACACTTAATAAAAAGATTATTCTCTGTCTCTTTGTGCTTCTCTCCCTTTAAAGCTAAGATAGTATCAGAGCCAAATTAAGTTTTTGGCACAGTGGTTACCGTACCACCTGTTCAAACCCACCACCGCCACGCGCCATGGAAGTTCCTACATAATCCGTGACTTTGAACTCTCTCCGCCGCTGTTATACTGCTCTGATCTCATCGTGCTACCTACCGTTGGAAAGGTCATCCAACGATCTGTTAAACCACAGAATTTCATGGCCAACGGAGCTTCGACGCACCGCCACGTGCCAGCAATAGCTTCGACGAAAAAAAAAAAAAAATCGTTTCTGACCAGAGCATTGACCCTCCCGGACCCAACCCACGCCCCGTTCTGTGAGCTGCTAACGTCAGCTCTAGCTACTATTCAAATAAATAAATAATAAAAGGAAAAGAAAGAAAAGCTTACCCATTATTATTATTATTTTTTTATTTGATTGTCTTTTTCAGGTATTTTCTATATTTCTTATCCGTTTCTAATGGATAAAACTGAACCTCCCAAGAGTGTTACCACTGTTCTCAATGGGCAGAACTATGTCATGTGATCCTAAGACATGCGCAGCTTCCTCAAAGGCCATCGTTTATGGCGTTATGTAACAGGTGAGATCTAGGATCCTATTCGCTCTAAGGATGAAGACGATACGAAGTTCACTGATCGTCTTGAAGACTGAGATTGCAAGAATCACTAGATCATAGCTTGGTTCCGCCACTCTACTATACCTATCATTCATTAGCAATTTGGTCGCTATGACAATGCTAAGGATGTTTGGAATCTTCTGAGTCGTCACTATACTACTGTCGGCCTCTCTCACGAGTATCAACTTTGGGGTTTTCTTGTCAACATGAAACAAACGCCCAGACAACTAATCAATGAGTTCATTTCTGGTATGCAGTCTATTTAGGATTAGTTGGAGCAGTCCACTCATATTGTCAAGGATCCTACAGATGCGACAATCTTAGCTACTAAACGAGATCAGTTCTGTCTTATCCAGTTCTTGATGGCCTTGACATCTGAGTTTGAACCAATTCGTGTTGCTCTGCTTCAACAGGTCCTTCTTTCTACTTTGGAATTTGCTATGAGTCAACTTTTCTCTCATGAGACCTGTCTTCGCACTCTTCAACCCCATCACCTTGATGTGATCCTTGCTACTGCTACTCGTCCTTCTTCCTCATCCAAAAATGGTCCAAAATACTGCAAAAACTGTCATAAGTAGAAACATCTTCTATCTGAATGCCCTACCATCCAATTTTGGTATTGTCACAAGATTGTTCACATTTTCTACAACTACCCAACCAAGCCTCCCAAGGCAGGTCAATCAAGAATTCTTTCAAGGCTTGTTAATCACTCTGTTGTTGCTGCTGCTGAGGAATCACTCTCAGATCCCTCTCTCTCGTCTGTTTCAGTTAGTGAGTTAGGATCATTGGTCTTTATCATGGTCAAACAATTTCTGTCTACCTCTGATAAGGTTTGCTCTGCTGTCTCAAGTAACACTTGGTATTTTGATTCTGCCTGTTGTAATCATGTCTCCTGACTTTCAGTTATTTTCTTCTGTCATTCCTACTACTTATACTTCTTTTATTCAAATTGCTAATGGCTTGCACATTTCTACTAGCCATATTGGTTCTATTTCCACTCCTACACTCTTTCTATCTTACACATATCTTATTCTCAACCTCATTCTTAATCTCATCTCTATTGGCCAATTATGTGAACTTGGTTTTGACTTGTGATTTGATTCTTCTGGTTGTCGTGTGTAGGATCCTTGGACGAATCAGGTTCTTGGGACAGGCCGTAAAGTGGGACGGATGTTCGAGCTCACTTCACTCCATCTACCTTCCATGCCGACACACCCTCCGTCTTTATGTTGCTCATACTGCTTCTGTTTTTCCTTTGAGTTGTTGGCATTTACGTTTAGGTCATATGTCAGTTCAAAAACTTCACTCTTTAATTTCCAGTGGTTTCTTGGGTCAAGTCAAACATGATTCAGTTGATTGTGTATCTTGTCAGTTGGCCAAACAAAAAGCTTTATCTTTTAATAATAGTGACTCTTTTTCTCATGTCTCTTTTAACTTGATTCACTCTGATATTTGTGGACCTAACCCCACTACTACTATAAGTGGATCTAAATATTATGTCATATTTGTTGATGATTTCTCTCAATAAACATGGATCTACATTGTGCACAACCGCTCTGAATTAGCTCAAATCTATCGCACATTTGCCCAAATGATCTCCACATAGTTTTCAAAAGCCATTAAAGTCTTCCAGACTGATAATGCCATGGAATATAGAGACTCTCAATTCCTTGATTTCATTCACACACAAGCCACTATTATTCAACATTCCTGTGCAGGAACATCTCAGCAAAATGGTAGGGTTAAATGCAAACACCGTCACATACTTGACTCTGTTAGGGCTTTCCTTATTTTTGCTTTATGTCCTAAACGTTTTTTTGGGGAAGCCACTCTCACTGTTGTCTATATCATCAACCGTCTTCCATCCTCAGCTCTCCAAAATGTGGCTCCCTTTGAACATCTCTATGGTACTCCACCTTCATATTCTTCTCTTCGCGTCTTTGGTTGTGCATGCTTTATTTTACTTCATCCGCACGAACATTCCAAATTAGAACATTGATCTCATCTGTGTTATTTTCTTGGGTATGAGATTGAACACAAAAGTTATCGTTGTTGGGATCCTATTTCCCAACGTCTTTGCATTTCTTGTCTTTTTGTTTTATGGGAACATACCACATTCAATTCTCTCTCTAAGTTTAAAGCTTGTTCTACCCTTTCCTTTTTAACTAATCTATCACTGCCTTTGTTTCCTCATGATATCTCTCCAGACCCTTCTGCAATTCTTCCTATACCTCCTACTGATTCTCTAGTTTCTCCTCCAGCACCTCCACTAGTTGTGGATCCTATCCTTGATCAAACTTCTAACCTTCCTCTTGCTGCTCCTCTAGCGTCTCCAACAATTGTGGATTTTGTCCTTGATCAGCCTTCTGACCTTCCTCTTGCTGACTCTCTAGTTTCTCCCCAAGAACCTGCACCGCCTGTGGATCTTGTCACTAATCAAACTCCTCCCCTCCCCTTTCGTTGATCTGACCGAGTAAGAGCACCTCATGCTCATTTGCGTGATTATTCTTGTTTTTCAACTGTTTTTTCCCTTCATGAGCCTCACACCTATGATAGAATCTTACTAATTCTAACAAAATTGCCCTCAACACTCTATTAATCTCACCAATTTAGTATTGAAAATGATCAATTCGAGATGATCAATCTCCAAGTAAACAAAGAAAGAAAGAACAATTCTAATCAATTTTCATATCCTTAGCCATCAAAATAAATGACCTTAAGTAACTCAAGTGCATGGCCAGCTTGCTTACTAGCCTCTCATTGGCTCATTGAGATCAAGCTTTCTATTGGTCCTTATAGATCATAACAATCTACCTATAAGCATGCTAATGCACTAACAACTTAGGTGCAATGGAGGGCAGTAACCGACTCACTCAATACCACCCTATACTGCATGTCCTAACAATACACTGCATGTCTTAACAACTGTGTACCAGCTGTGACAGCTTGTATCAAGCTTAATAAAAGGGACTATAGTAAAAAGGACTAGAGTATAAGGACTATAATGAAAAGATGAAATCTAACAAGTATGGACCCGAGATAAGTAGATATGTTTAAGAGTTGGGGTCTTAACATTGCCCCCCTCTTAAAGCACCTTGTCCACAAGGTGAGGGAATTGCTGTTGCAGCTGGTGGAGTGGTTCCCATGTTGCATCTACTTTTGAGGTTCCTGTCCATTGGACAAGGACTTCAGTACCTCCCTTATGTCTTCTGGTGTTGATGTTTCTGCTGTGCAGAACTTGTGCTGGTTCTGGAGTGAGTTGTCCCCCTGCATCCATTGGAGGTAGCTGGGGTAGTGGAAGAATGGATTGGCCTAGCTTCATCTTTAAACAAGAAACATGGAAGACTGGATGAATCCTTGCATCTGTTAGGTAAGTCCAATTTGTAAGCCACAGCTCCAATTCTTTGAAGAACTTGATAAGGACCATAGAATTTGGGAGCTAGCTTTCCCATTTTCTGATGCATGGACCTTTGTTTGAAGGGTTGTAATCTCAGATACACCCAATCCCCAACTTGGAATACTCTTTCCTGCCTGTGCTTGTCAGTTTGAAGCTTCATCCTCTCTTGAGCAGCTGCTAGGTTGGTTTTGAGTAGAGATATGGCCTGCTGTCTTTGAGATAAGTGATCTTCCACTGCTTCAACCTTAGTGGTACCAGGGATATATTCCATGAGAGTAGGAGGAGGGTAACCATATAGGGCTTCAAATGGTGATGTATGGGTAGAGGTGTGGTAGTTGGTATTGAACCAAAATTCTGCTAAGGGTAGCCAGTCTACCCATTGTTGAGGTTTGTCACTTGCAAAAGCTCTTAGGTATTGTTCTAAGCTTCTGTTCACCACCTCGGTTTGGCCATCAGTTTGAGGATGGTATGCAGAGCTCATGGCCAATTCAATGCCCTGCTTGATGAACAATTCTTGCCAAAATATAGAGGTGAATGCTGTATCTCTGTCACTGACAATGGAAGAAGGTAAGCCATGGAGTTTGAACACATATTGCATGAATAAGGAAGCTACTTTTGCTGCTGTATAAGGATGAGATAGAGGAATGAAGTGAACATATTTGGTGAGTCTATCAACCACCACCAATATCACACTTTGTCTGTTTGAAGTAGGCAGACCCTCAATGAAGTCCATGCTTATAGAATGCCAAGGCCTATAAGGAATGGACAGTGGTTGTAATAGGCCAGCAGGTTTGGTGGTTTCAGTTTTGATTCTCTGGCATGTGTCACAGTTCTTAATATAGGTCTTGATGGCTTGTTTCATCCCTTGCCAGTACCAGTCCCTCTTTGCTCTTTGTAAGGTCTTTAAATAGCCTGAATGACCTCCTAAAGGACTGTCATGGATTAAAGAGAGTACCTTCTGTTTCAGATTGCATTGAGGACCTAAGTAGATTCTGTTCTTAAACAGAATTAACCCATTCTGCAGAGAGTAGTGCTTGACCTGACCTTGTACCAAAGTACCTAAGAGTTGTTTAGTGGCTGGGTCATCAGCATAGCTCTGCTTTAGTTCACTCAGCCAAGTTGGTGAAGGAAATGATATTGCCCACAGCTTGGCTCCTCCATTGTTCTCCATTCTTGCTGCCTTGTCAATCTCAAGAGACAACTCACTGTCAGCCTGTCTAGATAGAGCATCAGCTACCAAATTTTCCTTGCCCTTTTTGTATTCCACTACAAATGGATACCCCAGCAGCTTAGTAATCCATTTTTGTTGCATAGGAGTCCCCACCCTCTGCTCTAATAAGTGTTTGAGACTTTGCTGGTCTGTTTTAATCACAAAGGACTTGCCTAGCAGGTATGGTCTCCATTTCTTGACAGAAAGTACCAAGGCTAGAAGCTCCTTTTCATAAGTAGACAAAAATAGGTTCTTACCTTTGAGCCCTTGACTGTAGTAAGCTATTGGTCTACCATCTTGCATTAAGACTGCCCCAATGCCATACCCGGATGCATCACACTCCACTACAAAAGATTTATTGAAATCAGGTAAGGCTAGGACTGGAGGTTGTGACACTGCCACCTTAAGTTTCTCAAAGGCATCAGTTGCAGCTCCATTCCATCTAAAAGCATCTTTCTTTAATAAGGAAGTTAGTGGAGATGCAATTTGGCCATACCCTTTGATAAACTTCCTATAGTATCCAGTCAAGCCCAAAAATCCCCTTAAGGCCTTAATGGACTTTGGAATTGGCCAAGCTATCATTGCAGCAGTCTTTTTGGGATCAGTTTGTACTCCCTGACCCGAGATAATGTGTCCTAAGTACTCCACTTCTTGGACAGCAAACACACATTTACTTAGCTTAGCAAACAGCTGATGCTGAAGTAAAACCTGCAACACTATCTCTAAATGCCCCACATGCTGTTCTAAGTCTTGGCTGTATACCAAGAATGTCATCAAAGAATACCAACACAAACTTTCTGAGATAAGGTTTAAAAACCTCATTCATCAAGGCCTGAAATGTGGATGGAGCATTAGTTAGCCCAAATGGCATTACTAGATATTCATAATGCCCTTCATGTGTCCTAAAGGCTGTCTTTTCAATATCCCTCTCCTTCATTCGAATTTGATGGTAACCAGACCTTAAGTCTAGCTTAGAGAACACCCAAGCTCCATTCAATTCATCTAACAACTCATCTACTACAGGTATGGGAAATTTATCCTTTACTGTTTCTTTATTCAATCCCCTATAATCAATGCACATTCTCCAGCTTCCATCAGCTTTTCTAACCAGTAGCACAGGAGAAGAGAAAGGAGATTGACTTGGTCTAATGGAGCCTGACTCAAGCAGCTCTTCCACAATGTTTTCAATTTCAGTTTTCTGGTAAAAAGGATACCTGTAAGGTCTCTGGCAGATGGGTTGGGTACCCTCCTTAAGTAGTATTTGATGTTCATGCCCCCTGAGAGGTGGTAGTCCCTGTGGTTCTCTGAAAACAGAAGCATGCTGCTGCAGAACCAGCTGTACTGCAGGTGGTACTTGTTGAGAAACAGCAAGGTGGTCAGGCTCTTGATCTGAGCCTTCAGTTAGCTGTGAGACTTGTAATAACAGCCCTTGTGCTGGAGATTTCCTTGCAAACTCCTTACTGCCTTGTATACTTGATTTCCCTGTCTGCATTCCTTGTAATAAGACCTTCTTGCCTTGATGTGTGAAGCCCATTTCCAATTGCTCAAAGTCCCAACTGATAACACCCAAGGTTCTGAGCCATTGAGTGCCCAATACCACTCCACTGCCACCCAAATCCAATAAGCTAAAATCAATTAGGAATTGATGACCTTGTACCTCAACAAGCAATCCCTTGATCTCACCTTTAGTGTTGATGACTGCTCCATTAGCTACCTTAACCTTGAAAGTTTTGGAAGTGTCAATGGTTAATTTGAGGTTCTTAGCTAATTTCCAGTCCTAAGAAGTTATGAGTGCTCCCTGTGTCTAGCAGTACCACTGCCCTCTGTTGTTTAATCTTGGAATTCACTCTCATTGTTTTAGGTGCAGGACTACCTAAGAGAGCATTCAAGGTGATCTCAGGGTCAGTTTCTTCTAGCTCAATCTCCTCATCACATTCTTCTAACTCAGATTCCAGTCCTTCTTCATTCTCATTGACTGCTACCATTTCATAAATTCTCCTCTTTACACACTTATGATCTGGATTCCACTTCTCATCACAGTTGTAGCAGAGTCCCTTCTTCCTCCTTTCAGACATCTGCATGGGGGTCAGCTTATGGACTAATACAGGGTGTTTTGGACTGGTTTTGATGTCAGGAGTTTTAAATTCTCCTTTAGCAGATTGAGCAGGGAGTGTTGACTGCCAATTGTTTCTGGTATTGTCAAAACTAGACCTATAACCTCTTCTACAAGTGGCTAGGTACTCTTCTTGAATCCTTGCTAAGGCATAAGCCTCTCCTAGACCTCTAGGGCCCTGCATCTTCACAGCCAACCTCACATCATCCCTTAACCCACTCATAAAGCAACTAAGCTTGTGATGCTCGGATAGGTTTCTAATTCTATTGCTCAGGGCCTCAAATTGACTCTTATATGCTGCCACAGATTGTGTGTGTCTTAGTTTAGTTAAGGTTTCCATTGGGTCATCATAGGTAGCTAACCCAAACCTCATTTGTACAGCCCTCACAAAGTCAGTCCAAGTTAAAAATTTCATGTTCAGAATCTTGAAACCATATTAAAGCTTCCTCATCTAAGTGATAGGATGCATGAGTTACCTTTTCCTCCTCTGGAATTTGGTAGTAGTGAAAAAATTGCAAAGCTCTATACACCCATGAAGTAGGGTCACCTCCTTTGAACCTTGGAAACTCTAACTTGACTGGTCTGGGACCCATGGGAGCTCTTCCTTGCTGCCATGGAGGTTCTCTTTGATTTTGCCAATAAGGAACTCTGCCTGGAGGTCTGACTTGCTCCCTTTCTCTTCCATAAGCTCTCCTCTCACCTCCTGGTTCATACCACTGTCCATTATGGCCTTCAACTGGCCAATTTCGATCAGGGAAGTCACCATACAGGTCAGCTCGAGGTACTGGTTGCTGGTATTGATTACCCTGATTGAAGTGTCTCTCATGTCTGAGATAAGCTCTGCCTGGCCATGGTGGTTCCATTATATCATCAAACTGATCTGCATCAACTTGAAAAGGCCTAGCAAACTCTCTACCTTGCCTTGGAAATTCCTGATGGAATTCCATCTCCATGGAGAGGTGGTCTCATAGGCATGGCATTTCTTCTCTCTGCACCAATTGGCATTCGATTCTCTTCTCCTTGGACCAGAGGGGGTTGTTCTCCCATTAATGGAGGAATTACTTCCTGGTCTGGTCTTGCCTCTGCTCCTGGTGCTATTTGATTGACTTCAGGTTGTGCTGGATTTCTTAGAGGCAACCTTTCTTCCAATAGGCTTTGTAATGCAGCAAAAGAACTCTCCATCCTATCCATCCTAGCTCCAATGGCCCCCATTCCAGTCGTGTGGTCATCAAGTTGCTGCTGAAATGCTTGCAAGGTCTCATGAAATACCCCAGCAGGTACTCCACTTCGAAGTTCTTGCACCATGATCGAATCAGCTCTGATACCAATTGATAGAATCTTAACTAATTCTAACAAAATTGCCCTCAACACTCTATTAATCTCACCAATTTAGTATTAAAAATGATCAATTCGAGATGATCAATCTCCAAGTAAACAAAGGAAGAAAGAACAATTCTAATCAATTTTTCATATCCTTTAGCCATCAAAATAAATGACCTTAAGTAACTCAAGTGCATGGCCAGCTTGCTTACTAGCCTCTCATTGGCTCATTGAGATCAAGCTTTCTATTGGTCCTTATAGATCATAACAATCTACCTATAAGCATGCTAATGCACTAACAACTTAGGTGCAATGGAGGGCAGTAACCGACTCACTCAATACCACCCTATACTGCATGTCTTAACAATACACTGCATGTCTTAACAACTGTGTACCAGCTGTGACAGCTTGTATCAAGCTTAATAAAAAGGGACTATAGTAAAAGGACTAGAGTATAAGGACTATAATAAAAAGATGAAATCTAACAAGTATGGACCCGAGATAAGTAGATATGTTTAAGAGTTGGGGTCTTAACAACCTATCGTAAGGCCTATACTAATCCTTTTTGGCAACAAGCAATGATAGAGGAATTTTAGGTTTTGGAGAAGACTCACACTTGGGATTTGGTTATTTGCCTCGTGGTAAATCTGTCATTGGTTGTAAATGGATCTACAAGATCAAGACCAAATCTGATGGCATTATTGAACGGTATAAGGCTCGTCTTGTTGCCAAGGGATATGCTCAGAAATATGGAATTGTCTATGAGGAGACTTTTGCCTCTGTAGCTCGTATTACCTCTGTTCGCAGTCTTCTTGCTGCTGCTGCAGTTCATCAGTGGCTTTTCTTTAAGATGGATGTTAAGAATGCCTTTTTAAATAGTGATCTCATTGAAGAAGTCTATATGCAGGCACCTCCAGGTTATTCAGACTGTCTTGACAATGTTTGTCTTCTTCGTCGCGCTCTTTATAGTCTTAAGCAAGCTCCTCGAGCTTGGTTTGCCAAGTTTAGTAGTATTATGTATCAGTTTGGCTTCTCATCCAGTCCCCATGATACAGTATTGTTTATCCGCTGCTCTGATAAGGGTATGATTCTTCTTCTACTATATGTTGATGATATGATCATTACTGGGGATGATCACTCTGACATTTCTAATTTCAAGTTCCTCCACCAACAATTTGAGATGAAGGATCTTGGTCATCTGAGCTACTTTCTAGGCCTTGAGGTATCTTCTGATTCCACTGGTTATTATCTTTCTCAGGCCAAGTATGCCTTTAACTTGTTATCTTGTGTTGGCCTGATTGATACTAAAGTTGTTTCTACACCCTTTGAGATGAATGCTCGCCTTACTCCCTTAGATGGCACACCTCTTAGTGATGTCACTCTCTATCGTTAGCTTATTGGTAGCTTAGTCTATCTCACTGTAACCCGCCCTGATATTGCTCATGCTGTCCATTTGGTGAGTCAATTCTTGGCTGCTCCCCACTCTACACACTATGCTGTAGTAATTCACATTCTCCGCTATATCAAGGGTACTATGTTTCATGGTCTTCACTTCTCTGCTCACTCCACCCTTGACCTCTGTGCTTATTCTGATGCTAATTGGGCCGGGGATCCTATTGACCACTGCTCTACTATTAGATTTTGTTTCTTTTTAGGGGACTCTCTTATTTCCCGGCGTAATAAGAAACAACATATTGTGTCTCGCTCTAGCACTAAGGTAGAGTACCGTACTCCGGCTGATACTACCTCTCAACTTCTTGCTCTTCACTAGTTGTTGGAAGATATGAGTTTTACACATTCTTCACCGACAATCATACCTTGTGACAACCGTAGTGCTATTCAGATTGTGCATAATGATGTTTTCCATGAGTGCACCAAGCATATTGAGATTGATTGTTATCTTGTGCGTCATCATCTGTCTGCTGGCATCTTGCGTCTTCTTCCAGTTAGCTTTTCTAATCAGACTGTTGACATCTTTACGAAGACTTTTCCTCCTGGTTGTTTTCGCGATCTTGTTTTAAAACTCAAGATGGCTTCTGTTAGACCACCTTGAGTTTGAGGGGGGATGTTAACATATGTATATAACATTGTTATTATACTAGTCTAGGGTTTTCTATGTATTTACTATACTGTCTCTAGTTTAGGCCTATATATATTCTCTTAGCTGTATATGTTTAATTAAAATACTCAATACAAAAATTATTCTCTGTCTCTCTGTGCTTCTCTCCCTCTAAAGTTAACAGTGGTGATGAAGGCTTGTTGAGGCTTGGTGGCGACAGAGCTGAGAAAATGCATTGAGTAGGTTATGGTGGTTCTGTGAATTTTATAGGTTTCAGATCTTAGCAACAAAGTTGGCTTGGGATTGTTTTGGTTATCGAAGAGGGGTGGGTTACAGAGATATGGATACTATTGAACTTTTTTTTTTGTTGACTGGGTCTCAACACTTGTGGTTGGATTGAGCAAGTTTGATTCTAGCTTGATGATTCTTGTGTTATGTATCCGGCTAGTTCTAGAAAGTTAGTTGTTAGTTGAATAAAAGAGGATTGATGTTATCCTTATCTCTGATAAGAGTTGCTAATTGTTTAGGAGATTAGATTGATATGTGTTGTTATTTGAATTAATTAGGAACAGCTTTAGATTAGTTGTTATCTACAATTGTTATTATGCAGTTGGAGTTTAAGTTAGTTATCACCACTATATTCAAGGAGTTGAATAGTTATCAGTTTATATTCAACCACTATATTAAGGAGTGAAATTTATTAATAAAGTAATCAGAATATTTATCAGAAAACTCAAGCGCTGCTTGTTTAGGAGATCTAGACTCCCTCGAAGCAGTCCATTATCAAATTAAGAGGTTTTCATTCCCTCGAAGAACCAACAAAAAATTGGGTTTGTAACAAATTGGTATCAGAGCCATGAAAGAACTATTGTTAGGGTGTATAGAGAAATTGAAAGAGATAAGTTCTCCAGTCATTGATCAAATGAAAATGATCAAGAAGATGCAAGTGAACTGTCAAGCTTTACGTTTGGCTAGTCATGGCTATGAACAAGAGAAGCCAACTAAGGAGGATGAATTTGAAGATATTGGACTTGAAGGGTGCATTGAGCATGTTCGGCAGGATACCATTGTATATCTTGATGACAATGATCCCAATCTTATTGATTGTGCCTATGGACGTGCAAGTAGACATTTCCTCCTTGAGGAGTTTTTAGAAGGGCTTGCTATTGTTGCATCAGGAGCTGCAGCAAGGAAATGGAAATTGTTGCAGTATGAAGTAGAAACTCGCTTGGCTTCAAAAGAAGCCATGCCTTTTGTTTTATTGAAGAAAAAACTCTTTTCAAGGTTTCAAACAATGCGGACCCGAATTATAAAAACTTATGAAGAGGTATGGTCTTATTCCAATTGGTGGATCCTTACCAAATTTCGGATTACACCTTTGAAGACAAGGGCAGATTTTAAGGGGGGAGGAATGTTATGTATTTGGCTAGTTCTAGAAAGTTAGTTGTTAATTGAATAAAAGAAGGATTGATGTTATCCTTATCTTTGATAGGAGTTGCTAATTGTTTAGGAGATTAGATTGATATGTGTAGTTATTTGAATTAATTAGGAATAGCTTTAGATTAGTTGTTATCTGCAATTGTTATTATTCAGTTTGAGTTTGAGTTAGTTATCACCACTATATTCAAGGAATTGAATAGTTATCAGTTTGTATTTAGTCACTATATTAAAGAGTGGAATTTATTAATGAAGTAATCAGAATATTTATCAAGAAAATCAAGTGTTGTTTGTTTAGGAGGTCTGGACTCCCTTGAAATAGTCCATTATCAAATTATGAGGTTTTGATTCACTCCAAGAACTAACAAAAAATTGGGTTCGTAAAATCTTGTGTTTGGGTTGTTAAATGTGGTAGGATGTGTGTTACGGTGGTTTGATGATGATGGTTTGACCTTCGGATAGCGGTGAGCCCGCAATGGATATGAGATGGATCGTATTTGGGTTGTGAGATGGATTGTGACTTGTGAGATGGGTCGTGTTGGGTTTGAGCTTTCTATTTTTAGAGTGTTGAAACATCAAATACAACTTTTCAATATTCATCTTTGGCTCTGTAAACATATGAACAAATTTGGTGCAATTGTGGGCCGGTTGAATGAATTGAATTGCTTTGATGAAATCGTAGGCTGGTTGGGTGAGAAAACTTTGAACTAATTCTTCCTAGCAACCCTTTAGTTTAGGCTTTATATGGATTTGGACTCTAATGTACCCCTAAGCAAGTCAGGGTTGGTTATACTTCTTTTGTGATACAACTCTAGCTTGTTAATTTGATAAGGAGGAAGAGGAGGTGGAGCTCAAGGATAAGAATAAGAATAAGAACGAAAGAAGAATATGGTTGAGGGGTTGAGTGCAGATAGAAGTGACGGAAGTAACGAAGGAGAGAGAAGGAAAAAAGAAAAGAATAAGAAAAAGACATATTTACTCCTATTTTTAATGGAAAACAGTGAGGTGTGTAACAGCTATATGTTATTAACATGAAACCGACCCAACCTATTCTAGAGTTCAGTGTAATTATCTCTATTATTCTTTCAAGCAGATATTGGCCTCTACGACTTGTGCTGCATAGCTAGTGATGTACCAAAAGAAAATAGTAGCCTACTACTTTTCTTTTTGGTGAAAGCTAGTCTACTACTTATTGCTCTACTTCTTGTGCTGCACAGTTGGTGAATACTCATCAATCGGTTCACGATGTTCGACTGCTCTCCTTTCATTTTCATTTCAGGATGGCTTTTATTTACTCTCTTTCTTTTGTTCTTATTGTTGCTAAGCTTTTTACTTACAGACTTGCTCACATCTTCCGTCAGCCACTCATCCATTTACTGTTGTTGTTGTTGTTGTTAACCTTCACTTTTCCTATGGTCCTTTTGTTATTGTCAGACACTAGCCTTGTGTTTAGTCTTTTAGTTTTTTAATTTTCTCTCACGACTCATTCGTTATCAGATAATGACACAAGCCAGTGATGTACAAAAGCAAAAAGTTTCAGGCTTTTCCACTTTTCTACTCTTATCACATCATATTAGCCACCCACATGATTGTGTTCTAATTTCATTCCGTCATATTAGTTTTCACTTTTCCTTTTTATACTTTTTTTTTTCTTTAATTCAAAAAAAAAAAAATACAAAAACTACCCTTCTTTCTATGGTAGTTTTGCTTAAAAGAAAGCTTAGGACCACCAAATTACACACAATTTCAATCATAACATCTTGATGTATTTTGTGTTTGTTGATGGAAAATGTAAATGGGTTCAATGGTAAATTTGATAAAATAAGTGATAGTCACTCAGAGAATGTCACGACTATAAAATTGTGCAAAAATATTGTGGTCATGGACCAATTCTTTGCTTAATAGGTACTTGATCAAAGACTACAATCCTTTTAGGACCACAACTATTCGTACAACTTTTACTATAATTTGTTGTTATAATAATTTGTGTGTGATTAACAATCAATTCACATGGGCTCACCATTAAAACACCATTTATTTTTCACCAATCAACACATTACACATCAACAGGTTGTACCAAAAGTTATGCAAAATATGCTTAGAGACTATTCTAAAGACTAAGGGCAATGAGGATGATGAAAATGAGAGTGAGCTACAATTTTTTATATTGATTTAGTCTTCTATTGTAGTCAAATGCAGCCTTACAAAAATTATGTCACAAGAAAGATTAAGTGTATTAGTCATATTATCAATTGTACAGAAAGTTTTAGTATAACTTAAATACAAAAACTTAATTAGTAATATTGTATCTAAAAAAAATTAATTTTAAATTTAAATATAAGAAAGCGCCACACCTAAAGTTGTCTGCTTAAGCCACAAATGCATTGAGCCCGCCTTGTGCTAGGGGACCAACTTGTAGTTTTCATTTGACTGAAAGGTTCCGTTTGTTTTGCTGTAAAATATTTTTTGGAAAACGTTTTCAGTATTTGCAGGCGTTTGTTTCATTGTAAAATGTTGGTCAAATACAAATGATTTCCGTTGACCGAAAAATCTAATGTATAAAATATTATATATAATATATATATATATATATATATATATATATAATATATGAATAATATGGTTTACGCCCAAATTTTTTTGTAAACCATTTTCCAAAAACTCACGCCTCACGCCCCCCCCCTCTGCTCTTCTTTCTCACAACACAGCTCCCCCCCTCTTCGTCTCTCTCACAACAAAACCCACCCCCCCCTCTTCATCTCTTCACAACAACCCCCCCCTCTTCGACTCTCTCACAAAAACAACCCCCCCCCCCCCCAAATTTCCGTCTCTCTCACAGCAAAACCCCTATCTTTGTCTGTTTCACACAACAAGCCCGCCCCCGGCCGTCGTCTCTCTTGCGCAAGCACACCCCAAAACCGGCGACTCATTAACCTAGGGAATCCACGAACTTGCCTAGAGAATCAACCCGCTTAACTCAGCCAGCGCGACCTTGGAGATCTTTGTTTGCTTTGACCTCTCCGACGTGCCCTTGCGCCAGGCAACGGTGGTCGTGTTTGGATTCTCGATAGACTCACGATTGTGATGATTTGTGGATTTTGGGTTTTGATTTGTATGTTTTGGTTGTTCTTGATTTTGATTGAGTGGGTTTTGCTGTGATTGTGATGGATAATTTGTGGGTTTTTTTTATGGGTTGGTGGTGGCTTCATGGTGGTTTGCGGTGTCTTTGTGGTGGTGGCTTTATGGTGGGTTTGCAGTGTGGGTTTCTGATTTTTATTTTATTTTTTAAAAATTTTGCAGGTAGTTGTTATGTTTCTAGTGATTCTTGTTTAGAAATTTGTGTTGATAAAACTGTAAAATATTTTTCGTAGTATTTTCCGGAATGCAATCAATCACGGAAAAGAAAGCATTTTCCCTGCAATCATTTACATTTGAAAATATTTTACAACAAAACAAATGGAGCCGAAGTCTGCAAATATTAAAAAATCACATGTGGTGTTTTAAGATAATATATTTATTTGTTTTTTCTTATGACAAATGCATTTATTTCTTTAGTAAAGGAAACACACCCTAGACATATATTAATATATCTTACTTCAATTGCTTTCCATCAAATTTATATTTGTATTATATTATATCCAATTTTGAATTTAATGTGAACATATATGCTTATAAAAAGAAGTAACAGAATAAAAATATAATCCACCGGTAAAATAACTAAAAAAGAATTTTACTTAATTTGTAAAAAATAAAATAAAATATATTAAATATTTAATAATTCTTTACATCGGTGGTTTTATTTATTTTGGTAGTGTAATGTGAGTAGTGTTTTTCTATTTTATAGGAATTTATTTATTTATTTTTTAAGTTTCTCAAAATGAGTAATGTAGATGAAAGAACGTACTGTTGATCGTCTCATTAATTAAGAGCACGTTTAGTATACTGTAATAGGTTCTGTAATGTAATAGCTATTCCTAAGGAATGATTATTCGGTTGTTTGGTTACGCTTTCATTACAGGGAATAACTATTCCTTATGAATGATTATTCTTTAAAATGAGGAATAGTCATTCCTTATCAAAATGACTGTAATAGCTTTTCCTTAGATCACGTAGTAGCTTCAAAAAATTTAAAAATTCTAAAAACCATAGTTGACTACAACTTTTTTTTTAAATCTCTCTCTCTCTCTCTCTCTCTCTCTCTCTCTCTCTCTCTCTCTATATATATATATATATATATATATATATATATACTCAAGTCTCCATTTCTTTTTTAAAAAAATTGTCTCCCTCTCTCTCTCTCTCTCTCTCTCTACACACATAGTTTTATTTATGTGTTGTCACCAAACAAATGAATGGTAATAGTTATTACATTACAGCTTCTTTTATTCCTTGTAATACTGATTCCAATTACAGTGTAATAACCATTACAGCGTATTAAACGTGTTCTTAAAAACAAATGTGCTTCGTTGATGTTGCCACACATAACGAAACCTTAGGCCTTTTATAAAACTAAAAATATAATAAATAATTAAAATAATCATTTATAAATAAATAAACTTTTACCACCACAAATTTCATATTCATATCTCAACTTTCAAAAGAAGATGAAATACAATCATTTTAACGCCAAAACCTACCCTTGCCTTGTCATCTATTTGGGGTGAGAAAAACTTGTCTGGAGTAGGATGATGAATTTTTGTCATCCGTACATAGTAGAGTTATATATATTGAGCAATATTACAGACACAATATCTTCACGAAAAATTATTCAGTAGTCTAAGATTACAAATAAATGCGTAGTCCCCCTCTCACATGAATGGTGAGTCCTACCATGAATTTAATTAGTGATACCCACCATTTATGTGGTGGGACTCACCATTCATATGAGAGGGAGACTACGCTTATTTTAGTCCTGAACTATTAAATAATCACTTTATTTTCACAATAATTTTGTAATAATGTTAAGTTGTTTGGTTTTTATTAGTTTTAATATTTTAGACTCACTACTTATACACTTTTATTATTTATCATACACAGTTTGACACCTCCATATTATTATGAAATTATTGTGAAACTGTTGTCTATATTATATAATATATATATATATATATATATATATATATATATATATATATTCACATTATTACATGTATAATCCTAAAATTAAGCCCGTCTCAAAATGTTTATATGTAATATATGTTTTTTGTTTTTGAGAAAATTATATGTAATATCTAGAATAATTACCAACCTACTGGCCTTTTACTTTTTTTTGATAAATATAATTACCAACCTACTGGCCTTTTACAAATATAAAATTTAGTTGATGCTAACTGTTAGCAAGGACAATTGATTTGAACTATCACTGTGAAGAAAGATCTCGTACAGTGACTAAAACGAGACCTGCAGTCACATTAAATTTTGTAGTAACCTGAGCACCTATCTTTTTTTTTCGCTAGAGCACCTAACTACTTTGATAATCCCAACTACTGATTTGGTCCACCTATGGTACAAATTCATTCACGTTTGACCATCTTCTCGTACGCATGTGAATGTGTCTGTCATGTGTGCATCTCATATGAAATTATGAATAGGATAATTATTTCTGTTCAGACGGACTGGGGTGATGGCCACTGATGGGGTCCTGTTTCTATCACTTTGTGTGAATAAAACGAAGCGATTTTGTTAAGAGTTTTATATATATATATATATATATAAAAAAAGTTAAGGTTTAAATTTATTTTTCGTCGTTATTATTATTATTGAATTATAAAAAAGAAATAATTTTACCTACGGTTTTTTTTTTTATTTTTTAAAACTTCTTTTTTTTTTTTGTACCTAAATTTTCTTTAATCATTTTTAACAGTAAAAAGAAGTACTTTTACCTACTGTTTTTTATTTTTAATTTATTTGTTTATATATAATTTTTAAAACTTTTTGTTTTGGTACCTAAATCATTCTTTAATCATTTTTAAGTTGTAAAAATTATCCAATCGAGGACAAACTTGTCAATTGCCACACAAAGACTTCATAAAAAAGTAAGTCAAGAGACTCAAGACAAGAAGGACGTCAATCCCAGCGATTGCAAGATTTTCACGTGTGACCTACATCTTTGAATCCTTTCGCCAGCCAGCTTAAATGTTAAAAGTGACACTTTATAAAATTATTTTTGTCTACGGTAAAACGACAATGGCAATGGTGCTTGTGAGTTGTGATTGGGGGGAGAGAGAGAGAGGTTCACACCATAAATAGGAGCCCAAGAAGATTTTAAGAAGTGCTATACTAGACTTTTTCTTTTATAAGTGAGTTAGCTCTAGGGAGTAAGAGAATGAAACGTTCGAATCAGTAACCTTGCTTCATTAGGCATGGTATCTTGCCATTTGTGCTGAGCATCTTCTTTCGAATAAAAGTTGCAGGTTCTTTGCTCTATCCTTTCACTTAATTTTTTTTTTCTTTCAAGATAAAGTTTGCAGATATTTTTGTAATTTAGTAATTTGAGTTTATATTCCATAAAGTGTACCTTGGGATTTTAATTTAAAAATATAATATTAGAGATACAATATTTTTCACAACTAACATGATTTGTTGTGAACGAACCAAAACATCACTTTCACCTTACAACGTGGGTTTCTAATTTTTTTATACTCAACTAATTTCTTTTAACAAGTATTAGGAGACACATAATTTTTATTTATTTATTGGAAAATTTTGGTTTTGAGAAGATATAGGAAAAGTTGATGTGGGTTAGCTAAGTAACTTCAGTTATTTAGTCAAATCTATTATTGTTTATTGCACTTTTGACGCGATAAAAAGGATGATTTATGAAAAGAATGTTATTTTTTGTTGTTTATCCCATAAATTTAATTTGGGTATGATGCTCTAGCAAAGCAGAGAAGGTTTAGAGCCTTTTTGTCCAAGTTAATTTTAGGGGTATTTTTAATTTTGATCACTATGATTTATAATCCTTCATTTTGATCTTTAGGTTTTTTGGATACATGCATGTTATATTTGATGAGATTTAAAAATAAAAAAATAAAAATAAATAAAAAAAATGAGAGAAAAAGTAAGGACTAAAATGAACTTGTGTCCAAAAATTAAAGACTAAAATGAAACATTATAAAATATAAGAATCAAAATAAAAACACCCCAAAATATAAAAAGAATTTTCTCCAATTTATAAAGATTAAAAAAAATTTTTTGGGTACATCTGAGTTTTTCCATATATATTTTTTTAAGCCTAATAATCTAATGAAAATAGACTCCCAAATGTGCACTAAAAGTAGATAAAGAATTATATATAAACTCCAAATATAAACTCAGTTTGATAAAAAAAATTACATTTTTTTCACCACATGGTGGCGAGTTTCTTGGCCTACATAGTGTAGGAAAAATTTTACAATACTCCTAAAATACATGTCGTACTTTTTCATCTCACATGAATGATAGATCCCACAATTAATTTAGTTAGCGTAACCCACCATTTATGTGAGAGGGAAGAAGTACTTAGAGAGTATTGTATACTTACTTCGAAGCATAGTTATCAATTTTGTTCATGTTGCTCAACATTATGGTCCATTTGGTTGATTTCCACATTTAAATTTTTCGTTTGTTTCATCATAAATTATTTATTTATTTATTAGAATTGAAATTTGATCAAATTTAGATGGTGTAATTTGTAATTTAGTTCAATTAATCAAATTTAGGTGTAATTTAGTCTGAACTTTATAAGCGAAAACTAAAATTCACCTAACAACTAAAAAAAAGAAGAAGTTAAAATAAGCCTAAAAATAAGCATATTTAAATTAAAATTAATGAAAATTACACTACTAAGCACAATCAAAATAAGAGTGCAACAAGAAACAAAAAACACTAAAAAAACAAAAAATTATCAACTAAACTTACACATTCACATGCATTATTACAAACACTCGAAACCATCCAAAAGGATATTTGAAAGTTGTTTTATGTGACTTTTAAAATCTTGGGTAATTCTCGATGTTTTGAGGTATATTGTGGTCATTTTGAAGGTTTTTCGAGATATTTTTATCATTTTAATGGTTTTAGGGGGTATTTTTGTCATTTTGGTAGTTTTAAATGTATTTCCACCATATTGGATATTCTAAAAGTATTTTGATCATTTTGGAGGTTTGAAGATATTTTGGTGATTTTAGAGATATTAGGGTTATTTCTATCATTTTAGAGATTTCTAGAATATTTAGTCATTGGTATTTTTGGAGATTTTAAGGCTATTTGTTTCATTTTAGAGGTATTTCGCAGGCTGTTTTTCCAATTTTAAAGGTTTTGAGGGTATTTTACTCATTTTGGATATTTTATTGATTGTTTTTGTTATTTTGGAGGTTTTTGTTCTATTCAAACTAACAGCCATGCACAAATTAACAATATTTCAAGTAAGAGGTGGGGTCTATCACAATTCACAAGATCAATATAATATTCAATCATTCACATCAAATAACTTCAACAAATTACAATAAAAAAAAAAAAAATGAGAAGATGGTCCCAAATATTCATTAAAAAAATTAGGTTTACCAACTCATCTATAAGTCTAAGAAAAACTTGTGCTTCGAGGCAATAACTTGTACCCCTTTTTTAAATATTGCTTTCAGGCTAAATTATAAAATAGACTCCCATAACCAATTTTCATTTAAGCCTTCTAACTTTAATTTTAATCCTTTATCTTTAATTTGTTTTAAATTTAATTTTCTTGTCTATTCCATTCAATCTTGGTGTTACTTTAAATATTTTTCACTTTTGAAGCTATTGTAAATAGTGTCTCTTGAAACGAGTATATTAAATTTTATCACATCATCGATATTTAAATAAACATAAGATATTATTTTTTGGTATCGAATCTTTTCCATCCAACTTGGATGCATAAGAATTTAAGAATTCTACTATAGATTTATTATAAGAAATCTAGGTTTTGTATCCAAAGTGCTAATAATTGTTGTTTGTCTGTCACGTGGAAAAAGAA
This sequence comes from Fagus sylvatica, assembly GCA_907173295.1. NCBI lineage: Eukaryota > Viridiplantae > Streptophyta > Magnoliopsida > Fagales > Fagaceae > Fagus > Fagus sylvatica. Next base: position 17,475,801 of record OU015762.1, on the reverse strand, counting down.
AACTAGCGATTGAAAAAGATGGCAACCGGTGCTATTGACAAAGAGGTTATCATTGACATTACAAAAATCAGCGAGCCTGCCAAGTGGTGCCCCGAGTGTTGCATCTACACGGTCCCCAAGAGACTTCGCAAGATAAATGAAGAAGCCTACACTCCAAAGCTAATTTCAATAGGCCCTGTTCATCACTACAAAGATGAACTACTTTTTTTTTTTGATAAGCAAGATGAACTACTGAAGTTTAAGGACATGGAAATGCTGAAACTAAAATATTTCAAGGAATTCTTTGATCGGAGAGTTCAAAAGGATTTTGCAAACATCGTTGTAAGAAATGAAAATAAGATTCGATGTTGTTATGAAGCAGGGATCTCTCTACCCGAAAAGGAAGAATTGGTGAAAATGATTCTATTGGATTCCATCTTTATCATTCAGCTCTTCTTGAGGACTGATGCGAGGGAAAAAGATAAAAATTATGTCTTAAGTAATGAAAAGGATTATATATTAAGTAAGCCATGGCTAGACGATGGCATAAGGCAAGACTTGATATTACTTGAGAATCAGCTTCCATTTTTTATTCTTGACGAGTTGTATGATTACTTTGCAAGGTCAACTACAGGTGTTCCCAAATGCTTTCTTCCGCTTGCCTTGAATTACTTTTTTCCCGATCACAAGAAGATAACCATTGATCCGAAGGATGTAAAACATTTCACGGATTTGCAGAGATCTTTCTACTGTCCACCCCACTTGGAAACTGGAGATAGAACTATTGAACATCTATATAGTGTAACAAAGCTGAACGAGGCGGGATTGAAATTCAAGAAGTGGGAGGAAAAGAAATTAGAACATACATGTTATTCAGCAAAAGAAGAAGAAGAAGAAAAACATAAATGTTTACTTGACTTGAAAATCAAGAAGCCATGTCCACGCGTCAATTGCTCATGGCTCGTGCATTGCTTACCTTGCTTGAAGCACTTTTCGTGCGTGGAGCATCTGCGAACTCGCTTGGTGATCCCACCCTTTGTGGTAGATTGCAAAACTGAAGGCCTTTTCAGAAACCTCATGGCCCTGGAGCAGTGTCATTATCCATCTCATGCTTACATATGCAATTATATCATGCTATTGGATTTTCTTATAAACACTAAAGATGATGTGGAGCTGCTTGTTGACAAAAGGATTATTGTTAACTCGTTAGGTAGCAATAAAGCCGTTGCCCTAATGGTTAACAAACTTGGCCAAGAAATTGTGGAAAGAAATTCATGTTTCTATAAGCTCGCTAAGGATCTTAACGGGCACTATGACAACCTTTGCAACCGTAATATGGCATCCTTGAAATCAGTATATTTCCGTGATATTTGGAGAGGCACTGCTACTGTTGTTGGAATTATAGCCCTGTTTGTAACTATCGGCAATTTCCTTAGGCCCTTTTTCATGCACAAATAAGCTTCTTTTACTTTGAGATGACAATAAATTAGTTGGAAATTTGGCTTTGCTAGTAGTTTTTATCCTTTTGAAATTAATCATTCTGTTTAGCTTGTGATATCCTTTCCTTCCTAACAAGTTCAGCCAAAAAAAATAAAAATTATACTTTGTACTTCACATTTTGGATGATTAAATGTTGTATGACTTGTATCAGCACCCATCCATAGTCTGCATTTCGGCTAATAAAGTTTTATACTCCAAAACAGTGATATCCTCTGTTCCCTAATAAAGAGTCACATCTTCTTTTATTTCACTTTGTGCAACATTATTCTGGCCTGGTTTTCTCCTCGGCCATGTTACAAGCCACCGCATGTAAGGTTTGGGTTGGGCATAATCAAAACCC
>OU015762.1:17408694-17473882 GCA_907173295.1 Fagus sylvatica | reverse complement strand
AATTAGTTGTGTCTATAACATTATTGAAAATAGTTATTGATCAATTTAATTGTTGTCCAAAATATTATTGATACAATTAGCGATTACACGCACCCTACCCACCAAAGTTCAACATTCTGTGTTTTATTTACACACGAAATTCCTTTAATTAATATTGGATGTATAATCAAATACGGACAGTTTGTCTCATTTTCTCACTTTCCAATAGTTTAATTCTTTGCCAAAATCTTTAAAATAGCCCATATGATTGATTGCATGACAAGTAACATGCACATAATTAGATAACCTATATACCTTTTTATCTCTCTGTCTTATTTATATTTTGCATCTTTTTCCTACTTAGTAAAATATTTGAACTTACATCTATGTAAGTTATAGAATAGGATCTCTCCATTTGAAACTAGGAGAATGACATTGAAAATCATTGGTGAAGGGAGGTCATCCTGTCTTAGGTCATTTTCTTGTAGTCACCCGTCTTTCATTTCAAGGCCTGTCCCTCGGTGTAGTCAGTACTTCATACTTTGTGTGTTGTTGAACTCTGACACCCCTACCTCAAAGTCAAATGAAATAGAGAGAGTCTATTTTATGATTTAGATTATATTTATTAGATCTAACAATGTAGAGTCTATCACATCATTTAAATATACTGTTAGATCTGAAGGGAGGTCATCCTGTCTTAGGTCATTTGCTTGTAGTCACCCGTCTTTCATTTCAAGGCCTGTCCCTCGGTGTAGTCAGTACTTTATACTTTGTGTGTTGTTGAACTCTGACACCCCTACTTCAAAGTCAAATGAAATAGAGAGAGTCTATTTTATGATTTAGATTATATTTCTTAGATCTAACAATATAGAGTCTATCACATCATTTAAATATACTATTAGATCTGTAATATTTGATATTAACCATAAAGTAAATTCTCATTATATCATCTTAAACGGAGAGGACCTTTCCATAAATTACAGCTGCCATTTCCCACGTGTCTCAAAACTCAGAGTCAATGTTCACAATATATTTTTTGACTAACGACCTTTTGAATGTTAATACTGTGTTTACAATAATTAAGATCCAAGTCTCACCATCTTTTGGTTGTTGAGCATTATTCATGACCGCTACTACTGTTACCACACTCACCCACTTGCCATGTTTTTTTATTTTTTTACAAGACCCCACTTGCCATTGTTTGTACAGGAAAATATATAATGGCCCTCTGTGTTTAAATAATTAACATTTTCTCACCGACACTGGTTGTTGAGCAACAATCATGACGGCTCCAACTGCCACCATGCACCATCCATAGTTTACTATTGTTTTATTGCAAGAAATAAAACTAAATACTGTTTCATATATATATATATATATATATATATATATATATATATATATATATATACTAGTTGGATTGAGATCCCATACAATAAGTATTGCATAAGAATGCAATATCTTTTGTAAAGTAACTTTAAAAAATAAAAAAGTTAAAAGTTAACAAATTCAAAAATTCAAAAAAATTAATCTATGTAATACCTTAAGTATTGCATGAGATCTCAATCCGTACTATAATTAAGTGTGTATATACATTCATAAATTGTGAATATCAAATTCTATGAATCGTGGACATTAATATTTATAAATGTTTATAATTTATAAATATATATTCATACTTAAGTGACGTGCAAAGTAATGTAAAACAATCATTATAAAAAGTAAATACTAAATGATAAGCCTTATATACATGTAGGATTAAAATTATTTTTTTTCAAATATATATATATATATTTTTAAGTCCACTTTAGAATTTTCTTAAATCTTTAAATTTATATTAAAATAAGTATATTGAATTTTTTCATATAATCAATAATTTAAATAGAATATTAAAATATTAGTAGTTACGTCTGCTAAATATTGATGAGGTTTAAAATTTTATTTAGAAAAATTAAATATAATAGATATGATTTTATAAATTTTATAATGTACTTATCTTTAAAAAATTTTAAAAAATCCTAATCCTATTGAGCAAGTAAGAACTCTAAAAAATTCTAATTTTTTTTTTTTTTTGATACTCTAAAAAATTCTAATTGTGTGCTTGTGCTTGCTTGGTTTTGATATTTCTCTTTCTTTATTGTTTTCTTTTTTCCCAGCAAGTTTTTCTTTACGAACCCATTGACTATGAACATCGACCATTTCCCCTCTCTATAGAAAATTTTTGAACGTACCTAAAAGAGTTCATATCAATTTCTTGACTGGAGGATGAAGTCTTTCTTTAAGATTTCATCAACTCTGGTCTATGGACTGTTACATTCGCTATGAGAATAAAAAATTCACGTACATATAATATGTTGATTGGAGGATGAAGTCTTTTTTTTTTTTTTTTTTTTTCTTCTCGGATGAGGGGAAGTCATTTGGACCTAAGAAGTCCACATCACATTTGTGCTTTTGCAAAAAAGGAATGGGAAAAAGATTCCATGTGTTCCCCACGTTGTGTGCAGCCAAAGGAGAATGGGCTTTCTTCTGAAAAACCATAGACATGCATATTCACGTGGTAAAGGTTTTGTATGATGAGTCCATGGTCCACTTTTCGTTGGAATTTTCAAACGCAATGAATTGACATGCACTTATCAAAAAGATCAAGATTGTACACAAACTAATTGGTAAATAATAGTTCAATCATTCTATATTATGGATTATGTAACAAAGCCAATGATTATTTATTTAATTTTTCATAATTACTTCCTGGTATTTTCTTATCCTAATTTACTGCATATAAATTTTAATTATAATATTTGATCTTATAAGAATTAGATAAAAATAAAATTATTAAGACTCACTTAAAAAAAATATTTAAGATTTTATTTTGAATTCAAACTTTAGAGAGTGAAATTATATAATAACTAAAAAGTTTGTGAGATTAAATTGGAATACAACCAAACCACAAGATAGTAAATAATTTGTTTAAAAAATTCAATAAAACGGTTAATTTGTGTCGCCCAAATTAACTACAATTATTTATCCCACATGTGCAAGAGAATGAGAAGTAGGATCTTATACTATTAAGTAAAAGAGAAAGCCATTAGTTCATACAGCTTAATACAAGTATTATGTTACAAAGGGAGCACTAGCATAACTTAGTACATGCCAAAATATCAAAATACAATGAAATGGGACAAGATCACAAGACCAAAACAAACAGAAGGATTCCAAAAGAGATCCACTTGGCAGCTTTTGAGCACGAACAGGTTCAAACCAAAGAGGTGACCTCTCTTCTATCTCCCACATACATGATGGATTGAGATTGATAACAATTTTCCATTTGGTTTTAATATGATGCCTAAAGTCTAAAGATATTCTCCAGTCATCAACCATGACAGTGACAGACGTGGTGTAATGGAATGTGCATTATTGCTTTAGTTTTAACTTTTATAGGCAAAAGCAAAGCAAACCAATAATATTTTCCTTTTGGACATTGATGTTGCCTCTGGGAATAACATTGACTGTTGCCCCTGTTAGCCTGTAGCATATACACTAGTCAGTCAAGCGTCACGTGAGTCAACCATGGCCAGCTTCCTAATGCCAATGTAGGCACTGCATTGTTTCCAATCTCATAATTGTATATTATATCCCAAAAAAAAAAAACCCATTTTTTACACATATAAGCAATTGTTTTTTAATAATCAGATCCGAATCTTCCTTCAATATTTTTCGTCCAATGAAGACCTTGAAGCATAATTCGAGACAAAATTCTATCTTAAAACAGATTGATGCATCACGAAGCTAGCTACTACTTAAAAAAAAAAAAAATGAAGCTACTAAATTTGTGGGATGATTTCAACCAGCATTCTAAATTCTCCCAAGTCTATTTGCAAAGTTGCCCATTGGGCCCTAAATAGGTGAAAAAGAAATCCTCTCTTAGACTATAAACCACAATTACCTTCTTTTTTTCTTTTTCCTTGGACTTGCTATGTGGGCTTGGACCACATGGTGAAAAGGAGAAAAGAAAAACATTGTGGGTTCAGATTCATCTAGCATGTGGTCGGAATGGGATCTCAATCCCATGTGGTCTTGCTTCAGCTTTGTCCGTTCTTACACTCATGTGACTTTGGGTTTAGCTACCTGCCCAACAAAGCCTGTTGTTTCACCTAATGTTAAAGATTGGGCCCCCATTGATTTTGGGACCAAAACATGTAGTGTTTACTTCATTTTTTGAGATTGTAGTGTTTGTTTGGATTTGTTTATCTTGGCAATAAAACAGTTTTACAACAATTTTACAATAATGTTAGGGTCAAATAGTAAATGGTGGATGATAAAATTATGTAAGTAGTTGGTTTATATGAGAACTATTAAAAACCTGCCAACCTAACCAAACATCGGAAAACTTGTGTTTTCCTCTCTCTTTACTCTTCTTTCCATTTTCTTCCCTCTTTTCCACTAAACAAACACACCCTAAGGCAATTAAGTTGGCTTAGTTCCATTTTCTTTGTTGCTATAAGAGGATTGATGTTCTGAAACGGCTAAATTTATGGGATCATGTCAGTCAGCATTAATTGTGATTAGCCTAATATTCAATGTGGATTTGAGGTTGCAAAAAGTGAATGTGCATCTAGCTAGCATATGCAAACAAGCCTCACATGTGTTTGGCTTTAACATAGTACACTATTCATGGGGTCATGCTTCCAAGCCCATTTGCAAAGTTTCCCATTGAATAATAATAATTAAAAAAAAAAACACTCAAATTTTCCCTTAGACTTGATATAGGGTTGGACCTCACGTTGAAAAATAGAGAAAAGAGAAAAGACTACGAGTTCAAATTTGACTAGTACGTGGTCTTGATTCAGCTTCATCCATTCTTGCCCTCATGAGGCTTTGGGTTGGGCTACCTACCCAACAAAGCCCGTCGTCTATATTAAGATTGGGCCCAAAACATGTAGTGTTGATTCCATTGGGTTGTTTGTCTTGGACTATTAAAAAAAAAAAAGGTTCTAATCATGATCCAAATGAACGTGAAAGGTCACATAACTGATATCACAAATTGTCCATTCTATCAATCAACTTTTGTATCTTTGGTCAAAATTTCCTAATAGCACTTAGCATGGATATTCTCATATAAAAAATAATAATAAAAACTTAGCATCAATATGGTTGGTTATTGTCGTGGGTAGAAATTTTGAGATACGGATGGAATCGCTTAATGCAGCCTTGAAACAGCAAGAGGCTGGTATTGGCAAGTGATTCCGATTACAAAGACTTAGATAGGAGGAGATAGTAATCACAAAACACACAAAATATACGTGATTCGGCCAACAATGCCTACATCCACTTGGAAGGGAGATTTTCATTAGCTCAATGGGGGAAAGTACACAACAATGGCCTAATAGGCCGTTACAAAATGATAATCATGGGGCTAGAGCCCCCATTATTTCTTCCCTTTTCTCTTCTCTGCTCTGCTCTGCCGTGAGCTCCCACTTCCTCTCTTTTTTTTTTCTTTCTTTTATTCTCCTTCTTCTTTCTTCATGTGCTTGAGTGGGTTTGCTCTAATGGGCCAAAGTGGGCTTATGGGTGCATTGGGTCTGCTGGTATATTTTTTCTGTTACAATAGCCCCCAAGTCTTTGCTTTCTTAAATGAAGTGAGGGAAGTGGAGGCTGGAATCATTTCGGAATAAATTGGACTTAACCCCCCTCAATAGGTGAAGCTTTAGAAGCCTTGCTAGCTTTTGAGATATGCTAAGCTAAGTTGACGAGGTCGGTATGAGGCTTGAAAGGCCATAGTGGGGTCATAGAGGTCGAGCTTAGGTCGCTGAAACCAACGAAGGCCGTGGAGGCCGAGATTAGGTCATTGAGATCAATGAAGGTTGTGGAGGCCAAGATAAGGTCTTTAGGACCAGCGGAGGCCGTGGAGGTCAAGATTAGGTCATTGAGACCAACGAAGGCCGAGATTAGGTCATTGAGACCAATAGAGGTTGTGGAGGCCGAGATTAGGTCTTTGAGACCAACCAAGACTGTGGAGGCCAATATTAGGTCGTTGAGACCAACAGAGGCTGTGAAGGCCTAGCGGAGGCCGAGATTAGGTCTTTGAGACCAATAGAGGCCGTGGAGACTGAGATTAGGTCGTTGAGACCAACAGAGTCCGTGGAGGCCGAGATTAGGTCTTTGAGACCAACAGAGGCCGTGGAGACTGAGATTAGGTCGTTGAGACCAACAGAGTCCGTGGAGGCCGAGATTAAGTCGTTGAGACCAATGGAGGCTTTGGAGTCCGAGATTAGGTTTTAAAGACCAGCAGAGGCCGAGATTAGGTCTTTGAAACCAACGAAGGCTGTGGAGGCCAAGATTAGGTGTTAGAGTCTCAAAGACCATGGAAGGTCGCTAGTACCTAACTGAGGCTGTAGAGGTTGGATCAAGCCCGCGGAGGCCAGGTGAGGTCACAAGGATCGAATTGAAGCTGCAAAGGCCAAATGTGGTTATGGGGACCAGTATGAGGTGGTGGTGACCAAAGTGAAGCCGCAGAGACCAAGTGTTCACTTTGGTCATGGGGTTTTGTGAGGTCACACGAAACCGAAGTGAGGGCCGCAAATGGTCTTGATTGAGGCTGTAGAGTCCAAGTGAAGTCCATGAGATCCGAAATGAGGTCCGTAAAGGCCAAATTGAAGCCGCTGAGGCCAAGTGTGGTCACGCATACCAAAGTGAGGTCACATAGACCAAAGTGAGGGTTGTAAAGGCCTGATTGGGGCCACAGAGTTTGGTACATAGTTTTCAATTTAAAATTTTGGTTGCACCCAAAAATATTGTAAGGGATCGGGCCCTTTCTCATCCCTTTTATATGTCTATGCAAAATTTGTCATTCTTCACAGAGACCAAACCCTAGCCCCCCTTATCCACGACCCATCCCCCCTAACCCACGACAACGGCCCTCTCACGTCAACGTCCCCACACCGGCCCTCCCAGGTCGACAGATCCACGCCTTAACTCCTACGTCAATGGCCCCATACTGGCCCTCCCACGTTTGTCAGATCCAGGCCGCAACTCCCACGTCAACGACCCCATGTTGGCCCTCCCGCATCAACAGTACCACGCCACAAATCCCATGTCAATGGCCCCACATCGGCCCTCCCATGTCAACAGATCCACACCGCAAATCCCATACCTTTAGTCCTCTCTCTCTCTAGCGCTCTATCTCTCCCCCGCTCTCTCTCACACAATCAGTACTAAGACAAAGCACCTATTAATGCTCTGTCCATGAATTGATCACTTTTTGGGGGTATGTATTATTAAGCTATGAAAAAAATTGCAATAATTTGAAAGTGGTGTCTATGAAAAAAATTGATGCGCAAATTAGTAGATTTGTTAATTTATGCGGGGCTATTAATTTTTAAAAAGGGTGTACAAAACAAGCCCTATTTTTTTTATTTTATCTATCAGAGGACCTTATGCAATGGTTTAAATTGTCTAGGCCTAGAGCCAAACCTGGTGATATCTAACATGATATATAACATATTTTGGCCGGTCATGCCAGACATAGAAAAAGAATTAACTTACTTTATTTTTAGCTATCAAACAACTCAACAGTCAAACACCCTTTTATGGATCAAACACAAGATTTCTTTCATTAAAAGAAGGATATCACCATCAGGTTATGAAGACCAATGGTAAATTAATCGTTTCAATTGCAAATCCAATTGGTAGGGCCCTTACTTTCACGAAACTAACCTTTAAAATGTATTTTCAAAAATAGATTAACAAAACATAATTGGACCAAAACATAAACAATAAGTGGGATAAAAATGAATGGAGAAATTTTTTAAGGGGGATAAAATTGATAACTTGCTATGCACATAAAGAAATTTGCCCCCCACATGCGCTCGATGAACAAAAAGCTATTATTTTTTATCAAATTGAGATGATATTTGGAATTTTCATATAATTTTGTATCTAATTTTACCTTTTTTTTGGTCCAGAAAGCTATTAGAACAATATGTATTACACCAAAAAGGTGCAATACTCTCCCTTTCCTAGTCCAGAGTCTGCAGACAAGATTCAATCCTTATCGATATCTTTAGTGAGAGAACAATAGATTTTAATATTTACGAACTAAATCTGACACGTATATGTACATCTACTTTGTTAGCACCATTGGAATCCAACAAAAAAAAAGAAGACTAGAAACCAAAGCATTGTTGTGGTGAAAGTGAAAATTGAAGAAAATATTTTATTTCGACCAAATGGACATTACAAAAAAATTGGTTTATTTTGATCCATTTATTTCGAGGGTTCATTAAAAATAATCCCAATAACATATAATTTTATGCGGCAAAGAAAGAAATATACATTACCTATTCAATTGTCATTTAAAACCCTTGAAATAAGCATTTAAAACCCATCTATTTGAGCTCTCCTTATTTCGAGGGTCATTAAAAGCCTTCGAAATACGTCAAAGAAAAAAAAAAAACCAAAATCTCATTGCGCGCGCTGCTATCAATCAAATCGGCACAGCTGCTCCTAATTAAAAATCCCAAATCGCATAGCTGCGGAAAAAAAAACAAATCGCATATGTAACTCGCCGTATTCTTTCAAATCTCTTTAATACTTCTCATGCAAACCGATTTACTCTCTCAAGTCTCACCCTATACTTAAATCGCATAGATATCTTGGCTCTTAACATACATTGATTTGCTCCTCTCACACAAATCTCTTTCTCCTCACATAGGTCCAAAGCTAATTTCAAATGAGGTGTGCGAGTTGTTAGTGCGTTCGATTTGTTTAACAGATTTGAATATTAGGGGCATAGGGTTTTGACTGTAAGTGTGACAACTCTAACTCTGATACCTTGGAGCACTACTCGATATTTGTCCTTTTTGGAAGTCTTAAGATTCTGGGCTCAACCCTCCTCCCTTCACTTCCCTCGTGTCCCCCATGTGTAAAACCAATAACTCTTAAGTTAATTGAATTCTATACATGAGTACCATTAGACTAGTTCAATTAACTTAAGGGTCATTGGTTCTAGACATGAGAATGCTCTTTGTGGGAAAATTCGTTGAGAATTGCAAAGCCCAAAAAACGACAGTTCCACATAAACAAAGGATGGTGAAGGGAAAGTCAACCTAGGATGTCAAGGTAAGAGAATTTGCATCGGTATCAACAAAGTCCTATTTTTGTTAAAATATAACTATAATCCTCTAAAATGCTCACACATCATCCTCAACAGAAACAAAAGCAAATACTGCCGATGAACAGTATCTCGCCCAAAACCTTGATATAGTGTAGCTCAACATTCATTTCTTCCTCTATTTTTTTCTTATTTCTGTGTCTTCACCTAGTCTGGCCCCTCTCTCCCAAGCTCGCGCGAACTTCAACTGGAGCAAACTTGCCGGACGTCCTCAAATGGCACCGCGAGATCCTCTTTTCCAAAACGTTGGTGAAGATCGACGCTGATCAACATCCACTTTGATGAGGTTTCGCTTTTTGGTTTGATTTTCACTCAAGTTTCTGTTTTGTTTCGATTTTTCTCCCAAAGATCTTCATTGATGTTGTAATTGATGATGGTTTGCTTCGACTTTTACTGATTGAGATTTTTCTGTGGAGATTTAGGAAAAAAACAAAGGGGTAGGGGTGGAGAAGAAACGTCGGGCAAAAGAAAAGGAAAGATACAGAGAAGGGGTGGGGTGGAGAAGAAAAGAAGAGAGAATAAATAGAGAGGGGGTGGGGGCGGAGAAGAAAATAAGAGGAATATGACTGGAATTCTCTTTGTCTTCTTTTAATTTTATTGGTGACCTGCTTGTCAAAAGATTGGAGGTTTCCTTGTTTTCAATTATTTTGTTGTTTTCCGTTTTTCTTGTCTTGGTATAATCCATTTCTTCAATAAATCTTGTTAAAAGAAAAAGAAAAAAAACAGAGAGGGTGGGGCGGAGAAGACAAATTGTTTGAGAAAAGAAATGTATAAAAAAATATTTTAATGTGAATAGAGAGAAGAATAAAGAGGCGTCTAGCGAGAATAATTCGTTATTTATCATGGTCTGGAAGTATATGTGATGTGTTTATAAGGATTGAAATGTGCTTCTTGGAATCACTCAATGCTTGGGAGGAATTAATATAAATAGGTGAAAGAAGATGAATTTTTTCATAGGAAAAAATTAAGGGTAATCAAATCACTTTTGTAGTACTTAGATAACATAGTTAATTAAGGGTACGTATCGCATATTCACATTGCATCTGTTACAGTTATCTAGCATCGAACGTAATTATTACAATTGCAATCACAGTAAATATCGATCTAGTGATTCTAGTGTATCTGACGTAGTCCAATTTCAGCTCTCTAAATCACAACATAATTTTTCTTTAATAAATAGTAGATTTCTCTTTGTTGAGTCAATTACCCACAAAAGAAACAATGATAATATTAGCATTCAGTGGTAAAGTGAAATTAACAACAGAGAATAGAATATTATTGGCTGAAATTAATACATATACTCTTCAGAGAAGCTGAAACAAGACAACGAGTGCACAAATATATGGTAGACGACCCTATTAGGAACGAAATTGAATTACTGAAATCTATTTGTAAGTTTTAATGATATCCCAGATAGTGAATCCCAGGAGTATAAGACCAACAGCAGTTGCAGTTCCTCTCCAAAGGTTGTGGAAATAGGTACTTCTCAGGTATCCCATGTTACGGTTGCAACATTGGTCATAGTGGCGATTGAGCTTCTCTGCGAGATCATTGTAACAGGAATCCGTTTCCGTAATTTCAAGGGCAAGTTTGTTAACTATGTTGGCAACTGCTTCATTGCTGCCTAAGCAGTTAACTATAATCCCTTTTTCAACGAGCAACTCCACATCTTCTCTAGCGTCGATAAGATAATCCAATAGCACGATATAATTGCATATGTAAGCTTCAAATGGATAATGACACTGCTCCAGGGCCATGAGGTTTCGGAAACGGCATTCAGTAGAGTCCTCTACCTCCAAGCATGGAACTTTTAAGAAAGTTTGCGTACGTTTCAAGCACTGAAACCATTCCAAGCACGGTAAGCAATTTAAGAGCCATGAGCAATTGAAGCATGGACATATTGCCAAGTGCAAGGGCTGCCGGAATTTTATGTCAAGTAATCTTCCCTTTTTAGCCCTTTTGAATATCACTCCTGTCTCGTGCAGCTTTGTAGCATTATATAGATCAGAAATAAACCGTTCGGTTATATTGGGGTCGGGGTGGGATGGACAATAGTAATATCTTTTCAAATCAGTGAAATGTTTTACTTCCTTCTCCGTGTGCACTTCCTCTGTAATCATGCTTTAAATATCTACATGCAAGCTCAAGAAAGGAAATATCTGAATTGTTCTTTGCAGACCTGGAAAATTGATTATGTAACTCCTCAAGAATAAAAAGTGGAAGTTGATTCTCAAGTAATATCAAGTCTTCCGCTATATTAGAAGACAACCATGGTTTACTTGATATATAATCGTTTTTATATTCTCTTTCCTCGACGTCCAGCATCAGCTTCAAGAAAAACTCGATGATAAAGGCGGAATCCAATAGAACCATTTTCACGAAATCTTCACTGCTGATATCAAAGTTCTCTGCATAACAATGGCGAATCTTGACTTCGTTATCTTCAATGACACTTGCAAGATCCTTTTGGCATTTCCCAGTTCGATAACAGAAATCCTTGAAGTATCTCACTTTCAGCATTTCCATTTCCTTCAGTTCATCTTTTCCGTGATGAAAAGGGCCTATTGAGATTAGCTTTGGGGTGTAGGCTTCGTTATTTATCTGACGAAGTCTCTTGGGGACCCTGTAGATGCAACACTCGGGCCACTGGGCAGGCTCCATGACTTGGGGAACGTCAATGATCAACTCTTCGTACCGGGCAGGCTTCATAACAAACGTCCATCAGCTCTTCGCTCACAATTTGAATTCTTATGTGAACTACCCGCAGTAGTAGGCACCATCCTTATCAGGCAAGTTCCTATTTTCATAATGACAGTGACAGACAAACAACAATCCTTAGCATAATAATAGAATCATTAATATTCTTATCTTCAACACCATTTTTTTTAATTATTAAGTATTTTCATTCTAGGGAAATTTTTTAAAAGCCACAGCACATGATATTTTGGAAAATAGTCACAAACTTTGCTGAGAGGAAATTAAAATTTTGAACCTTTTGCTGTTGATGTATAGCATTAATGTTCTCATGCATTCTTTTTTAGTTATTATCATTATAAATGATCCGCACACGGCACACATGCAGGGCAAGATTGAATGAAAAATATAATCAGGATTTTTTTTTTTTTAAACTTATCGAAAAAAAAATTAATAAACAAAACATTTGATGTCTTAAATCATATTGATCACAATTAAGATTTATAAAACATTTACTTCTTCATTCATTCAATTTATAATCTCTAAACTATCTTTTAAATCATAGTAATCACAATTAATATTTTTTAAACATTTAGATCATGATTTTTTGTTAAATAATTTAGAGATTAGAGCATACGAATAGTTTTAAAAATTATAAAAACTTATAAATTTAAGCAATATCATATAATTAAATAATAAACATCATTTTAATATAAGAAAAATATGACAAAAACAAAAACAAAATGAAAACCTTATTCTTCATACATGAAAAATACAATAAGGATCTTTAACTCCTAACCACAAAATCTGCCAATAACATTTTCTTCTACAAATAAAATAACAAATAAAAACATGCATAGTGTCTATATCTCTAATTCTACAAATGAAAAATAAATATAAGAAGATGATTTGTTTTTGGAAAATAAAAAATGCTTCAATTAAAGAGATTATTTATTTCTAGGAACTTATATCTTAAATATGTTTTGTTTAATAAGTTACGTAGAGAATAAGAGTAATAAAAAATGATGTATTAGTCATTAAATAAACTTATCTTCTTTTTCTTTTTTTCTTTTTAAATATACTTTAAATGAACATTGGTTTAATGAGTTACGACATGGTACGTATAAGAATAATAAGATAAAATAATTGTGCATTAGTAATTTACAAAAGGATGAAGTATATCAACTATTATCAATTGAAAACAATATGTTAGCAAAACTTAAATACAAAGACTTAATTAGTAATTTTATAACTCAAAAAGCAAGAAGAATAGTTTTAAAATTGTATTGAGCCGATCTTGACTATAATGTATTTTAATTTCTATAAAATCCAACAAGTTACAGAATGAGAACTCAATTAAATTATTAGAAGATCGAGGGCCAGCTCAAGGCCTAGGCCAAATATTTGGTGAAATAGACACCCAATTCAATTGAAACCTTAAACCGCTTTTTATTATTATTATTATTTAAATTGGAGGGGAGGGAGAAGGAAGGACAAGAAAAGTTAAGATTTAATTTGTTACTTTTGAAATTATAAATTTTAATTTTTTATAGTTTGAAATACGACCCAACAAAGTAAAAATTGAAAAACAATATTTCTTACTTTAGATCGATCATGTCACAAGAAGATTATGTGGCAGATTAGCTCTAATCAATTAAAAATATATATATCAGCAAAACTTAAATACAAATACTTAATTAATAATTTTGCATCTCATAAAGCAAGAAAAAGAATAGGTTTTAAATAAAAAAATCTATATAATATAAAAAGTTAAGGGAAATGATATTTCCGCACTCCTTTTTTATATTTTCACACTATTAGTACTGAAATAACAAAAAGTGGAGTTAAAATGTAAGTTAGAAGTCTTAAATGGAAATTGGTTAAGGGAGTCTACTTTATAATTTAGCCCGAAAGCAATATTAAAAAAAACGGGTACAAGTTATTTCCTCGAAGCACAAGTTTTTCTTAGACTTATAGATGAGTTGGTAAACCTCGTTTTTTTAATGAATATTTAGGACTATCTTCTCATTTTTTTTATTGTAATTTGTTGAAGTTATTTGATGTGAATGACTTAATATTATATTGATCTTGAGAATTGTGATAGACCCCACCTCTTATTTGAAATATTGTTAATTTGTGCATGACTGTTAGTTTGAATAGAACAAAAACCTCCAAAATAACAAAAACAACCAATAAAATATCCAAAATGAGTAAAATACCCTCAAAATCTTTAAAATTGAGAAAACAGCCTGCGAAATACCTCTAAAATGAAACAAATAACCTTAAAATCTCCAAAAATACCAATGACTAAATATTCTAGAAATCTCTAAAATGATAGAAATAACCCTAATATCTCTAAAATCACCAAAATATCTTCAAACCTCCAAAATGATTAAAATACTTTTAGAACATCCAATATGGTGGAAATACATTTAAAACTACCAAAATGACAATAATATCCCCTAAAACCATTGAAATGATAAAAATATCTCCAAAAACCTTCAAAATGACCACGATATCCTCAAAACATCAAGAATTACCCAAGATTTTAAAAGTCACATAAAACAACTTTCAAATATCTTTTTGGAGGGTTTCGAGTGTTTGTAGTAATGCATGTGAATGTGTAAGTTTAGTTGATAATTTTTTGTTTTTTTAGTGTTTTTTGTTTCTTGTTGCACTCTTATTTTGATTGTGCTTAGTAGTGTAATTTTCATTAATTTTAATTTAAATATGCTTATTTTTTTTTTTTTTTTTTTTTTAGTTGTTAGGTGAATTTTAGTTTTGCTTATAAAGTTCAGACTAAATTACACCTAAATTTGATTAATTGAACTAAATTACAAATTACACCATCTAAATTTGATCAAATTTCAATTCTAATAAATAAATAAATAATTTATAATGAAACAAACAAAAAATTTAAATGTGGAAATCAACCAAATGGACCATAATGTTGAGAAACATGAACAAAATTGATAACTATGCTTCAAAGTAAGTATACAATACTCTCTAAGTACTTCTTCCCTCTCACATAAATGGTAGGTTACACTAACTAAATTCATCGTGGGATCCATCATTCGTGTGAGATGAGGAAGTACAACATTAATGCATTACGGGAGTATTGTAAAATTTTCCCTGCACTATATAGGCCAAGAAACTTGGACAAAAAGGCTATAAACCTTCTTGTTTGCTAGAGCATCATACCCAAATTAAATTTATGGGATAAACAACAAAAAATAACATTCTTCACATAAATCATCCTTTTTATCGTGTCAAAAGTGCAATAAACAATAATAGATTTGACTAAATAACTGAAGTTACTTAGCTAACCCACATCAACTTTTCTTATATCTTCTCAAAAACAAAAATAAAAACAAAAAAACAAAAATTTCCAATAAATAAATAAAAATTATGTGTCTCCTAATACTTGTTAAAAGAAATTAGTTGAGTATAAAAAAATTAGAAACCCACGTTGTAAGGTGAAAGTGATGTTTTGGTTCATTCACAACAAATCATGTTAGTTGTGAAAAATATTGTATCTCTAATATTATATTTTTAAATTAAAATCCCAAGGTACACTTTATGTAATATAAACTCAAATTACTAAATTACAAAAATATCTGCAAACTTTATCTTGAAAGAAAAAAAATTAAGTGAAAGGATAGAGCAAAGAACCTGCAACTTTTATTCGAAAGAAGATGCTCAGCACAAATGGCAAGATACCATGCCTAATGAAGCAAGGTTACTGATTCGAACCTTTCATTCTCTTACTCCCTAGAGCTAACTCACTTATAAAAGAAAAAGTCTAGTATAGCACTTCTTAAAATCTTCTTGGGCTCCTATTTATAGTGTGAACCTCTCTCTCTCTCCCCCCAATCAGAACAAAAAACAAAATACAAAAGACGTCATTGTGGTGACATCATTTTCACAAACTTTATATTTAACGATGACTTCAAAATCAACAATGAAAATCAAAATTTATGGAAGGTTTATAAACCAATGTTTGTAGAAATATCACTGATTTAGTGTGGAAATATCATCCTATATATATATATTAATATCTTATTGTCTTTTTTATATGCAATTTCATTTATTATTTATTACAATTTTGTTTTCAGGTTATTACAACTTAGTCATCATCAGAATTTATTTTATTTTTTTTTTTTAATTTGAGTTGTATTTATTTAGTTTAATTCAAAATTTGAAGTGACTTACAAGTCTCTCTTAGTCAATACTAATTGAGGTCTTTGTTGCATGGGGTTAGTTGCAATTAAATATCAATTAATGATTTCATGGACATCAATTTTTTTTGCAATAAGTCTAGATACATATACAATAAAGAATAGTTAAGAGTGTCTTCTGGATTGAGAAGCATAAGATTTTAATTTTCATACAAAATAAGTGAGAAATTACTGATAATAATGATGTGTTCAAGAATCATCGACATAGAGATTAAAATCTTATTTAATAGAAAATAACAATGTGTGATCAAAGGATTAAAATCTTATTTAAAAGAAAATAACAATGTGTGTGTGTGTGAAATGAAGACTTGGCCCACAGCCTACAAGCTACAACTACTCTTACGATGTGTTTGGCTAGACAGGAGGAGATGGGACTAGAGGGAAAGGGATGGAAAGGGTTTAATGGAACTTTTTTTATGCCCCTGGAATGAGGGTTTGAGGAGATTTGGTGAGCTATATTACTCCTTTAAACCCCTGATTTCCAATTCCCTCGAATTGGCAGGAATTTGGAGGGGGAGGAGAGGAGTTTTACTTATATTAAACAAGTTTAAAATATCAATTTTACCTTTATGGTGTCATAAGTGTCAATTTATATGACATTTCTTTTCTTCTCTCCTCCACTACTTAAAATTTAAAACATCTAAACAACGGGAAATAATATGAATATCTCTTCTTTTTTATCTTATTTAATTTTTAAAACATCCAAATAAAGGAAAATGATAACCACTTACAATTGTTCGTTAATGTTTCCAAACAATTGCTAATTTCATTTTCCCATATATAAGAATAATTTTGAGTGTCACTCACTATCATCCTGGCTGGCAAAAATAGATGCGATAAATTGCCACTCGTCAAAATCTTGCCATTACTTATATGAGATAAAGGGCCACATGTCAACATCTTGCCATTAATTGGATTGTCTTACCTAGGAATACTTGGAAATAAAATTATGTATCCTAAAATAGGACCCACTTCGATGTGATTTGATTGAGCTTATTGGGATTGATTTTATTTTTAATTGAATTATTTTATTTAAAAAAATATGAGGGGCAAAAATACAATGCACTTTGGAGTGTCCAACAAATTCACAAGCCTGACCTACCTATCTAAACTGGATAGCAGTTTTGGTGGAACAAATTATCCAACCCAACTAAATATTTAATCAATTGGAGGTGAAATGTGGCATTCAGTGATTGATTATTGAGATTTCCTTTAAACAAGATCTTGACACGCGTTTTGCCTTATCTTTTCAATTTATTTATTTTTCTCATTTTATTGCTTTATTTATTTCTTCTACTCTCTCTCTCTCTCTCTCTCTCTCTCTCTCTCTCTCTCTCTCTCTCTCTCTCTCTCTCTCTCTCTCTCTCTCTCTCAACTAGACTAATGTTATGTTTGAAAGTTTGAAGGGAGAGGAGGGTGCGCGCGTGGGCCCGGGGGGGGAGAAAGAGAGAGAGGGAGAGAATAGTTACCCAATCCCTTTATTTAGATGTTTTAAAAATCAAGTAAGAGGCAAGGGAAATAGATACCTTTTTACTTTGTTTGAATATTTTAAAAATTAAGTAGGGGAAATGATAGGGGAGTGGTTATATAATTGACAATTATGACACTCATTTGCTAATTTTATAGAAATAGATATAAATTGACATTATAAGAGTAAAAATTGATAATTTAAATTTTTTAATATAAGTGGAACTACTCTCCTCTCCTCCCCCTCCAAATTTCCTCAATTTGAGGGAATTAATAATAATATTTTCCAAATCCATTCAAACCCTTTCCCATCCCGCTCTAAAAAACATCCAAACAAGATTCATTAAACCATCATCATCTCTTTCTTTCTACTCCCTCCCTCCATCCAAACATACCAAAGAGTTCCTCTGCTACTGCCTAATGACTATTGCTTCTGCCTCTATGAAAGGCTCGATTTTAAGCTCCTCATCTCAAAGATGACGATGGCAGGTCTTGGAGGACCAGATTTGATGAGGACGATGCCTAGCGCCTTCGCTAGATCCCTATTGCTCCTGAATCACTAACTTGTGACGAAACCATGTTGTTCAAATCCAAGGTGACATGGTTTCCATTAATGTCCCTGAACTCCACGATGAGGGTGTTGAACAGTGTGATTGATGGTCTTATTGTCCTAAGAGATTACAAAGGGAAGCCCAAATCCGATCAGGGAGAAGTTCAAGTTTGTGAGGGAGAAGGGGAAGAAGGTTTGAAGCTCGTCAGAGTTGCCAACACTTTACTGTTGTGGTGTAGAATACCTATTAGCACTGATGTTGGAGAAGGTGGTGGTGATATTGGTGGATATTACCGTAAGGAAATAGTTTACCTCCAAACCGGTTTGGAGGAATTCTCCTCTAACCCACTACGTGGTAATGAGATAAACCATCCACGTATATTTTTAGTTACATAACATTTTAATGAGTCATATAATTTTTTTAAATAATACACATAGATAGTTTATCTAATTTATACATAGTGGGTTGGAGGAAAATTCCTCCAAATTGGGATTCTCCTCTAAACCGGGTTAGAGGTAAATTCTATCCTTACCATAAATGTATTTTTCTTTTTCTTTTTTAGATGGAGTGACTATGATATAACTAAATTAACTTAAACATATATATGACACTATATTATTGAGTGAAAGGACTAGTAGATATTGTTAACATGTTCCTCTCAATGAACTCGATAATTTCTCTTAGGAAGATGGCGATGAAAAATATAAAATGCTTACATTTTAAGCTAAAACAAATAGGCCTACATATTTTATTTGCATAAAAACAGAATCCAAGCTAGAAGAGAAATGCATGACACTCACGAGACATGCATACTTGGCACGCACATCTAGTTGTGCATGCGTGCCACACGTTGGTTCCAATGGGAATGAATCTGTAAGTGTATCATAGTGAGAATTATCTTCTCCAACAGTTTATCGAGTTCCCACCAAATGTAGACCCCATAAAATAAATACCCCTTGTACCATAGGATAAGGGGGGAACAATCATCTATTAAATAGCAGTACTTGGGACAATCCAAGTTAGGTCCTCGTTAGCATTTTATTTTTATTTTTTATATAAAGACCAAAGAGTCCTCGTTAACACTTAACACTAAATTTAATGTACTACAAGCCTTTCCTAGTCAGAGTAGTTAAAGATCCTTTTCATGGGATTGTTAAAATTTATGGTTCTCGCTAAAGGTTACTAGGTTAGCATCAAAAGTTTGTGCGGTTGCTAAAAGTTTGAGGCAAAAATTTCCTGTTTGTTGTGGGTTAGACAAAAGAGAAAAGATTGTATGTTGATAATTGTTTTAGTACTTACATATAAACTTTCTTGAACGGAGTTAATCTTAGGATTTATATTTTCCCATCCACTAATGTGCATATGGCCCTACTATGCACAAAGAAGATTTGTATTTGCTCAAACTTAATTTTTTTTCATTATAATCACTGCAACCATGCAGGCCAGCCTTAGGCCTAGACCTAAGGCCCACCTGCCCCCAATTTCAAAAGGATTATAAGGCTCCCATGACAGGAACAAAAGATTCTAAAATTGTATAAAAATGACACCAAAATGATAAGATTCTAATTATTTTTTAAAAATAAAATAATATAATTAGGTTTTTTTATTTTTTACACCATCTCTAAGAAGGCTCTTAAAATATTGAGTCAACAAAAATCCAACCCAATTAAAACCGTAAGTTGTTTCATCAAAAAATAATTTGTTAAAGTGTATCAAATAATTATTGGCAATCAATTTTCCTAAGAGCTTAAGACTTTAATTTTTGTAAATTAGTCTCATATACTGTAGATTATATTATTAAGTAAAGTTACAATATTTTCTTTAATAAATTAGATTTTATTGATTAAATCTTACTTAAAATCAAGTGAATTAGCTATTATCAATTGTAAAAGAGGTGTTAATAAAACCTAAATTAAAAAAATTAATTAGTAATTTTAGATCTCAAAAAATAGAAAAATGGTTTATATACATATATGTGGAAATTTAAATAAATAATATTTATTGATATTTAATTATTAAAAAAAGTTCACTTAAATTTATTGGCTTAGGCCTCAAAATGTATTGAGCTGACCCTGACTGTAACATGTCAATTTTTGTTATTTTATCAATAAGTTACACATATATTACTGCAATGAGTCTTAAAACCACCACCTTATCTTTCAACCTATTTTCAGTAGGAAGAAAATGTCATTTATTTATTATTTATTGGCATAGATTTGTTCCACAAGAAAATAAACCAAACTTGAATATGTAATCTAGTTAATTGATGAGTTTGAACTCGACTCGTGTTCAGAATAAAATTAAATGAACAATCCTAAATTTTCAATACTCAACTCGGCTTGACTCGTTTATAGTTAAGGAAGGAGCCATTAGTTAGCTGGGCTAGACTAACCGAGCTCACCCAATCCAATTTTTTTTAAAAAAATAAAAATAAATAGAATTTAGTCTACCTAAATTAAGCCATTAACTCATCCTTTAAGCCCTTTAACCCAACTCTTCAACCCAACAAATCAGTATATTTTTATTTAATATTTTTAACTCACTCTAAAATAATTTTATGATTTTCTCTAGTTATACATAAAAACATCACAAACAACAATCATGGTTGGTTCATGACTCAATTTTTGGACCACATGCCCCATTAATGTCATCATGACATCAGGCTGCTAACATCACATGTAAATGAATGTCTACCGTAGGGTGGACCACTTTACTAGTATTAACATCAAATGTGAATTAGAAGAAAAGAAAAGAAAAAAATCCAAAACAAAATCACATGTGAATGAATGAGTACCATGGGGTGGACCACTTTACTAGTATTAACATCAAATGTGAATTAGAAGAAAAGAAAAAAAAAATCACATGTGAATGAATGTGTACCATGGGGTGGACCACTTTACTTAGTATTATTGAAGTAGTTAGGAACTGAAGTTAATACGAAATTTAAAGTGACTAGTACAAAACTGTCTTCTTAGTCAATTAATAATTTCATGCATAGTCGACATCAATTTTTTTTGTGGTTGCTGAAAGTTTGTGGAAGAAGATCACGTTTATTGTAGGGTAGAAAGAAGTAGAGGTTCATAATTATTCTAGCTGTTACATATATACTGTTTTTCATCAAGAAAGAAAAAAAATATATATATATATATATATATACCTTTTTTTTTTCGAAAAAAAAAATGGGCAAGCTAAATTTTTATTTTATTTTCTTAATATGATGATCAGAACTTTATTAATTTCGTATACATTCCATGATAAGGGGAAAATGATGAGACAATATGAAGTGGGTGATACTTGATAAAAATTTAGCACAAGCACATAGTTTTGTGTGTACAACTAAAGTCTTCACTTTTTGTAAAGATGAGTGGACTATACGCATTCCCATTATAGACCTATTATTGGAATGCTAATAAATTGGGGGCCATAATAGGATATACTAATACAAATACCGATCATTTGAAAGATAGTCAATATTAGGGTAAAATGCATCTATACCACTTGAACTTTGAATGGGTTGCACTTTAAACCCCATGTACTTTGAGTTTAACCAATTTACTACTCAAACTTTGGATATGTGCTAAATAGATTCATTTGTTAATTTTTTGTCCAAAATGCCCTTAAATGGAAAATAAAAAAAAAAAAAAAAAAATAAAACCTAATTGCTCAACAGAGACGGCGAGAAACTCAAGTTGATAATTTTTTTTTTTTTCTTTTTTCATGTGAGCCACTTAAGGGCATTTTGGACAAAAAATTAACAAATGAGTCTATTTGGTACATATCCAAAGTTTAAGTAGTAAATCGAGTAAACTCAAACACTACAACAAAATATACCGATTACAACAAGAGTTATTACAACAAAAATGATTATTGTGGTAATACACATATTTTTACATCAATTGATTAGAATTCATTGCAAGAGTTACTTAAAAACTGATAATTTATTTCTTCAAAAATAAGTTATTGTAATAGGTTGTAAAATATCATTGCAATAAATCATTTATATAATTTATTGCAACGAAGTTAGTGGTTGAAGTAATAGTTACAAATATCACATCAAAAGTTTTTGTTGCAATAGGAAAAATCTTATATTACAATGAAATATTTTGTTGCAATAGAAAAAATATTATATTACAACGAAATACTTTGTTGCAATAAGAAAAATCTTATATCACAACGAAATATTTTCGTTGCAATTAACCTTTTTTCTTGTAGTGAAAGTATAAGGGGTCTAAGTGCAACCACTTCAAAGTTCAAAAGGTGTAGATGCATTTGACCCTAAAATATTATTGGTAATAGATAGCATACGATTGAGTCGGAAGTGATAAAAGTGTGCACATGTACTATGACCTATATGTCGAAATACAGAGGATATAACTCTTTTATTTGAATAAATATCTTTTATTCCATTTTTGTGTTTTTCTTTATACTTCACTAACAGCAATATAGCATGTGTTAGATTATGTTTAATTTGTTTCTATTTTAAATCTTAGTTATTTTAGAAAGAAATAAGAAGAAGAAAAAACGTGATAAGTTATGATTGGTGGAGTATAAAGTTGAATACAAAAAATGGGATAGAAGATTTGTATTCCTTTTATTAGAGAACAAATGATACAACTATACTTTATTAGCGGAAACACAACTCCAATGGTTGCTGAGACAACGTTTGAAACATCATTGTGAAAGTACAAAGTAGAAATTTTTTAGAAAAGAAATGTCATATCACAAACTAAACAGATTGGCAATTTCGAAACAACTACAAGCAATGCCAAACTTCCAACTTAATTATTGATAATATCACAATGCAAAAACTTAAATATTAGTGAAGACAAAAGGCCTAAGGAAATTCAAGATAGTCACAAGCAGGATTATGACCCCAACAACAGTTGCAGTGCCTCTTCAAATATCACGGAAATATATTGTTCTCAAGGCTCCATATCACGGTTCAAAGTCTTTTTATAGTAGGCATTAACCTTTTTAACAAGGTTTTCGTAATAGGAATTCTGTTCCACAATTTCGAGGCCAAGTTTGTTAACCATTATGGCAACTGCTTTATTGTTGCCTAACGCGTTAACAATAATCCCTTTCTCAACTAGAAACTCCACATCTTCTCTCATGTTGATAAGATCATCCAATAACACAAAATAATTGCATATGTAAGCATGAGATGAGTGGCCCTCTCTCTCTCTCTCTCTTAACAAGGCACAAAACACGTGATGATTGCAACGTCATTCTCACAAATTTATATGAATTCTATTCCACAATTTCGAGGCCAAGTTTGTTAACCATTATGGCAACTGCTTTATTGTTGCCTAACGTGTTAACAATAATCCTTTTCTCAACTAGAAACTCCACATCTTCTCTCATGTTGATAAGATCATCCAATAACACAAAATAATTGCATATGTAAGCATGAGATGAGTGGCCTCTCTCTCTCTCTCTCTCTTAACAAGGCACAAAACACGTGATGATTGCAACATCATTCTCACAAATTTATATGAATTCTATTCCACAATTTCGAGGCAAAGTTTGTTAACCATTATGGCAACTGCTTTATTGTTGCCTAACGTGTTAACAATAATCCTTTTCTCAACTAGAAACTCCACATCTTCTCTCATGTTGATAAGATCATCCAATAACACAAAATAATTGCATATGTAAGCATGAGATGAGTGGCCTCTCTCTCTCTCTCTCTCTTAACAAGGCACAAAACACGTGATGATTGCAACGTCATTCTCACAAATTTATATGAATTCTATTCCACAATTTCGAGGCCAAGTTTGTTAACCATTATGGCAACTGCTTTATTGTTGCCTAACGCGTTAACAATAATCCCTTTCTCAACTAGAAACTCCACATCTTCTCTCATGTTGATAAGATCATCCAATAACACAAAATAATTGCATATGTAAGCATGAGATGAGTGGCCTCTCTCTCTCTCTCTCTCTTAACAAGGCACAAAACACGTGATGATTGCAACATCATTCTCACAAATTTATATGAATTCTATTCCACAATTTCGAGGCCAAGTTTGTTAACCATTATGGCAACTGCTTTATTGTTGCCTAACGCGTTAACAATAATCCCTTTCTCAACTAGAAACTCCACATCTTCTCTCATGTTGATAAGATCATCCAATAACACAAAATAATTGCATATGTAAGCATGAGATGAGTGGCCTCTCTCTCTCTCTCTCTCTTAACAAGGCACAAAACACGTGATGATTGCAACATCATTCTCACAAATTTATATGAATTCTATTCCACAATTTCGAGGCAAGTTTGTTAACCATTATGGCAACTGCTTTATTGTTGCCTAACGCGTTAACAATAATCCCTTTCTCAACTAGAAACTCCACATCTTCTCTCATGTTGATAAGATCATCCAATAACACAAAATAATTGCATATGTAAGCATGAGATGAGTGGCCTCTCTCTCTCTCTCTCTCTCTTAACAAGGCACAAAACACGTGATGATTGCAACGTCATTCTCACAAATTTATATGAATTCTATTCCACAATTTCGAGGCCAAGTTTGTTAACCATTATGGCAACTGCTTTATTGTTGCCTAACGCGTTAACAATAATCCCTTTCTCAACTAGAAACTCCACATCTTCTCTCATGTTGATAAGATCATCCAATAACACAAAATAATTGCATATGTAAGCATGAGATGAGTGGCCTCTCTCTCTCTCTCTCTCTCTCTCTCTCTCTCTCTCTCTCTCTTAACAAGGCACAAAACACGTGATGATTGCAACGTCATTCTCACAAATTTATATGAGTGATGTGGAAATAACAAAAAATGATGCAATATTGTGCACCAATTACTGATATCAGAAATATCATTTCTCATTTATATTTCACAAACCAAACTTTGTCCTTCAAAGAACAATTAATATGGCACTCACAAGAGACACACACGTGGCACACACATACAGAAATAGTAGCATGAATTAGGACCATCCAAGTTATTAGGTATTCTAGTCAATTCAAAATTTAAAGTGACTTACAAGTCTCTCTTAGTCAATACTAATTGAGGTCTTTGTCCATGGGGTAGTTGCAATTAAATATCAATTAATGATTTCATGGACATCAATTTTTTTTTGCAATAAGTCTATATACATATACAACAAAGAATAGCTAAGAGTGTCTTCTGAATCAGAACATGCATATTTAAGATTTTTGGCATGTCTATTGTTAATAAGGTTGTTAAAATTAAGATCCTACATAGGATCGTTAGGAAAGTCTTTTGGATTAGATCATATAATTGGATTGAGAAGCATAAGATTTTAATTTTCATACAAAATAAGTGAGAAATCACTGATAATAATGATGTGTTCAAAAATCATCAACATAGGGATTAAAAGCTTATTCAATAGAAAATAACAATGTGTGTGTGTGTGTGTGTGTGTGTGTGTGTCTGTGTGAGTGTCGTGATCCAATCAATCCCATGATATGGTTCTAAATCCAACCACAATCCTACTAGGTAATTATTAAAGCTCCTAGTGCGACTTAAATCGTTTAACAAGTCTAGGATCATAGGATCTAATGATCCTATGATCAAGATCAGGATTCAACCATCAAAACATAAAATGGAGTCTCCTTCGCAAATGACATATGCTCTCTCTTTCTCTCACATATAATCTCCTTATAATTAACTAAAGTCATGTCACGCCATAATGCTCAACTAACGACCACTGTATGTGAAATGAAGACTTTGCCCGCAGCCTACAAGCTACAACTACTCTTACGATGTGTTTGGCTAGAGAGGAGGAGATGGGACTAGAGGGAAGGGGATGGAAAGGGTTTAATGGAACTTTTTTTTATTAATTAATTAATTAATTAATATTTTTTTTTAGGGGGGGAATGAGGGTTTGAGGAGATTTGGTGAGCAATATTACTCCTCTAAAACCCCTCATTTCCAATTCCCTTGAATTGGCAGAGTTTGGAGGGGGAGGAGAGGAGTTTTACTTATATTAAACAAATTTAAAATATCAATTTTACCCTTATGAAATCAATTTATATTATTTCTTTAAAATTAGCAAAAAAGGGTCATAATTGTCCATTTATATGACACTTCCTCTCTTCTCTCCTCCACTACTTAAATTTTAAAACATCTAAACAACGGGGAATGATATCTCTTCTTTTTTCTCATATTTAATTTTTAAAACATCCAAAAAAAGGAAAATGATAACCACTTACAATTTTCCATTAATGTTTCCAGACAATTGCTAATTTTGTTTTCCCATATACGAGAATAATTTTGAGTGTCACTCACTATCATCCTGGCTTGGCAAAAGGAAAATTATTCAGTAGTCCAAGACTATAAATAAATGCGTAGTCCTCCTCTCACAGAGTGGTGGGTCCTACCTTAAATTTAATTAGTGGGACCTACCATTTATGTGGTGAGACCCACCATTCATGTGAGGGGGGACTACGCATTTATTTGTAGTACTGAACTACTGAATAATCACTCTTGACAAAAATAGATGCGATAAATGGCCACTCGTCAAAATCTTGCCATTAATTATATGAGATAAAGGACCACACATCCAAATCCTGCCATTACTTAGATGAGATAAAGGGCCATGTGTCAAAATCTTGCCATTACTTGGATTGTCTTACCTAGGAATACTTGGAAATAAAATTATGTATCCTAAAATAGGACCCACTTCGATGTGATTTGATTGATCTTATTGGGATCGATTTTATTTTTCATTGATTTATTTTATTTAAAAAAAATATGAAGGGCAAAAATACACTGCACTTTGGAGTGTCCAACAAATTCGCAAGCCCGACCTACCTATCTGACCCAGATAGTAGTTTTGGTGGAAAAAATTATCCAACCCAATTAAATATTTAATCAATAGGAGGTGAAATGTGGCATTCATTGATTGATTATTGAGATTTCCTTTAAACAAGATCTTGACACGCGTTTTGCCTTATCTTTTCAATTTATTTATTTTTCTAATTTTATTGCTTTATTTATTTCTTCTACTTTCTCTTTCTCTAAACCAGACTAATGCTATGTTTGAAAGTTTGAAGGGAGAGGAGGGTGCTCGGGAAGAAGGGGGGTAGTGGGGAATAATTACCTCTTGCCCTTATTTAGATGTTTTAAAAATTAAATAAGAGGGTAGAGAAATAGATACCTCTTTACTTTGTTAAAATATTTTAAAAATTAAGTAGGAGAAAATGAAACAACAACAACAAGAAATCTATCATTGTTAATAAACAATAAAAACTCACAGTGAATGCAGTATGAATAGATCAAGTCTAGCGTTTGACGCTATGTCCTTAAGACAGATTGCGCCCCTCACACTATTATCTTAGTGGTGCTTTGAGACTCATGGACGTCTGTCTCCCAGGATAAAATGATCTTCGCACGCAGAAGAAGCACAAGCAATCTTCGTGCACAACGAACGTAACTAGTGTCTCTTTCTCTCTCTTTATGCAAATGAGACTCTCAAAATTGTAGGAAATAACTAACTCAAAGCAACTTAAAAAATAAACTTAAAAAGTAAAGTTAAATGAATGAGGGGACACTCTATTTATAGATATAGTCACACCTCTTCGGAAAAGGTGCGAGATAAATAGTCACAACTATTCATAAAAGACACAACATTTAGGGAAAAACAATGTATTAATAAATACATAAATTAGATGGACTGGGCCTAACCCACATGGACCCACTTGGCCCACTTTTAGGAGGCAATTTCTCATTCACTCCTAACCATTTTTCCAACAGATGGCGGTGAAAAATATAAAATGTTTACATTTTTAAGCTAAAACAAATAGGCCTACATATTTTATTTGCATAAAAACAGAATCCAAGCTAGAAGAGAAATGCATGACACTCACGAGCAGGATGTTTAAGGGACGGGCAGGTTGCCCCTGTCAGATTTTTATTTATTTTTTTAAAGTAGTATATATTATATATATAGAAAAATTTTAAATAAGGGTAAAAAAAAAATTTCTTAGCCGGTCAGCCCCTATCACCTAAATAAAATCCACAAAATAAATTCCAAAACCCTAAACAATAAATCACAATTTCAAAAAAAAAAAAAAAAAAAAAAAAAAAACAACAAAACCAATATGGCAACACATAACAAAATACATAAAAGTGGTTGTCAGTTTGTGCCTTTTGGTCTTTTGCTGGCTTGTTTACACAAAAATTTTTGTGGTCCTGGTTGTCAGTTTGTGCCTTTTGGTCTTTTGCTGGCTTGTTTACACAAAAAATTTTGTGGTCCTTGTGTGTCAAATAAAAATAATATTATTATTATTATTATTATTATTATTATTATTATTTGTTTGTTTTTGTTTGTTTGATATTAATGTAAACTTGTATTGAATAGTTACAGGACAATAGAATACTAAACAGTAAATTCTTTAAGAAAAACAAAGAATTCTTTATTAAATTAGTAACATTAATATTTTTTTAATAAAAATACTATTAGATATATAATAATAATTAATATATTTTTTTATTTGTAGATCATGAGAAAGTCTACTATAATTACTGATTTTTTTCAAAAGAAAAAATACAAATAATTCAGAAGTCAATACTGATGACACATCAGAGACTTTGGCCCTGGTTAACTTCAAATCCTAGGTCCGTCCCTGTTCACGAGACATGCATACTTGGCACACACATCTAGTTGTGCATGCCTGCCACACAATGGTTCCAATGTAAATGAATGTGTGTTTATTGTAGTGAGAATTATCTTCTCCAACAGATATCGAGTGCCCACCAAATGTCGACCCTATAAAAAAAAAAATACCCCTCGTACCATAGGATGAGGGGGGACCAAATATCATATATAGCAGTTGTTGGGATAATCCAGTCCTCGTTAACACTTTCTTTTCTCTTTTTTTTTTTTTTGGATAAAGACTAAAGAGTCCTCGTTAACACTTAACACTAAATTTAATGTGACTACAAGCCTTTCCTAGTCAGAGTAGTTAAAGATCCTTTTTCATGGGATTGTTAAAATTTATGGTTCTCGCTGAAGGTTAGCATCAAAATTTTGTGTGGTTGCTAAAGTTTGTGGCAAAAATTTCATGTTTGTTGTGGGCTAGACAAAAGAGAAAAGACTGTATCTTGATAATTGTTTTAGTGCTTTATATTAGTTACATATAAACTTTCTTGAACGGAGTTAATCTTTATGGATTTATATTTCCCATCCGCTAATGTGCATATGGCCCTACAATGCACGAAGAAGATTTGAATTTGCTCAAACTTAATTTTTTTTATTATAATCACTGCAACCAGGCCAGCCTTAGGCCTAGACCTAAGGCCCACCTGCCCCCAATTTCAAAAGGATTATAAGTCTCCCATGACATGAACAAAATATTCTAAAATTATACAAAAATGTCACAAAAATTATAAGATTATAATTATTTTTTTAAATTAAAATAATATAAGTAGGTTTTGTATTTTTTCCACCATCTCTAAGAAGGTTCTTAAGATATTGAATCAATAAAAATCCAACCCAATTAAAACCGTAAGTTGTTTCATAAAAAAAAAAATCGTTAAAGTGTATCAAATAATTATTGGCAATCAATTTTCCTAAGAGCTTAAGATTTTAATTTTTGTAAATTAGTCTCATACACTGCAGATTATATTATTAAGTAAAATTACAATATTTTCTTTAATAAATTAGATTTTATTGATTAAATCTTACTTAAAATCAAGTGAATTAGTTATTATCAATTGTAAAAGAGGTGTTAATAAAACCTAAATTCAAAAACTTAATTAGTAATTTTACATCTCAAAAACAAGAAAAATGGTTTATATACATATATATAGAAATTTAAATAAATAATATTTATTGATATTTAATTATTAAAAAAAGATCACCTAAATTTATTGGCTTAGGCCTCAAAATGTATTGAGCTGACCTTGACTACAACATGTCAATTTTTGTTATTTTATTAATAAGTTACACATCTATTATTGCAATAAGTCTTAAAACCACCACCTTATCTTTCAACCTATTTTCAGTAGGCAGAAAATGTCATTTTAAGTTTTTAACTAAACTTCATTGGTGAGCAAAACAGCCGGTCTTTCATTGCACATGCAATTGATTTTACCCTTGAAATTTGGTTTGGTCCCTCAAATTTAAAAAGTTTAGTTTTAGTCCCTAAATTTTTAAAAAGTGAAGAATTTTTGGTCTCTCCATTTATTTTTTAGTAACATGACTAACGAGATGTTGAGGCAAGCCATTTTTAATGGATCAAATTAAACCAACCACATTCTTATGGGACCAAAATTGAACTAGCCTTATAGTTAAGGGATCAAAATTGAACCGACCCCATAATTAAGAGTCCAAAATCGAGCTAACCCATAAACAAAGATAAATAATAAAATTAAAAAAAAAAAAATTCTTTCTGAAATTTCAAGAACCAAATCCGAACATTTTAAATTTGAAGGACCAAAATCAAACTTACCCCAAGTTTCAAGAACTAAAATTATAATTTATCCTTATCACAAAATGATATTATTTGTAGGTATGAATTCAGGATGTTTGTTAGTGGAGATGATCACTACTCAATTTTTTTTTTTTTAATAAACACAACTCAACTGTTAAATCAACTCCATAGAAAATCCGCATAAATCAACCAATTAAACTCAAATGATTTTGTAATATGCCCGTATTCCACCTCTCATTCAAAGTGGAGATATGAAGTTAAATAATTCTTGAATCACTACAATTTATTTATAAAAATAATTATTATAATAATTCATTGTCTAGTTAAAAATGAAAAATAAATAAATAAATGTCACCGTTGAGTAAAAAAAATTATTTAAAATAATCGTGTTAGGCCTGAAATTGTACTGAACTAGTGTGACCAATATCTCCACGAAGGTTTGGTGCATGATTTGAACCTTAAAAGAGAAAGTCTAGCTTGTATTTTTTTAGACATGTTTTATTGGTCAGATTGCCTTGGTTTGCAAGCCCCATGCTAGCCAAATACTATGTTGTCCTGGCTCTTCTGTAGTAAGAAGATGATGACGTGGAGCTATTTGAATAATACAATGGGCTGAGCTTTATTTAATACCCACTAGCTCGATGGGCTTGCAAATGTGTGGGGTTAAGCAATTTCTTTGATAAGTCAGCCTACGAACTTAGAAAGAGTCACGGTCTTGGGTTCTTTTGGTTTGTTAACCATCTGTGGGCCCATTAACCTATGTCAGAGGATGGGCTTAGACATTGTTTTGACCAAATGTGCCATTGTCTTAAGAAGAATCATGGGCTTGGTTGTTTTCCTATATTACGGCCCATTTTATAAAGAACAGGGTCCTTGTGGGGGTCAATTCTCATTGGTGTAAGGGTGAGAGTTATAGAACCCAAGCAATTAAGTTATTTAACTCGAATGGGACACATGTCATCTGGCCCGAGTATTTATTGATCATTTAGCTTAATAGAATTGTGTGGGTCATTTAGCTCGACAGTGGTGTACGAGTCATCTAGCCTGGTTGGTCATTTAGCCCGAGTTTAGACGTGGGTCATCTAGCCTAGCTTAGTTATAGGTCATCTAGCGTTACTGGTAGTTTAGGCCAGCTCAGTTACAGGTCATCTAGGCTGTGGGTGGTTCCATAGGTGCATGAAATCAAATATCAATAAAGTTTTTACACGATACTTTTATAATAATACAACACTTACACAATAATACTACAATGTCAAGTTATACATTATAAATAAACAATAGAGTGAAGTAAGTGGTGAGTTTAGATGAAAATTAATAAAAACTGTCAACTCAATATTGTTATGAAATTATTGTGAAATTATTATGTCTATACTCTGTAGCATTACTTATCAAATATTTGAGTTCAAAAAAGGAGATTTTTTGGGCATGAAACTCGAAGTCAATAGATGACCAATTGGGTCTACTTTGAAAAATTATAAAATATTTCGGGAGTACATTAAAATACGTACTTTTCTCTCTCACATAAATAATGGATCCCACTATAAATTTAATTAACGGAACCCACTATTTGAGAAGAGAGACATAGAGTACAAATTTAATATACTTCAGTATTATATATTCTTGGGCTTTGATTATGCCCAACCCAAACCTTACATGCGGTGGCTTGCAACATGGCCGAGGAGAAAACCAGGCCAGAATAATGTTGCCCAAAGTGAAATAAAAGAAGATGTGACTCTTTATTAGGGAACAGAGGATATCACTGTTTTGGAGTATAAAACTTTATTAGCCGAAATGCAGACTATGGATGGGTGCTGATACAAGTCATACAACATTTAATCATCCAAAATGTGAAGTACAAAGTATAATTTTTATTTTTTTTGGCTGAACTTGTTAGGAAGGAAAGGATATCACAAGCTAAACAGAATGATTAATTTCAAAAGGATAAAAACTACTAGCAAAGCCAAATTTCCAACTAATTTATTGTCATCTCAAAGTAAAAGAAGCTTATTTGTGCATGAAAAAGGGCCTAAGGAAATTGCCGATAGTTACAAACAGGGCTATAATTCCAACAACAGTAGCAGTGCCTCTCCAAATATCACGGAAATATACTGTTTTCAAGGATGCCATATTACGGTTGCAAAGGTTGTCATAGTGCCCGTTAAGATTTTAGCGAGCTTATAGTAAACATGAATTTCTTTCCACAATTTCTTGGCCAAGTTTGTTAACCATTTGGGCAACGGCTTTATTGCTGCCT
This sequence comes from Fagus sylvatica, assembly GCA_907173295.1. NCBI lineage: Eukaryota > Viridiplantae > Streptophyta > Magnoliopsida > Fagales > Fagaceae > Fagus > Fagus sylvatica. The sequence goes on along the minus strand of OU015762.1, from coordinate 17,441,107 downwards.
AACGAGTTAACAATAATCCTTTTGTCAACAAGCAGCTCCACATCATCTTTAGTGTTTATAAGAAAATCCAATAGCATGATATAATTGCATATGTAAGCATGAGATGGATAATGACACTGCTCCAGGGCCATGAGGTTTCGGAAAAGGCCTTCAGTTTTGCAATCTACCACAAAGCGTGGGATCACCAAGCAATTTCGCAGACGCTCCACGCACGAAAAGTGCTTCAAGCAAGGAAAGCAATGCACGAGCCATGAGCAATTGAGGCCTGGACATGGCTTCTTGATTTTCAAGTCAAGTAAACATTTATGTTCTTCTTCTTCTTCTTTTTTTGCTGAATAACATGTATGTTCTAATTTCTTTTTCTCCCACTTCTTGAATTTCAATCCCGCCTCGTTCAGCTTTGTTGCACTATATAGATGTTCAATAATTTTTCCAGGTTTCAGATTGGGTGGACAGTAGAAAGACCTCTGCAAATCCGTGAAATGTTTTACTTTTACATCCCTCTGATCAATGGTTATTTTCTTGTGATCGGGAAAAAAGTAAGTCCAGGCAAGCGAAAGAAAGCATTTGGGAACACATGTAGTCGACCTTGCAAAGAGTTGATATAACTCGTCAAGGATAAAAAATGGAAGCTGATTCTCAAGTAATATCAAGTCTTGCCTTATGCCATCGTCTAGCCATGGCTTACTTAATATATAATCCTTTTCATTACTTAAGACATAATTTTCATCTTTTTCCCTCGCATCAGTCCTCAAGAAGAGCTGAATGATAAAGATGGAATCCAATAGAATCATTTTCACCAATTCTTCCTTTTCGGGTAGAGAGATCCCTGCTTCATAACAACATCGAATCTTATTTTCATTTTTACAACAATGTTTGCAAAATCCTCTGATCAACTTTGAACTCTCCGATCAAAGAATTCCTTGAAATATTTTAGTTTCAGCATTTCCATGTCCTTAAACTTCAGTAGTTCATCTTGCTGTAGTATCTTTGTGATGAACAGGGCCTATTGAAATTAGCTTTGGAGTGTAGGCTTCTTCATTTAATTCGCGAAGTCTCTTGGGGACCGTGTAGATGCAACACTCGGGGCACCACTTGGCAGGCTCGCTGATTTCTGTAATGTCAATGATAAACTCTTTGTCAATAGCACCGGTCGCCATCTTTTTCAATCGCCAGGTTTTCCTTTTTCCTTGTGACAGACAAACAACAATCATTAGCACTTTGATAAGACAATATTAGCACTTTTTTTTTTTTTTTTGAAACATTAGCACTTTGGATACGAAACCTAGATTTCTTATAATAAATCTATAGAATAGAATTCTTAAATTCTTATGCATCCAAGTTGGATGGAATAGATTCGATACCAAAAAATAATATCTTATATTTATTTAAATATCGATGATGTGATAAAATTTAATATACTCGTTTCAAGAGACACTATTTACAATAGCTTCAAAAGTGAAAAATATTTAAAGTAACACCAAGATTGAATGGAATAGACAAGAAAATTAAATTTAAAACAAATTAAAGATAAAGGATTAAAATTAAAGTTAGAAGGCTTAAATGAAAATTGGTTATGAGGAGTCTATTTTATAATTTAGCCTGAAAGCAATATTTAAAAAAGGGGTACAAGTTATTGCCTCGAAGCACAAGTTTTTCTTAGACTTATAGATGAGTTGGTAAACCGAATTTTTTTTAATGAATATTTGGGACCATCTTCTCATTAATTTTTTTTTTTTATTGTAATTTGTTGAAGTTATTTGATGTGAATGATTGAATATTATATTGATCTTGTGAATTGTGATAGACCCCACCTCTTACTTGAAATATTGTTAATTTGTGCATGGCTGTTAGTTTGAATAGAACAAAAACCTCCAAAATAACAAAAACAATCAATAAAATATCCAAAATGAGTAAAATACCCTCAAAACCTTTAAAATTGGAAAAACAGCCTGCGAAATACCTCTAAAATGAAACAAATAGCCTTAAAATCTCCAAAAATACCAATGACTAAATATTCTAGAAATCTCTAAAATGATAGAAATAACCCTAATATCTCTAAAATCACCAAAATATCTTCAAACTTCCAAAATGATCAAAATACTTTTAGAATATCCAATATGGTGGAAATACATTTAAAACTACCAAAATGACAAAAATACCCCCTAAAACCATTAAAATGATAAAAATATCTCGAAAAACCTTCAAAATGACCACGATATACCTCAAAACATCGAGAATTACCCAAGATTTTAAAAGTCACATAAAACAACTTTCAAATATCCTTTTGGATGGTTTCGAGTGTTTGTAATAATGCATGTGAATGTGTAAGTTTAGTTGATAATTTTTTGTTTTTTTAGTGTTTTTTGTTTCTTGTTGCACTCTTATTTTGATTGTGCTTAGTAGTGTAATTTTCATCAATTTTAATTTAAATATGCTTATTTTTAGGCTTATTTTAACTTCTTCTTTTTTTTAGTTGTTAGGTGAATTTTTGTTTTCGCTTATAAAGTTCAAACTAAATTACACCTAAATTTGATTAATTGAACTAAATTACAAATTACACCATCTAAATTTGATCAAATTTCAATTCTAATAAATAAATAAATAATTTATGATGAAACAAACGAAAAATTTAAATGTGGAAATCAACCAAATGGACCATAATGTTGAGCAACATGAACAAAATTGATAACTACGCTTCAAAGTAAGTATACAATACTCTCTAAGTACTTCTTCCCTCTCACATAAATGGTGGGTTACGCTAACTAAATTCATCGTGGGATCTATCATTCATGTGAGATGAGGAAGTACAACATTAATGTATTTTAGGAGTATTGTAAAATTTTCCCTACACTATGTAGGCCAAGAAACTCGCCACCATGTGGTGAAAAAAATGTAATTTTTTTTATCAAACTGAGTTTATATTTGGAGTTTATATATAATTCTTTATCTACTTTTAGTGCACATTTGGGAGTCTATTTTCATTAGATTATTAGGCTTAAAAAAATATATATGGAAAAACTCAGATGTACCCAAAAAAAAAATTTTAATCTTTATAAATTGGAGAAAATTCTTTTTATATTTTGGGGTGTTTTTATTTTGATCCTATATTTTATAATGTTTCATTTTAGTCTTTAATTTTTGGACACAAGTTCATTTTAGTCCTTACTTTTTCTCTCTTTTTTTTATTTATTTTTTATTTTTTTATTTTTAAATCTCATCAAATATAACATGCATGTATCCAAAAAACCTAAAGATCAAAATGAAGGATTATAAATCATAGTGATCAAAATAAAAATACCCCTAAAATTAACTTGGACAAAAAGGCTCTAAACCTTCTCTGTTTGCTAGAGCATCATACCCAAATTAAATTTATGGGATAAACAACAAAAAATAACATTCTTTTCATAAATCATCCTTTTTATCGCGTCAAAAGTGCAATAAACAATAATAGATTTGACTAAATAACTGAAGTTACTTAGCTAACCCACATCAACTTTTCCTATATCTTCTCAAAAACAAAAACAAAAACAAAAATTTTCCAATAAATAAATAAAAATTATGTGTCTCCTAATACTTGTTAAAAGAAATTAGTTGAGTATAAAAAAATTAGAAACCCACGTTGTAAGGTGAAAGTGATGTTTTGGTTCATTCACAACAAATCATGTTAGTTGTGAAAAATATTGTATCTCTAATATTATATTTTTAAATTAAAATCCCAAGGTACACTTTATGGAATATAAACTCAAATTACTAAATTACAAAAATATCTGCAAACTTTATCTTGAAAGAAAAAAAATTAAGTGAAAGGATAGAGCAAAGAACCTGCAACTTTTATTCGAAAGAAGATGCTCAGCACAAATGGCAAGATACCATGCCTAATGAAGCAAGGTTACTGATTCGAACCTTTCATTCTCTTACTCCCTAGAGCTATCTCACTTATAAAAGAAAAAGTCTAGTATAGCACTTCTTAAAATCTTCTTGGGCTCCTATTTATAGTGTGAACCTCTCTCTCTCCCCCCCAATCAGAACAAAAAACAAAATACAAAAGACGTCATTGTGGTGACATCATTTTCACAAACTTTATATTTAACGATGACTTCAATAATCAACAATGAAAATCAAAATTTATGGAAGGTTTATAAACAATAATTCGTAAAATTAGAATTATTCTTATGCTATGCAACGAAGACTCCCACTTAACATTATTTGTTCATTAGTCACAACTCACAAGGACCATTGCCATTGTCGTTTTACCGTAAAAAATTTTATAAAGTGTCACTCTCAACTTTTAAGCTGGCTGGAGAAAGGATTCAAGATGTAGGGTCACAAGTACTATTGCCATTGGCTTGAGTCTCTTGACTTACTTTGTTATGAAAGTCTTTGTGTGACAAGTCTGTCTTCGATTGGATAATTTTTACTTAAAACTTATTTACTGTTAAAAATTGATTAAAGAATAATTTAGGTACAAAAAAAGAAGTTTTAAAAAATAAAAAACCGTAGGTAAAATTATTTCTTTTTTATAATTCAATAATAATAATAACGATGAAAAATAAATTTAAACCTTAACTTTCTTTTTTATATATATAGATATCCATGATATTTCTACACTTTTAAATAATATTTCCGTAAAATATCAGATCTATATATATAAAACTCTTAACAAAATCGCTTCGTTTTATTCACACAAAGTGATAGAAACAGGACCCCATCAGTGGCCATCACCCCAGTCCGTCTGAACAGAAATAATTATCCTATTCATAATTTCATATGAGATACACATGTGACAGACACATTCACATGCGTACCAGAAGATAAGGTTCGATTGTGAATGAATTTGTACCATAGGTGGACCAAACTAGTAGGTCGGATTATTGAAGTAGTTAGGTGCTCAGTTAATACAAAATTTAATGTGACTGCAGGTCTCGTCTTAGTCACTGTACGAGATCTTTCTCCATGGGAATAGTAATATTAATTGTCCTTGCTAAAAGTTAGCATCAACTTTTTGTGTGGTTGCTATAAATGTTTTGTGGCAAAATTTTATAATTTGTAAAAGGCCAGTAGGTTGGTAATTATTCTAGATATTACATATAATTTTCTCAAAAACAAAAAACATATATTACATATAAACATTTTGAGACGGGCTTAATTTTATTATTATTTTTTTTATAAGAGGATATAACAATTTTACAATAATTTCATGATAATATGGAGGTGTCAAACTGTGTATGATAAATAATAAAAGTATATAAGTGGTGGGTCCAAAATATTATAACTAATAAAACCAAACAACTCAGTATTATTATGAAATTATTGTGAAAATATTATATCTGTAATACTACTCAATATATATAACTCTACTATGTACCCTAAATAGATGACAAGGCAAGGGTAGGTTTTGGCGTTTGGCTCACTCCATCTTATCTTGTCTCCTCCCACTCCGAAAATGTGTATATATAATTTTATTTGCTATGTATTTAATTTTTATATATTATTAAAACTTTTTATATATCTCTCTATAATTTGTTTTTATACATATACTATTACTTTCTCTCTCTCTTAACACTCATAATACATACTTTATTATCATCCCAAAATCATTTTAATTTTATTTTATAAAAAAGTATAGGAGGAAAAGCATAATTTCAAAAGCGCCTTGGTTGTCGTCCCTACATGTATCTGTAGCGCCACATTGTTATTAAGATTTAAAACTATGACCTCACCCTTGATTATTAAATAGATAAACTCTTTAGTAAAATTTGCATAAATCAATTAATTAATGGAGAAACCAATGTTTTTCCTAAAATGATTGCATTTCACCTTCTTTTGAAAGTAGAGATATGAATATGAAATTTGTGGTGGTAAAAGTTTATTTATTTATAAATGATTATTTTAATTATTTATTATATTTTTAGTTTTATAAAAGGCCTAAGGTTTCGTTATGTGTGGCAACATCAACGAAGCGTATTTTCTTTTCATCCACATTACTCATTTTGAGACACTTAAAAAATAAATAAATAAATCCTATAAAATAGAAAACACTACTCACATTACACTACCAAAATAAATAAAAACACCGATGTAAAGAATTATTAAATATTTAATATATTTTATTTTATTTTTTTACAAATTAAGTAAAATTCTTTTTTAGTTATTTTACCGGTGGATTATATTTTTATTCTGTTACTTCTTTTTATAAGCATATAGGTTCACATTAAATTCAAAGTTAGGTATAATATAATACAAATATAAATTTGATAGAAAGCAATTGAAGTAAGATATATTTATCTATGTCTAGGGTGTTTTTCCTTTGCTAAAGAAACAAATGCATTTGTCATAAGCAAAAAAAAATAAATATATTATCTTAAAACACCACATGTGATTTTTTTAGTATTTGCTATCACTTATTTGAAAACTACAAGTTGGTCCCCTAGGTCAAGGCCGGCTCAATGCATTTGTGGCTTAAGGGGACAACTTTAAGTGTGGCATTTTCTTATATTTAAATTTAAAATTAATTGTTTTTAGTTACAATATTACTAATTAAGTTTTTGTATTTAAGTTTTGCTAAGACTTTCTTTACAATTGATAATATGACTAATACACTTAATCTTTTTTGTGACATAATTTTTGTAAGGCTACTCTTGACAACAATAGAAGACTAAATCAATATAAAAAATTGTAGCTCTCTCTCATTTTCATCATCCTCATTGCCCCTAGTCTTTAGAATAAGTCTCTAAGAATATTTTGCATAACTTTTAGTACAACTTGTTGATGTGTAATACTTTAATGTATTGATTGATGGAAAATAAATAGTGTTTTAGTGGTGAGCCCATATGAATTGATTGTTAACCACTCACAAGTTATTATAATAACAAATTGTAGTAAAAGTTGTGCGAATAATTGTGGTCCTAAAAGGATTGTAGTCTTCAATCAAGCACCGATTAAGCAAATAATCGGTCCACGACCACAACTTTATGCATAATTTTTTAGTCATAACATTTTTTGAGTGACTATCACTTATTTTACCAGGTTTTGTTGATCCCACTTACATTTTCTACCAACAAACACATAATACATCAACATGTTATGATTAAAATTGTGTAATTTAGTGGTCCTAAACTTTCTTTTAAGCAAAACTACTATAGAAAGAAGGGCAGTTTTTTTTTTTTTAATTTTTTTTTTGGAATTAAAGAAAAAAAAAAGTATAAAAAGGAAAAGTGAAAACTAATATGACGGAATGAAATTAGAGCACAATCATGTGGGTGGCTAATATGATGTGATAAGAGTAGAAAAGTGGAAAAGCCTGAAACTTTTTGCTTTTGTACATCACTGGCTTGTGTCATTATCTGATAACGAATGAGTCGTGAGAGAAAATTAAAAAACTAAAAGACTAAACACAAGGCTAGTGGCCGACACAATAACTAAAGGATCATAGGAAAAGTGAAGGTTAAAAAAAACAACAACAAATGGGTGAGTGGAAAATTTCTGGCGTCTTCCTAAGGCTGGTTCAATCCTCCAAAGTGAGGTAAAAAGCTTGCTATGTCAAAAAAAAAAAAAATGAAAGTGAGAAAGTCTGTAAGTAAAGCTTAGCAACAACAAGAACAAAAGAAAGAGAGTAAATAAAAGCCATCCTGAAATTGAAAGGAAAGCAGTTGAACATCGTGCACCGATTGATGAGCAGCTAAAAAGAAAGCTATAAAAATAAAATCAAGGGTACTTTGGATTAGTTGTTTAAAAAAAGTTTTTTTAAATGATACCATTTTAAAAACAATTTTGAAAACTTACAATTAAATATTTAATAAAACATATAAAAAAAAATAACATTTCTATCAAGAGGCTTGGATAAGTTTAAAAAAAGTTTTTTTAAATGAACCAAAAAAAAGAGTAAACTATACAGTTATTAAGCTTATCCTACCTTTTTGGCTTTTTGCAACTCCAACCAATATTTAAAATAATAATAATAATAATTTGTGTTGCGTAATTTTTGGACGATATAGTATTGAGAACTTCACCAGGAGGTCTCTTGGTCTTTTACCATCAATAGTAATATCTTTAACCTGTAAGAAAGAGAAAAGGTCCTTAGAAGTGGTGGCGATTTACGCTTGATCACCCTCCGAAGATTAAGTTAGCTCATTTGATATTCAAGAAAATAACAGTGTATATGCTCTCTAATGATTTTCACACGTACCTCATTCCCTTTGTTTGCTGCTCTATTTATAGTTTGATTTTCGTCCCACTTGGGCTCTACCAGCTGTGTGGTTCTCACTTTGAGGGTGATATGACTTATGACAGTCCCTTTTTGGCTAATTTGACGTTGGTACATAACGTAAATGATATTTTCTCCGAATTCATTCAATGAATTCGGCTGGGCAGTCACGTGATGAGCATCTCGAGGTATGAGCCTGGCAAGAATCACTAATATCCCACTGACCTTATTCAATGCACCTGGGAGGCCGGTAATATCCGCTCTAGTTAAGTTGCCCGGTATCCGTTCAACATAAACTACCCGGCTTATGATCTTTCCTTTTTCTCCGATGAAGCTTTGATGTCTCTGGCTCTCAACGTATCTTCCAATGCCACAAAGGAAATCGATGTTGAGTGCCCGGAGCACGGTTCATGAACCAATTCATGACGTGTCAATACTTATTAAAGTTGAATCTAAATGGGCTTCGATCCATCTAAGTGCTTGTCTTCTATTTTCTGAATGGGCCTTAGTTCCCACTATGGACTCGTTATCTATTACATCCCATATGGGCATTTATATATATAAAAAATACTCTCACACAGATGGTACATTTGCCAGGTGTATGGATAATTTTGTAGAAGCTGTTATTTTTCTTTTGGTGCATCACCAGCACTGCAGCACAAGTCCTTAGTTAAGTAGTAAATATTAGGCTAGTATTTTCTTTTGGAACATCAACTGTGCAGCACAAGTAGTAGAGCAGTAAGTAGTAGGCTAGCTTACACCAAAAAGAGAAGTAGTAGGCTAGTATTTTCTTTTGGTACGTAACTAGCTATGTAACAGGCTTGAGATCCCAGGCAAAAAGTATTTCATGGGTATCCAATACATCTTTTGTGTTTAAAATTAAAAATTACAAAACAATCAAGTAATTTAAAAACAAAAATAAAAATAAAAATTAACCCATTTAATTTCAAACACAAAAAATATATTGCATGTCCATGCAATACTATTGGAATCTCAATTGAGGCCAATAACTGCTTGAAAAAATAATAGAGATAATTACACTAAACTCTCATATGATTTGGGTCAGTTTCATGTTATTTACATGTGATTTAAAAAATGTCATTTTATCCAATTGAGGTTGGCTCCATTGTTACGCACTTCACTCTTTTCCGATAAAAACAAGAGTAAACATGTCTTTTCCTTATCTTTTATTTATTTTTTCTTTCTCTCTCCTATACGTTACTTTCGTCACTTCTCTTTGCATTCAACCCCTCAACCATATTCTTCTTTCGTTCTTATTCTTGAGCTCCACCTCCTCCTCATCAAATTAACAAGCCGGAGTTGTATTACAAAAGAAGTATAACCAACCCTGACTTGCTTAGGGGTACATTAGAGTCCAAATTTGTATTAAAGCCTAAACTAAAGGGTTGCTAGGAAGAATTAGTTCAAAGTTTTCTCACCCAACAAACCGACGATTTCATCAAAGCAATTCAATTCATTCAACCGGCCCACAATTGAACCAAATTTGTTCATATGTTTACAGAGCCAAAGATGAATCTTGAAAAGTTGTATTTGATGTTTCAAGACTCTAAAAATAGAAAGCTCAAACCCAACACGACCCATCTCACAAGTCGCAATCCAGTAAGTTTATGGTTCTACCACAGTGCCACTCAGTAAGTTTTGTTTTAATGTTCCAACCCAATTCTTTTCTGCTCATCTCAATAGAAGCACCCATGACTTTTGTTTTAAAATAAATTGACATGTGACACACACGATTGGTCTTGGGGATAGAGGACAACGCTTTTGTCAACAATTTACAGCAGATGTGAATCATGTGATCATGTGAAAGAAAACGAAGAGGGGTGAAATCCTTGAAACTAATAGTGTAAAGAAGTTTGCTAATGCCATTTTACTGAATACAAAAATAATTTAGAGTGTCATTCTCATAACTCATCCTGGCTGGCAAAAAGAGATGAGATGAAGGTCACATCAAAATCTTGCCATTTACTTGAATTGTCTTGCCTGGGAATACAATACAATACAAAAAATCAATTATATATAAATTAACAGTGATAAGATCCACTTCCTGGTTTCTGAATGACTGTGATTGACTGTGTTTAGATAATTTATTTTTGTTAACTTATTTATATTGAAAATGTTATGTGTAAAACTACGATTTAAAAATTTATATATAAATTAACGGTGGCTCCCCCAAAAAAAATATAAATTATAAATTAAAGGTGAGAATGTACACATCAATTGGGACAAAATTTAGATACACTTTGTTAGATATACCTTAGGTTCCATAACTAAATTCAATCACATATAGTTGTATTGAGCAATACAATAAATACGATGTTATTTTTTTCAATAACAATTAAATTCAACGTGGTTCATTGATCAATGCAATAACATGTTGAATTTATTTGGATAACTTATATAGGTTAAATCACCTAAATTATATTGTGTTTATTGCATAGACCAATATCTATATGGATGAATTTAACTGGAAAAGCTAATTAAGGTATATCACCTATAAAACTAAACCGAAGTTTTATCTAATAAACTGACATTTTAAATTGAGACGAAGATGACTATATATCTTACAAGAGAAATGCATATGTAAAATGTGAATGAATGTGCACCATAGGTGGAGCAAATATGGTAAATAGTAGTAGTTGGGATTATTGAAGTTAGGTACTCGCTATCAAACAATTTAACATGACTAGTATTTAGCAAAAAAAAAAAAAATTTAACGTGACTAGTCTCTCTTAGTCGGAGTAGTTGAGAACCTTTTATGAAAAAAAAAAAAAAGAGTAGTTGAGAACCTTGTCCATATGGGTTGTTAAAATTTATAGTCCTGGCTGAAAGTCAGCATTAACTTTTTGTCCGGTCGTTAAAAGTTTGTGGTAAAAGTTCATGTTTGTTGTGGACCAGAAAAAAGACTGTATGTTGATACTCATACTAGCTGTTAATAAACTTTCTTGAACGTACTGAATCTTTGGATTTTGCATCCGCTGATGTGCAAATGGCTCTAATATGCACGAAGAAGATTGGGCAATGGTCTTTTTCTGTTGTAATTTTGATTCTCTCCCTTCTTCTGTTTCGGAGGCATGACTAAGACTTAAGAGATGTTATTACTCTTTCCGTTTAATAAAATAAGTTAATAAGCAAAAAAAGAATGGGCACTGGGCAAACTTTTATTCTCTTAATCTTTTTGAGATTTATCCCAATTGAAATTAAAATCAAATAAGATACAAGTATGAATCCTATTCTTTCCTTTTTGGATTTTTTTTTTATCAAACAATTCCAATTATAGAAATGGTGGATTTGAATGATCAACATCTTGTAACCATTTCAATTTTTTATAACCACGATCTTATTATTCATTCTATTCGTTTTGATAAATGAGTAGATTTTTATTTTAATGGAATATTCCAGTATCTAAAATATTGAGATATAACAACAATGACTTTCTTGATTGTGGTGGCATCAATACTGGAAGACTCAATTAAGTGCCATCTAGTCCTAGTGAGAAGGGGGTCCATGTTTCCTGTATTCACCTTTCGTTTCGGTGTTTCTTAGAGGGGAGATCTTCGCGTGCATTCCAGGGGTAGGAGCGATTTTACCTCATTCACAGGGGACGTTATGATAGAGAGGGACGTGCTGGGGTATCCTGGGACCCATCAGGTAACCAATCCTTTATTTCACAAAATTCATCTTGCCTATGATGTTCTTAACTCCTTTTTTATTTTTTATTTATTTTTATCTATTTGTAAAATTGTACTTTGCCCATCTCAATTCTCCCTAATATATAAAATTGATCAATCTCTCCACTTATATATTGAAAAATATATAAATAGTCCTAATTGTTATGTTAAATCCAAAAACAAATAACAATATATTTTTATGTATTTTGTCAATTTTAAGTAATAATGTTCAAAATTTATAATTGCATATTAATGTACCATAAAAAGAATTCATTATTTTTACTTGGATTTAACTAAAAATTAAACGGTGGTAACTATTTGCATAATTCTAATACATTAGTAGGGATATTGCTCAAGTTTATATATGAGCATTGATTGGTTCACATCACCATTTTACACTACTATTTCACGCTACTTAAAATGTGGACAATATTGTCCACAATTTGTGAACATGTTCAAATTTATGAACAATAATGTCTATAATTTTTTTAAAATATTCTCCACAATTGGATGGTGTAAGGTGTAGTTGGCGTGGTGGTGTGAACCTTAAAAGGGCTGCAAGTATATCAGTTATGTGATAGCCTATCAATATTAGCACCTTACCGACACAATATAGTAGCATATATATTAGGAATATAATTCAAAACCTAACCGACCTAATATATAGGACATATAAGAGATATTAAAAGTGGGAATTAACAAACCTAGAGCCACGTGAGAGTCCGAACTTTCTCTTTGAGAATTAGGTTTTGTTTGTTCTGATGTTAAATATTTTTTGAAAAATATTTTCAATATTTGCAGGTGTTTGTTTCATTATAAAATACAAATCAAACTGAAAATAATTTTTGTTGACTGGAAAACCATTTATGAAAAATCTAAAAATGGTTTACGTCCAGTTGTTTTGTCAATTTCCAAAGACTATCACACGCGAGCCCCCCACCCCTGGTCGTCTCTCTCGCACAACCAATGTGATGCAGATGAGTTTTATGAAGCAGTGATGAAGACTGAAGGTTTTGAAAGGAGATGCTTGCAACTGCTTTTGATTATTTGGTTCAAGAACAAGTTGGATTAGTTTTTCACCAAAAATGGTTATTAGATTTTATGGTTATGTATTTGGGAACTATGTTTAGTGTTTTGGTTGGTTTTTAAATACTTTGATGTTAGTAGTATTATGAAACAATGTTAACTATTTTGGATAAAACTTAGATGAGTAGTATTATGGAACAATAGTTATGTATTTGATAATTATGTTTAGTATTGATTATCTATTAAAACTTGTTTGAGTAGTGTTACGGTTATATGTGTTATGGGATGGTTATTATTAATTATTGAAGATAATACATTGAATCAAGGGATTCATGTGATATTTCTATGAATCAAGGGATTTATGTATGATTTAATGAGCATAATTCAAGTACATGAATCATGTTTTCTTGATTCATTGTGTGATTTAATGAATAATTCTAATGACTTTCTATTGTAAAAATACAAAAATCATCACAATATTTTTTGTAATATTGTTTAATCAATATAATCACAATGTAGTCTTTTCAAGATTTTACTAATTGACATAAACTCATGTAGCCAAACCAAATAATTACTTTATTCTTCACTTCTTTATATTTACTTTTGCATCCTAATTTTTTTTTCAAGGATATCACAAGCTAAATAGAATGATTAATGTCAAAGGGTAAAAAATACGAGCAAAGCCAAATTTCCAACTAATATATTGTCATATCACAGTAAAAGAAACTTATTTTTTCATGAGAAACGGCCTAAGAAAATTCCCGACAGTTACAAACAGGACTATAATTCCAACAACAGTTGCAGTGCCTCTCCAAATATCACGGAAATATACTGTTTTCAACGATGCCATATTATGGTTCCAGCAGTTGTCATAGTGCCCGTTAAGTTTTGTAGCGATTTCATGGTAACATGAATTTTTTTCCACAATTTCCTGGCCAAGTTTGTTAACCATAGTGGCAACTGCTTCATTGCTACCCAACCAGTTCACAAGAATCTTTTTCTCAACCAGTAACTCCACATCTTCTTTAGTGTTTATAAGAAAATCCAATAGCAGGATATAATTGCATATGTAAGCATGAGATGGATAATGACACTGCTCCAGGGCCATGAGGTTTCGGAAAAGGTCTTCAGTTTTGTAATCTACCACAAAGCGTGGGACTACCAAGCAAGTTCGCATACGCTTCAAGCACGAAAAAAATTTCAAGCACGGTAAGCAATGCAAGATCCATGAGCAATTGAAGCATGGGCATCGCTTCTTGATTTTCAAGTCAAGTAAACATTTATGTTCTTCTTCTTCTCTTTTTGCTGAATAACATGTATGTTCTAATTTCTTTTCCTCCCACTTATGGAATTTCAATCCCGCCTTGTTCAGCTTTGTTGCACTATATAGATGTTCAATGATTTTTCCAGTTTTCAGGTTGGGTGGACAGTAGAAATATCTTTGCAAATCAGTGAAATGTTTTACTTCCTTCTCAATGGTTATTTTCTTGTCATCGGGAAAAAAGTAATTCCAGGCAAGCGTAAGAAAGCATTTAGTAATGCCTATAGTCGACCTTGCAAAGTGACGATATAGCTCGTCAAAAATAAAAAATGGAAGCTGATTCTCAAGTAATATCAAGTCTTGCTTTATGCCATCCTCTAGCCATGGTTTACTTAATATATAATCCTTTTCATCTTCTTCCCTCGTAGCAGTCCTTAAGAAGAGCTCAATGATAAAGATAGAATCCAGTAGAATCATTTCCTTGAAAGCTTTATCATCCGGCATTTTGATACTTGCTTCATAACAATGTCGGATCTTGCCTTTGTTTTCTTCAACGATGTTTGCAAAATCCTTCTGAACTTTCGAAGTCCGATCAAAGAATTCCTTGAAATATTTTAGTTTCAGCATTTCCATTTCCTCCAAGTTCAGTTCCTTATTGTGGCGATGAACAGGGCCTATTGAAATTAGCTTTGGAGCGTAGGCTTCTTTCTTTACTTCGCGAAGCCTCTTGGGGACCTTGTAGATGCAACACTCAGGGCGCCACTGGGCTGGCTCCTTGACATTTGTAATGTCAATGATAATCTCATTGCATTCATTTTCATTTTTAGGCATGTCCATCTTTTTCGATTGCCTGGTTCCTTTTACCTTGAGACAAGCAAACAACAAATCATTAGCATGATACGAATTAATCCTTTAGAATTTTTAGAGAAACTACACCAAGGCAAGTTTCTGAATTCTTATCCATTCATGTCGAACTCAATACATTCAACATTAATAATTAAAAAGATACCAAAATAGTAATACCCTACATTTATTTACATGTTGATAATATAACAAAATCCAATACACTTATTTCAAGAGACATCATTTGCAATAGCTTAGAAAGTGAACAATATTAAAAGTAATACCAAGATTAGATGGAATTAGATGAAATAATTAAATTGAAAACAAATTAATGTTAAGGATTCCAAATGAAACTTAAAATGCTGAAAAGAAAATAGCTGAGTGTTTGAAGGTGTATATTATAATTTAGCTATAAATCAATATTAAGAAAAAATGGGTTGGTTACAGTTAATGGGTCAAAGCCAAACCACAAGTTTTTCCCAAACTTATCATAAATGAGTTGGTAAAACCTCTTTCTTTAATGATTATTTAGTACTTCTCATTTTTATTGTAATTTTTTGAAGTTATTTGATGTGAATGATAGTAAATTATATATGTCTTGGGATAAATTACCTATTACTTACAGTATTGTTTTGTGCATGCATGGTTGTTAGTATGAAGAGAACAAAAACCTCCCATAAAATATCTAAAATGAGCAAAATATTATCAAAACCTCCGAAATGCACAAGAACCTTAAAAATGATTAAAATATTCTTAAAATATCTTAAAGTGACTAGTACAAAACTGTTTTCTTAGTCAATTAATAATTTCATGCATAATCGACATCAATTTTTTTTGTGGTTGCTGAAAGTTTGTGGAAGAAGATCACGTTTATTGTAGGGTAGAAAGAAGTAGAGGTTCATAATTATTCTAGCTGTTACATATATACTGTTTTTCATCAAGAAAGAAAAAAAAAATATATATATATATATATATATATACATTTTTTGGTACAACCCTTTTTTTCAAAAAAAAAAAAAAAAAATATATATATATATATATATATATATATAATAATATAAATGTACACATAGTTTGTGTGTACAACTAAAGTCTTCACTTTTTGTAAAGATGAGTGGACTGTACGCATTCCCATTATAGACCTATTATTGGAATGCTAATAAATTGGGGGCCATAATAGGATATACTAATACAAATACCGATCATTTGAAAGATAGTAAATATTAGGGTAAAATGCATCTATACCACTTGAACTTTGAATGGGTTGCACTTTAAACCCCATGTACTTTGAGTTTAACCAATTTACTACTCAAACTTTGGATATGTGCTAAATAGATTCATTTGTTAATTTTTTGTCCAAAATGCCCTTAAATGGCTCACATGAAAAAAAAAAAAAAAAAAAAACTTACTGCTCAACAGAGACGAAGAGAAACTCAAATTGATAATTTTTTTTCTTTTTTCTTTTTTCATGTGAGCCACTTAAGGGCATTTTGGACAAAAAAAATTAACAAATGAGTCTATTTGGCACATATCTAAAGTTTAAGTAGTAAATCGACAAAACTCAAAGTATAGGGGGTCTAAGTGCAACCACTTCAAAGTTCAAGGGGTGTAGATGCATTTTACCCTAAAATATTATTGGTAATAGATAGCATACGATTGAGTCAGAAGTGATAAAAGTGTGCACATGTACTGTGGCCTATATGCCGAAATACAAAGGATATAACTCTTTTATTTGAATAAATATCTTATTATTGTACAATTATTTTCTTATATTTAATATTTACGTGGAAATAAGAGCTTAAGCAAGATAAATTTTACATCAGTATTACCTTCATTTTCATTTTTTCTCATGTGAAGTTTCTTCCCATTCTGATATGTTTACTATGTTGATAATTGCATATTTGAAAATTATATTTTCTTTATTTAAAGAGCAAAGATTTGTTTAGATTATAAACTGCTACAATTAGGTTGAGTTTTTTTTTTCCAAGTTGAATGCTAAATAGCTATTAATACTTGCAGATACGTCAAAAAATGATACTTTTACTATATATGTGGTTTGGCCATAAGAGTTTCTTTTCCTTTTTGTTTTAAAAGTTAAATCAATGATGATAGTCATTGTATGACAATATACCTTCGTGAAAATTGAAAAGGAACATGAGGCAGAGTCTCATGTTTTTAAAAATATTCATTTGAATTATTATATGAAATTCTTTCGTGAGTTATATGACTCTAACTTTAATTATGTAAAAGGATATTCTTCTGCCATGAGATACCTTAATGAATTGATCTTAAAGGGTGGAATAAAAAGTGTCTCATGTTATTTGCAATCTCAATTGATTATGATCATTAGTTTTTTTTTTTTTTTTTTTCATGCATGCAGATGCATTAGCTGAGTTGGTCTTGAAGAGAGTGAATGATATAGTTAGGATGAGTTTTTCTACGCAATATGCAATATTTATATTTTACATTCGAAGTATTTTTGCTTGGTTAAGTTGTAGTCCTCTATTTTCTGCAACCAAAAATGCTTTTTTTTTTTTTTTTTTTTTTTAAAATTTCAAAAACTATCTAACTGCATATAAAATTTAGTTTGACTTGATCTTTTTTATTTTTATATAATTGGATATGCTAAATAGCTTAGCAACTATATGTTTAATATATTTTTGGGGGTAAGTGTTAAGCATAAATTATATTCCATCACTCATATTAGAATTGATGAGGCAACATTCAAATTATCTAAGATTTAAGACATCAATGGACTATCATCTAGAGATAACTAAAAAAGGCAATTGTAGATTTTTTTTTCTTAGGGGTAGAGGGAATAACATCTTAACATTTTTTTCTATGTGTTAAATTTTCCTAAGATACATGCTAGACTTAAGATGACATTGTCCATTTTTATCTTCGTGGACCAATTTGTTATATGATGGACTTCTAAGGTCACAAATATTGTTTATGTGATTATTAATAAATAAATTGCCCAAAAAAAAAGATGAAAAGAGAAACAAAAGAAAGTCAAAAAAGGTAAAGATGGGATAAATATGTGACAAATTGTATTATTTATTTGTACTATCAAAGTGTTGTAAGTTAAACAAAAATGGGAAACCTCTAACATTTGGAATCCCTATATGGAACAATTGAGGTTCACCAAAGTGATTGAAATTCATAAAAGATGTGAAGTGAGTTTTTTTTTTTTTTTGCTAAGTGAATACAACCCTGGGATATAAACCTCCATTGAAAGGAATCGATGCAATTAGACTAGAAAGTTATTGGTAGTTATCTTTATAGACTTAGAATAATACATTTGATGAAATATAATAAAAATCAATCAGTATATACATTTGATGAAATATAATAATAATCATTTCTATTTTTAAGCGCTAAGTAAAATTATTTACATTTTCTATTTTACACTTTTCTTTTCTTTTCTCTTCTTATTTTTTTTTTTCCTTCTCATTATTGTTATTATTTCTTCCTTCTTCTTGGTTAAGTTACTTTGTTTGGAACATATTTATAGAAAAACAATAAAAAAGAGTTAGGCATTGCGGGAGTTATAATGTAATGAAGTTTAGCTTGCCACCAAAATATGAACTGGAATTTGCTACAGATTTCTTTATTTGACTCAAGTCTTCGTCAACTCAAAACTTTGGTAATTGATCATTATCATCAATACATAAAAACTCGCGAGTGACAGCAACCGCACTGTCTCAAGGCTCTATTAAATAAGCAAGTTGCTCTAAGCATAAAAAAGAAAAAAGAAAAAAAAGAAAAGCAAGTTGCTGTAAATAATTTCAAGAGCGAGTAGTTCTTATACATATAAACATATGCAGTACGCATAAGTGCATGGTATACTACAGGAGCGGATTCAGGAATTTAATTAGGGTGGACACCTTTTGATCTCAAACTTTAATGGATATGGAATACAAAATAAAATCAAAATCTGATAAACATTGTTTATATCAACAAAAAGTGACAAACAACAGCTCATTATAGCCTTTTATAATTGATTTCGATGTATTTTAATATTTTGAAATATTTCTTTATTACTGTTCTAAAAATATTAAAAGAAAAACAATGTTCAAAAAATAAACCAACACATCATAAACTATAAATTCAACATTTTAAAAAATTTCCTTTTGTTTTTCTACATTTATACTAATTTACCTAATAAAAAAACAGTCATATTAAAAACATATATATATATATATATATATATATGCACTAACCACTAAACTAACTATCATATTATCTATTTAAAATATATATATATGCAAAAAAAAAAAATGTTCAACTGTTCACTGAGACCACACGCAAATGTCACAAATGCCAAAACCCACACAGTGAAAATACAATTGTGAAACACTGAAATAGGGACGGAATGCCCACCCTAAAAAAAAAAAAAAAAAAAAAAAAAAAAAAAAGAAAAAAAAGCCCCAAAAATATACACAATAACCCAATAAAATCACAACAACAATATAATTAGCCCAAATAAAAATAATTAGAAATTCGGAATTAGTTCTATTAATGTTTATTTTTAGGTAAATTACACTAAAACTCCTCATTGTTTTAGCGAAATTAGACTCGACACACCCTAGTTTCGAAAATTAACACTCCACTCCACTTTTTTGAAAATAATAGACACTCCGCCCGCTTTTGACCAAATTTGATTAACGGTGTTAATCTTTTAACTGAGTAGTTCATTTTTAAATTGGAACAGTGACTTAATAAACAGTAATTTTTAAATATTAGTTACAAAAACCGGTACTATACAATGGGAAACAGGTACTTCAACTCTCAACCACATCCACATATTTTTTACTTTTTCACTTTTCTCTTTTTGCTTCTTCAACCCACTTTTCACTTTACTATTTCTCTTTTTCTTTTTAAATCAAAGGTCTACAGTCCAACCAGATACTAAATGACTATCTTTCTAATAAGAACGAAGTCGTATTTATCCAGTATGACTTTTCTGGTATTTTATTCTCGAAGAAAGTGGAGTGCTCACCAATAAGAACACTTGCAAATGCAATGGCATAAATGCAATTAACAATCGGCCTTGAATTTCCTACTACTTGTATCTATTGAGTATGACATTTTTGGTATTTTATTCCACAAAAGATATAGCAGTGCTTACGAACAATAACACTTGCAAATGCAATGACATAACTAAATGCATTTTCTTCTCAAAACAAAATAAAAAAACTAAATGCATTTAACCAATGGCCTTGAATTTCCTACAACTTAGGGAATTTCATGAACCAAGAACTTTTGGAAAGTTGAAAGGTCTACAATTCAACCATATACTATGTGATTATCTTTCTAATAAGAACAAAGTTGTATCTATTGAGTATGACATTTTTGGTATTTTATTCCACAAAAGATAGAGCAGTGCTTACGAACAAGAACACTTGCAAATGCAATGACATAACTAAATAAATTTTATTCTCAAAACAAAACAAAAAAAACTAAATGCATTTAACCAATCGGCCTTGAATTTCCTACTCCTTAGGGAATTCCATGAATCAAGAACTTTTGGAAAATTGAAAGGTCTACAATTCAACCATATACTATGTGATTATCTTTCTAATAAGAACAAAGTTGTATCTATTGAGTATGAACATTTTTGGTATTTTATTCCACAAAAGATAGAGCAGTGCTTACGAACAAGAACACTTGCAAATGCAATGACATAACTAAATGCATTTTCTTCTCAAAACAAAACAAAAAAACTAAATGCATTTAACCAATGGCCTTGAATTTCCTACTACTTAGGGAATTCCATGAACCAAGAACTTTTGGAAAGTTGAAAGGTCTACAATTCAACCATATACTATATGATTATCTTTCTAATAAGAACAAAGTTGTATCTATTGAGTATAACATTTTTGGTATTTTATTCCACAAAAGATAGAGCAGTGCTTACGAACAAGAACACTTGCAAATGCAATGACATAACTAAATGCATTTTCTTCTCAAAACAAAACAAAAAAACTAAATGCATTTAACCAATGGCCTTGAATTTCCTACTACTTAAGGAATTCCATGAACCAAGAACTTTTGGAAAGTTGAAAGGTCTACAATTCAACCATATACTATATGATTATCTTTCTAATAAGAACAAAGTTGTATCTATTGAGTATGACATTTTTGGTATTTTATTCCACAAAAGATAGAGCAGTGCTTACGAACAATAACACTTGCAAATGCAATGACATAACTAAATGCATTTTCTTGTCAAAAAAAAAAAAAAAAAACTAAATGCATTTAACCAACAACTCATGGAATGTTCAAAGGTCTACAGTTCAACTAGATTAAGTAAATGACTATCTTTCTACTTCTAATAGAATTCCATGGAATTCTAAGTAGTAGAAATTCAAGGCCAATGATTAATTGCATTAATGCCATTGAATTTGCTAGTGTTCTTGTACATGAGCACTCCACTATCTTGTGGGGAATTATAAAATACCACAAAAGTCATACTAAACTCATGGAAAGTTCCAAGGTTTACAATTCAATTAGATTAAGATAGTAAATGATTATCTTTCTAATCAAATCGAAGTTAAATATATTCAGTACGACTTTTTTGGGTATATATGTTATTCTTGAATACAGAGGAGTCACCAACAACAACACTGAAACCGCATGCATGTCAGAAAATTGTAACCTAAAAACATGGAAACATGAATATAATAAAGGGTCCTGTTAACAAATATCCTTAGAACAATGGTTAAGAAAGCATTTAATGCTTCTATTTTATAGGAAGTAGTGAAATTTTAATATTAAAATAATACAAAAACAACTTTAAGGATATTTCAACCTTTTCATTTATTATTTTAATATTAAAAATTGGTTATTTCTCGTAAAATGTAAGTATTTAATGCTCCTTAACCATTGCCCTAAAGACACCCATTAACAAAATCCTATAATAAATCCTACTAAACAACGTAACAATAAACCTGGAGTCCATCAATGAATCATTGCAGGGCATTTGAGATAAAAAGTCCACATCCTTCAATTATGTTACCTTTGACTTTCTAATTTTTTACCATTTCACTTTCTTAACTTTTTTCTCTTACAATTACATCTCTCATTGTTTGTGTTTCATTGATTAATGCAATTATGTGTTAGAATTCAATTGGAGAACCTAATGTACCTAATCTAAGGAACTGTACCTGAGTTTTAACCTTTTAGAATTCACTTGCCTTGTCCAAATTAGACAACAAAATCAGCTTTCAAAGCTGATGAATTCCCAACGATTAAGTTATGGAAATCTAAGATTCATGAGCGGTTCAAAGGGTTCATTTAGAAGATTGTATGAGACATTCTACCAAATTGTGCAATTTCAAATCAGAGATTTGTGATTGATGATATGATATGATATTTTGTTCACATTGGACAAATAGATTAGCCTCTGGCTGACTAGCCAATTTTTTTTGTTTCTTTCTGTTGTTGGCTTCTCTGTGATGGGATTGTATTGTTGGTTGATCTAGAGTCTTCTTCACAGATTGCAGAAGAAAAAAGAGAAATAGTAAAGTGAAAAGTGGTTTGAATAAGCAAAAAGAGTAAAATGAAAAAGTAGAAAATATGTGGATGTGATTGAGAGTTGAAACAGTACCGGTTTCTCATTGTACAGTACCGATTTTTGTAAGTAATGTTTAAAAATTACTGTTCATTAAGTCACTGTTCCAACTTGAAAATGAACTACTCAGTTTAAAATTTAATACTGTTAGTCAAATTCGATCAAAAGACGGAATGTCTATTATTTTCAAAAAAATGGAGCGGAGTGTTAATTTTCAAAAATAGGATGTGTCGTCTAGTTTCACTAAAACAAGAGAATATCAATGTAATTTACACTTCTTTTTTTTAAAAAAAACCCACTTTATGATTCGAAGAGAGAGAGAGAGAGAATGACAATTGGAGTCTGGAATGGCCATGGCTCGACAGCTCCCTCCCCTCCTGGATCTCACGGCGGATTGTTCACAGTATTTGACTCTCTCGGTGAGAGTCAAATATCTTTTATTCCATTTTTGTGTTTTTCTTTATACTTCACTAGCAACAATATAACATGTGTTAGATTATGTTTAATTTGTTTCTATTTTAAATTTTAGTTATTTTAGAAAGAAAAAAGAAGAAGAAAAAAACGTGATAAGTTATGATTGGTGGAGTATAAAGTTGAATACAAAAAATGGGATAGAAGGTTTGTATTCCTTTTATTAGAAAACAAATGATACAACTATACTTTATTAGCGGAAACACGAACTCCAGATGGTTGCTGAGACAACGTTTGAAACATCGTTGTGAAAGAACAAAGTAGAAATTTTTTAGAAAAGAAATGTCATATCACAAACTAAACAGATTGGCAATTTCGAAGCAACTACAAGCAATGCCAAACTTCCAACTTAATTATTGATAATATCACAATGCAAAAACTTAAATATTAGTGAAGACAAAAGGCCTAAGGAAATTCAAGATAGTCACAAGCAGGATTATGACCCCAACAACAGTTGCAGTGCCTCTCCAAATATACGGAAATATATTGTTCTCAAGGCTCATATAAAAGTCTTTTTATAGTAGGCATTTTTTTAACAAGGTTTTCGTAATAGGAATTCTGTTCCACAATTTCGAGGCCAAGTTTGTTAACCATTATGGCAACTGCTTTATTGCTGCCTAACGCGTTAACAATAATCCCTTTCTCAACTAGAAACTCCATACATCTTCTCTCGTGTTGATAAGATCATCCAATAACACGAAATAATTGCATATGTAAGCATGAGATGTCACGACCAAAATCCGTAATATGATTCGGAGTCGGACCGGCATGCTAATACCAAGTTTGTGCCTGATATTAACACGAACCAACTAAAAACAGTATAAAATTTTTTTCTTCTTTTCTCTCTTCTCTCATCTTGATTCTTTAACTTCTTCTTGGGTTGGGAACTCCCATAATATAATAACGTACTTCTTTGCAAAATAACGGAATATACTAGTCCACCTAAAGGAAGTGATAATAGTCAGAGCATTTATAACTGTTTATACAAAATACATCAGTATGTGGATATAATAACTCTAATACAGCGGAAGAATATTTAAACATATACATCACTTCTGCTTTATATACACAAAAACTCAAAACGTCTAAGACTAGTTCTAGATACAACAAAATTGCTCCTCCCTGCTGAGACTCTCGACTGCACTATAAAATGTTCCTACAATCTGAGCAACCCACTTTACTCAGTAAGGGAGGCGTGACATGAAGATTTAACAGTATGCATGAATGCATGATAAACAGAATAATCTTTGTGGATATGACTTGCGTATAAACAATTCATGCTAAAATGATTTCATAAGTTTCTTGAACATATATGTTTCATACTGATGAACATAATATCTGATAACTTGTAAGACATAATATAACTATTGAAATCTAAACATATAGTATGATTCTTTTATATGTAAATAAAACATCTTCCCTTAAACTGTTCTGAAGAAAAAACTAATCTCATACTATTGCATAATATAGCAAAAACTATATGGAACATGTAATTGTACTATATCTTTAAGACTTTGCCCCTCGTAACCTTACTAGTGCCATGTCTACAAGGAAACTATCCCCTCGTGGCCTAGGTTGCCATATCTTCAGGGAATACAACCTCTCGTGGCCTTACTTGTTACCGGTCTACTGAAAATAAAACCCCTCGTGGCCTTTCTATTGCCATGTCTTTAGGGCATACGATCCTCTCATGGCCTTGGGTTGTCGGTCTACAGGGCATCACACTCAAAACTGTTTTAGGTGTTTGTAAAACATATCATACTTGTTGTTGGAGTATTTTTATAAAAAGAAAAATCTTTTCATTTTAAATCTGATTAATTGGTCATTGAAGTGGAAAAATAAAATCAGATTTTATCTGCATTGATGGCATATCAGTTTCAATTGAAAAAGTTAATCTAGTAAATTGCAACTTTCAATATGCATCGGTTACCATTCACAAATTTCAAAAAGAAAATAAATTTTTGTTGACTAATGCTTATCAGTTTCTATTAGTAAATGATTGTTATTGTAATACTCCTATATGTATAGCTAAGTTACAGTTGGCTTATGGCTTAGTGCTGGAATTTTCAAAAATAAAACTGATGTCTTTAGTTGCTATACGTTATACGTTTACCATCAATTAAATGGAATGTTATTATTTTAAATTCATAATTATTACCCTAGCTCTATACAACTACGTGTACAGCAAAACTGACAAAATGAATTTAAATGAAAGAGCTTTGGTTACCACTATATATATGATCAGTCCGACATTTGAAAAGTACACAGAAAAACCCACATTCTGATATTTCTCTCTACAAATCTTTTCTCAATCTTTTCACAAAAATATATTTTACTGGGTAAAAGAAAGTATTATTTTTTTAAGAGTTTCTATCCCTACAAGTAGTGTAGACTTGCAAGGGAATACAGCTAGGTGGCTGGGCTTGTTGTATCCTGGGGACGGCGTGCAAAATTGTTGTCTATTACACCGGAAAATTCCGTAGACGGCGCATATCGTCTCAAGAGAGCGACTTGGTCCGTGCCTCAACTCCGCCACCTTTTATTGGTAATTTTATTTGGTGCAAATTATTGCAAGTTTCAGGTAATATTTCTCCTTATATTTCCAACAATTTGAGACGATACTTATGGAGAACAAAAATGCATCAATGGAAAATGGTAATGTTGTTTCCAATACCATTGGAGCGGGTGATCTTAACAAGCATTCCACTTCCGTGGTGTTTACTTTAAGAGGTGGAGACAAAAGACTTTCTTTTACCTTACACTTTTGAATGTAGCTTATGTTCTAACGGAGAAAAATCCAAAGAAAAAGAAAATAGAATCCATGACTGAAGAAGAAATTTCTCAACATGAAAAAGAAAAAAAGAAATGGGAGAAGGATCTTCTTTATTGTAGGAATTATTTACTTAATTGTCTTTCTGATGAATTGTATGATTATTATGATCAATCTTACTCTTCTGCAAAAAAGATATGGAAGGCCTTGCATCAAAAGTATGACACTGAGGAAGCTGGGTCCAAGAAGTATGCTTGTAGTCGTTTTTTCAGGTTTCAGATGGTTGAAGGCAAGTCCGTGGTAGAACAAGCCTATGAGCTTCAAATGATTGCACATGATGTTCGTTCTGAAGGCGTTCGAGTAGACGAACAAATGCAAGTTTCAGCCATCATTGACAAGCTGCCCGAGTCTTGGAAGGAGTTTGCTAAAGTCTTGAGACATAAGCAAAAGGAACTTTCCATTGAAGCCATTATCACACGTTTGAGAGTGGAGGAAGAAGCAAGGAATCAAGACAAGGCTGTGGAGCTCAATGGAGCAAATGGAACTAAGGTAAATTTGATTACTTCCAATGAAAACATGCCTAAAGCCCAAGAAAAAAATAATTATTATTTAAGGCCAAAGAAAAGAAACATGAAACGTTGGCCAAATAGAAACCAGTCTCAATATAAGGCCCTCTCAAATCAAAGAAAGAACCAAGGACCTCCTCCTAAGCATGTCCCAAATAATGGCAACCACACCAATAACAAAAATTATGCATGTTTTGTGTGTGGTAAGCCTGGACATTCTGCTAGAATTTGTCGTTATCGGAAAAATGGGTCAATGGCTCAAGCCAATGTGACTGAAGAGCCTCTTGTGGCTATGATTACCGAGATTAATATTCTCGATGGCTTATGAGGATGGTGGATAGATTCTGGAGCAACTAGGCATGTTTGCCATGATAAAGATTGGTTCAAAACCTACTCCATTTTTTAAGACAAAAAGAAAATCATGCTTGGTGATTCTCATACTACTGATGTCTTGGGTACTGGAGAGGTGCTTCTAAAATTTACTTCAGGGCGAGAATTGGTTCTAAAAGATGTTTTACATGCGTCTGAAATTAGAAAAAATTTAGTTTCTGGCTTTCTGTTGAATAAGGCTGGTTTCAAACAAGTTCTTGAGGCTGATCAATTTGTACTCTCTAAAAAGGGCATGTTTGTTGGAAAAGGCTATACTTGTGATGGCATGTTTAAACTTAATGTTGAGATGAATGAAAATAATAATTCTTCTACTTATATTGTTTCTTGTGTGAATGTTTGGCATGGTAGATTATGTCATATTAATAGTAAATATATGAAAAATATGAGCTGCTTAGGTTTAATTCCTAAACTTGAAAATGAATTTGAAAAATGTGAAATATGTAGTATGACTAAAATTACTAGAAAATCTTATAAAAGTGTTGAAAGAGATTCTGAATTATTAGAATTTATTCATAGTGATATTTGTGAATTTGAAGGTATTTTGACACATGGAGGTAATAGATACTTTATAACCTTTATTGATGATTTTTCAAAATATTCATATGTTTATCTAATGAAAAACAAAAGTGATGCTTTTGAAAAATTATCTATTTTTATAAAAGAAGTTGATAATAATTTTGGTAAAAATATTAAAAGATTTAGGACTGATAGAGGAAAGGAGTATGATATACTTGGTCTTAATAATCTCTTGGCATTGTTCATGAGATTACTCCCCCTTATCCTCCATCTTCTAATAGGGTTGTTGAACATAAAAATAGAACCCTTATAAATTTAACCAATGCCATGCTTGTTAGTTGTGGGGCTCCTAAAAATTTATGGGGTGAGGCTGTTTTAACAGCAAATTATGTTTTAAATAGAATACCTCATAAAAAGACTCTTTTAACTCCTTTTGAATTGTGGAAAAAATATAAACCAAATTTGGATTATTTTAGAGTTTGGGGGTGCTTAGCGTATGTGAGGTTATCTGATCCTAAAAGACCAAAACTTGGAAAAAGAGCTTCTACATGTGTATTTTTAGGTTATATATTAAATAGTCCAACTTATAGATTTTTTCACATTAATAACAATACTATAATTGAATCTAAAGAGGCAATTTTTCATGAGAATAAATTTCCATTTAAATCTAAAGTTAGTGGGGGTCTTGAACAACAAGGTAGAGATGAGTCTTCAATGTCTAAGTCAAAAGAAGCTGATAAAATTGAGATTGAACCTAGAAAAAGTAAAAGACTTAGAATTGAAAAAGATTTTGGTCCTGACTATTATCTATATAGTTTACAAAGTGATCCTACTTCTTTAGAAGAAGTTTTGTCATCAATTGATTTAGATTTTTGGAAAGAAGCCATCAACGATGAGATGGATTCTCTGATTTCTAATAATACTTGGAAACTTGTAGACTTACCTCCAGGTTGTAAAACAATTGGATGTAAATGGGTACTTAGAAGAAAATTAAAACCTGATGAAACTATTGAAAAATTCAAAGCTAGACTTGTAACTAAAGGTTTTAAACAAAAAGAAGATATTGATTTTTTCGATACATTTTCTCCAGTCACTAAAATTACATCTATTAGATTATTGATTGCTATAGCTGCTATTTATAATTTGATGATATATCAAATGGATGTAAAGACAGCCTTCTTGAATGGAGATTTAGAAGAAGAAATATACATGGATCAACCAGAATGTTTTGTATTGCCAGGTAATGAACACAAGGTATGTAAATTATTAAAATCTCTTTATGGATTAAAACAAGCTCCTAGACAATGGCATATAAAATTTGATCAATGCTTGTTATCTAATGGTTTTAAAACAAATGAAAGTGATAAATGTATATACTATAAATCTTTTGATGATGCTCATGTAATAATTTGTTTATATGTTGATGATCTTTTAATTTTTGGTTCTAATATAGATGTTATAAATACTACCAAAACACTTCTTAAAAATAATTTTGATATGAAAGATTTAGGAGAAGCTAATGTGATACTTGGTATGAAAATTACTAGAACTTCGAATGGCATATTTATAGATCAATCTCATTATATAGAAAAGATTTTGAAAAAATATAAATTTTTTGATTTTGATTATAAACTTGTAAATACTCCTTTTGATCCTAGTGTACATTTATTTCCTACTAAACATGAAAATGATATTTATAATCAAAAGGAGTATGCTAGTATTATTGGTAGTCTTAGATATGCTACTGATTATACTAGGCCTGATATTGCCTATGCTGTGGGAGTTCTAGCAAGATTTACTAGCAAACCAAATTTTGAACATTGGAATGCTATGACTCGCCTAATGAGATATTTAAAAAGAACTGTGAACTATGGTTTATTATACCAAAAATATCCTCCTGTTATTGAAGGATATAGTGATGCCGATTGGAATACCTTGTCTGGCGATTCTTTGTCTACCACTGGCTATGTATTCACTTTAGGTGGTGGAGCAATTTGTTGGAAATCTAAAAAATAACAAATTATTGCTAAATCCACAATGGAGGCAGAGTTAATTGCTTTAGCCTCAGCCAGTGAAGAGGCGGGTTAGTTACGTGATCTTTTATCTGAAATTCCAATGTGGGAAAAACCTATGCCACCCGTCTTAATTCATTGTGATAGCACTGCCACAATTGGTAGAGTGCGAAATAAGTGTTACAATGGAAAATCTAGATCTATTAGAAGAAAACACAGTACTGTAAGATCATATATAAACAATGAAACCATTAATGTTGATTATATTAGAACTGGAGATAATATTGCGGATCCATTGACTAAAGCTCTAGCTAGAGAAAAGATTTGGATAACATCAAGGGGGATGGGACTTAAGCCCAAAGAAGAATAAATTGCCTATGAGGATACCCAACCTAGGGACTGGAGATCCCAAGAACTAGGTTCAAAGGGAAAAATGAATCATATATAGAGTAGTTTGAATAACATGCACTAAATTTAATTTGTCCCTCCCTAAGGTGTGTGTGCATGTATCTCGTAACATCAATAAAGGATGAGTTTATATAAATAAAACTCTTAATGTAGTCTATAGCTCTTATGAGTGGGATGTTAGAGTTACGAGAGCATCCTTGATAGATTCACCTATATGAGTATGGAAGTGGGGCTGCTTTCTATGAGAATAGGGCTAATTCTCTAAATTACTCATGAATGCTGGGATAAAGCACAAGGCCGTAATGTGCTGGCTTAGAAGCTCGTTGCAGAGTACTTGAGTATTATGTGTGTGACACAATGTCATGTTTCCACACAAAAAGTCATAGTTCAAGACATTGCTCACTATTGACTTTGGAACAACATTGTTGAAACACTAAATGAGGGTTCAAGCCATTGGCACCCTCATTATGCATAATATTCTATCTTAACCCAGAAAAATATATATATATATATATATATATATTTACTTACATTTTTTATAAAAATAAGTGGGGGATTGTTAGAATATTTTTATAAAAAGAAAAATCTTTTCATTTTAAATTGATTAATTGGTCATTGAAGTGGAAAAATAAATCAGATTTTATTTGATTGATGGCATATCAGTTTCAATTGAAAAGTTAATCTAATAAATTGCAACTTTCAATATGCATCGGTTACCGTTCACAAATTTCAAAAATAAAATAAATTTTTGTTGACTGATGCTTATCTGTTTCTATTAGTAAATGATTGTTATTGTACTACTCCTATATGTATAGCTAAGTTACAGTTGGCTTATGGCTTAGTGCTGGAATTTTCAAAAATAAAACTGATGTCTTTAGTTGCTATACGTTATACGTTTACCATCAATTAAATGGAATGTTATTATTTTAAATTCATAATTATTACTCTAGCTCTATACAGCTACGTGTACAGCAAAACTGACAAAATGAATTTAAATGAAAGAGCTTTGGTTACCACTATATATATGATCAGTCAGACATTTGAAAAGTACACAGAAAAACCCACATTCTGATATTTCTCTCTACAAATCTTTTCTCAATCTTTTCACAAAAATATATTTTACTGGGTAAAAGAAAGTATTATTTTTTAAGAGTTCTTCCCTACAAGTAGTGTAGACTTGCAAGGGAATACAGATAGGTGGCTGGGCTTGTTGTATCTTGGGGACGGCGTGCAAAATTGTTGTCTATTACACCAGAAAATTCCGTAGACGGCGTGTATCGTCTCAAGAGAGCGACTTGGTCCGTGCCTCAACTCCGCCACCTTTTATTGGTATTTTATTTGGTGAATTATTGCAGTTTCAGGTAATATTTTCTCATAATCATACACTTGTTTATTTTTCAATCTCTCTCTTGCCTTACTAAGCCAAATTCATAACATATCCACAGCTTACTTCTAAAATTTGTCTTAATTGTACCAACTCAAAACTGTTTCTAAATCAATGCACGTTTTCTTTATAAACAAGTATCAAACTGAGTTTATTGAAAGCATTGATAAAACATATATAGATATATTCTTAAAACTTGGACTATTAAATTTTCATGGCAAATTCCCTTACCTCAATCCAAAAGCTAGATTCCAAGAGTCTCAAGCAGATCGCTGCACCTATTCTCCCTTGATTATCCTAAATCAAGCATAGGAGTTAAGTTAACTTTAACTTAATCTTAGTTTCAACTTGATGCCAACCTTAGCTCATAATAGGCTAATCAACACTTATGACCTTAATTCGCTTAATTTAACTTAACAAATATTTACTAAGCCCTTACTAAACCCCAAACAACAAGTTCAAAACATTAAATTCAACCAAAGTAGTGGAAATTCTAAATCACCACACAACAGTCTGCTATAGCAACAATAGTTGCATAGATTGAAACATTTCTTTTGCATACTTAAGAGTAGAAACAAGACATACAAAATTCACTCATATAATATACATACTAAATACTATGCATACAAGAAAATCCAACTTAAATCAATCAACCCATATCAGGAAAACAATTCTCCAAAGTTTTCTGATTTACAAGTTATTGTCAACGTATCCCCTGCTGTACATCCCAATTTTAAGCCTCATATGACCAACCAAAAGGTGTCATAAACTCATGAAATTTTATATGTGAATACCTGTATATGTGTAGCATGTGTCCCTAAATTTTCAGCTCAATTTGAGCTTTATAAAAAATTATAAAATTCAACCAAGACAGAAGACTCAAATCTGCCAGCACAGTTTTGAAGGTAACTTTAGATCAGTACCCACAATTCCTTATTTACAAAAATTGTATGGGGATAATTCCATCAAGAACATATACATCCTAGAGTTCCAGAAACATACTCCAATCACTTAAATTCCAAATATTGGATTTATTATGAAATTTCTAACTGACAAACACAGAATCTGTCAAATTGACAGATTTGTACAGTTTTCTTGTAAAATAACAAATAATTATCAAAACTCAATATTTTTCTATGAAATTTCATATACATAACCTAGACATATGATAGATTATCTAGAGAAAACTGTTTACTCATTCCTATATTAGAAAACTCCCAGAATTTCGTGCAACTTTCTGTTCACTATAGGAAGCAGAGACAGGTTGTATTTTCCTCAAGAAACTTAAAACCCAT
>OU015762.1:17367741-17408594 GCA_907173295.1 Fagus sylvatica | reverse complement strand
CTTTAAAAAAATTTAAAAAATCCTAATCCTATTGAGCAAGTAAGAACTCTAAAAAATTCTAATTGTGTGCTTGTGCTTGCTTGGTTTTGATATTTCTCTATCTTTAACTTTTTTTTTTTTCCCAGCAAGTTTTTCTTTACGAACCCATTGACTATGAACATCGACCATTTCCCCTCTCCATAGAAAATTTTTGAACGTACCTAAAAGAGTTCATACCAATTTCTTGACTGGAGGATGAGGTCTTTCTTTAAGAAACCATCAACTCTGGTCTGGAGGATGAAGTCTTTCTTTGGATTTCATCAACTGTTACATAATATTTACATTCGCTATGAGAATAAAAAATTCACGTACATATAATATGTTGATTGGAGGATGAAGTTTTTTTTTTTTTTTTTTCTTCTCGGATGAGGGAGAAGTCATTTGGACCTAAGAAGTCCACATCACATTTGTGCTTTTGCAAAAAAGGAATGGGAAAAAGATTCCATGTGTTCCCCACGTTGTGTGCAGCCAAAGGAGAATGGGCTTTCTTCTGAAAAACCATAGACATGCATATTCACGTGGTAAAGGTTTTGTATGATGAGTCCATGGTCCACTTTTCGTTGGAATTTTCAAACGCAATGAATTGACATGCACTTATCAAAAATATCAAGATTGTGCACAAACTAATTGGTAAGTGATAGTTCTATCATTATAAATGATAGTTCTATCATTCTATATATGGATTATGGATTATGTAACAAAGCCAATGATTATTTATTTAATTTTTCATAATTACTTCCTGGTATTTTCTTATCCTAATTTACTGCATATAAATTTTAATTATAATATTTGATCTTATAAGAATTAGATAAAAATAAAATTATTAAGACTCATTAAAAAAAATATTTAAGATTTTATTTTGAATTCAAACTTTAGAGAGTGAAATTATAATAACTAAAAAGTTTGTGAGATTAAATTGGAATACAACCAAACCACAAGATAGTAAATAATTTGTTTACAAAATTCAATAAAACGGTTAATTTGTGTCGCCCAAATTAACTACAATTATTTATCCCACATGTGCAAGAGAATGAGAAGTAGGATCTTATACTATTAAGTAAAAGAGAAAGCCATTAGTTCATGCAAGCTTAATACAAGTATTATGTTACAAAGGGAGCACTAGCATAACTTTAGTACATTGCCAAAATATCAAAATACAATGAAATGGGACAAGATCACAAGACCAAAACAAACAGAAGGATTCCAAAAGAGATCCACTTGGCAGCTTTTGAGCACGAACAGGTTCAAACCAAAGAGGTGACCTCTCTTCTATCTCCCACATACATGATGGATTGAGATTGATAACAATTTTCCATTTGGTTTTAATATGATGCCTAAAGTCTAAAGATATTCTCCAGTCATCAACCATGACAGTGACAGACGTGGTGTAATGGAATGTGCATTATTGCTGTAGTTTTAACTTTTATAGGCAAAAGCAAAGCAAACCAATAATATTTTCCTTTTGGACATTGATGTTGCCTCTGGGAATAACATTGACTGTTGCCCCGGTTAAAGCCTGTAGCATATACACTAGTCAGTCAAGCGTCACGTGAGTCAACCAGCTTCCTAATGCCAATGTAGGCACTGCATTGTTTCCAATCTCATAATTGTATATTATATCCCAAAAAAAAAACCCATTTTTTACACATATAAGCAATTGTTTTTTAATAATCAGATCCGAATCTCCTTCAATATTTTTCGTCCAATGAAGACCTTGAAGCATAATTCGAGAAAAAATTCTATCTTAAAACAGATTGATGCATCACGAAGCTAGCTACTACTTAAAAAAAATAAAAAATGAAGCTACTAAATTTGTGGATGATTTCAACCAGCATTCTAAATTCTCCCAAGTCTATTTGCAAAGTTGCCCATTGGGCCCTAAATAGGTGAAAAAGAAATCCTCTCTTAGACTATAAACCACAATTACCTTCTTTTTTTTTCTTTTTCCTTGGACTTGCTATGTGGGCTTGGACCACATGGTGAAAGGGAGAAAAGAAAAACATTGTGGGTTCAGATTCGTCTAGCATGTGGTCAGAATGGGATCTCAATCCCATGTGGTCTTGCTTCAGCTTTGTCCGTTCTTACACTCGTGACTTTGGGTTTAGCTACCTACCCAACAAAGCCTGTTGTTTCATCTAATGTTAAAGATTGGGCCCCCATTGATTTTGGGACC
The DNA here is from genome assembly GCA_907173295.1 of Fagus sylvatica. Lineage (NCBI taxonomy): Eukaryota > Viridiplantae > Streptophyta > Magnoliopsida > Fagales > Fagaceae > Fagus > Fagus sylvatica. The sequence continues at coordinate 17,406,382 of OU015762.1, read as the reverse complement.
AAAACATGTAGTGTTTACTTCATTTTTTGAGATTGTAGTGTTTGTTTGGATTTGTTTATCTTGGCAATAAAACAGTTTTACAACAATTTCACAATAATGTTAGGGTCAAATAGTAAATGGTGGATGATAAAATTATGTAAGTAGTTGGTTCATATGAGAACTATTAAAAACCTGCCAACCTAACCAAACATCGGAAAACTTGTGTTTTCCTCCCTCTTTACTCTTCTTCCCATTTTCTTCCCTCTTTTCCACTAAACAAACACACCCTAAGGCAATTAAGTTGGCTTAGTTCCATTTTCTTTGTTGCTATAAGAGGATTGATGTCTTCTGAAACGGCTAAATTTATGGGATCATGTCAGTCAGCATTAATTGTGATTAGCCTAATATTCAATGTGGATTTGAGGTTGCAAAAAGTGAATGTCCATCTAGCTAGCATATGCAAACAAGCCTCACATGTGTTTGGCTTTAACATAGTACACTATTCATGGGGTCATGCTTCCAAGCCCATTTGCAAAGTTTCCCATTGAATAATAATCATTTAAAAAAAACACTCAAATTTTCCCTTAGACTTGATATAGGGTTGGACCTCACGTTGAAAAATAGAGAAAAGAGAAAAGACTACGAATTCAAATTTGACTAGTACGCGGTCTTGATTCAGCTTCATCCATTCTTGCACTCATAAGGCTTTGGGTTGGGCTACCTACCCAACAAAGCCCCTCGTCTATATTAAGATTGGGCCCAAAGCATGTAGTGTTAATTCCATTGGGTTGTTTGTCTTGGACTAAAAAAAGAAAAAAAAAAAAAGAAAAAACGTTCTAATCATGATCCAAATGAACGTGAAAGGTCACATAACTGATATCACGAATTGTCCATTACTCGGTTCAATAGATAAAGGGGGAAAATGAAATTTGCCCTATTTTTAGTTATATATGTTAAGACATATAAAATGATATTTAATATTTGAAGTATCTGAAATTAATTGACTTTTTATAACTTCCATAGATTTTACACTATTATTCTATGATAAGTGCACTATCTCTTATTTATTTAAAATAAAACCTTGATTTGAGATATTTGAAGAACATCTGAACATGAATCATAATAAATAAAATTTAAAAGTAGTTTATGCTTCGCAATTCTTTAAGTTACTTATAAAATTATAAATTGAATTTAAAAGTAGTTTATGCTTCACAATTCTTTAAGTTACTTATAAAATTATAAATTTAATATTTCAGTTTCAGGTAATTATACATTTGGTTGCAAGATTTACTCCAAAAAAAAAAAATCAACTAGAGAATATTAATGTGTTGTCAACCACGGCTACTTCGATGCTCAATTCCACCATTAACCTTGTTTTTTACTTGGGTGGGTGGAAATAGGTTTTATTTTTTCATTTTTGTTTGGATACCTCACTCTCCCATCTCCTTTTAAAGGTTGTTTCCGACAGTTTCCAATTGGGAGACGTTAATTTCCTTAAAAGTTGTAGTGTTGAATGTTTAGTAATGATCTATAACCTAATTTTCAGTGTAAATGAAGAGAGATTATCTAGTAGTCTAGGACTACAAATAAATGTGTAGTCTCTCTGTCACATGAATGGTGTGGGTCCAACCACATAAATGATAGGTCACACTAATTAAATTCATGGTAGGATCCAACACTTTGTGAGAGGGGAACTACTCATCTATTTGTAGTCCGAAACTACAGAATAATTTTTCATGAATGAATGTTTACCATACGAGACCAAATATCGTAATTAGTAGTAGTTGGGGATTCTTATTCATGAGGTTGTTGAGGATTCTTATTCAAAGTTTGTTGAGGATTCTTATTCATGAGGTTGTTGAGGATTAGATCTTTTTAGGAGGCCCCAATGACCATAGATAGAACCTATCCCATTTTTACAGTGTGATGGTTGGCTGTTCACGGAAACGGCTAGTTATTAATGGAATTCCTTGTTGACTCTCTGTAAAATACTCGTTTGGACGAGGGCTTCCAAATACATCGTAAGCTAAAACTGTGCTTACAAATAACCAACCCGCAATGAAAAGGGAAGGTATAGTAATGCTATGAATTATGGTAGAAAATGAGGTTCCATCGAAACAATTATTTATTTCTATTTCAGGGCACCTCGTCTCTCTCTTTTTTTTCTTAAAAAAAGAAAGGAAGTGCGGATAAATAAATGACAAGAAGATATTGGAACATCAATTTGGAAGAGATGATGGAAGGTAGAGTTCATTTTGGTCATGGTACTAGTAAATGGAATCCTAGAATGGCACCTTATATCTCTTCAAAGCGTAAAGATATTCATATTATAAATATTTAGTTTTTGATGCAGCAAGTAGGGGAAAACAATTCTTAATTGTTGGCCATTACATTTCGACAAAAGACCCACACCCAAGTTCCATAGCTTTGGGTCCGCTATCCCGATCATGATTTTCCTACCCCCAGGGGTAAAGGCCCTTCCCTTTTTGGCCGGTTGTGGGCGAGGAGGGATTCGAACCCCCGACACTGTGGTTCGTAGCCACGTGCTCTGATTCTTATTCAAAGTTTGTTGAGGATTCTTATTCATGAGGTTGTTAAAATTTATAGCCCTCACTTATGGTTAACATCAAATTAAATTTTTTAGGGTTGCTAAAAGTTCGTGGGAAAAGTTCATGTTTATTGTATGCTGGACAAAAGATTGTACGTTGAAAATTATTCTAGCTGTAACAACTTCAAAGCAATTTATCATTGTAGTTTGCCAAAAGTTCTAAATGCTAGACTACTTTTCTATTAAAGTTCTTTATCATAACAACTCTACAGCTAACGTTTTATAGGTAAAGCTTTGTAATTAAAACTTTAGTTCTTATAAGATACAAAATTGCTCCTTAATCTTAGGGTCTCACACATGGGCCAAACTTGCTAAAAATACTTTTTTTTTGGGCAAAACATGACTCTTTTGAAGTTTATTTCAAAAATGAACTGATTCAAAATTGTCTTTCTCAAAGATGATTTTTCCCATGAAAATCGTCTTTAAGAAAGACGACTTCTGATTCAAAATCGTCTTTGTCCAAATTTTTCTTAAATTTAAAAAACATGTGAAAGTCATCTTTACAAAAGACGACTTTCAGATTTTTTTTTTTTTTTTTTTTTTTTTTTTTTTTTTAAATCAGACGTGAAAGTTGTTTTTACAAAAGACGACTTTTGATCAAATTTTTCTTAAATTTAAAAAACATGTGAAAGTCGTCTTTTGCAAAAATCAAAAGTCGTCTTTCTCAAAGACAATTTTCACGGGAAAAATCGTCTTTGAAAAAGACGATTTTGAATCAATCAATTTTTCAAATAAACATCATAAGAGTCATGTTGGCCCAAAAACATTAAAAAAAATAAAAAAAAAATAAAATAGCATTTTTTAGCAAGTTTGGCCCTCACACATGAGTTAATGTGCATCCTTAACCTTATTCTTTCTATTTTTCTCAAATGTTTCAATTATATTACTGCACAACATATTCTCACACCCCAATCCAACGAAAGAGTTAGTCACACAACAATGAATTAGTTAGGATTTATCCTTCTCTTTTCATATTATAGATTTCTGTATTATTTATTTATAGAGCTGGATCTAGTCTATAACAATTCGGGATGTTTTTATGTCTCCAATAAGCATGTTTTTCTTTGTAGAATTGACATCCTTGGCTTCATTTTTCAAAATTTATATAGATATATATCATATCATGTTAGACATGGAAAATGTTAAAGGTATTACAAATTTTACTACATAATGTTTACAAGGTGATGTTGCAATGAATGTAATTGGTGAATTTCAAAACATAATAACTAAATGTCAAAATTACTTTTTTGTGATTAATTGCTGGCACATCAGTTTGCATTACAAAGGCTATATAGTAAAAATTTTGGTATCTCTAACATTACTCGTTAGATATAAGTCTTGCACCACCTTTTTTGTTTAGTTTTTAACATTTTTTTTCTTATGTATAATTTTATAAAGTCGCCTTTTTTTTACTCTATTAAAAGAAGTCTCGTTTTTTCTGAGGTATAAGTATACTTTAAACTTCTATGAAAAAAATATATACTTCAAACCATATATTTTCAACAAAAAACAATCAAACAACAAACCAAATAAGTTGGTCTCAAACAGAAAAACCGTGTTAGAAACAAATCAAGTAAGTTGGTGAGAAAAATAAGAAGAATGATATTAGCGTACATGTCATATATAGGATTCAATGTGATAACAAACCATATAGATTTATTTGCTGAAATACAGACTCACTAGTCCAGTCCATAGATGCGGAACAACCTCACAAACTTAAAACATGCATACATTTGGTAAACTAGAAGCTAAAAGCATTATTATTACAAAGTTCAGATGCATCTAAAAAGCAACTAGAAGCAAAAGCACTCCAAGTCTCCAACAAACACTGAACCACAGATGTTCAACGATGAAAGACAAAAGGCCTAAGGAAATTCCAGAAAGCGAACAACAGGACCATAATTCCAGCAATAGTTGCGGTGCCTCTCCAAAAATCACGGAAATATTGTCTTGTACAGTTTGCCATGAGTTTGCTCCAATAGCTCTTATAGTGCTTTTTAATATCTTCACTGAGTCCATAATAATAATGGGAATGATCAGCTTCCACAATTTGATGGGAAAGTTTGTTGATCAGATTTGCCACTATCTTATTGCTGCCTAGCCAATTAACGATAACTTTTTTCTCAACAAGAAGATCCACATCTTCTGCAGTGTTAATAAGATGATCCAATAGCACAATATAATTACAGATGTAAGCTTCCCTTGGATAATGACACTGCTCCAAGGCCATGAGGTTTCGGATAACACATTCAGTTGCGTCCCCTACTACAAAGGCTTGGAGTTCCAAGACAGGTTGAATCTTCTCTAAGCATTTGAAGCATGGAAAGCAACTCAAGAGCCATGAAAAATTTAAACATGGAAATTTTTGCAATAACCCACTTTTATGAAATCGAATGTCAAGTAAGGGTCTATTTTTGACTTCTCTGAATTCCACTCCTGCCTCAGCCAGCTTTGTTGCACAAGGTAGACGTTTAATACTTTTTCCACGTTTCCATTTCTGATCCGGCGGAAGGAGAAAATATCTTAGCAAATCATTAAAATGTCTGACTTCCTTCTTTTCAGACAATATTTTCTTGTAATCAGAAGAGCAACTTAAACCGGAATCTTTCCAGTGATATAAAAAGTAATGAATGACAAGGTTAAGAAAGGAGTTATCCTCATCTTTGCGACCCTTGTTTTGATCATCAGAAAGGTCCCGGTAGGAAGAATTATATAATTCCTCGAGTACAAAAAATGGAACCTGATTCTCGAGTAATATCAAATCCTGCAAAATATTATAGCTTAGCCATGGGTATTCCTTCTCTTGGTTTTCTCGATCTTCTCGGTTTTCCATTTCTTTATTGTCTTCATTTGGGCTTCCCTGTTCTTTTTGGCAAGAAAATACACATGAACCCATCTTCCACTCACACTTGTGCGAGTAGGAAGTGTCATTTGAGACACAACTCTTTGGCCACGTTTGCTTAGTCCTCCAGAAGTGCTTAATGATAAAAATAGAATCCAAAAGAATCATTTTCACGAAAGATTCACTGCTGAATGGGATGATCTCTGCATAGCAATGACGGACTATTACTTCGTTTTCTCGGATGAATTTTGCAAGATCCTTGTGGCTCTTCTTAGTCCGATAACAGGTGGAGGTGGTGAAATTAAAGTACGAAATAGGCCTATGAAAACAGAGGCCCAAGAAAAAGGCATAATGAACTCGGCCCAAGCCCATAGTAGAGACAACTCCACGGAAGATAGTAGGGACAAAATAGAAGGTTGTACGTTTAGGGTACTTTTGTATGTACTTTTTATATATTGTAAAGAACTGTTCCATACCGAAAAGATGGGAACAGAATACGAAGTATAATGTAATATAAAGTCAAAATCAATCATTAATGAAAATGATCTTTTTTTGGAAAGTTTGACAAAAGTACTTCTTACTACTTTAAGAAATTTATTGTAACATTAAACAGACCCACTACAATTGGCGCCGTCTGTGGGAAGTACTTTCAAAGATAAAAAATTCCAGAGAAAATGACTAGCCGCATCGAAAAAGTAACCGTATACTCAGGCCGAGGGAAAGACCCAATGATAATCCCAGAATGTGAGAATTCCCTACCGGAGACCGATTTCTCCTCCAATAACGACAAGAGATGGACCGAAGGTACACCTTCAGAAAAGGTCACTCCGAAGAATAGTCGTTAGGTCGGAAATCAGGAACGAACGGAACCCTAAACCGTCCCACCGATATCGTAAGCGTTCTAAAACGAACCGAAAAACCAAAGTGACAGAACCCAGAACGAGCAGTTCGACCAGTGACCGAACCTGGGATGAGTATAATGAGGATACTGTGGAGGCACTACAACAACAGGTCCTTGACTTGAAAAAGAAGCTGAAGAAAAACGAATACTCCAGAAGATCACACCACCCCAACAGGCCGAAAACCAGAAATAAACCCGAAAAATCCTTATCCTCGGACAGCTCGAGTATGTCAGTCGAGGAATCACATGAAGAGGAGAGCTCAAGACGAAAGAAAGAAAGGGGGAGGATCACGGGGAAACTAGTCCGAGTCCCCCTCAATGGCAAGACTACCATACAGAGAAAGAAGGGGACAAGAAACAGTGTGGAAGGCCCTCCACCAAATATCGCACTCTCCTTTTTCGAAAGAAATAGAGCGAACACGCCTGCCGGGAAAGTTTTCCCCTCCAAACTACTTGATGTATGATGGCAGGGCCGATCCCATTGGACATATTAGCCATTTCAGACAAAGCATGGCTCTACATCTTGGGAATAACGCCTTAATGTGTCGAATGTTCCCATCTAGTTTAGGACCGATGTCCCTTAGATGGTTCAACCGTCTACAACATTCCTCGATTCATTCATGGGACGAATTAGCCGAGGCATTTGTCTCCCGATTTATAACCAATAGCCGGAAGCCAAAGGAGTTTGACTCCTTAATGTCCATGAGAATGAAAGACTCAGAGTCGCTGAAGAGTTATTCTGCAAGATACTGGGAAGTGTATAACGAGGTAGATGGTGGTACAGAAGACATGGCCATTAAGACCTTTAAGCAGGGTTTACACCCAGAATCCGAACTAAGGCATAGTCTCTCCAAGAGACCGACTAGAAGCATGTGAGACCTCATGTCACGGATTGAACAATACGTACGGGTGGAAGAAGACAGAGCAAGAACAAGGGCCGCATCCACACAAAGCCGACCCCCAAGAAAGCCCGCCAATACGGAGCAAAAAAGGGCCGAACTACCCCTGAGGAATCCTACCCATTTTCCACGACCTAAAGAAATGGGCAAAGTATATATGGTTTTTAACCTACCAATCTATCGCATCATGGGCGATATAAAAAATGAACCTTTCTTCATATGGCCTGCTCCCCTGGGCGGAGATCCATCGAGAAGAGATCCCAACAAATACTGTTCTTATCACAGAGAGAAGGGTCATATGACCGAGAAATGTTATACGTTGAAACAACACTTGGAAAAACTGGCTAAAGCCAGACACTTACACCGTTACATAGGTGATGGCCAAAGACAGCACTACCATGAAGGACCAACGACCGCCCGCAATGCCAAGCCTGCAGCCAGGGTCATAGAAACAATCCACATATCTCGGCCAAATGCGCAGTCATACGATCGGCTGAGGTCCGATTTGAAGAAAGCTCAACACCTTCGAGAAGTCTTTCAGGTGTCCGAAGGATCAGTTATGTCCAAAAAACCAAGGATAGACTTCCCAAGAAGTGAACAACAGATCTTCTTCTCTGATGAAGATTAAGAGATGTCCAAACTCCACACGACGATCCATTGGTGATCAAACTAAGGATTGGGGATTCAGATGTCAAATGTGTGTTGATAGACTAAGGCAGCTGTTCTGAGATAATGTACCCAGACCTGTTTCACGGGCTCGGTCTCAAACAGTCCGATCTCCAGCCCTACGACGCCCCCTTGTTTGGATTTTCGGGAGAAAGCACTCAGCTAATGGGCCGGATTATATTGACTGTCCATACAGGACCAATCAGTTTGGACACCGAATTCATAGTAATAAATGTGTCATCCCCCTATACAACAATCATGGGACGAAGATGGCTGCATAGATTGAAAGCTGTGCCATCCTCTCTCCATCAGAAACTTCATTTTCCAACCGATTTCAGTATAATGGAGATTAAAGGCGATCAAGTCGCTTCCAAACAATGCATTATGGCCGCCATCAAGCAGAACCCCCAAGGGTCTAAGCAGAAAGGGAAAATGACAGCACAATGCTCCAATGGGTTATAGCAGTCAGACAACGCGGGGAATGCCTATACGAAGAAGTACCAAAAAATGTATGCACCCGGTGAAGAATTAGAAACAGTGACTTTTTCCTCTAATCCAGAGAAGTATTTTAAGATTGGTCAGGGTTTAACCTCAGACGACCGAGATGAACTAGTGAATAATTCATTTAGATATTTTTACAAATCCTTTTCCTTTTCTAGATCTTGGTCTCTTTTACTGGTTGAAGAAGAACCAGAAAATGAGCGTCTAGAGCTTTGATATTTTATTAAAGGGGGTATTCGAGGCTTACTGTGGTCAAACTTAATTTTTACAGTACCATCATGGTATTGTAAAACAGATTCTAGGTTATCTTGTTCAGCAATATTTTTTGGAGTTTGAATTGTGGGTGGCATCTCATTTGGGAGATCCCATTCATCAGGAAGTTTGATATCTTCCCATTTAATCATTTTGGGGACACTAACATTAATGTCTTCTCTGCTAGCTTGAAGCAGTAGAGTTTGATCTTGAGGATCTTTTATTAAAGCTTGAGGATTTAAATTTGTTTTAAATAGCTTATAGTATATTCTATATACTAAAGCAAAAGGACGACTCCCTTCTATCATATGATATCCAGAAGTATTTATTCTTAGGGTAAGTGCTTTTTCAGGAGCACCATCATCAAGACTCAATGTTAAATCGGGGTTAGCATTGAACCAGATGGGACCATGGCCGACATTTGCTTCAACCATTCCTAAACGTGCTTGATTTTCATTTGTAAATCTAGCATCTAATAGTCTTAGCAAGACAGAGGCATTGATTCCTCGTCTAGTGAGAGGTTTAATTCCTACTTGGATTAATCCAATGTGGATGAATCTAAAACCTTTATTTTTAAATTCTTTCATTTCTTTTTTGCGAAATAAAAGACACTCTTCTTTGTTTTTATTAAGAGCATAAGCTCGTTCGATTGTTTTAACTTTGTGTTCAGTTTGGAACACACTTGAAACCCATGATGATTGGTCATAGACTTCCTTTTTATTAATTTTTGGAAGACTCCAATTTTGGAGATCCAAATCAGAATGAGGAAGAACTTCGTCTTCTTCATGCACTATGTCACTTAAGGTTGCCAAGCTACTAGATCCTGATCTAGTGCTAATAATTGAATTAGATCTGCGAAGTTTATTAAACATTTTCAAGTTTCTCAATTTATTATGTTTATCAAATTAATCTTTTTAAAGTTTTCTCTCTTACTATTGACCTATTTTCTCTCTCTACCTGTTTCCTGTCCGCTCATACCCACCCCTCATGCCTCTCACTCGGGACTTACTGTTTGGAAAAAGGACTCACTGTTTGGGTGAGGAAACACAGTTTTGAAATAGATAAGATAATAACAAGAGATATGCTATATCAAGATTAAGATGAAGAACACAAAGAACTGATTAACAAGAAAAGAAGAACAAACTTATCAGATGATAACACAACCACCAACAAAAGATGAAGAACGTGGCTCTGATACCAGAAGGTCCGTGTTAAGGACGACCCGTAGGGTAACCACCATGGAACTGATTGTTAAACCTGACACCGAGTAAGAGCTGTTCTTTAGTCCAGTCAAGAGACGTGAGAACCTCGGCTTCAAGGGAAGGACACAGCCATACCTTTTAAAGGGCCTTGGAAGCATCTATCCCCGTTCCATGATTACAAGTTGCTTACAATTTTAATATGGGTAGGGAACTTTGGTAGATAACATATTCTAATTCAAGACTTTCAACACATGAATGCTTGAATATTATGAGAGAAGGTTATGCTAAGAAGTTCTGCCTACAATACAAAGAGATGCCATATATATAGGCATGAATGCAAAAGAAGGAGTCTTCGGGTCTTCAAATGCATGCATTGGAATTCTTGAGACATCATCATTGAAGAACTATTCTCTTTTGGAAAGTAGAATAATTATATATATATATGTATATATATAAAATTATTCACCCAAACAACGATCAAGATATACTTTTATTAAAGTCCCAAAGAACCGGAATATGAACTCAATTAAATTATTAAAGTATCAATTTCGGGAAACCTTATCTTGAAAATTAAAAATAAAGTGAAACGATTGAGCAAGGAACCTGCAAATTTTACTTGAAAGAAATGCTATTGAGCACCTCTCTTAAATCCAACAAAGATAGAATGTGCAATCTCTCTCTCTCTCTCTTTGAAAATTTGTCTTATCTTTCTTATTAAAAATAAATAAAGAGAAGTGTCTTCTCTTCTTAAGCTCTATAGCCCTATTTATAGTGTGTGGCCTCTCTCTCTCTCTCTCTCTCTCTCTCTCTCTCTCTCTCTCTCTTAACAAGGCACAAAACACGTGATGATTGCAACGTCATTCTCACAAATTTATATGAGTGGAATGGAAAAAACAAAAAATGATGCAATCTTGTGGACCAATTACTGATATCAGAAATATCATTTCTCATTTATATTTCACAAACCAAAACTTTATCCTTTAAAGAACAATTAATATGGCACTCACAAGAGACACACACGTGACACACCTTACCATGAATTAGGACCATCCAAGTTATTAGGTATTCTAGTCAATTCAAAATTTAAAGTGACTTACAAGTCTCTCTTAGTCAATACTAATTGAGGTCTTTGTCCATGCATGGGATAGTTGCAATTAAATATCAATTAATGATTTCATGGACATCAATTTTTTTTTGCAATAAGTCTATATACATATACAACAAAGAATAGCTAAGAGTGTCTTCTGAATCAGAACATGCATATTTAAGATTTTTGGCATGTCTATTGTTAACAAGGTTGTAAAAATTAAGATCCTACATAGGATCGCTAGGAAAGTCTTTTGGATCAGATCATATAATTGGATTGAGAAGCATAAGATTTTAATTTTCATACAAAATAAGTGAGAAATCACTGATAATAATGATGTGTTCAAAAATCATCAACATAGGGATTAAAATCTTATTTAATAGAAAATAACAATGTGTGTGTGTGTGTGAGTGTCGTGATCCAATCAATCCCATGATATGGATCTAAATCTTATCACGTGTGTGTGGTGTGTTAAAATTTAGGATTGGGTGAGATCGTGATCCTATCAATCCCATGATATGGTTCTAAATCCTACCACGATCCTACTAGGTAATTAAAGCTCCTAGTGCGACTTAAATTGTTTAACAAGTCTAGGATCATAGGATCTAATGATCCTATGATCAAGATCAGGATTCAACCATCAAAACATAAAATGGAGTCTCCTTCGCAAATGACATATGCTCTCTCTTTCTCTCACAGATAATCTCCTTATAATTAACTAAAGTCATGTCACGCCATAATGCTCGACTAACAACCACTGTATGTGAGATGAAGACTTTGCCCGCAGCCTACAAGCTACAACTAGTCTTACGATGTGTTTGCCTAGAGAGGAGGAGATGGGACTAGAGGGAAGGGGATGGAAAGGGTTTAATGGAACTTTTTTTATGGGGGGGAATGAGGGTTTGAGGAGATTTGGTGAGCAATATTACTCCTCTAAGCCCCTCATTTCCAATTCCCTCGAATTGGCGGAGTCGGGAGGGGAAGGAGATGAGTTTTACTTATATTAAACAAATTTAAAATATCAATTTTACCCTTATAATATCAATTTATATTATTTCTTTAAAATTAACAAAAAAGGGTCATAATTGTCCATTTATGACACTACCTCCCTTCTCTCCTCCACAACTTAAATTTTAAAATATCTAAACAACGAGGAATGATATCTCTTCTTTTATCTCTTATTTAATTTTTAAAAGATCCATAACATGGAAAATGACAACCACTTACAATTTTTTGTTAATGTTTCTAGACAATTGCTAATTTTGTTTTCCCATATACGAGAATAATTTTTAGTGTTACTCACTATCATCCTGGCTAGCAAAAGGAAAATTATTCAGTAGTCCAAAACTACAAATAAATGCATAGTCCTCCTCTCACAGAGTGGTGGGTCCTACCTTAAATTTAATTAATGGGATCTATCATTTATGTGGTGGAACCCACCATTCATGCGAGGGGGGACTACGCATTTATTTGTAATCCTGAACTACTAAATAATCACTCTTGACAAAAATAGATGAGATAAATGGCCACTCGTCAAAATCTTGCCATTACTTATATGAGATAAAAGACCACACATCCAAATCCTACCATTACTTAGATGAGATAAAGGGCCATGTGTCAAAATCTTGCCATTACTTGGATTGTCTTACCTAGGAATACTTGGAAATAAAATTATGTATCCTAAAATAGGACCCATTTCGATGTGATTTGATTGAGCTTATTGGGATCAATTTTATTTTTCATTGATTTATTTTATTTAAAAAAATATGAAGGGCAAAAATACACTGCACTTTGGAGTGTTCAACAAATTCACAAGCCCGACCTACTTATCTGACCCGGATAGTAGTTTTGGTGGAAAAAATTATCCAACCCAATTAAATATTTAATCAATTGGAGGTGAAATGTGGCATTCATTCATTGATTATTGAGATTTCCTTTAAACAAGATCTTGACACGCGTTTTGCCTTATCTTTTCAATTTATTTATTTTTCTAATTTTATTGCTTTATTTATTTCTTCTACTTTCTCTTTCTCTAAACCAGACTAATGCTATGTTTGAAAGTTTGAAGGGAGAGGAGGGTGCTCGGGGAAAGGGGGGTGGTGGGGAATAATTACCTCTTCCCCTTATTTATCACAAAAAACCTTCAAAATGACCATGATATACCCCAAAACATCGAGAATTACCCAAGATTTTAAAAGTCACATAAAACAACTTTCAAATATCATTTTGGATGGTTTCGAGTGTTTGTAATAATGCATGTGAATGTGTAAGTTTAGATGATAATTTTTTGTTTTTTTAGTGTTTTTTGTTTCTTGTTGCACTCTTATTTTGATTATGCTTAGTAGTGTAATTTTCATTAATTTTAATTTAAATATGCTTATTTTTAGGCTTATTTTATTTATTTTTTTTAGTTTTCAGGTGAATTTTAGTTTTTGCTTATAAAGTTCAGACTAAATTACACCTAAATTTGATTAATTGAACTAAATTACAAATTACACCATCTAAATTTGATCAAATTTCAATTCTAATAAATAAATAATTTATGATGAAACAAACAAAAAATTTAAATGTGGAAATCAACCAAATGGACCATAATGTTGAGCAACATGAACAAAATTGATAACTATGCTTCAAAGTAAGTATACAATACTCTCTAAGTACTTCTTCCCTCTCACATAAATGGTAGGTTACACTAACTAAATTCATCGTAGGATCCAACATTCATGTGAGATGAGAAAGTACAACATTAATGTATTATGGGAGTATTGTAAAATTTTCCTTACACTATGTAGGCCAAGAAACTCGCCACCATGTGGTGAAAAAAATGTAATTTTTTTTTATCAAACTAAGTTTATATTTGGAGTTTATATATAATTCTTTATCTACTTGTATTGCACATTTGGGAGTATATTTTCGTTAGATTATTAGGCTTAAAAAAAATATGGAAAAACTCAGATGAAACCAAAAAAAAAATTTTAATCTTTATAAATTGGAGAAAATTCTTTTTATATTTTGGGGTGTTTTTATTTTGATCCTTATATTTTATAATGTTTCATTTTAGTCTTTAATTTTTGGACACAAGTTCATTTTAGTCCTTACTTTTTTTTTTTTTTTATTTTTAAATCTCATCAAATATAACATGCATGTATCCAAAAAAAACCTAAAGATCAAAATGAAGGATTATAAATCATAGTGATCAAAATAAAAATACCCCTAAAATTAACTTGGACAAAAAGGCTCTAAACCTTCTCTGTTTGCTAGAGCATCATACCCAAATTAAATTTATGGGATAAACAACAAAAAATAACATTCTTTTCATAAATCATCCTTTTTATCGCGTCAAAAGTGCAATAAACAATAATAGATTTGACTAAATAACTGAAGTTACTTAGCTAACCCACATCAACTTTTCCTATATCTTCTCAAAACCAAAATTTTCCAAAAAATAAATAAAAATTATGTGTCTCCTAATACTTGTTAAAAGAAATTAGTTGAGTATAAAAAAATTAGAAACCCACGTTGTAAGGTGAAAGTGATGTTTTGGTTCATTCACAACAAATCATGTTAGTTGTGAAAAATATTGTATCTCTAGTATTATATTTTTAAATTAAAATCCCAAGGTACACTTTATGGAATATAAACTCAAATTACTAAATTACAAAAATATCTGCAAACTTTATCTTGAAAGAAAAAAAAAATTAAGTGAAAGGATAGAGCAAAGAACCTGCAACTTTTATTCGAAAGAAGATGCTCGGCACAAATGGCAAGATACCATGCCTAATGAAGCAAGGTTACTGATTCGAACCTTTCATTCTCTTACTCCCTAGAGCTAACTCACTTATAAAAGAAAAAGTCTAGCATAGCACTATTTAAAATCTTCTTGGGCTCCTATTTATAGTGTGAACCTCTCTCTCTCTCTCTATAGGGAAGGCACTGTTGAGGGTGTTGCAAAAATTGAGAACCTTGTGGTAAAAAACATGCTCAAGCATGCTTCATCATAAAGGATGTGAAGTTATGAAATGACATGAAGTGACATACCATATTTGACATGTCAAAAATATGATTTGTGGCAACATGAATCATGATTCATCCATAGTAATATTGTTTTAACATATTTCATTTTCCCAGTTAGCCTTAAATCCATTGCTTAAAAATCTGAAACCTTGAGTTATGTCTAGACTCTTAAATCCAAATGATTCAACATCAAACGGAATAAAAGTTTTCGGTGGATAATAAACAAGCTGTTCCTTAAGGAACTACAAAGAACAACAGAAATAGTCATAGAATCTGGCTCACTGTGTAAATACACTGTCATAATATTCCGTGGATATGCTATTGCTTTAATTTCTAGCAGTATGCAGACCAGTCAAAAGACACCAGAAAGTTGGCGTCACTAATTACAACAGTGCCTTAAAATCAGCACAAAAAAACAAAATACAAAATACGGCATTGTGGTGACATCATTTTCACAAACTTTATATCTAACAATGACTTCAAAAATCAACAATGAATAGGACTATACAGAATAAAATCTTGCTCCAGATAAGTCCTCATTATTCTTATGCTATGCAACGAAGATTCGCACTAACATTATTTGTTCATTAGTCACAACTCACAAGGACCATTGCCATTGTCGTTTTACCGTAAAAAAATGATTTATAAAGTGTCACTTTCAACTTTTAAGCTGGCTGGCGAAAGGATTCAAGATGTAGGGTCACACGTCAAAATCTTGCAATTGCTTGGATTGACGTGCTTCTTGTTTTGAGTCTCTTGACTTACTTTGTTATGAAATTCTTTGTGTGACAAGTCTGTCCTCGATTGGATAATTTTTACTTAAAACTTATTTACTTTTAAAAATTGATTAAAGAATAATTTAGGTACAAAAAATAAAAAGAAGTTTTAAAAAATAAAAAACCGTAGGTAAAATTATTTCTTTTTTATAATTCAATAATAATAATAACGACGAAAAATAAATTTAAACCTTAACTTTCTTTATATATATAGATATAGATATCCATGATATTTCTACATTTTAAATAATATTTCCGTATCAAATAGAAATATCAGATCTAGATATATATAAAACTCTTAACAAAATCGCTTCGTTTTATTCACACAAAGTGATAGAAACAGGACCCCATCAGTGGCCATCACCCCAGTCCGTCTGAACAGAAATAATTATCCTATTCATAATTTCATATGAGATGCACATGTGACAGACACATTCACATGCGTACCAGAAGATAAGGTTCGATTGTGAATGAATTTGTACCAAATTAGTAGGTGGGATTATCGAAGTAGTTTCATAAAATTCATAGAAATTCAGAAAAAAGAAGAGTTTTATTACGAATGTAGATTATTTGAATAAATAATTGCAATTTAGAAAGTTTTATTGAAACGAAGCAATAATAGATAACAAGTAAACATTGCGTACACAAAGAAAGTAGAACGCTGGAGCAATTCAGACGAGGACAAAGAAGACAAGAGGCTACAACCCCAAGAAAGAAAAGCAGAGCTTATGACCCCGGTGGGCCCCCAGAAGCAGATTGGAAGGCTGTGAGTAAATCCAGCCCTTGATGGTCTTATGCTATGAAACGAAGACTTGCATTAGTCACGAGGACATTGCCATTGTCGTTTTCCCGAAGATAAAATGATTTATAAAGTGCCACTTTCAACTTTTAAGCTGGATAGCGAAAAGAGTCAAGATGTATATTATAAGTAATATATTGCTAATATATTTCTCTCTTCTCTCTTATCACACCTTCTCTCACCTCTCTCTTTTTCCCCTTGTTGCTATAAAGTAAGGATAAAGTGACGTGCTCATCCTGCCCACCCCTGATGCTCAAACTGCCCATAAGTTTGGTTCTCAAGTATTTTTTAGTTTTTTAACAAATGATTTTGATTTTATATTTTCATTATTTTATATGTGAGTTTATAAAGATTGTGTTTTTATTAATTGTAAGCAGCATAAATTGAATTGATTTGATTAACTGAAATTTAATTTTCTTGCTATGGAGGACAAAGTCCCTTTTATTACAATGTCATGGCCTAAATTTTGAGAAGACAATCACAAAAAATAAATCCTTCTTATCGCATCAATTATGCGTGACGAGAACTTAGGAATTTAGATGTTTACTTTACTTTGGAAATGTTTATCTCCATTGTTGTGTTGACTTCATTGCATTTTGGCAGCAATTCTAATTTATTTTATATGTATAGGGATTCTTCAACTTTACATCCGAAGGCCACGGGAAACAGAGAAAGGTGAGAGAAGGTGTGATAGGAGAGGAGAGAGAAACAGAAAAATAACAAGTAAAATACACAATTACCCTTAATTTTAAGTTTTAACAGAAAATAATTAAGGTGGGTTACATTTGCTATACTCGTACCCTGAGGAAGCTTCAAAGCCGTTGGTGATATTTGAGATTTGAATATCCCTATATTGGGTTCTTTTTTTTCTTCTTGGCAATGTGGGTTTGGCAAGGATTGCGGGAATTTTGATGAGAGAATATAGGAGTAGGAGGAGAAGGAGAAAAGCATATACAAAACAAATGATCCCTCATTATTAGTCACCTGCCATTAGTTTAACCGTGTTAATGTTAGGTTAAGAAGTTGTTTTTAAAAACCATTATTTTAGGAATTTTATCAATGGATTAATAATAGAAAATCTTATCCTATTTATTTTAAATGAAATTTCAGGATTAAATAAATTAATATTTTATATGATAGACTCTAGAGCATCTTGATGCTTAGTAGATAAAACTTAATTAGAATGTTGGCTGCTGAAATAACGTTGAACCATCCAAAATGTGAAGTAAATAGATAAACAGATAGTAGATTTTTATTTAATTTTTTTATTTTTATCTGAAGTACAAAGTAGAACTTGTTAGGATATCACAAGCTAGACAGAATGATAAATTTCAAAACCAATTACCGGCAAAGCCAAATTTCCAACTAATATGACAGTATTACAGTAAAAGAAACTTATTTTTTCATTAAAAAAGGCCTAAGGAAATTGCCGACAGTTACCAACAGGACTATAATTCCGACAACAGTTGCAGTGCCTCTCCAAATGTCACGGAAATATATTGTTTTCAAGGATGCCATATTATGGTTCCAGTAGTTGTCATAGTGCCCGTTAAGTTTTGTAGCGATTTCATGGTAACAGGATTTTCTTTCCACAATTTCCAGGCCAAGTTGGTTAACCATTATGGCAACTGCTTTATTGCTGCCTAACCAGTTCACAATAATCTTTTTTTGAACAAGTAACTCCACATCTTCTTTAGTGTCTATAAGAAAATCCAATAGCACGATATAATTGCATATGTAAGTTTCAAAGGGATAATGACACTGCTCCAAGGCCATGAGGTTTCGGAAAAGGTCTTCAGTTTTGTAATCTACCACAAAGCGTGGGACTACAAAGCAAGTTCTCATCCGCTTCAAGCACAAGCACGCGCACGGTAAGCAATGCAAGAGCCAATTCATGCATGAACATCGCTTCTTGATTTGAATGTCAAGTAAACGTCTACGTTCTGATTCCGTATCCTCCTCCCACTTAAGGAATTTCAATCCTGCCTCGTCCAACTTTGTTGCACTACGTAGATGTTCAATAGTAGGTCCAGTATTCAGGTTGCGTGGACAGTAGAAATATCTCAGCAAATCAGTGAAATGTTTTACTTCCTTCTCCTTCTGCAAATCAGTGAAATATTTTACTTCCTTCTCAATGCTTATTTTCTTGTCACCGCCAAAAAAGTAATTGCAGGCAAGCATAAGAAAGGAATTTTGAATGTCTTTTGACATGGCATGATACTGATATAACTCGTCAAAAATAAAAAATGGAAGCTGATTCTCAAGTAATATCAAGTCTTGCTTTATGCCATCCTCCAGCGATGGTTTACTTAAGATATAATCCTTGTCATCTTCTCCCCTATGGTAGAAAGTTCTCCAGAAGAGCTCAATGACAAAGATAGAATCCTGTAGAATCATGTGCTTGAAATCTTTCTCATCTTTTTTGATCTCGTCTTCTTTGAATATCTCTTCTGCATAACAATGGCGGATCTTATCTACATTATCTTCAACGATTTTTTCAAAATCCTTCTTGTCTTTCCAATTCCGATCAAAGAATTCCTTGAAATATCTTTCTTTCAGGCTTTCCATGTCCTTCAATTCATCGTTTTGGCGATGAACAGGGCCTATTGAAATTAGCTTTGGAGTGTAGGCTTCTTTCCTTACGTTGCGAAGTCTCTTGGGGACCTTGTAGATGCAACACTCGGGGCGCCACTTGGCAGGTCTAGGTCTAGGTTCAATATCAACGATAGTCTCTCCATGTGAAGAATTGGTATCACCGGCAAGGCTATCCATCTTTTACAATCGTCAGCTTCCTTTTCTCTATTGACAGACAAACAACAATTATTAGCACCTGAATACACATTAACATATTCTAGCATTTTTAAGGTAACTCACCTTAGAGTTTTTAAACTCCGAATCATTCATTTTGAACTGAGTAAATTTGATTTGGACATATCATTAATAATTTCAACAGATATCAAAATAATAAATATTGATGATGTGGCAAAATTCAATCCACTCACTAATGGAGAGATTGGTAGATAGAAGGATAAAATTATAAATAAATTAATTAATTAAAAGTTAAGGGCTTGAAAGAAACTTAAAAACCTAAAATGAAAATAGGTCAGAAATCAATATTAAAAAAAAAAAAAAAAACTTTTTTTTTTTTTTGAAATATAATAAAAATTCTAATATAAACTCACATACACGTATATTTTGAAAATCCCGAGAATCAAATCCATACCCTCATAGAGGGGGCTTTTTGGAGAGGGGATTATATTTGCTAAAATGATGTAAAATATTTTTTTGACCAAACAATAAAGAACTTTAAGCTTTTTTTTGGTTCTCAACACCCATTATGGATCAAACACAATATTATTAAAATGTGTATAGCATTAACTCAAAAATAAAAAATAAAAGTGTATAGCATCATTACCCACAACACATCGGGAATTACCCCCAACCTTTTGAAATTCTCTTAAAAACAACTTTCAAGTGTCCTTTTGGAGGTGTCAAATGTTTGTAATTATGCATGTGAATGTTTAAGTTTAGCTGATAATTTTTATTGATTGTTTTAGTTTTTAGTTTTTTTTATGTTTCCTTCTAGTTTCAATCTTATTTATTGCTCTTATTAGTCCAATTTTAATTAATTTTAATTTAAATGTTTTTATTATTTAGGTTGATTTTAATTGTTTTGTATTAAAATTTTAAAATACAAATTATATTTTGTTATTTATTATTTATATAAAAATATGAGAATTTTGTAATTTATTATACGAGCCAAACGTCAGAAAATAATTTCTAAAGGCTTGTTAGGAACATAATCAATCAGCTCATAATATTTTTAACTGGAAAACATTTTATGATGAAAGAAACATAACCTTAGTTTCAACCGATTTTTTATTTTTTGGGGTGGGTAGGTGGGGGACAGAATTGGAAAGTGATCAGTGATAACTACACTGTGTACACCAAGAAGCTTGTCCCCACATGGTAAAAAAAATGTTTTTTTTTTTTTTATTTATTTTTATTTTTTTGTATTTTATCAAATCGAAATGATATTTGAAGTTTCTATATAATTCTTTATCTACTTTTAGTGCACGTTGGGAATAGATTTTATTAGATTTTTTTTTTTGATAAATTTTAAAAAAGAAATTGGGCAAAAATATATGTATACTTAGAAAAATTAAAACTTTAAAAAATTATACATAAAATAAATTTTTTTTTTTTTTTTTTAATAAACAATAAAATAAGCTTTGACAAAAAGGCTACCTTCTTCTTCTTTTTTCCTTAGGGAATCATAAGCAAATTAAATTTAGGGCATAAATTTTTTTTTTTTTCTTCTCATTAACCATCCATTTTATCAGATGAAAAATTATAAAATATACTTTAGGAGTACATTAAATATGTACTTCCTCCTTTCACGTGAATAATAGATCTCACCATGAATTTAATTAATTAACAAAATCAACTATATACGTGAGAAAAGAGAATACACATTTAAAGTATTTGTAGAATATTCTATAACTACTCCTTATTGCATCAATAGAATTCAATGCTAAATTTCTAGTGCAACAAGCAGGCAATAATTGATTTGACTAAATAACTGAAGTTAGTTAAAGCATTTCTAGCATATGAGGTTACCCCACTTTTCTCTATTTTGTAGAGAGCCAAACCCAAAAAATAGGCTACAACAAATTAGATCCACACTCTTCAAATGTTATAATTGGGAGTAGTGAGCTACAATAATTCTCTACTCCTATTATTTTATTGTTTCACTTCAATATTTTATCATTTCACAAAAAATAAATAAATAAATAAATAAATGAGATAGAAGAATAAACAAATAATATTTAAAGGAAATAGTTTATCTCTAACCCGGTTTGGAGGAATCTTCTTTCAACTCATTACGTGACAAGTAAATAGATCATCCCGTGTACTTTTAGTCACATAATATTTTTAATAAATCATGTGACATTTTAAAATATATATGTGGATAGTCTATTTGCTTGTCACGTAGTAGATTGAAGGAGAATTCCTCCAAACCGGATTAGAGGTAAACTCTATCTATATTTAAATGGTGTAGAGAAAAAATAAAGAATATGTTGAAAAGTATATTTGAAAAAGGAGGTGGGTAAAAAAAAAAAAAAAAATGTGGGTGAGAAAATAAAGAGATTGTTAGAGAGGTTGAGGTAAGCCCACTTTTCTTTACTTTGTAGAGAACCAAACCTAAAAAAAATGGACTCCAAACATATTAGGTACACACTATCCAAATGGTATAATTGAAAGTAGACTGTAGAGAGCTACAATAATTCTCTATTTCCATTATTTTATTGTTTCATTTCAATAAGTAATCATTTCACCCCAAAAGAAATAATAAAGAAATAGCATTTAAATGAGATATAAGGATAAAGAAATAATATTTAAATGTGATGGAGAAAAAATTGAGAGTATATTGAAAAATTTACTTGAAAAAAGTAAGTAAATTATAAAATAGGTTTTTTTTTTTTTTTCCTCCAGGATATGAGTGACAAAATAAAGAGATTGTGCTCACTAACTCATACCCACATCTACTCTTCCAAAAAAAAAAAAAAAAAAAAATCATGCGTTGAGTATTAAAAACATTTAGAAACGAATATTGTAAGGCATAATTTTTAATCAATCAATATGACAAAATTTTTTCACAACATATTGTTTGTTGTGTGGTTAGTATATAATGAAAGTTGTGTTAGTGATATACCTCACAATAAATCATATTAACAATTTTGAAAAATACATGTATACTTGCATTTCCTTTTTATATATAATTAAAATCCCAAAATACACCTTATGGAATATAAAATTATATGACTAATCAAATTTTGTAATGACTTTATCTTGAAAAACAAAAATAAAGTGAAAGGATAGAGGAAAGAACCTGCAACTTTAATGTGAAAGAGATGCTTGTATACTCAACTCCAAAGGGCAGCACAAATGGCTAGAGATCATGCCTAATGAAGCAAGAATTCGAACCTTGCATTCTCTCTCCGTGGAGCTTAAACTCACTCTAGAAAAAATCTTTTACACTTTGATAGCACTTCTTGAAATCTTCTTGGGCTCCTATTTATGGTGTGAATGTGGTCCCTCTCACACTCTCTCTCTCAAACAAAAATAAAATAAAATAAAACCACAAAACTCAACACGTCATAGCAGTGACATCATTCTCACACGTTAAAAGCAATTCACAAACTTTAAATTTACCATTGATTTCCAAAATCAACAATGAAAATCAAAATTTATGGAAGTAAACCTAGCATTAAACTTATGCTATAAAACGAAGACTTGCACTTAATTTGTTCATTAGTCACAAGAGTCAAGGACCATTGCCATTTCTCGTAGATAAAAATGATCAATAAAGTGTCAATTTCAACTTTTAAGCCGGCTGGCCAAAAGAGCCAAGCCATGTAGGGCCACACGTCAAAATCTTGCCATTGCTGGGCCTGGGATTGACGTGCTTCTTGTAAATGATAGGAAAGAAAGTAATTCAATCATACAAAGATAGGAAAGAAAATAATTCAATCTTAACTCTATTTGTAAATGAAAGTAAATAACACAACCAAATTTCTTAGCAAAATCACATCATCTTATTCATATAAAAAGAAGAAAATAGGACAGTCGGTCTTAAAAGATAAATAATTATTTAATAGTCCTAAATTATAAATAATTGTGTAATTTTATATTTCACATAGTGATAAAATTTATTCTTCATGTGATGTGATGGGATGTACCATTTATTTGAGATAAGATTTCAGATTTTTTTAGCAGTTATTCAGGTTGATACAAAATTTAATGTGACTATAAGTGTCTCACTAGTCTCTAGTCACAAGTCACAGTAGTTGTCTTTCTTCATGGTCTCCCCTCAAATGATCGTTTTGCTTTTAAAAGTGCTCACGTCGAGCCACAGGCCCACAAGGCCATGACTTTTAAAAAATTAACAAAGACTTGCAACTAAAAAATGAAACAAAGACTAGCAACTACTAGTGAAACGAGACACTTGCAATTAATTTAGAGAAACGAGAAACCTGCAATTAATTCGTTCATTAAAGCAGCAAGACCATTGGTAATTACGTTTGACTGAATACGATAATAATTGAGAGTGTCACTCTCATCCTGCCTGGCAAAAGAGATGAGAACAAGGTCACATCAAAACCTTGCCATGACTTATTACCTGGAAATGGAAACACAATACAATTAATCTAAGATCCACTTGCTGATATCTAATTGGCTCGGATTTCCGATTGACTGTATTTATATCAACTTACTTTCGTTAACTTATATAAATTAAAAAAATAAAATGTGTAAAAACATTGTTAAAGATTTAAAAATTTATACATAAATTAACGATGAAAATAAATTGGGGTAACATCGCATAGGTACAGTTCCTTTAGTATCATATCTTAAAAAATTAATCAATACAATAAACATAATGTTATCTTTTAATTCCGATAACAATTAAATTCAATATTTTGATCAATATAATTACATAATTCAATTTAATTTTATAACCTAAGATATATCACTTTTGAAACTATACCAAAAATTTATCCAAAAAACTGAACTAGTTTAAGGTGAGATAAACATTTCTATATACTTACAAAAGAAATGCATAAATGTGAATGAATGTGTAGCATAGGTGGACCAGATAAGGTAAATAGTAGTAGTTGGGATTATTAAAGTTAGGTACTGAGTTGTCACAAAATTTAATGTGACTATATGTCCCTACAAATTTATTTTAGGATAAATACTACTTCACAATATTTACACTACACACCACCTAAATGTAAATATCAATGTTCACAAATTCTGGACATCAATACCCATAAATTGTAGACATCAATAAACATGTACATAAGTCAATATCCACAAAGTGTAGACATTAATGAACATAAGCATAAATTATGGACATTGATATCACAACATTTTAATGGTATGAAAAAGTGGTATAAGAGTGATGTGAACCCATCATTAACCCATTTTTTTAAAAATTAAAATAATTAAAAAAAAAAATGTGTCTATTCACATCTTTTATACCTTACACTATCCAAAAAGGATAATATTATCCACATTTTAAATGATGTAAAATAATAATGTAAAATAATATTGTGAGCCAGTCAATCCTATTTTGTTGTTAGGGGAATCTCATGTTTTTTTTTTTTGAACAAGAATGATATAAACTGAATACATTAAAATATCCTTCTAGTTGATTGACTGCTCTCACTGCTTGTAGTTTAATGAATTACATATTCTCTGCTGAAGTGCTGAATATCTGTAATGAATAAGTGGTCTATATTACCACATACTGTGCTTATAACCTGTTAAACAAAGTTATTGCTGCAAGTGGACATATTTCAAAGACATTATCACAAAGCTTTGAGGATATTCCAGTTGTATCAGTCACTATCCATAGAGACAGGCCTTTAGTAGTTCAGGTATAAATGCCTGATGCTGCATAATATTAATATAGTAGTAGAAGAGATATATCACAAGCTAAATAGATGAGTTGAGACTCCATTCGTTACAATTTAAAGCAAAGAAAACTTCATTTAATACAAGATTGATAGAAGCTTTTGAATCTACTTGACATAATGCCTAAGGAAAATGTTCCAGAAAGTTAAACCCAGGAATATAATTCCCACAATAGTTGCAGTGCCTCTCCAAATATCGCGGAAATATATTGTTGTCAAGGATGCCATATTTCGGTTCCAAAAATTTTCATAGTGCCCATTAAGCTTTTTACTGAGATCATAGTAACAGGAATTGCATTCCACAATTTGATGTCCAAGTTTGTTAACCAGCGTCGCCACTGCTTCATCGCTGCCTAGCCGATTAACAATAGCCTTTCTCTCAACCAGCAAATCCACATCTTTCTCAGTGTTGATAAGAAAATCCAATAGAAGAATGTAACTGCTGATATAAGCCTTGGTTTGGATAATGACACTGCTCCAATGCCATAAGGTTTCGGAAAACACATTCAGTTGCATTTCCTACTTCAAATACAGGAAGTACCAAGAAAGGTTGCATGTGCCCAAAGCACGGTATGCATTTCAAGCATGGTAAGCAATTCAAAAGCCATGAGCAATTAGAAAATGGGCAGCGTTCCAAACACTTATTCTTCTTGAATTCTATGTCAAGTAAGCATTTTTTTTTATCTGCTTTGAACTTCACTCCTGCATCATCAAGCTTTGTTGCACAATATAAATGATTGATCTTTCCTGTAGAATTCAAGTCTTGTGAAAATTGCAAATATCTTACCAAATCAGTGAAATGTTTCACTTCCTTACCGATGTTGAAATCAGCTTGCTGCTTATCATAACAAGAGAAGAACTTGTGGCAAAGCTTAAGAAAGGGAGAATCTTTTTTCTGGTTCTCATTTTGTTCCTTAACTCCCTTCCCTTCTTTGTGATGGTTGTAAGTTGAAGACTCATTGAAAACCAACTTATATAAATCCTCAAGAATAAAAAAGGGAAGCTGATTCTCGAGTAGTATCAAGTCTAGCTGTATATCATTTTTCAGCCATGGTTTACTTAATATATAATCTTCTTTATCTTCTGGCTTTGCTGAACTCTTCAGGAAGAGCTCAATTATAAAGATAGCATCCAATAGAATCATGTTTACAAACTCTTCCTTGTTGGTTTTAGGGGTGTCTGCATAACTATGCCGGATTTTTAGTTCATTCTTTTCAATGACATTTGCAAGATCCTTTTGGGTCTTGGTAGTCCGAGAAAAGAAATCCTTAAAATATCTCAGTTTCTGGATTTCCATGTCCCTCAAATCTTTTTTGTTATGATGAAGAGGACCTATGGAAATTAGTTTAGGAGTATAAGCATCTTTGTTTACTTTGCGCAGTTTCTTTGGGACCCTGTAGATGCAGCAGTCAGGCCACTGGGCAGGCCCAAGGTCTTGTGGAATGTCAATCACAACCTCTTCGCATTTTTCTTTCTTGGAAACATTATTTTCAGTTGGGCAAGGCATCGTTTTGTTTGTGTTTCTCAGTCAAGTTCCTTTTCCTAGTGACAGACAAAACAACATAGACATGCACAATTAGCAACGGTTTCCATTTTGATCATCAATGGAAAAGTTGGGAATTTTATACTAGCACTAAAAGGTCAGCTAATGCTTGTAATTAGTACCATTTAGTCTTCTAGCACTAGTAAAAGGTCAGCCTTTTCACCTTTATCTGGGTATAAAAGCATTTAGAAACCCAGTACTATGAACAAGCTTGAATAGTTAGATTATAACATTTTATATAAAATTCCAAGTATGTGATCTAAGACTTTCTTTTTTCTTAATTTATAGATTTGAGAAGAAGAATAAAACATCAGCTCTAAAAGCAGCAGTACAATATCTGGTTTTTTCTCCCAATTAGTAAAGTCACCATGTTGGCTATGTGATATGTTCTTTTCAACTGCCTAGTGTATCAATGAACTGAACTAAACAATTAAAACAAGATTTTAATATGAAGAACATAATTAGAGTGGGAAAAAGAAAAAGAATAAAGAACCTGTAAATCTTGTTGGTAAAGAAACTCTTGTGTTTCACCAAAAAAATGAAACTCTTGCTGCTTCAGACCACCAGAGCTACTCCTCTCTTTTTCTTACTGATATATTGAATTTACTCTCTCTCTCTCTGTCTCTGTCTCTGTCTCTGTCTCTCTATATATATATGATCTATCTCTATCTCACCTAAACAGCAGGAAACAATCAAGAATTTGCAAAAGGACAAAAATGAACATCACTTTGTCATGAGCTTTATTTAACATTTTGTTGTCTACAAATTAGACGTTCTTGCCCATAAAATCCAGAAGAAGCTTTTGACTTTTTTCGCTACCGTTTAATTTTAATACCAAGTTAAATAAATACTATCTTGTATTATTTTATTATCTATTTTGTTGTCTATATTGATAAATGTATATTTATTATTTGAAATTCCTTTAATTAAAAATAAAATATATAAATTTTAATAAAATCTTTAATAATATTTTATGATAAAATTAATTTTATTTATAAATTACATACATATTAAGTTATAATATTTGATGAAGGGAATATTTTAGGTCCTTTGCTCATAGTCACTCGTCCTTCGCTTCAAGGCTTTCCCTCGGTGTGGTCAATATATTTTGTGTGTTAAATTTTACCCTTGCTTTAGTCAAATAAAATGAAAAGAGTTTTTATGATTTAGATTATATTTCTTTTTAAAATAGTCTGTCACATTATTTAAATCAATGGAATTTAAGAATTTCCCATCATGTTAAATGGGGAGGATCTTTCAGTAAATTACAGCTGCCATTTACCACGTGTCTTACCACATCTCTTAAAACTCTGAGGAGTCAATGTTTACAATATCTTTTTGGGACTAACGACCTTTTGAATGTTGATATTATGTTTACAATAATTCAGATCCAAGTCTCATCATCTTTTGGTTGTTTTCCATTATTCATGACCGCTAGTACTGTTACCACTCACCCACTTGCCTTTTTTTTATTTTTTTTAACAAGACCCACTTGCCATTGTTTGTACAGTAAAATTTTTTTTGGCTTGGATTTTTAATTTTGATAATTTCCTTATTAAAAATTGTCTTTTTTGAAGATATAAATTTAAATCTCGAGACTGAGTTTAAATTAGATTTATATAATGTATAAAAAAATATATATATATATATAAAATGACCCTCTATGTTTAAATAATTAATATTTTCTCTCACCGACACTTGGTTGTTGAGCAACAATCAATCATGACGGCTCGAACTGCCACCATGGACCTTCATACGTTACTATTGTTTTATTGCAAGAAATAAAACTAAATACTGTTTCACATTGTATATATACTATTTGGATTGAGATCCCAATCAGTATTGTATAAAAATAAAATACCTTTTGTAAAGTAACTTTAAAAACTAAAAAAAGATTAAAAGTTAATCAATTCAAAAGTTCAAAAAATTGAACAAAAATTGAACCAAGTATTGCATGAGATTTTAATCCATACTATTAAAGTGTGTATATACATTCATAAATCGTGAGCATCAAAATCTATAAATTATAGATATCAACATTTTAAAATATTTATCCACACTTAAGTGGTGTGCAAAATAATGTAAAAAAATCATTATAAAAAAGTAAATACTAAATGATAAGCCTTATATACATGTAGGATTAACATTTTTAATTTTCAAGTCTCTTTTTTTGTAAGTCCACTTTAGAATTTCTTAAATCTTTAAATTCATATTAAAATAAGTATATTGAATTTTTTCATATAATCAATAATTTAAATATATATTAAAATATTACTAGTTACGTCTGCTAAATATTGAAGAGGTTTAAAATTTTATTTAGAAAAATTAAATATAATAGATATGATTTTATAAATTTTATAATGTACTTATCTTTAAAAAATTTTAAAAAATCCTAATCCTATTGAGCAAGTAAGAACTCTAAATAAATTCTAATTGTGTGCTTGTGCTTGCTTGGTTTTGATATTTCTCTTTCTTTATTGTTTTCTTTTTTCCCAGCAAGTTTTTCTTTATGAACCCATTGACTATGAACATCGACCATTCCCCTCTGGTCTATGGACTGTTACATTTGCTATGAGAATAAAAAATTCACCTACATATAATATGTTGACTGTGTAGAAAACCTAAATCTAATGATAATGGAAAATATAAAAGATATTGAAAGAGAGAGAGGAAGAAAATGGAGGCTAGGGTTTTCAAGTGGTTCGGCTATGTGAGCCTACGTCCACAGGATGTAGCCAATGGGCTACATCTTTATTAATTCACTGTGTACTATATATTTTTTTGGAAGATTATAATGTGTTGTGAGGTGTCTTATTTATACATAGAACTACTAACACAACTTTCCTATCTAACCTATGTGGGATTCCTTAACATTCCCCCTCACACTCAAGGTATAATTTTAATGAAACCTTTGAGTTTGTTTACAAAAGAATAGCTCAAATATTTTGGCTCAACTCGGCTTGGCTCGTATCTCGGCTCGATGGCTCGGATCTCGGCTCAGAGGCTTGGTGGCTTGGATTTTGGCTTGAAGTAGATCTCAGCTTGGCTTGGTCGGATCATGGCTCGATGGCTCGGATCGCGGCTCAGTGGCTCAGAGGCTTGGATCTTAAAATGGTCTTGGCTCGGGATCTCAGCTCAGTGGCTCGATGGCTTGGCTCGATCTCGGCTCATGAAAATAGAATCAAACAATTATCCCACTTTTTTTTTTTTTGAATTTTCGAATTTTGAAATTCGAAATTTGAATTTTTTTTTCCTTTTTTGAATATTGCAAATAAAATAAAATAAAAAGAAAATGCAAACAAAACAAAAAATAAAATGACCCTTTTTTTTTTTTCACGTTTTTGTTTTTTTTTTTTTTGAATTTACTGAAAAGAAAAAAATAATAAAAAATAGACCGGGTCGCGGATCGGGTCAAGAGAACCACAGGTCGAACCGCGGGTCAAACAAGACTGATTCCAGCGCGTGGCACGCGTGTGGGACTTGAAGCGCGTGAACCGGAACGTCGGAACTTTGAGAGGTGTGTGGAGGCGCGTTCATCATCAGATCGGCTTTATTTTTGTGGCGGTGAGTAGATTGGCCGCCGATCTACTGATTTGTGGTTTCCTTTTTGTTGATTGGTGCCTGAGTGCAGTAGATTTGGAACTTGGTAGTTTCGGCGACGCGGTGAAGAGATCTCAGATTTTCTGAAGCTATAGGCCGCGCGTGGGAACGCGTGCAAGCTTGGATTCTGATCGGGTAACAGGGGTTTTGCCGATTTTGATGGGAGGGACTGGTATTTGTGATCAGTTTTCTGAAAAAGAAAGATTTGTGGTGAGGTGCTTTGGATGAGATTTTTTTTTTGAAATGCGGAAGCGGAAGGATCGAGTTGCTCGTTAGAGCTCTAGGGCTCTGATACCATGTAGAAAAGCTAAATCTAATGACAATGGAAAATATAAAAGATATTGAAAGAGAGAGAGGAAGAAAATGGAGGTTAAAGTTTTCAAGTGGTTCATCTATGTGAGTCTATATCCATAGGATGTAGCCAATTGACTACTTCTTTATTAATTCACTGTGTATTATATATTTTTTTAGAGGATTATAATATGTTGTGAGGTATCCTATTTATACATAGAACTACTAACACAATTTTCCTATCTAACCTATGTGGAATTCCTTAACATACTGAATGATAGTCTTTTTTTTTTTTTTTTCTTCTTCTCTGGATGAGGGAGAAGTCATTTGGACCTAAGAAGTCCACATCACATTTGTGCTTTTGCAAAAAAGGAATGGGAAAAAGATTCCATGTGATCCCCACGTTGTGTGCAGCCAAAGGAGAATGGGCCTTCTTCTGAAAAACCATAGACATGCATATTCACGTAGTAAAGGTTTTGTATGATGAGTCCATGGTCCACTTTTCATTGGAATTTTCAAACGCAATGAATTGACATGCACTTATAATATTTGGTAAGTGATAGTTCTATCATTATCAAAAAAAAAAAAAAAAAAAGTGATAGTTCTATCATTCTAGATAAGGATTATGTAACAAAGCCAATGATTATTTATTAATTTTTCATAATTACTTCCTGGTATTTTCTTATCCTAATTTACTGCATATAAATTTTAATTATAATATTTGATCTTATAAGAAATTAAGAATTAGATAAAAATAAAATTATTAAGACTCACTAAAAAAAATATTTAAGATTTTATTTTGAATTCAAACTTTAGAGAGTGAAATTATATAATAACTAAAAAGTTTGTGAGATTAAATTGGAATACAACCAAACCACAAGATAGTAAATAATTTGTTTACAAAATTCAAAAAATCGGTTAATTTGTGTGGCCCAAATTAACTACAATTATTTATCCCACATGTGCAAGAGAATGAGAAGTAGGATCTTATACTATTAAGTAAAAGAGAAAGCCATTAGTTCATACAGCTTAATACAAGTATGGGACAAGATCACAAGACCAAAACAAACAGAAGGATTCCAAAAGTACAGTTACAAAGGGAGCACTAGCATAACTTAGTACATGCCAAAATATCAAAATACAATGAAATGGGACAAGATCACAAGACCAAAACAAACAGAAGGATTCCAAAAGAGATCCACTTGGCAGCTTTTGAGCACGAACAGGTTCAAACCAAAGAGGTGACCTCTCTTCTATCTCCCACATACTGACATACATGATGGATTGAGATTGATAACAATTTTCCATTTGGTTTTATTATGAATGATGCCTAAAGTTTTTATTATGATGCCTAAAGTCTAAAGATATTCTCCAGTCATCAACCATGACAGTGACAGACGTGGTGTAATGGAATGTGCATTATTGCTGTAGTTTTAACTTTTAAGGCAAAAGCAAAGCAAACCAATAATATTTTCCTTTTGGACTGTTAGAGATTATCACATATAATCCTACATTGGAAAGAGTTGGAGCGAGTAATAGATATATAAGTCATGGGCAATCCTCATCTCTCAAGGCGTCTTTTAAGATTGAGTTAGGCCCATTGGACTTTAACATGGTATCAGAGCTAGGTTATTCACTCCAACTCCCAATCATTCAACTCCTTCACACACTTTGGTAGTACAAGCCGTAACCATCCGGTATCGCCGTAATCCGGTAGTACAAGCCGTAACCATCCGGTATCACACAAAAAAAAAAACCGTAATCCGGTTCCACTACCATTCCAAACTCAAGCTTCAATCTCCTTGAGTTTGAGGGGGGATGTTAGAGATTATCACATATAATCCCACATTGGAAAGAGTTGGAGCGAGTAATAGATATATAAGTCATGGGCAATCCTCATCTCTTAAGGCGTCTTTTGAGATTGAGTTAGGCCCATTGGACTTTAACATGGTATCAGAGCTAGGTTATTCACTCCAACTCCCAATCATTCAACTCCTCCACACACTTCGGTAGTACAAGCCGTAACCATCCGGTATCGCCGTAATCCGGTAGTACAAGCCGTAACCATCCGGTATCACAAAAAAAAAAAACCGTAATCCGGTTCCACTACCATTCCAAACTCAAGCTTCAATCTCCTTGAGTTTGAGGGGGGATGTTAGAGATTATCACATATAATCCCACATTGGAAAGAGTTGGAGCGAGTAATAGATATATAAGTCATGGGCAATCCTCATCTCTCAAGGCGTCTTTTGAGATTATTTTGGACTTTAACATGGACATTGATGTTGCCTCTGTGGGAACTAACATTTGACTGTTGCCCCGGTTAAAGCCTGTAGCATATACACTAGTCAGTCAAGCGTCACGTGAGTCAACCAGCTTCCTAATGCCAATGTAGGCACTGCATTGTTTCCAATCTCATAATTGTATATTATATCCCAAAAAAAAAACCCATTTTTTACACATATAAGCAATTGTTTTTTAATAATCAGATCCGAATTCCTTCAATATTTTTCGTCCAATGAAGACCTTGAAGCATAATTCGAGACAAAATTCTATCTTAAAACAGATTGCATCACGAAGCTAGCTACTACTTAAAAAAAAAAAAAATGAAGCTACTAAATTTGTGGGATGATTTCAACCAGCATTCTAAATTCTCCCAAGTCTATTTGCAAAGTTGCCCTTTGGGCCCTAAATAGGTGAAAAAGAAATCCTCTCTTAGACTACAAACCACAATTACCTTCTTTTTTTCTTTTTCCTTGGACTTGCTATGTGGGCTTGGACCACATGGTGAAAAGGAGAAAAGAAAAACATGGTGGGTTCAGATTCGTTCAGATTCGTCTACTAAATTTTTCTTCTTTTTCTTTTTGTTTTTTTAAAATTTTTTTCTCTCATAATATTTTTAACTGGAAAACATTTTATGATGAAAGAAACATAACCTTAGGTTTCAACCGATTTTTTATTTAGGCTAAATTATAAATTACACCTTTTAACTTTAGTCAAAGTTTCAATTCAGTCCTCTAAGTTTTGACCGTTTCAATTCAGTCCTCTAAGTTTTAAATTGCTTCAATTCACTTCTTCTGTTAAATCTCAGTTATCTAATGCCGTTAGTCAACCTCATTTTAATATTTTTAATATATTAAAATAAAAATAAAAATCAAGAAAATTAATAAAAAGTTAAAAGTTAAAAACTAAATATTAAAGATATTTTCTTTATTTCTTCCTCCCTTTGGTCCAGATTCTCATTGAGATTTATATGTGAGATTTCCGTTTATTTCTTCCTCTCTCTACTCTCTCTCTGCACTCTGCCTCTCACGACTCACAATAGTCGGCAATTCTTGTTCGGAACACCAGTATCCACGGCAGGGGCGGCTGAGCTGGCGGCGGAATTGAAGGGGAACGAGAACGGAGAAGCAGAAATTGAGGATCTGAATTTGAGTGAGACTATAAGAACGGTAGGGCGGAGCTAGGGTTTGAGGTGGAGATTAGGGATCCAAGACAAAGAAGCTCTGCGCGGTGGGCTAGGCCACGGCTGTGGACGACGCCGCGACCATGGATTGCTTCGCGAAGGTCCTCTTAGTGCTTCAGAAATTGGTTCCTTTGAGTTGGTTTTTTCTTGTCTGATGCATGATGAAGGGGAGGGATTTTGTATTGTTCAATTTTGGGGTTCCTTAATCTTTTGGGGTTTTTCTTTCCAATTTTTTTCTTTTTTATTTTTTTTTATTGTTCTATTCTAATGGATCTTTGTCTGTATCATTGTCTTTGCTACTCTGGGTTGTTGTTACTTCTTGTTATTCTGATATGGTTGAGTTTGTAGATGGTGATTGTGTATTTTGGTGTTGACAAATAAGGATGAGGAATGAGGCAGAGGGGGTGTGTTTTTCTGGGTTTTTTCTTTGGTTGATGATGGTGAAGGAGAATGATGGAGAAAGCAGAGAAAAGGGGATCCAAGAGAGAGATGCTCTACAATGGTTGTAGGAGTTGTTATGAGGGATTTCATAACCAATTAGAAATCTGGCAATGAAATTTCAAGAGAGGATCCGAAAGATTCTAGATATTTGATCACCTGTTCTTCCGCAATTTGATAAAATAAATATTCAATTTTGGTAATTTTAATTTTTTTTCTTCGGAAATTATATTTATTAATTTTCTGGATTTGTTTTAATATAAAAATAAATAAAAATAAAAAATAAAGCAAAACTAACGGCACAGATAACAAAACTTAACAGATGAAGTGAATTGAAGCAAATTGAAACTGAATTGAAGCAATTTGAAACTTAGAGGACTGAATTGAACTTTGACCAAAATTAAAGGGTGTAAGTTATAATTTGGCCTTTTATTTTTTATTTTTTGGGGTGGGTAGGTGGGGACAGAATTGGAAAGTGATAAGTGATAACTATGCTGTGTACACCAAGAAGCTTGTCCCCACATGGTGATTTATTTTTTTTTTTTTTTTCAAATTGAAATGATATTTGAAGTTTCTATATAATTCTTGGGTAAAATTGTGAGAACCACGACCTTTAACCCAATGTAAAGGCCTAAACATGATTCTCAAAATGGAGATTTTTCACTGTTTTCCATCCTAATGTTTAGGGGAATTTACAATGGAGTCGCCACCTAACTTTTATAACAAAAAGCTAAGAAAAAAAAGTGTTATCTTTTATTGATTGAATAAATAATACAATTGTTTGGAAAAAAAGAAACAAATTACAATATTTTGCCCTAGATACAATCTAAGAAAACAAAATACAAGGCTTTGGTCCTAAATACAATCTAAAAAAGAAAGTAAATAAAATACATAAACTAATCTAAACATCCCCTAAGATTAGGATTCGGGGGCTAGGGGATTGGATGGGAAGGTGTTAGGCACCCATCCAACCTGACCTAAGTCAGTCTCTAAGGATCCATTAATCTAAGTTCACAATCTCAAACAAACCATACTCGCATTTGATTCATAGCATCACAACAGTACATGCAATAAAAAATTAAACATGATTAATCATCAAGCATTTAAAATCATTTAAGCATGCATCTCACATGAAAAAAAATAATTTAAAGTTGCTGTAATTTTAGTATAATATGTTAGAAAAATCAGATTTGTACCATTCACAAAACAGAAACCGAAAACAGTGCAATATAGCAATTGTACATTAAAAATTAATCAAACAATTAAAATTAAAACCTAATCATGCATTCTACACAATTAAAGTTGCTGCATTAAATTAAAAAAGAAATGATTGTACCTTTTGGGATGCAACCTCCTGAATGAGTGTCCCGAATTGAATTTGATTGTGGTAGGATGCGGCCTCTTGATTGAGAATACCACCGGTCCTGAAAATTGTTTCTTGAGAAAAAACTATTAAATATGATTAAAAGAGATTAAAAATGGAATTGAAAGGTTGGAAATAGAGATTACAAAAATGGCTTTTGTAATCTCTGGGCTTGAATCTAAGAACACACTTGTGTTCTTATTCTCAAGTTTAACTCTTTGCAAAAATTCTCTTGAATTTTGCTTAGGATTGCTCTGACTAATTTTTTCCAACCTCTGTTAAAATGAGAATATTTTCTATTTATATGGCAGCCCTAAAATGAACCTACCCACGTTTTGGAACTCATGGGAGTGCATTAGGGTTTTGGAAATTGGATATACTTCATAAAAATCCCGAAATTCTGACTGATTTTTAGGCTCTGATTGCGGGCCCATTTTGACCCTCTAAACATTCGAATTTGGAGATGATCATTGAGACATATTTGTAGCCCATCATGTCAGCTTTACAGCACAATTTGAATCAACTAAATCGGATAACTGAGTCAAAAGTTATGGTCGAAATACTGACTAGTGTACGGGCTGGAATCCAAATCCGAATTGGGCTTTGGATAATTCCGGGTTTTTTCACCTTTGGTCAACTTCTAGTGGATTTAGAAGTCCTTATTTGGCTGAATTTGAGATTTCTTAATTCTAATCAATTTATTAATAATTAATATGATAATTATTGGTCAAAATAATTATCCCATTAGTTAAAAATAAATCAATTTAAGAATTATCGTTTGATGAAAATGTTGTGCATGAATACTTACCATTCAAGGTATTCTAGACCAATATGAATTATTTATTAATTGATTTTAATTTAATCCTTTAGAGGACCAATCAAATTAATTAACAAGTAATCCTATGCATGTGAGCTTATGGTAAATATCATTTCAACCAATCAAATTCATTTCCTTAATAAAAACTTGGTTTTTTATCCAATTTCCAATCCGAAAAATGCACTCTCATTCTTAATTCAATTTTGATCACTTAAAATATGATTTTAAATTTATGGACCAATTTTGAATTTTCAAGCTTGTGAAATTACCATTTTACCCTTTATGCACTAAAGTGTAAAAAAAAGTAAAATTAATGGTTGCAAAATGGGGTGTCAACAAAAACTTAGGTATAGTTACTTAAGTCAAGTACGTTAGGTTCCTAGTTGAATTCAAATTCATTGAATTTAAATATTCTTGGAAAAGATAATATTATTTGTGTTTCATTGGTTAATGCAACCATATGTTTTAATTCAATTGGAGAACCTAATGTACTTGACTTAAGGAACTGTACCTAAGTTTTACCCATAATTCTTTATCTACTTTTAGTGCACGTTGGGAATAGATTTTATTAGATTTAAAAAAGAAATTGGGCAAAAATATATGTAAACTTAGAAAAATTAAAACTTTAAAAACATAATAAATTTTTTTTTTTTTTTTAATAAACAATAAAATAAGCTTTGACAAAAAGGCTACCTTCTTCTTCTTTTTTCCTAGGGAATCATAAGCAAATTAAATTTAGGGCATAAATTTTTTTTTTTCTTCTCATTAACCTTCCATTTTATCAGATGGAAAATTATAAAATATATTTTAGGAGTACATTAAATGTGTACTTTCCTCCTTTCACGTGAATAATAGGTCCCACCATGAATTTAATTAATTAACAGGATCCACTACATATGTGAGAGGAGGGAATACACATTTAAAGTATTCGTAGAATATTCTATAACTACTCCTTATTGCATCAATAGAATTCAATGCTAAATTTCTAGTGCAACAAGCAGGCAATAATTGATTTGACTAAAGAACTGAAGTTAGTTAAAGCATTTCTAGCATATGAGGTTAACCCACTTTTCTCTATTTTGTAGAGAGCCAAACCCAAAAAATAGGCTACAACAAATTAGATCCACACTCTTCAAATGTTATAATTGGGAGTAGAGAGCTACAATAATTCTCTATTCCAATTATTTTATTGTTTCACTTCAATATTTTATCATTTCACACAAAAGAAAGAATAAAAAAAAAATTAAATGAGATTGAAGAATAAACAAATAATATTTAAAGGAAATAGTTTATCTCCAACTTAGTTCCAAGGAATTCTCTTCCAACTCACTACGTGGCAAGTAAATAGACCATTCACGTGTACTTTTAGTCACATGATATTTTTAATAAGTCATGTGATATTTTAAAATACACATGTGGATAGTTTATTTGCTTGCCACGTAATGGGTTGAAGGAAGATTCATCTAAACCGGATTGGAGGTAAACTCTATCCCTATTTAAATGGTATAGAGAAAAAATAAAGAATATGTTGGAAAGTATATTTGAGAAAGGAGGTGGGTAAAATAATATATATATTATGTTATTAATTGGGTTAGGCGAAATGCAAACCAAACGGCTCATGCTTTAGCCAAGATTGCATTCTCTTTATGCCTCCCTTTCTCTTGTAACCAGGATCGTCTTTCACCCTCTATTAATGAGGCATGGCTAAGAGACCTAGCTTTCCTGCTTTCTTAATTAAATCATTTTTAGCAAAAAAAAAAAAAAATGTGGGTGAGAAAATAAAGAGATTGTTAGAGAGGTTGAGGTAAGCCCACTTTTCTTTACTTTGTAGAGAACCAAACCTAAAAAAAAGGGACTCTAAACATATTAGGTACACACTATCCAAATGGTATAATTGGAAGTAGACTGTAGAGAGCAACAATAATTCTCTATTCCCATTATTTTATTGTTTCACTTCAATAAGTTATTATTTCACCCCAAAAGAAAGAATAAAGAAATAGCATTTAAATGAGATATAAGGATAAAGAAATAATATTAAAATGTGATAGAGAAAGAATGGAGAGTATATTGAAAGATTTACTTGAAAAAAGTAAGTAAATTATAAAATAGGTTTTTTT
>OU015762.1:17329546-17367641 GCA_907173295.1 Fagus sylvatica | reverse complement strand
TGTACCATGAAAATCTCTTCCTCCAAATTCCCATGAAGGAAAGCCGTCTTCACATCCAGTTGTTCCAATTCCAGATCCTGATCTGCTACCAAAGCCAATACTGCTCTAATAGATGTATGCCTGACTACAGGTGAAAATACCTCATCGTAGTCAATCCCATGTCTCTGTGAATATCCCTTTGCTACCAATCGTGCCTTGAATCTTTCCCCTTCTTTTTCTGATACTGCTTCCTTCTTCTTGAACACCCACTTGCAACCTATAGGTTTCTTTCCTTTTGGAAGTTCCGTTAACTCCCAAGTTTTGTTCTTGCTCAAAGACTCATTCTCCTCCACCATAGCTTCCATCCACTTATCCTTTTCAGAGCTTTCAATTGCTTCCTGAAATGTAGAAGGATCCTCGCTACTGGTAAGTAAAGCATAAGAGACAAGATCCTCGAAACCATACCTGACCGGTGGTCTTTTGTTGCGTTTAGGCCTATCTGATCTGGTGCTATCCTGTTCTTGATCATTACTGTGAGGTTCCTCATTCTGACTGAGACTCCAATTCATCAAGCTCCACCTGCACTGTTGATCTACCAATGTTATTACTGCTTTCCGCTGCTTGAGACTTCTCTTCCTTGAATGCTTTTGTCATTGACTTCTCATCAAACACTACATCCCTGCTGATCACCACCTTCTGTGCAACTGGATCCCAAAGCTTGTACCCTTTTACCCCTTTCTTAAAACCAAGAAAGATGCACTTCTTTGATTTTGGATCGAGTTTTGACCTGTCTTCACCTGAGATATGAACATATGCGGGACACCCGAATATTCTCATGAAAGAGTAATCAACTTCTTGTCCTGTCCATACTTCTTCAGCGACTTTCCCATCAAGTGCAACTCTAGGTGATCGATTGATGATATAACAAGCCATATCCACTGCTTCCGCCCAAAAAATTTTAGGAAGCTCAGCATTCAACCTTAAACATCTAGCTGTTCTCTGTGATGGTCCTGTTAAGTCTCTCAGCCACCCCATTTTGTTGAGGAGTTTTCCGTACTGTGAAGTGTCTCTTGATACCATGCTCTTCGCAGAACTTCAAGAAATCACCATCCCTGTACTCAGTGCCATTATCAGTCCTAAGGCACTTTATCTTCCTTCCAGTCTGATTTTCCACTTCTGCTTTCCAAATCTTAAATTTAGCAAAAGCCTCAGACTTGTTCTTCAAGAAATAAACCCAAGCTTTTCTGGAATAATCATCAATGAAGCTCATAAAATATTGAGCTCCTCCTTTCGAAGGAGTTCTCACTGGCCCCCAAATATCTGAATGCACGTAGTCCAATATACCCTTTGTCTTGTGTGTGGCAGTTTTAAATCGCACCCTACACTGCTTTCCCATAATACAGTATTTGCAGAAATCTAATTTGCATGACTTAATCCCAGTCAACAGATTTCTTTTGTGCAATTCCCTCATACCACGCTCACTTCATATGCCCTAGCCGCATATGCCACAAGAGTGTATCATCATCCTCAGACTCAGCTACTGCAGCAACTCCACCTAGAATGGTATTTCCTAGCAATTTATAAACATTGCTACTTATTTTCTGACCTGTCATCACAATCATAGCACCCTTTGAAACTTTCATTATCCCATTCTCAGACTTATAGCTATAGCCTTTTGAGTCTAGGGTTCCTAATGAAATCAAATTCTTTCTCATATCTGGGATATGTCTAACCTCTTCTAATGTTCTCACCACACCATCGGACATCTTAATTTTAATTGTTCCCATTCCAATAATTGTGCATGTAGCATCATTACCCATTCGAACAGAACCACAATTAATTGACCTATAAGTGTCGAACCAGTTCCTGTGGGGAGTCACGTGAAAAGAACATGCGGAATCCAGAAGCCAAGAATTGTTCAAACCGTCAGTGCTTGATGAAACAGAAAGCATGTCGCCATCAGATTCCGAGTCTGCTACTACGTTGACAGATGTAGAGGACTCTTCCTTCCCCTTATTCCATTCTGGACAATCTCGCTTCATATGCCCCTTCTTTTGGCATTTGAAGCACTTTACTGTCTTGC
The DNA here is from genome assembly GCA_907173295.1 of Fagus sylvatica. Lineage (NCBI taxonomy): Eukaryota > Viridiplantae > Streptophyta > Magnoliopsida > Fagales > Fagaceae > Fagus > Fagus sylvatica. Next base: position 17,365,579 of record OU015762.1, on the reverse strand, counting down.
TCTTGGATTTAGATCTTCCCCTAGCAGATTTGTCATCCTTGTCTTTCTTCCTTCCACGATCTTGATAACCCTTTACTACTAGCCCTTCACCAGAACTCTCAGCTGAATCCTTATGTTTCCGTTGGTAGTGATCCAACAGGGCTCCTGAAACTTCTTCTAATTCCAGAGTTTCTTTTCCGTAAAGTAGGGTCGTCACCAGGTGTTCGTAGGAAGCCGGGAGGGAGGTTAGGAGCATCATCGCCTTATCTTCATCCTCGAATTTTATATCAATTCGCGTAACATATCACTAATGATTTGTTTGAAGGTATTGATGTGCTGCCTCAGGTCCGCACCCTCTGTCATCTTAAGCCCATACAACTTTTGCTTTAGATGCAGTTTGTTCGTGAGGGATTTGGACATATATCTTTTCTCTAGATTCAACCAAATCCCTGCAGTTGAGTTCTCCTCCATGACATCGTACATGACTTCGTCTGCTAGTAATAGTCGAATTGTACTCACCGCCTTCATGTCTAGTTCTTCCCATTCATCGTCTGTCATCTTCTCTGGTTTCTTTGTCTTCCCGTACAAAGCCTTCACCAAACCTTGCTGCACTAACAGATCCTTCACCCTTCTTTGCCATAGCCCAAAGTTACCAGTCCCGTCGAACTTAACTAGGCCTACCGTCGCAATAGAAGCATTAATTGCCATTGTTTCGACCAACAGCTCTGATACCAATTGTTGTGAAAATTAACTGTTTGCGCAAGATTAAAGAATAGAGAAAGAGATCAAACACACAAATAAAGAACACAAGAATTTACGTGGTTCGGCAATATGCCTACATCCACCGGCGACGACAGGGAGAAAGTTTCACTAAGAAAATAGGGAGATTACAACAGTGGTACCAGGACTCTCTCAAAGAACCCAAACCCCAATTACACCCTAACTCTCTCACCAAGAATAAACCTAGAGAAACCCTTCTCTAATTATTCTATATTGTGGCTCACAAATAAGACCTAAAGCCTTATATATATAGCAAGGGGTTTTGCTGAATCCTACCAAAACAAGGACTTGCATAAAGTCGTATTTTATTGACCAATTAAGGTCACCGATCAACACCATGGTTTTAAAAACCGGACCGGGGAGAGAACCGGAAAGGGGAGTGGTTCCCGTATCACTGGTCCGACCGGGGTCCGACCGGTGGTCGAACCGGTGACGTCATAAATAATTTTTAAATTATATAAATTAATAAAATATATATAACAAATTTAACTAATAATATTTAGTTAAAAATATATATATAACAAATTTTAAAACTTTTATATGAGTTTTCACATCTTATATTTAGAAGAAAAAAAAAGTAACTAAACATATTAAAATTACAAAATAATCATATTTAAATCATAGAAGAACGTTTTATGTTTATTTGATAATATCATAAGTCAAAAATAGTATTTTCTTAGATTTATGGTAAGAACTTTCTTTATTTGACTTATTTGAAGATTTAAAAACTATGTATGAGTTTAAAATTTGAATGCCCTAATTTAAATTTTAAGTCTTCAAATTTTAATATGTTAATTAATTTTGTATTTTGATGTAGTTATAAATAGTATTTGCTATTTGAAGACTAGTTGTTGTTTTTCCAATGTGGGACTAGTTGTCTTGTACTCTTGTGAGAAAACTTATTCATCGTCCCACATTGGAAAAAGAAAAGAGAATGATACACTTTCTCCTCTATAAATACTACACTCTTTCAAGAATTTTAAATATGAGGGTGGGCTATATTAATTTGTGGGCCTACCATTCATTAATTAAATATTGGGTTGCCTTGTGTGAGCCAAACATTTAATGTTAGGTTGCCTTTTGTGTGAGTCAAACATTTAACATTTAATGTTGGGTTACCTTTTGTGTGAAGCCAAACATTTAATGTTAGGTTAATTTTAATGTAGACTTAACATATTAGTATTATTTTTTAAATAAAATTTTTTTGTATTTAAAAAGTGATCAAACAGGTTGGACCGGTCCGGTTCCCGGTTTTACCGGTTGAACCGGCGGTTTCCGGTTTTGCATCACTTTTTCTTTATTTCCGGTTTTTTAAGGAAACCGGACCGGACTAGGCACCGGTCCCTGGTTGAACCGGTTGAACCGGCCGGTCCGGTCCGGTTTTTAAAACCATGTCAACACAACAAGATTTACAGGTTCTTTATTCTCTTTCTTTTTCCACTCTAATTATGTTCTTCATATTAAAATCTTGTTTTAGTTGTTTAGTTCAGTTCATTGATACACTAGGCAGTTGAAATGAACATATCACATAGCCAACATGGTGTCTTTACTAATTGGGAGAAAAAACCAGATATTGTACTGCTGCTTTTAGAGTTGATGTTTTTTTCTTCTTCTCAAATCTATAACTTAAGAACAAAGAAAGTCTTAGATCATATACTTGGAATTTTATATAAAATGTTATAATCTAACTATTCAAGCTTGTTCATAGTACTGGGTTTCTAAATGCTTTTATACCCGGATAAAGGTGAAAAGGCTGACCTTTACAAGTACTAGAAGACTAAATAGTGTACTAATTACAAGCATTAGCTGACCTTTTTAGTGCTAGTATAAAATTCCCAACTTTTCCATTGATGATCAAAATGGAAACCGTTGCTAATTGTGCATGTCTATGTTGTTTTGTCTGTCACTAGGAAAAGGAACTTGACTGAGAAACACAAACAAAACGATGCCTTGCCCAACTGAAAATAATGTTTCCAAGAAAGAAAAATGCAAAGAGGTTGTGATTGACATTCCACAAGACCTTGGGCCTGCCCAGTGGCCTGACTGCTGCATCTACAGGGTCCCAAAGAAACTGCGCAAAGTAAACAAAGATGCTTATACTCCTAAACTAATTTCCATAGGTCCTCTTCATCATAACAAAAAAGATTTGAGGGACATGGAAATCCAGAAACTGAGATATTTTAAGGATTTCTTTTCTCGGACTACCAAGACCCAAAAGGATCTTGCAAATGTCATTGAAAAGAATGAACTAAAAATCCGGCATAGTTATGCAGACACCCCTAAAACCAACAAGGAAGAGTTTGTAAACATGATTCTATTGGATGCTATCTTTATAATTGAGCTCTTCCTGAAGAGTTCAGCAAAGCCAGAAGATAAAGAAAAAGATTATATATTAAGTAAACCATGGCTGAAAAATGATATACAGCTAGACTTGATATTACTCGAGAATCAGCTTCCCTTTTTTATTCTTGAGGATTTATATAATTTGGGTTTCAATGAGTCTTCAAGTTACAACCATCACAAAGAAGGGAAGGGAGTTGAGGAACAAAATGAGAACCAGAAAAAAGATTCTCCCTTTCTTAAGCTTTGCCACGAGTTCTTCTCTTGTTATGATAAGCAGCAAGCTGGTTTCAACATCGGTAAGGAAGTGAAACATTTCACTGATTTGGTAAGATATTTGCAATTTTCACAAGACTTGAAGCCAACAGGAAAGATCAATCATTTGTATTGTGCAACAAAGCTTGATGATGCAGGAGTGAAATTCAAAGCAGATAAAAAAAAATGCTTACTTGACATAGAATTCAAGAAGAATAAGTGTTTGGAACGCTGCCCATTTTCTAATTGCTCATGGCTTTTGAATTGCTTACCATGCTTGAAATGCATACCGTGCTTTGAGCACATGCAACCTTTCTTGGTACTCCCTGTATTTGAAGTAGGAAATGCAACTGAATGTGTTTTCCGAAACCTTATGGCATTGGAGCAGTGTCATTATCCAAACCAGGCTTATATCAGCAGTTACATTCTTCTATTGGATTTTCTTATCAACACTGAGAAAGATGTGGATTTGCTGGTTGAGAGAAAGGCTATTGTTAATCGGCTAGGCAGCGATGAAGCAGTGGCGACGCTGGTTAACAAACTTGGACATCAAATTGTGGAATGCAATTCCTGTTACTATGATCTCAGTAAAAAGCTTAATGGGCACTATGAAAATTTTTGGAACCGAAATATGGCATCCTTGACAACAATATATTTCCGCGATATTTGGAGAGGCACTGCAACTATTGTGGGAATTATATTCCTGGGTTTAACTTTCTGGAACATTTTCCTTAGGCATTATGTCAAGTAGATTCAAAAGCTTCTATCAATCTTGTATTAAATGAAGTTTTCTTTGCTTTAAATTGTAACGAATCGAGTCTCAACTCATCTATTTAGCTTGTGATATATATCTTCTACTACTATATTAATATTATGCAGCATCAGGCATTTATACCTGAACTACTAAAGGCCTGTCTCTATGGATAGTGACTGATACAACTGGAATATCCTCAAAGCTTTGTGATAATGTCTTTGAAATCTGTCTACTTGCAGCAATAACTTTGTTTAACAGGTTATAAGCACAGTATGTGGTAATATAGACCACTTATTCATTACAGATATTCAGCACTTCAGCAGAGAATATGTAAATTAAACTACAAGCAGTGAGAGCAGTCAATCAACTAGAAGGATATTTCAATGTATTCAGTTTACATCATTCTTGTTCAAAAAAACAAAACATGAGATTCCCCTAACAACAAAATAGGATTGACTGGCTCACAATATTATTTTACATTATTATTTTACATCATTTAAAATGTAGATAATATTATCCTTTTTGGGATAGTGTAAGGTATAGAAGATGTGAATAGACACATTTTTTTTTTTAATTATTTTAATTTTTAAAAAAATGGGTTAATGATGGGTTCACATCACTCTTATACCACTTTTTCATACCATTAAAATGTTGTGGATATCAATGTCCATAATTTATGCTTATGTTCATTAATGTCTACACTTTGTGGATATTGATTTGTATACATGTTTATTGATGTCTACAATTTATGGATATTGATGTCCAGAATTTGTGAACATTGATATTTACATTTAGGTGGTGTGTAGTGTAAACATTGTGAAGTAGTATTTATCCTAAAATAAATTTGTAGGGACATATAGTCACATTAAATTTTGTGACAACTCAGTACCTAACTTTAATAATCCCAACTACTACTATTTACCTTATCTGGTCCACCTATGCTACACATTCATTCACATTTATGCATTTCTTTTGTAAGTATATAGAAATGTTTATCTCACCTTAAACTATTCAGTTTTTTGGATAAATTTTTGGTATAGTTTCAAAGGTGATATATCTTAGGTTATATAATTAAATTGAATCATGTAATTATATCGATCAATGAATATTGAATTTAATTGTCATTGGAATTAAAAGATAACATTATGTTTATTGTATTGATTAATTTTCTAAGATATGATACTAAAGGAACTGTACCTATGCGATGTTACCCCAATTTATTTTCATCGTTAATTTATGTATAAATTTTTAAATCTTTAACAATGATTTTACACATTTTATTTTTTTAATTCATATAAGTTAAGGAAAGTAAGTTGATATAAATACAGTCAATCGGAATTCCGAGCCAATTAGATACCAGCAAGTGGATCTTAGATTAATTGTATTGTGTTTCCATTTCCAGGTAAGTCATGGCAAGGTTTTGATGTGACCTTCATCTCATCTCTTTTGCCAGGCAGGATGAGATGACACTCTCAATTATTATCGAGTGTAATTAGCATGGTCTTGCTGCGTTAATGAACGAATTAATTGCAAGTGTCTCGTTTCTCTATTATCAAGTCTTATTCACAGTACTCTTCTTTCTGTTGAAAAACCAATAATATAAAGAAAAACAGCCAAAAAACTTTGCAGCAGACTCCTCAATCGGGCGAAATTCCGAACGAATGAACAAGCTCGCCCGTTTGCAAGTTCACTCCTCGTGGGATTAAGCTTTTTTTCTCTCTCTGCTGTCTCCCGCGCCAAGAATGAAACAACAACAACAAAAACACTACAGATCTAAATCTTCAATACCCCAAACAAAAACCCACAAACCAAAAAAAAAAAATAAGGCTTAAAAAAGCGAAATTAGAAAGCTCTTCCAAAACTGATAAGAAAAAAGAAAAAAAAAATGGAGGCTCAAAACTGTTTGATGATGGTGAGAGTGGCAGTAAAGATGCTCTAAATTAATAAATCGCTGAGAAAAAAGAAAATGAGAGAAAGAAAGAAAAAAGAAGAAAATGAAGAACTGAAAATCTAAAAAAAAAAAAAAAAAAAAAAAAAAGAGAAAAAAAATAAAAAAAAAAATAATTGCAAGTGTCTAGTAGTTGCTAGTTTCAATTGACTAGTAGTTGATCATTTTTTAGTTGCAAGTCTTTGTTAATTTTTTAAAAGTCATGGCCTTGTGGGCCTGTGGCTCGACGTGACTGCACTTTTAAAAGCAAAACGATCATTTGTGAGGGGAGACCCCATGAAGAAAGACCACAACTACTGTGACTTGTGACTAGAGACTAGTGAGACACTTATAGTCACATTAAATTTTGTATCAACCTGAATAACTGCTAAAAAAATCTGAAATCTTATCTCAAATAAATGGTACATCCCATCACATCACATGAAGATAAATTTCATTAATTAAATTTATGATAGGACTCATCACTATGTGAAATATAAAATTACACAATTATTTATCCACGAATTTAGGATTCCTCTATTAAATAATTATTTATCTTTTAAGACCGACTGTCCTATTTTCTTCTTTTTATATGAATAAGATGATGTGATTTTGCTAAGAAATTTGGTTGTGTTATTTACTTTCATTTACAAAAAGTTAGATTGAATTATTTTCTTTTAAGATTGAATTATTTTCTTTCCTATCATTTAACTTTAGAATAAAAATAAAAAAATAAAAAAGTCAAAACTTTTATTTTTAATTAAAACTACCTTAAACCGCACCTCCATTATATTATTATCAAAGCTTTGTCAAGTTTTGATAATTGTTCCACTGACACGAAATATCTAATTTGAATTTTGCCAATCACTTGATTATGTGGTGATTTTTCATTAATGTGCTTGGCTACTTTTGGCCAGCCGGATTGAATTACTTTATTTCATTTTTTCCTATCATTTACAAGAAGCACGTCAATCCCAGGCCCAGCAATGGCAAGATTTTGACGTGTGGCCCTACATGGCTTGGCTCTTTTGGCCAGCCGGCTTAAAAGTTGAAATTGACACTTTATTGATCATTTTTATCTACGAGAAATGGCAATGGTCCTTGACTCTTGTGACTAATGAACAAATTAAGTGCAAGTCTTCGTTTTATAGCATAAGTTTAATGCTAGGTTTACTTCCATAAATTTTGATTTTCATTGTTGATTTTGGAAATCAATGGTAAATTTAAAGTTTGTGAATTGCTTTTAACGTGTGAGAATGATGTCACCGCTATGACGTGTTGAGTTTTGTGGTTTTATTTTATTTTATTTTTGTTTGAGAGAGAGAGTGTGAGAGGGACCACATTCACACCATAAATAGGAGCCCAAGAAGATTTCAAGAAGTGCTATCAAAGTGTAAAAGATTTTTTCTAGAGTGAGTTTAAGCTCCACGGAGAGAGAATGCAAGGTTCGAATTCTTGCTTCATTAGGCATGATCTCTAGCCATTTGTGCTGCCCTTTGGAGTTGAGTATACAAGCATCTCTTTCACATTAAAGTTGCAGGTTCTTTGCTCTATCCTTTCACTTTATTTTTGTTTTTCAAGATAAAGTCATTACAAAATTTGATTAGTCATATAATTTTATATTCCATAAGGTGTATTTTGGGATTTTAATTATATATAAAAAAGAAATGCAAGTATACATGTATTTTTCAAAATTGTTGATATGACTTGTTGTGAGGCTTATTACTAACACAACTTTCATTATATACCAACCACAACAAACAATATGTTGTGAAAAAAATTTGTCATATTGATTGATTAAAAATTATGCCTTACAATATGTCGTTTCTAAATGTTTTTAATACTCAACGCATGATTTATTTATTTATTTATTTTTTTTTTGGAAGAGTAGATGTGGGTATGAGTTAGTGAGCACAATCTCTTTATTTTGTCACCCATACCTGGAGGAAAAAAAAAAAAAAACCTATTTTATAATTTACTTACTTTTTTCAAGTAAATTTTTCAATATACTCTCCATTCTTTCTCTATCACATTTAAATATTATTTCTTTATCCTTATATCTCATTTAAATGCTATTTCTTTATTCTTTCTTTTGGGGTGAAATGATAACTTATTGAAGTGAAACAATAAAATAATGGGAATAGAGAATTATTGTAGCTCTCTACAGTCTACTTCCAATTATACCATTTGGATAGTGTGTAGCTAATATGTTTGGAGTCCATTTTTTTTTTTTTTGGTTTGGTTCTCTACAAAGTAAAGAAAAGTGGGTTTAACTCAACATCTCTAACAATCTCTTTATTTTCTCACTCATATATATATTTTACCCACCTCCTTTTTCAAATATACTTTTCAACATATTCTTTATTTTTTCTATACACCATTTAAATATGGATAGAGTTTACCTCCAACCCAGTTTGGAGAAATCCTCCTTCAACCAACTACGTGGCAAGCAAATAGACTATTCACATGTGTATTTTAAAAAGTCACATGACTTATTAAAAATATCATGTGACTAAAAGTACACGTAAATGATCTATTTACTTGCCATGTAGTGGGTTGAAGGGGGATTCCTCCAAACCGGATTGGAGATAAACTATTTTCTTTAAATATTATTTGTTTATTCTTCAATCTCATTTAATTTTTTTTTTTATTCTTTCTTTTGTGTGAAATGATAAAATATTGAAGTGAAACAATAAAATAATTGGAGTAGAGAATTATTGTAGCTCTCTACTCCCAATTATAACATTTGAAGAGTGTGGATCTAATTTGTTGTAGCCTATTTTTTGGGTTTGGCTCTCTACAAAATAGAGAAAAGTGGGTTAACCTCATATGCTAGAAATGCTTTAACTAACTTCAGTTCTTTAGTCAAATCAATTATTGCCTGCTTGTTGCACTAGAAATTTAGCATTGAATTCTATTGATGCGATAAGGAGTAGTTATAGAATATTCTGCGAATACTTTAAATGTGTATTCCCTCCTCTCACATATGTAGTGGATCCTGTTAATTAATTAAATTCATGATGGGACCTATTATTCATGTGAAATGAGGAAATACACATTTAATATACTCCTAGAGTATATTTTATAATTTTCCATCTGAAAAATGGATGGTTAATGAGAAGAAAAAAAAAAAATTTATGCCCTAAATTTAATTTGCTTATGATTCCCTAGGAAAAAAGAAGAAGAAGGTAGCCTTTTTGTCAAAGCTTATTTTATTGTTTATTAAAAAAAAAAAAAAAATTATTTTACTTATGTATAATTTTTTAAAGTTTTAATTTTTCTAAGTTATACATATATTTTTGCCCAATTTCTTTTTTCAAATCTAATAAAATCTATTCCCAACGTGCACTAAAAGTAGATAAAGAATTATACAGAAACTTCAAATATCATTTCGATTTGATAAAATACAAAAAAATAAAAATAAATAAATAAATAAACATTTTTTTTTCACCATGTGGGGACAAGCTTCTTGGTGTACACAGCGTAGTTATCACTTATCACTTACCAAAATTGACGTATTTTCAATTTTGTTTTTTTTTGTTTTGATTGGGGGAGAGAGAGAGAGAGAGGTTCACACTATAAATAGGAGCCCAAGAAGATTTTAAGAAGTGCTATACTAGACTTTTTCTTTTATAAGTGAGCTAGCTCTAGGGAGTAAAAGAATGAAAGGTTCGAATCAGTAACCTTGCTTCATTAGGCATGGTATCTTGCCATTTGTTCTGAGCATCTTCTTTCGAATAAAAGTTGCAGGTTCTTTGCTCTATCCTTTCACTTAATTTTTTTTCTTTCAAGATAAAGTTTGCAGATATTTTTGTAATTTAGTAATTTGAGTTTATATTCCATAAAGTGTACCTTGGGATTTTAATTTAAAAATATAATATTAGAGATACAATATTTTTCACAACTAACATGATTTGTTGTGAATGAACCAAAACATCACTTTCACCTTACAACGTGGGTTTCTAATTTTTTTATACTCAACTAATTTCTTTTAACAAGTATTAGGAGACACATAATTTTTATTTATTTATTGGAAAATTTTGTTTTTGTTTTTGTTTTTGAGAAGATATAGGAAAAGTTGATGTGGGTTAGCTAAGTAACTTCAGTTATTTAGTCAAATCTATTATTGTTTATTGCACTTTTGACGCGATAAAAAGGATGATTTATGAAAAGAATGTTATTTTTTGTTGTTTATCCCATAAATTTAATTTGGGTATGATGCTCTAGCAAACAGAGAAGGTTTAGAGCCTTTTTGTCCAAGTTAATTTTAGGGGTATTTTTATTTTGATCACTATGATTTATAATCCTTCATTTTGATCTTTAGTTTTTTTTGGATACATGCATGTTATATTTGATTTGATTTATAAAAAGAAAAAAAAGTAAGGACTAAAATGAACTTGTGTCCAAAAATTAAAGACTAAAATGAAACATTATAAAATATAAGAATCAAAATAAAAACACCCCAAAATATAAAAAGAATTTTCTCCAATTTATAAAGATTAAATTTTTTTTTGGGTACATCTGGGTTTTTCCATATATTTTTTTTAAGCCTAATAATCTAATGAAAATAGACTCCCAAATGTGCACTACAAGTAGATAAAGAATTATATATAAACTCCAAATATAAACTCAGTTTGATAAAAAAAAATTACATTTTTTTCACCACATGGTGGCGAGTTTCTTGGCCTACATAGTGTAGGGAAAATTTTACAATACTCCCAGAATACATTAATGTTGTACTTTCTCATCTCACATGAATGATGGATCCCATGATGAATTTAGTTAGCGTAACCCACCATTTATGTGAGAGGGAAGAAGTACTTAGAGAGTATGAAGCATGTTATATTTTGTTACTTACTTTGAAGCATAGTTATCAATTTTGTTCATGTTGCTCAACATTATGGTCCATTTGTGTTGATGATTTCCACATTTAAATTTTTCGTTTGTTTCATCATAAATAATATTTATTTATTTATTTTTTATTTGAATTGTATTTAAATTGTGATCAAATTGTAGATGGTGTAATTTAGTATTTATTTAGTTAAATTAATTTAAATTTAAGTGTAGTTTAGTAATCAAACGAAAATTTATAGTGAAAACTAAAATTCACCTGACAACTAAAAAAAAAAAAAAATAAGCCTAAAAATAAGCATATTTAAATTAAAATTAATGAAAATTACACTACTAAGCATAATCAAAATAAGAGTGCAACAAGAAACAAAAAACACTAAAAAAACAAAAAATTATCAACTAAACTTACACATTCACATGCATTATTACAAACACTCGAAACCATCCAAAATGATATTTGAAAGTTGTTTTATGTGACTTTAAAAATCTTGGGTAATTCTCGATGTTTTGAGGTATATCATGGTCATTTTGAAGGTTTTTTGTGATAAATAAGGGGAAGAGGTAATTATTCCCCACCACCCCCACTTCCTCGAGCACCCTCCTCTCCCTTCAAACTTTCACCCTTCAAACTTTCAAACATAGCATTAGTCTGGTTTAGAGAAAGAGAAAGTAGAAGAAATAAATAAAGCAATAAAATTAGAAAAATAAATAAATTGAAAAGATAAGGCAAAACGCGTGTCAAGATCTTGTTTAAAGGAAATCTCAATAATCAATGAATGAATGCCACATTTCACCTCCAATTGATTAAATATTTAATTGGGTTGGATAATTTTTTCCACCAAAACTACTATCCGGGTCAGATAGGTAGGTCGGGCTTGCGAATTTGTTGGACACTCCAAAGTGCAGTGTATTTTTGCCCTTCATATTTTTTTAAATAAAATAAATCAATGAAAAATAAAATCGATCCCAATAAGATCAATCAAATCACATCGAAGTGGGTCCTATTTTAGGATACATAATTTTATTTCCAAGTATTCCTAGGTAAGACAATCCAAGTAATGGCAAGATTTTGACACGTGGCCCTTTATCTCATCTAAGTAATGGCAGGATTTGGGCGTGTGGTCCTTTATCTCATATAATTAATGGCAAGATTTTGACGAGTGGCCATTTATCGCATCTATTTTTGTCAAGAGTGATTATTCAGTAGTTCAGGATTACAAATAAATGCGTAGTCCCCCCTCACATGAATGGTGGGTCCCACCACATAAATGGTAGGTCCCACTAATTAAATTTAAGGTAGGACCCACCACTTCTGTGAGAGGAGGACTATGCATTTATTTGTAGTCTTGGACTACTGAATAATTTTCCTTTTGCCAGCCAGGATGATAGTGAGTGACACTCAAAATTATTCTCGTATATGGGAAAACAAAATTAGCAATTGTCTAGAAACATTAACGAAAAATTGTAAGTGGTTATCATTTTCCATGTTATGGATGTTTTAAAAATTAAATAAGAGAAAAAAGAAGAGATATCATTCCCCGTTGTTTAGATGTTTTAAAATTTAAGTAGTGGAGGAGAGAAGAGAGGAAGTGTCATATAAATGGACAATTATGACCCTTTTTTGCTAATTTTAAAGAAATAATATAAATTGATATCATAAGGGTAAAATTGATATTTTAAATTTGTTTAATATAAGTAAAACTCCTCTCCTCCCCCTCCAAACTCTGCCAATTCGAGGGAATTGGAAATGAGGGGTTTAGAGGAGTAATATTGCTCACCAAATCTCCTCAAACCCTCATTCCCCCCCATAAAAAAAGTTCCATTAAACCCTTTCCATCCCCTTCCCTCTAGTCCCATCTCCTCCTCTCTAGGCAAACACATCGTAAGAGTAGTTGTAGCTTGTAGGCTGCGGGCAAAGTCTTCATTTCACATACAGTGGTTGTTAGTCGAGCATTATGGCGTGACATGACTTTAGTTAATTATAAGGAGATTATATGTGAGAGAAAGAGAGAGCATATGTCATTTGCGAAGGAGACTCCATTTTATGTTTTATGGTTGAATCCTGATCTTGATCATGGATCATTAGATCCTATGATCCTAGACTTGTTAAACAATTTAATCGCACTAGGAGCTTTAATCTAGTAGGATCGTGGTAGGATTTAGAACCATATCATGGGATTGATAGGATCATGATCCCACCCAATCCTAAATTTTAACCCACACACACACACACACGTGATAGGATTTAGATCCATATCATGGGATTGATTGGATCACGACACTCACACACACACACATTGTTATTTTCTATTAAATAAGATTTTAATCCCTATGTTGATGATTTTTGAACACATCATTATTATCAGTGATTTCTCACTTATTTTGTATGAAAATTAAAATCTTATGCTTCTCAATCCAATTATATGATCTGATCCAAAAGACTTTCCTAACGATCCTATGTAGGATCTTAATTTTAACAACCTTATTAACAATAGACATGCCAAAAATCTTAAATATGCATGTTCTGATTCAGAAGACACTCTTAGCTATTCTTTGTTGTATATGTATATAGACTTATTGCAAAAAAAAATTGATGTCCATGAAATCATTAATTGATATTTAATTGCAACTATCCCATGCATGGACAAAGACCTCAATTAGTATTGACTAAGAGAGACTTGTAAGTCACTTTAAATTTTGAATTGACTAGAATACCTAATAACTTGGATGGTCCTAATTCATGATAAGGTGTGCCACGTGTGTGTCTCTTGTGAGTGCCATATTAATTGTTCTTTAAAGGATAAAGTTTGGTTTGTGAAATATAAATGAGAAATGATATTTCTGATATCAGTAATTGGTCCACAATATTGCATCATTTTTTGTTATTTCCACACCACTCATATAAATTTGTGAGAATGACGTTGCAATCATCACGTGTTTTGTGCCTTGTTAAGAGAGAGAGAGAGAGAGAGGCCACACACTATAAATAGGGCTATAGAGCTTAAGAAGAGAAGACACTCCTCTTTATTTTTTTTGAATAAGAAAGATAAGACAAATTTTCACAGAGAGAGAGAGAGATTGCACGTTCTATCTTTGTTGGATTTAAGAGAGGTGCTCAATAGCATTTCTTTCAAGTAAAATTTGCAGGTTCCTTGCTCAATCGTTTCACTTTATTTTTAATTTTCAAGATAAGGTTTCCCGAAATTGATACTTTAATAATTTAATTGAGTTCATATTCCGGTTCTTTGGGACTTTAATAAAAGTATATCTTGATCGTTGTTTGGGTGAATAATTTTTTATATATATATATATATATGAAAGAAATTCTAATCTAAACTCACATGCACGTATATTTTTTGAAGATCTCGGGATTGAACCTCACACCCTCATTGAGGGGTGGGGCTTTTTGGGAGGGGGATTACCACTGAGCCGAATACCCAAGTGGCAAGTGAATAAATTATTATCTACATTGATAAACAAAAGATTTAAACTCTCATCATTTAAAATTCAAAAAATCCTGAATTTTATCGTTTGGATAAAATTATGGTATTGTAGATTTACATTTGATTTAAAAATATGTATAGTTTTTATTTGATTTATTTATTTTATATTTTTTGTTTTGTTTTGATGTTTCCAAAAAATCTCATATATTCCACAACTTTTTCTATTTACTATTTACTATGATCATACTACCATCCATCATTGACATGACAAACCTATAACCTTAAATTTTTTCTTAGCACCCGAAAGAGAGAAGAAGATATATATTTTTCTTACTCTTCTTCATTGCTTCTACTTCTAGGTTTTATAAGAAGTCAAAAAATTACAAGGATTGAGTTCAGCCATGGCGGCACAACAACTGGTTCAAGACAACATGCCAATACAGCAGTATCAAACCCAACTTGGTGGTGAGTCTTTAAATAAATACAAATTTGTCTCTAACTATGACCTCGTTGAGCAAATGCGGTATTTGTAAGTTAGATTAACATACTGTAAATTTTATAACGATCGGCCTCAAATTTTATATATAGATTTATTATTTTTGTTAGGTAGGGAAGCTGAGTCATTAGTGCACAAAGAGATGAAAATTTACGTTAGTAGTTTACTATATGGAATTAGAAAATTACATCTACTTTGAAGGGATTTAGAGCCGGCTTTAAATCATATATGAAAATTTGAATTTCCACATCAGGCTTCACCAAATTTTGAATTTATAAATCGTGAATTTAAATCCATATTTTACCCCAAATCCTGGCTAAAAATGATGTACTCAAACACACGATCCTTTGATGTGTGTGTATGGTCTATTATTGGTCTTTTTAGAGTATAAAATACATGTGAGTGTCACTCGATTAGTTCAATATCTAGAATTTACTGTGACACTATCTAGATTTGAATTCTGTTTACACCTAAAACATAAAGTCTATGAAAAAGAGAAGGTTAAGTTATAGATTTAATAGACTCCAAAACACTATTTTTAAAATAAATAAAAAAATTATAAGTGACTCCAAAACACTTAAAAAGGAAAAGTAGAGAAAGAATTATATAAAAACTCCATATTTCACCTCGATTTGATTAAAAAAAAAACATATTGTTTAGTGTTCACCACCTAGGGGCGAGTTTCTTGGGGGCAGATAGCAAAGTTTGTAATTCTCCCTTGTCCTAGTTTTACTAAAAAAATTTGTCCATTCTGTGGGGTTGGGGAGAAATTATTTAATCCACCAAGTGAACCACATCATCCTTCCACCCATCCAATAATTAAATGTCATATGTCATAATTAACTAAGTCTGATCTTAGTAGAAAGAGCTATGTCATTAGTTTAACCCAATTGGGCGATTCATATCCAATTTGCTTACAACCCCAAATAGATTCATTTTCACTCCCCTAGGGTAGTTTGCTTGGTAATTTTTAATTTAAAAATAATCTATTACATCATATAAAATATACTATATCGTTTCCCGTTCACGTAGGCAAGTAAACTAACCAAATTTGAAGAGACCAATATCGCTCATTTTTTAATTTTCTGACTAATAATTTTTAATTTAAGCGCTCAAATAATTAGGGACCAACAATGTATTTTTAAAACTTTTATCGTTAAGTAAGAGATATATCGAATTTCGTCAAATATAAAAGAAACATTTATGTCTAATAATAAAGATAATTTTGAAGCAAACGCATAGTTTGCTTCTAATTTTTCCTTTTGAAGTGTTATATTCTCTTTCCATTATCGAGTTTTTAAAATCCTATTAATCCATTGTGAAATGAGTTGATTGAATTTTATCATATCATAAGCATTTAGACAAACAATGACGTGCAATTTTGTATACATTTTTAAATTATTGATAATATGAAAAAATTAAATCTATTCATTTCACAATGAACATATAGAATTTCAAAGATTCCACAATAAAGTTATTTTAAAAATTCTAAAAGATCTTAATTTGATTTATATGTAGGACATCCTACGGGCGATGGAACTCGTAATTCTACATTTGATCACAATAGGCTGTAGCCAATTGCTATTCCATTCTTAATTTTGTTTGTGTGTTTTCATCAGAGAAATAATTTTGTTTGTGTGTTTTCTTCAAGAGAAAGAAAAAAGTACAATAGGATGTAACCAACTGCTATTCCATTCTTAGTTTTATTTTTTTATTTTTCTAATTGGAATAAGCTTTGGAATTAATGATTCTATTATGGTGCTAATTAATGATTGTTGTTTGTCTGTTAGGAGAATTGAACTTGATGATTGTTGGAAAAGATGGCCAAATCTGTTGCCGCCCCACTACAGATACATTTAGAAAAGAACTAGATTCTTTGCAGAATACATTTAGAAAAGTAGTAGGACCTGAAGAGTTGGTCATTGATGTTCCACTAGTCCTGGAGCCAGCCCAGTGGCCCGATTGTTGCATCTACAGGGTCCCCAAGAAACTTCGCGAGGTAAACCAAGAAGCCTACACTCCAAAGCTAATTTCAATTGGCCCTCTTCACCATGGCAAGTATGAACTGTGCGCCATGGAAATGATGAAACTAAGATATCTTAGGGGATTCTGTTATCGGACTGGGAAATGCCAAAAGGATCTTTCAAGCTTCATTGAAGAAAACGAACTAAAGATCCGTCATTGTTATGCAGAGACCTTTGATATCAGCAGCGAAGATTTCGTGAAAATGGTTCTATTGGATTCCACCTTTATCATTGAGCTCTTCTTGAGGTTTGCTGAGAGTGATGGGCTCTTCAGATGTACTGCTGCGTGTGGAGAATGTGACAGCGATACGAGTGGAGAAGATGGATGCAATGCGATAGGAAAATATGAACAAGATCGTATATCAAGTCAACCAATTATGAAAAAGCATATACTGCAAGACTTGATATTACTTGAGAATCAACTCCCATTTTTTATTCTCGACGAGCTACATACACAATTCTCCAAGTCTGAGCAAAACAAATGTATTTCCTTTCTTAAGCTTGCCCGTAAATACCTTGTTCCTCCCAAGGAAAAAACATCAATTGATAAGAAGAAGGTAAAACATTTCACTGATTTGATGAGATATGTCTACCGTCCATCCAAGCCAGGTGATCGAGCAAAAGCTGAAAATATATATAATGCAAAAAAGCTGGACGAGGCAATGATATTAAAAAAGGCTGAGGAGGGAAAGTTACTTGATATAAATTTCCGAAAGGGTAAACCCTTTCCTTGGCTCAGTTGCTCATGGCTCTTGTGTTGCTTTCCTTGCTTGGAAAGCATTAAATGCTTAGAGAATACTCAAACTGTCTTAGAAGTCCCATGCTTTGAGGCACGTGGCGAAACTGAAGGCCTTTTCCGAAACCTCATGGCCCTGGAGCAGTGTCATTATCCATATGAAGCTTACATATGCGATTATTTCGTGTTATTGGATAATCTTATCAACACTAGAGAAGATGTGGAGTTTCTAGTTGAGAAAGGGATTATTGTTAACGCGTTAGGCAGCCATAAAGCAGTTGCCGTAATGGTTAACAAACTTGGCCTTGAAATTGATCAGGAACAGAAGTCCTGTTACGCAAAACTTACGGAGGACGTTAATCGCTACTATAAGAAACGTTGGAACCGTAATCTGGGAGCCTTGAGAACAATATATTTCCGTGATATTTGGAGAGGCACTGCAACTCTTGTTGGGGTCATAGTCCTGCTTGTAACTATCTTGAATTTCCTTAAGCCTTTTATCTTCACTAAATGTAAGTTTTTTCATTGTGATATTACCAATAATTAAGTTGGAAGTTTGGCAATCTGCTTGTAGTTGTTTCGAAATTGCCAATCTGTTTAGTTTGTGATATATCCTTTCTTTTCTAAAAAAATTCTACTTTGTACTTTCACATTTTCGAATGTTGTTTCAGCAATTATCTGGAGTTCGTGTTTCCGCTGATAAACTATAGCTGTAACTTTTGTTCTCTAATAAAAGGAATACAAATCTTCGAATACAAATATTCTATCCTACGTTTTTTTATTTAATTTTATACTCCACCAATCATAATTTATCACTTTTTTTTTTTTCTTTTAAAATAATTAAGATTTAAAATGGAAACAAATCGAACACAATCTAAAATGTACTATATTGCTAATAGTGAAATATAAAGAGGAACACAAAAATGGAATAAAAGATATTTATTCAAATAAAATAGTTATATCCTTTGTATTTCGGCATAGAGGCCACAGTACATGTGCACACTTTTATCACTTCCGACTCAATCGTATGCTATCTATTACGAATAATATTTACTATATTTCAAATGATCGGTATTTGTATCAGTATCGATCCTATTTTGGGCCCCCAATT
This sequence comes from Fagus sylvatica, assembly GCA_907173295.1. Classification (NCBI taxonomy): domain Eukaryota; kingdom Viridiplantae; phylum Streptophyta; class Magnoliopsida; order Fagales; family Fagaceae; genus Fagus; species Fagus sylvatica. Next base: position 17,346,883 of record OU015762.1, on the reverse strand, counting down.
GATTAGCATTCCAATAATAGGTCTATAACATGGAAATACATACAGTCTACTCATCTTTTACAAAAGTGAAGACTATAGTTGTTCACACAAAACTATGTGCTTGCGCTAAATTTTTATCAAGTATCACCCACTTCATATCGTCTCATCATGGAATGTATACGAAATTAATAAAGTTCTGATCATCATATTAAAAAAAATAAAATAAAAGGATAATTACACTTAACCCACATGTGGTTTGGGGTGAATTCATTTTACCCATCTAAGGTTCAATCAGTTGGTTTTTATTACACATCACCATTAAAACAAGGGGTAAAAATGTCTTTTTAATCAGCTTTTATTTTTCTCTACTTCATCTCCTCAACACAACAACCACACCCACATAGACACAGCAACATCAACCATTGCAATTTAGTTTCCTTAGACTGTGATATTTCTATTTAATTTTCGTTAAGGATAATGATAAAACAGATAAATATTCAAAGCTGAAGAAGATAAATGAGGAGAGTCTACCAAAGATCAACATCTCATTTGCTACTGCACAGAATTAGCATAGATAAAATAACTTTAGTTTTGTGTTGTTGAGTATTACTAAAACCTATTCTATGTATTATAGTTACCAACAACTTATAAACTCGTTCATATATAAATACTTTATTATAATTACCAACAACTTATATACTTGTACATATATAAATATTGTATTATAATTACCAACAACTTTTTTAAAATTGTTGATATGACTTGTTGTGAGGCTTATTATTAATACAACTTTCATTATATACCAACCACAACAAACAATATGTTGTAAAAAAATTTGTCATATTGATTGATTAAAAATTATGCCTTACAATATGTATTTCAAAATGTTTTTAATACTCAATGCATGATTTATTTATTTTTATTTTTATTTTTATTATTGGAAGAGTAGACGTGGGTATGAGTTAGTGAGCACAATCTCTTTATTTAGAAACTTGAAATATCATTTCGATTTGAGAAAATACCAAAAAAAAAAAAAAAAACATTTTTTTTACCATGTGGGGACAAGCTTCTTGGTGTACACAGCGTAGTTATCACTGATCACTTTCCAATTCTGTCCCCCACCTACCCACCCCAAAAAATAAAAAATCGGTTGAAACCTAAGGTTATGTTTCTTTCATCATAAAATGTTTTCCAGTTAAAAATATTATGAGCTGATTGATTATGTTCCTAACAAGCCTTTAGAAATTATTTTCTGACGTATGGCTCGTATAATAAATTACAAAATTCTCATATTTTTATATAAATAATAAATAAAAAATATAATTAGTATTTTAAAATTTTAATACAAAACAATTAAAATCAACCTAAATAATAAAAACATTTAAAATAAAATTAATTAAAATTGCACTAATAAGCGCAATAAATAAGATTGCAACTAGAAGGAAACATAAAAAACTAAAAACTAAAACAATCAACAAAAATTATCAACTAAACTTACACATTCACATGCATAATTACAAACATTTGACACCTCCAAAAGGACACTTGAAAGTTGTTTTTAAGAGAATTTCAAAAGGTTGGGGGTAATTCCCGATGTGTTGTGGGTAATGATGCTATACACTTTTATTTTTTATTTTTGAGTTAATGCTATACACATTTTAATGATACTTGTGTTTGATCCATAATGGGTGTTGAGAACCAAAAAAACTTAACGTTCTTCTATTGTTTGGTCAAAAAAATAGTTTTCATCATGTTAGCAAATATAAACGTTCCTTATTTTTTATATTTGTTTTTCTTAATATTGATTTCTGACCTATTTTCATTTTAGTTTTTTAAGTTTCTTTCAAGTCCTTAACTTTTAATTAATTAATTTATTTATAATTTTATCCTTCAATCTCCCAATCTCGCCATTACTTTCAGTGAGTTGATTGAATTTTGCCACATCATCAATATTTATTATTTTGATATCTGTTGAAATTATCAATGATATGTCCAAATCAAATTTACTTAGTTCAAAATGAATGATTCGGAGTTTAAAAACTCTAAGGTGGAGTTACCTTAAAAATGCTAGAATATGTTAATGTGCATTCTGGTGCTAATAATTGTTGTTTGTCTATCACTAGAGAAGAGGAAGCTAACGATTGTAAAAGATGGATTGCCCTGCCAATTCTTCACATGAAAAAGAACATCAATGCAGAGAGACTATCGTTGATATTGAACCTAGACCTGCCAAGTGGTGCCCCGAGTGTTGCATCTACAAGGTCCCCAAGAGACTTCGCAACGTAAGGAAAGAAGCCTACACTCCAAAGCTAATTTCAGTAGGCCATGTTCATCGCAAAAACGATGAATTGAAGGACATGGAAAGCCTGAAAGAAAGATATTTCAAGGAATTCTTTGATCGGAATTGGAAAGTCAAGAAGGATTTTGAAAAAGATAATGTAGATAAGATCCGCCATTGTTATGCAGAAGAGATATTCAAAGAAGACGAGATCTAAAAAGATGAGAAAGATTTCAAGCACATGATTCTACGGGATTCTATCTTTATCATTGAGCTCTTCTAGAAAACTTTCTGTTAGTTAGCGGAAGTAATTTTCTGTTTCATTCAAGAATCGTTACACCACATAATCATGGACTTTAATAAGCGTACCTTTTCAGCAATCCAAGTAAGCCTCTTCTATTAATATGGCTTTTCAGCAACCCAAGTAAGCCTCTTCTAGCAACCCAAGTGTGTTGCCTCCCAAAGTATTCACGTCTCTCTCTCTGTTTCTTTTAGAGTTTTTCTAATGGCTTTTAAATATCACAATAGTTCTGATGGCCAACTACGAACGTGATATTGCTTATATATATATCCATAGTAAAACCCTTAGAGAAAGATTATGACATGGGATCCTTAGGGATCTCTATCTTCAACAGTAGGATAAGTCACTATCTCTTTATCTTTTTAAAAAGATAAGTCATTATCCTTCTAAAAGGATAAGTCATTATCTCTATCTTTTTAAAAAGATAAGTCATTATCTTTTTAAAGTTCGTGACTTACTTTGAAACTCTTTCAAGATAATTCTTTAATTATCTTAATCATATCAAGATAATATTTTGAACTTCTACAAATTACAATAATGTCCATCAACACATTGCAATTGACCCCTGAAGATTAGAGAATAACAACTGAAGTCCCTTTACTTACAACTTTATATCTATATGTCCTTCCATCATACTATATTCCACATAAGCCACTAGGACTGGATTAATATCACTGTTATGTCCCTAGCTTATGTAACCCTTTAATTTCTTGAATTCATAATTCCCTTGGACTCCAAAATAATTTTCAAAAACTCTTTATAAATATATATAGATATTATATATATATATATATGAAAACAATTTGAAAAATGTCACCGGCCGGTTTTGTTTTGAGTCCAATACCATTATGAAAATCAACTGAATATACTATCTCATTTAGAGACTGGTGAATCCATTGTTGAGCATTAACATATTTTACTTATTATACATATAACCCAACATGTCCGTATATAGCCTTTAAATGAGCATCACCGGTTGACATTGTCAAAGTTATGTGCATAATAAATAAATATATGTAAACCTCTCATGTTTGAGGACAATAGGAAAATTGTGATAGAACAACCTTTTAACCAACAATGATCAATTCATAAGGTGTTCTTAATCAAATCTAATTCAGTGTATTGTTACATTACACCCACTTGTCTACTTAAAGTCACTACTTCAATGATGGAGTAAATCATCCTATCATATAGAAGCACAACAAGTGTAGGCTTTAGTGTTGATATTCTATTAACATCCACAGCCTAAAACAATTTTAAATTTATGAAAAATCATTACTCCCTGCATTTGGTTCCTTAACCATCAACATGATTTTTCTACAAAGATAACATCACATGCCACATTTAAATAGTAAATATACCTTTAATAATCATGTATGTGAAAGAACAAATTTATTATGAAATAAAATTCATAGAATTGGTTTTTGAGAGCATATAATTCTAATACTTTCTACCATAGGGGAGAAGATGATAAGGATTATATCTTAAGTAAACCATGGCTAGAGGAAGGCATAAAGCAAGACTTGATATTAATTACTTGAGAATCAGCTTCCATTTTTTATTCTTGACGAGTTATATCAGTATCATGCCAGGTCAAAAGACATTCAAAATTCCTTTCTTATGCTTGCCTGCAATTACTTTTTTGGCGGTGACAAGAAAATAAGCATTGAGAAGGAAGTAAAATATTTCACTGATTTGCAGAAGGAGAAGGAAGTAAAACATTTCACTGATTTGCTGAGATATTTCTACTGTCCACGCAACCTGGAAACTGGACCTACTATTGAACATCTATGTAGTGCAACAAAGTTGGACGAGGCAGGATTGAAATTCCATAAGTGGGAGGAGGATACGGAATCAGAACATAGACGTTTACTTGACATTCGAATCAACAAGCGATGTCCATGCTTGAATTGGCTCTTGCATTGCTTACCGTGCGCATGCTTGAAGCGGATGAGAACTTGCTTTGTAGTCCCACGCTTTGTGGTAGATTACAAAACTGAAGACCTTTTCCGAAACCTCATGGCCTTGGAGCAGTGTCATTATCCCTTTGAAACTTACATATGCAATTATATCGAGCTATTGGATTTTCTTATAGACACTAAAGAAGATGTGGAGTTACTTGTTCAAAAAAAGATTATTGTGAACTGGTTAGGCAGCAATAAAGCAATTGCCCAAATGGTTAACCAACTTGGCCAGGAAATTGTGGAAAGAAAATCCTGTTACAATGCAATCGCAAAGGAACTTAATGGGCACTATGACGGCTGTTGGAACCATAATATGGCATCCTTGAAAACAGTATATTTTCGTGACATTTGGAGAGGCACTGCAATTGTTGTTGGAATTATAGTCCTGTTGGTAACTGTCGGCAATTTCCTTAGGCCTTTTTTAATGGACAAATAAGTTTCTTTTACTGTGATACTGTCATATTAGCTGGAAATTTGGCTTTGCTGGTAATTGGTTTTAAAATTTATCATTCTGTCTAGCTTGTGATATCCTAACAAGTTCTACTTTGTACTTCAGATAAAAATAAAAAAATTAAATAAAAATCTACTATTTGTTTATCTATTTACTTCACATTTTGGATGGTTCAACGTTATTTCAGCAACCAACATTTTGGCTAATTATGTTTTATCCACTAAGGATCAAGATGCTCTAGAGTCTATCATATAAAATATTAATTTCTTTAATCTTGAAATTTCATTTAAAATAAATGGACAAGATTTTCTATTATTAATCCATTGATAAAATTCCTAAAATAATGGTTTTTAAAAACAACTTCTTAACCTAACATTAACACCGTTAAACTAACGACATGTGACTAATGGGGGACCATTTGTTTTGTATATGTTTTCTCCTTCTCCTCCTACTCCTATATTCTCTCATCAAAATTCCCGCACTACCTTCAAACCCACATTGCCAAGAAAAAAAAAAGAACCCAATATAGGGATATTCAAATCTCAAAGATCACCAAGGGCTTCGAAGCTTCCTCAGGGTATGAGTATAGCAAATGTAACCCACCTTAAATATTTTCTGTTAAAATTAAGGATAATTGTGTATTTTACTTGTTATTTTTCTCTTTCTCTCTCCTCTCCTATCACACCTTCTCTCACCTCTCTCTGTTTCCCGTGGCCTTTAGATGTAAAGTTGAAGAATCCCTATACATATAAAATAAATTAGGATTGCTTCCAAAATGCAATGAAGTCAACACAACAATGGAGATAAACATTTCCAAAGTAAAGTAAACATCTAAATTCCAAAGTTCTCGTCGCGCATAATTGATGCGATAAGAAGGATTTATTATTTGTGATTGTCTTCTCAAAATTTAGGCCATGACATTGTAATAAAAGGGACTTTGTCCTCCATAGCAAGAAAATTAAATTTCAGTTAATCAAATCAATTCAATTTATGCTGCTTACAATTAATAAAAACACAATCTTTATAAACTCACATATAAAATAATGAAAATATAAAATCAAAATCATTTGTTAAAAAACTAAAAAATACTTGAGAACCAAACTTATGGGCAGTTTGAGCATCAGGGGTGGGCAGGACGAGCACGTCACTTTATCCTTACTTTATAGCAACAAGGGGAAAAAGAGAGAGGTGAGAGAAGGTGTGATAAGAGAGAAGAGAGAAATATATTAGCAATATATTACTTATAATATACATCTTGACTCTTTTCGCTAGCCAGCTAAAAAGTTGAAAGTGGCACTTTATAAATCATTTTATCTTCGGGAAAACGACAATGGCAATGTCCTCGTGACTAATGCAAGTCTTCGTTTCATATCATAAGAAATTAAGAATAATGCTAATTTAACAAAGTAATACGTTCCGGGTAATGGGCAATGTATCATTAAAGAATTATTTATTGTATATTTTAAAATGGGCATGTGAATTGTGACCACTTTTGTCTGACAGACACTATACATTTATAATATTTTCTATATGTTATTTCTTATAGAATTTCGGGTATTTCACTAAATTACTAAAGCCTTACCAAAAGTCATTTTTTTATTTTGGAAACCAACGCCAACAGTAAATTTTAAGTTTGTGAGAGATGCTTGCAAATTCGTGAGAATGATGTCACCGCTATGACTTGTCTCGTGCCTTTTCTGAGAGATAAGGATCACACCATAAATAGAAGTGCAGGAAAGATGTTAAGAAGTGCTACCAAGTGTAAAAGATTTTTACTTTACTGAGTTTGAGCTCTTGGATTCCTGCTTCATTAGGCATGGTCTCTTGCTATTTGTGCTGAGAATCTTCTTTCAAATAAAAGTTGCAGGTTGTTTGCTCTATCCTTTCACATTATTTTTTGGGTACATCTGTATTTTTGCCCAAATTCTTTTTTAAGCTTAATATACAATCACAAACATGCACTAAAAAGTAGATAACGAATTATGGATTCCTATTTGGTGCATGCTCCTTGTACGGTTGATATGAAAAGTTAGCTTTTTAACTTTTTATATAAGCTGTTAGATCATATAATTTTTTATTTTATTTTATTTTTTTACTTTGTTTGTTTTTTAATTTTAAATTTTTTTATTTGATCGGACGACTAAGGCAAATAATTTTTTTAAAAAAAAAAAAAAAAAAAAACCAATTTTTTCACGTCAACCATTCAAATCTATTGCACAAGGTACAAAAGCTAATATATATGGATCCAAGAATTATAAAGAAACTCCAAATATCATCTCAATTTGATAAAAAAATAATAAATAAAAAACCATTTTATTCACCATGTCGTGGCGATTTTGTTGGTGTACATAGCGTAATTATCAATTTTGATCCCCTTTGTACTGTCGTTGCTCAACCTTTTGGTCCATTAGGTCGATTTCAACATGTTTAAGGTTTCATTTGTTTCAACATATAATTTTTTCTATTGAAAAATGTTTTCGCTTGAAAATATCATTAGGGAAAACTATTTATTTTCCACTGTTTGATTGTGTTCTTTGAAAATATTCTAGGAAACATTTTCCGACGTTTGACGACTCATATAGAAAATTACAAAATTTTCTATACTTCTATATAAATATTAAATAAAAACTTTAATTCACCACTTTAAAATATTAATACATAACAATTAAAATCAACCTAAAAAAATCAAGCACATTTAAGATAAAATTAATGAAAATTACACTAATAAGCACAATCAAAATAAGAGTGCAACAGGAAGGAAAAAAAGAAAAAAAGAAACTAAAAAATTATCAACTAAACTTACACATTAACATGCATTATTACAAATACTTGGAACCTCCAAAAGAATACTTCAAAGTTGTTGTTATGAGATTTTTAAAAGTTTGGGGGTAATTCCTAAAATTTTAAGGCATGCCAATCCTTTTGAAAGTTGCATGAAATATTTTTATCATTTTGATGGTTTTGGAAGGGAGGAAGAGGGGGGGGGGGGGAGGGGTGTTAATATATTTTCATTTTGGTGGTTTTAGGAGTATTTCAATCATATTGAGGTTTTGAAAGTATTTTGATTATTTTGGAGGTTTTGAGGGTAATTTTGAGAAGTTTCTAAGATATTTTGGTCAATTTTAAAGGTTTTCAGTATATTTTTGTACTTTAAGATATTTTAAGAATATTTTGATCATTTTTAAGGTTCTTGTGCATTTCGGAGGTTTTGATAATATTTTGCTCATTTTTAGATATTTTATGGGAGGTTTTTGTTCTCTTCATACTAACAACCATGCATGCACAAAACAATACTGTAAGTAATAGGTAATTTATCCCAAGACATATATAATTTACTATCATTCACATCAAATAACTTCAAAAAATTACAATAAAAATGAGAAGTACTAAATAATCATTAAAGAAAGAGGTTTTACCAACTCATTTATGATAAGTTTGGGAAAAACTTGTGGTTTGGCTTTGACCCATTAACTGTAACCAACCCATTTTTTCTTAATATTGATTTATAGCTAAATTATAATATACACCTTCAAACACTCAGCTATTTTCTTTTCAGCATTTTAAGTTTCATTTGGAATCCTTAACATTAATTTGTTTTCAATTTAATTATTTCATCTAATTCCATCTAATCTTGGTATTACTTTTAATATTGTTCACTTTCTAAGCTATTGCAAATGATGTCTCTTGAAATAAGTGTATTGGATTTTGTTATATTATCAACATGTAAATAAATGTAGGGTATTACTATTTTGGTATCTTTTTAATTATTAATGTTGAATGTATTGAGTTCGACATGAATGGATAAGAATTCAGAAACTTGCCTTGGTGTAGTTTCTCTAAAAATTCTAAAGGATTAATTCGTATCATGCTAATGATTTGTTGTTTGCTTGTCTCAAGGTAAAAGGAACCAGGCAATCGAAAAAGATGGACATGCCTAAAAATGAAAATGAATGCAATGAGATTATCATTGACATTACAAATGTCAAGGAGCCAGCCCAGTGGCGCCCTGAGTGTTGCATCTACAAGGTCCCCAAGAGGCTTCGCGAAGTAAAGAAAGAAGCCTACGCTCCAAAGCTAATTTCAATAGGCCCTGTTCATCGCCACAATAAGGAACTGAACTTGGAGGAAATGGAAATGCTGAAACTAAAATATTTCAAGGAATTCTTTGATCGGACTTCGAAAGTTCAGAAGGATTTTGCAAACATCGTTGAAGAAAACAAAGGCAAGATCCGACATTGTTATGAAGCAAGTATCAAAATGCCGGATGATAAAGCTTTCAAGGAAATGATTCTACTGGATTCTATCTTTATCATTGAGCTCTTCTTAAGGACTGCTACGAGGGAAGAAGATGAAAAGGATTATATATTAAGTAAACCATGGCTAGAGGATGGCATAAAGCAAGACTTGATATTACTTGAGAATCAGCTTCCATTTTTTATTTTTGACGAGCTATATCGTCACTTTGCAAGGTCGACTATAGGCATTACTAAATGCTTTCTTACGCTTGCCTGGAATTACTTTTTTCCCGATGACAAGAAAATAACCATTGAGAAGGAAGTAAAACATTTCACTGATTTGCAAAGATATTTCTACTGTCCACCCAACCTGAAAACTGGAAAAATCATTGAACATCTATATAGTGCAACAAAGCTGAACAAGGCGGGATTGAAATTCCAGAAGTGGGAGGAAAAGAAATTAGAACATACATGTTATTCAGCAAAAAGAGAAGAAGAAGAAGAAGAAGAAGAACATAAATGTTTACTTGACTTGAAAATCAAGAAGCGATGCCCATGCTTCAATTGCTCATGGATCTTGCATTGCTTACCGTGCTTGAAATTTTTTTCGTGCTTGAAGCGTATGCGAACTTGCTTGGTAGTCCCACGCTTTGTGGTAGATTACAAAACTGAAGACCTTTTCCGAAACCTCATGGCCCTGGAGCAGTGTCATTATCCATCTCATGCTTACATATGCAATTATATCCTGCTATTGGATTTTCTTATAAACACTAAAGAAGATGTGGAGTTACTGGTTGAGAAAAAGATTCTTGTGAACTGGTTGGGTAGCAATGAAGCAGTTGCCACTATGGTTAACAAACTTGGCCAGGAAATTGTGGAAAAAAATTCATGTTACCATGAAATCGCTACAAAACTTAATGGGCACTATGACAACTGCTGGAACCATAATATGGCATCCTTGAAGACAGTATATTTCCGTGATATTTGGAGAGGCACTGCAACTGTTGTTGGAATTATAGTCCTGTTTGTAACTGTCGGGAATTTTCTTAGGCCGTTTCTCATGAAAAAATAAGTTTCTTTTACTGTGATATGACAATATATTAGTTGGAAATTTGGCTTTGCTCGTATTTTTTACCCTTTGACATTAATCATTCTATTTAGCTTGTGATATCCTTGAAAAAAAATTAGGATGCAAAAGTAAATATAAAGAAGTGAAGAATAAAGTAATTATTTGGTTTGGCTATGTGAGTTTACATCCACTCGTAAAATCCTGAAAAGACTACATTGTGATTATATTGATTAAACAATATTACAAAAAATATTGTGATGATTTTTTGTATTTTTACAATAGAAAGTCATTAGAATTATTCATTAAATCACATAGTGAATCAAGAAAACATGATTCATGTACTTAAATTATATTCATTAAATCATACATGAATCCCTTGATTCATAGAAATATCACATGAATCCCTTGATTCAATGTATTATCTTCAATAATTAATAATAACCATCCCATAACACATATAACCGTAACACTACTCAAACAAGTTTTAATAGATAATCAATACTAAACATAATTATCAAATACATAACTATTGTTCCATAATACTACTCATCTAAGTTTTATCCAAAATAGTTAACATTGTTTCATAATACTATTAACATCAAAGTATTTAAAAACCAACCAAAACACTAAACATAGTTCCCAAATACATAACCATAAAATCTAATAACCATTTTTGGTGAAAAACTGATCCAACCTATTCTTGAACCAAATAATCAAAAGCAGTTGCAAGCATCTCCTCCTCAAAACCTTCAGTCTTCATCACTACTTCATAAAACTCATCTGCATCACATTGGCTGTGTGAGAGAGACGACGACCGGGGGTGGGGGGCTCGCGTGTGATAGTTTTTGGAAATTGACAAAATAAATGGACGTAAACCAGTTTCAGATTTTTCATAAATGGTTTTCCAGCCAACAAAAATGATTTTCAGTTTGATTTGCATTTTACAATGAAACAAACACATGCATATATTGAAAATATTTTTCAAAAAATATTTAACATCAGAACAAACAAAACCTAATTCTCAAAGAGAAAGTTCGGACTCTCACGTGGCTCTAGGTTTGTCAATTCCCACTTTTAATATCTCTTATATGTCCTATATATTAGGTCGGTTAGGTTTTGAATTATATTCCTAATATATATGCTACTATATTGTGTCGGTAAGGTGCTAATATTGATAGGCTATCACATAACTGATATACTTGCAGCCTTTTAAGGTTCACGCCAACTACACCTTACACCATCCAATTGTGGAGAATATTTTAGAAAAATTATAGACATTATTGTTCATAAATTTGAACATGTTCACAAATTGTGGACAATATTGTCCACATTTTAAGTAGCGTGAAATAGTAGTGTAAAATGGTGATGTGAACCAATCAATGCTCATCTATAAACTTGAGCAATATCCCTACTAATGTATTAGAATTATGCAAATAGTGGCCACCGTTTAATTTTTAGTTAAATCCAAGTAAAAATAATGAATTCTCTTTATGGTACATTAATATGCAATAATAAATTTTGAGTATTATGACTTAAAATTGACAAAATACATAAAAATATATTGTTATTTGTTCTTGGATTGAACAGAACAATTAGGACTATTTACATATTTTTAAATATATAAGTGAAGACATTGATCAATTTTATATATTAGGGAGAATTGAGATGGGCAAATCACAATTTTGCCATACAAATACATCAAAAAAAAAAAACAAGTTGTAGGGATTCGTCTCTGCCTTTGTGTTGTTTTGTTTTTTTTTTTTTTTTTTTTTATACAAATAGATAAAAATAAAAAATAAAAAAGGAGTTAAGAACATCATAGGCAAGATGAATTTTGTGAAATAAAGGATTGGTTACCTGATGGGTCCCATGAGCTAAAGGATACCCCAGCACGTCCCTCTCTATCATGCCGTCCCCTGTGAATGAGGTAAAATCGCTCCTACCCCTGGAATCCACGCGAAGATCTCCCTCCTGAGAAACACCGAAACGAAAGGTGAATACAGGAAACATGGAGGCCCTCCTTACTAGGACTAGATGGCACTTAACTGAGTCTTCCAGTATTGATGCCACCACAATCAAGAAAGTCATTGTTGTTTGTGAGGGGTGTTTTTGTTGTATTGCCACGCGGCGTGCCGAGGGCGATCACTACGTGGACTTGAACTTTAGAGAAGGGGTAGTCGAACCCAAGATTCAACCGAGGGCCATAAACTCAGCCCAAGGGCTAATGGGATACTTCCAAAAAGGCATTTTAAAGAGCCAAGATAATAAAGCCCAAATAAATATGAAGAAGGACTAAAGGCTCATAGAAGTATTGAAACCGACAAGAAGTTTAAAGAACAGTCATTGGGCCGAGCCACTCACTGTTCTTCAACTGTATCCAAACTTGAAACACAGTGATCTTAACACAAAAAGTACCAACTCATATGTTTCCCATGTTTTTAGGACCCAAATAAAATTAGAACAAGGACAAGAGAACTTATCAAAGCAATGTTGTTAATGAGGAGCCTAGGAATCAGTTGTTGGGCCGAGCCTCTCACTGTTCCTGGGCTGGATCAGGCCTGAAACAGAATATCTTCAGTCAAAAATGATGAAAACACATGTTCTGCATACTGTCGTTGACATCTGCTGCAAGACCTCTGAACAAATAATGCACTTGTTGAGACTAAAAGAGTGTTGACTTGTTGGGAGAGAGTCAGTCCCAATAAGACATGCATAAGGGTGAGAGAGAATTGTGTTTGGGCTTTTTATGGAGCTAAAATCCATGATAAAGAACCATTGTGGCTCTTATAAAGATATTGCAGGATTTCTGCCCAGACATCTGCCAGGAGAGCTTTTTCTGGGGAAAAAGATATTAAGTTGTGAATTCCAATCTTTTCAGACGGGAATGTGTCTTTGGAGTTTTGATTGGTGTTTCTAGGTTGGGAATGATCTCAGGAAACCCATTTCGAGGGCCTTTTCTCCTTGGATCTTTGTTGTGGTAATTTCTTGAGTTTTTGGAAGTGTTCTTCCTTTTCTGGTTTTTCTTTTTTGGGTGGTTCTGTTTGGGGCTGGTGGATCTGATGCCTTAAGAATGCAATCAGTCCTTTATATATAAGTAATTAGGGTTGCCTAAAAACGAGATTTTGGCTTCCCTTAATCTTGTTTATTCTCCAAATTAACCCTCTATCCCATGTGTTGGTCAAAGAGAGTGTTTTGTTGGCTAAAATGATTATGGTCCTTCCCTATTGGCAGGGTAAGGCCTGTTTTCCCTCTGAAATGGTTTTGTCAGAGGTGTCCACTGTTTAGTTAGTGGATTTTTAGTGTAAAGTTGGGTTTATGCATGTCTCTTGTGACTTGGTTTCCATAAACTCGTCACTGTGCCCCCCAGCAGACCTAATGACAATAGTCCATGGTTACCTAAGTCTTGGAACTAACTCCCCTCCACCAAACCACACTCCTCAAGTCAGATCAACATAAGGAGAGTAACTTCCTCACGGGTCTGGGCCGTGGGAGCTACTCCCTGAGTCCTTTTGGGACTGGAATGGACATGGCCATTAGCTTTTCCACCATACTTCTTTATTTCCAGCATGTTTTGGTTGCTGCCAGTGGTCCTTGAGCTGTTGTGCACAAGTCTGCTGCGTGAACAGTACCAGAATTCATGATTTCCGGTGGAGTGTAGAGCTGGACTGAGCTGGTGGTGTTTGAATAATTTGAAAATGGTATCTCAATGGCTCTTGTCACGTTGGAGAAGATGGGAGCTGTTGCACTTCTTCTCTTTTAGTGTAATAGACATGTCGTGGGCTCCACAGCAGATATACAGCCCCTGCTCTGTCAGTTTCTCTTCAGACTTCATGGGTCCCACGGGTTGGCTGTATTCAACCATTTGGATTTTTGGGGCTGGTTGCCATTTGGGCTCCAGCTGTTTCCCTTCCTTTATTTTAATAGTATTTGGGCCAAATAATTGTATAATAAGCACACCTTGGGTTATGGGCTTCACATGAGTTTTCTTTGGGTTTGTGAACAGTGCCAAAATTCCCTTTTAGTGGGCCCAGGTGGCTCATTAGGTACTATTTATGGCATTTTAGTGGATTGGGCCATATATGTTTTAGGTTGTGGGCTTTTTTAGAATTGTGTCAAGGCACTTTAAAATAAGCCCAAGTAAATTGACATTTTTTAGGATATTTGAATGGGTTGGGCTTATTGGGCTAACTTATTAAAGCCCAAATATTTTATTGGGGGCCCAACAATTATTTAATCAAAAAATGGACATGTACATTGTTATATCTCAATATTTTAGATACTGGAATATTCCATTAAAATAAAAATCTACTCATTTATCAAAACGAATAGAATGAATAATAAGATCGTGGTTATAAAAAATTGAAATGGATACAAGATGTTGATCATTCAAATCCACCATTTCTATAATTGGAATTGTTTGATAAAAAAAAATCCAAAAAGGAAAGAATAGGATTCATACTTGTATCTTATTTGATTTTAATTTCAATTGGGATAAATCTCAAAAAGATTAAGAGAATAAAAGTTTGCCCAGTGCCCATTCTTTTTTTGCTTATTAACTTATTTTATTAAACGGAAAGAGTAATAACATCTCTTAAGTCTTAGTCATGCCTCCGAAACAGAAGAAGGGAGAGAATCAAAATTACAACAGAAAAAGACCATTGCCCAATCTTCTTCGTGCATATTAGAGCCATTTGCACATCAGCGGATGCAAAATCCAAAGATTCAGTACGTTCAAGAAAGTTTATTAACAGCTAGTATGAGTATCAACATACAGTCTTTTTTCTGGTCCACAACAAACATGAACTTTTACCACAAACTTTTAACGACCGGACAAAAAGTTAATGCTGACTTTCAGCCAGGACTATAAATTTTAACAACCCATATGGACAAGGTTCTCAACTACTCATTTTTTTTTTTTTTTTCATAAAAGGTTCTCAACTACTCCGACTAAGAGAGACTAGTCACGTTAAATTTTTTTTTTTTGCTAACTACTAGTCATGTTAAATTGTTTGATAGCGAGTACCTAACTTCAATAATCCCAACTACTACTATTTACCATATTTGCTCCACCTATGGTGCACATTCTTTCACATTTTACATATGCATTGTTTGTTGACAAAAGCGTTGTCCTCATCCCCAAGGCCAATCGTGTGTGTCACATATCAATTTATTTTAAAACAAAAGTCACGGGTGCTTCTATTGAGATGAGCAGAAAAGAATTAGGTTGGAACATTAAAACAAAACTTATTGAGTGGCACTGTGGTAGAACCATAAACTTACTGGATTGCGACTTGTGAGATGGGTCGTGTTGGGTTTGAGCTTTCTATTTTTAGAGTCTTGAAACATCAAATACAACTTTTCAAGATTCATCTTTGGCTCTGTAAACATATGAACAAATTTGGTTCAATTGTGGGCCGGTTGAATGAATTGAATTGCTTTGATGAAATCGTCGGTTTGTTGGGTGAGAAAACTTTGAACTAATTCTTCCTAGCAACCCTTTAGTTTAGGCTTTAATACAAATTTGGACTCTAATGTACCCCTAAGCAAGTCAGGGTTGGTTATACTTCTTTTGTAATACAACTCCGGCTTGTTAATTTGATGAGGAGGAGGTGGAGCTCAAGAATAAGAACGAAAGAAGAATATGGTTGAGGGGTTGAATGCAGAGAGAAGTGACGAAAGTAACGTAGGAGAGAGAAAGAAAAAATAAATAAAAGATAAGGAAAAGACATGTTTACTCTTGTTTTTATCGGAAAAGAGTGAAGTGCGTAACAATGGAGCCAACCTCAATTGGATAAAATGACATTTTTTAAATCACATGTAAATAACATGAAACTGACCCAAATCATATGAGAGTTTAGTGTAATTATCTCTATTATTTTTTCAAGCAGTTATTGGCCTCAATTGAGATTCCAATAGTATTGCATGGACATGCAATATATTTTTTGTGTTTGAAATTGAATGGGTTAATTTTTATTTTTATTTTTGTTTTTAAATTACTTGATTGTTTTGTAATTTTTAATTTTAAACACAAAAGATGTATTGGATACCCATGAAATACTTTTTGCCTGGGATCTCAAGCCTGTTACATAGCTAGCAAATTACATTATTATTATTATTTTAAATATTGGTTGGAGTGCAAAAACCAAAAGAAAATACTAGCCTAAAAAAACTTTTTTTAAACAACTAATCAAAGTACCCTTGATTTTATTTTTTGCTTTCTTTTTAGCTGCTCATCAATCGGTGCACGATGTTCAACTGCTTTCCTTTCAATTTCAGGATGGCTTTTATTTACTCTCTTTCTTTTGTTCTTGTTGTTGCTAAGCTTTACTTACAGACTTTCTCATCTTCTGTCAGCCACTCATCCATTTGTTGTTTTTTTTAACCTTCACTTTTCCTATGATCCTTTAGTTATTGTGTCGGCCACTAGCCTTGTGTTTAGTCTTTTAGTTTTTTAATTTTCTCTCACGACTCATTCGTTATCAGATAATGACACAAGCCAGTGATGTACAAAAGCAAAAAGTTTCAGGCTTTTCCACTTTTCTACTCTTATCACATCATATTAGCCACCCACATGATTGTGTTCTAATTTCATTCCGTCATATTAGTTTTCACTTTTCCTTTTTATACTTTTTTTTTTCTTTAATTCAAAAAAAAAAAAAAAAAAAAAGCTACCCTTCTTTCTATCCTAGTTTTGCTTAAAAGAAAGTTTAGGACCACTAAATTACACAATTTTAATCATAACATGTTGATGTATTTTGTGTTTGTTTGTAGAAAATGTAAGTGGGATCAACAAAACCTGGTAAAATAAGTGATAGTCACTCAAAAAATGTTATGACTTCAATTGCTTTCTATCAAATTTATATTTGTATTATATTATATCCAACTTTGAATTTAATGTGAACATATATGCTTATAAAAAGAAGTAACAGAATAAAAATATAATCCACTGGTAAAATAACTAAAAAAGAATTTTACTTAATTTGTAATAAAATAAAATAAAATATATTAAATATTTAATAATTCTTTACATCGGTGTTTTTATTTATTTTGGTAGTGTAAT
>OU015762.1:17306834-17329446 GCA_907173295.1 Fagus sylvatica | reverse complement strand
AATTATATTCCTAATATATATGCTACTATATTGTGTCGGTAAGGTGCTAATATTGATAGGCTATCACATAACTGATATACTTGCAGCCCTTTTAAGGTTCACACCACCACGCCAACTACACCTTACACCATCCAATTGTGGAGAATATTTTAAAAAAATTATAGACATTATTGTTCATAAATTTGAACATGTTCACAAATTGTGGACAATATTGTCCACATTTTAAGTAGCGTGAAATAGTAGTGTAAAATGGTGATGTGAACCAATCAATGCTCATATATAAACTTGAGCAATATCCCTACTAATGTATTAGAATTATGCAAATAGTTACCACCGTTTAATTTTTAGTTAAATCCAAGTAAAAATAATGAATTCTCTTTATGGTACATTAATATGCAATAATAAATTTTGAGCATTATGACTTAAAATTGACAAAATACATAAAAATATATTGTTATTTGTTCTTTGGATTTAACAGAACAATTAGGACTATTTATATATTTTTCAATATATAAGTGAAGACATTGATCAATTTTATATATTAGGGAGAATTGAGATGGGCAAAGTACAATTTTACAAATAGATAAAAATAAATAAAAAATAAAAAAGGAGTTAAGAACATCATAGGCAAGATGAATTTTGTGAAATAAAGGATTGGTTACCTGATTCGGGTGAGTTGTTAAAAATTTCGACTTCCAAAGTCCTGCTGTCTTAATCGAAAACCCTTTGTGGGTTCTAAAGTTGGGCAGTAACTTCCGGTTCATCATCGCCAGTTCTGTACAAAAATGGGATTCGTTCTTGTGATTTTTTTTTTTTTTTCTTTTTTTTTTTTTTTTACAAATAGATAAAAATAAATAAAAAATAAAAAAGGAGTTAAGAACATCATAGGCAAGATGAATTTTGTGAAATAAAGGATTGGTTACCTGATGGGTCCCATGAGCTAAAGGGTACCTGATGCCACGCGACGTCCCTCTCTATCATGCCGTCCCCTGTGAATGAGGTAAAATCGCTCCTACTCCTGGAATCCACGCGAAGATCTCCCTCCTGAGAAACACCGAAACGAAAGGTAAATACAGGAAACATGGAGGCCCTCCTTACTAGGACTAGATGGCACTTAATTGAGTCTTCCAGTATTGATGCCACCACAATCAAGAAAGTCATTGTTGTTTGTGAGGGGTGTTTTTGTTGTATTGCCACGCGGCGTGCCGAGGGCGATCACTACGTGGACTTGAACTTTAGAGAAGGGGTAGTCGAACCCAAGATTCAACCGAGGGCCATAAACTCAGCCCAAGGGCTAATGGGATACTTCCAAAAAGGCATTTTAAAGAGCCAAGATAATAAAGCCCAAATAAATATGAAGAAGGACTAAAGGCTCATAGAAGTATTGAAACCGACAAGAAGTTTAAAGAACAGTCATTGGGCCGAGCCACTCACTGTTCTTCAACTGTATCCAAACTTGAAACACAGTGATCTTAACACAAAAAGTACCAACTCATATGTTTCCCATGTTTTTAGGACCCAAATAAAATTAGAACAAGGACAAGAGAACTTATCAAAGCAATGTTGTTAATGAGGAGCCTAGGAATCAGTTGTTGGGCCGAGCCTCTCACTGTTCCTGGGCTGGATCAGGCCTGAAACAGAATATCTTCAGTCAAAAATGATGAAAACACATGTTCTGCATACTGTCGTTGACATCTGCTGCAAGACCTCTGAACAAATAATGCACTTGTTGAGACTAAAAGAGTTTGACTTGTTGGGAGAGAGTCAGTCCCATAGACATGCATAAGGGTGAGAGAGAATTGTGTTTGGGCTTTGATAAGCTAAAATCATGATAAAGAACCATTGTGGCCTTATAAAGATATTGCAGGATTTCTGCCCAGACATCTGCCAGGAGAGCTTTTTCTGGGGAAAAAGATATTAAGTTGTGAATTCCAATCTTTTCAGACGGGAATGTGTCTTTGGAGTTTTGATTGGTGTTTCTAGGTTGGGAATGATCTCAGGAAACCCATTTCGAGGGCCTTTTCTCCTTGGATCTTTGTTGTGGTAATTTCTTGAGTTTTTGGAAGTGTTCTTCCTTTTCTGGTTTTTCTTTTTTGGGTGGTTCTGTTTGGGGCTGGTGGATCTGATGCCTTAAGAATGCAATCAGTCCTTTATATATAAGTAATTAGGGTTGCCTAAAAACGAGATTTTGGCTTCCCTTAATCTTGTTTATTCTCCAAATTAACCCTCTATCCCATGTTTGGTCAAAGAGAGTGTTTTGTTGGCTAAAATGATTATGGTCCTTCCCTATTGGCAGGGTAAGGCCTGTTTTCCCTCTGAAATGGTTTTGTCAGAGGTGTCCACTGTTTAGTTAGTGGATTTTTAGTGTAAAGTTGGGTTTATGCATGTCTCTTGTGACTTGGTTTCCATAAACTCGTCACTGTGCCCCCCAGCAGACCTAATGACAATAGTCCATGGTTACCTAAGTCTTGGAACTAACTCCCCTCCACCAAACCACACTCCTCAAGTCAGATCAACATAAGGAGAGTAACTTCCTCACGGGTCTGGGCCGTGGGAGCTACTCCCTGAGTCCTTTTGGGACTGGAATGGACATGGCCATTAGCTTTTCCACCATACTTCTTTATTTCCAGCATGTTTTGGTTGCTGCCAGTGGTCCTTGAGCTGTTGTGCACAAGTCTGCTGCGTGAACAGTACCAGAATTCATGATTTCCGGTGGAGTGTAGAGCTGGACTGAGCTGGTGGTGTTTGAATAATTTGAAAATGGTATCTCAATGGCTCTTGTCACGTTGGAGAAGATGGGAGCTGTTGCACTTCTTCTCTTTTAGTGTAATAGACATGGCGTGGGCTCCACAGCAGATATACAGCCCCTGCTCTGTCAGTTTCTCTTCAGACTTCATGGGTCCCACGGGTTGGCTGTATTCAACCATTTGGATTTTTGGGGCTGGTTGCCATTTGGGCTCCAGCTGTTTCCCTTCCTTTATTTTAATAGTATTTGGGCCAAATAATTGTATAATAAGCACACCTTGGGTTATGGGCTTCACATGAGTTTTCTTTGGGTTTGTGAACAGTGCCAAAATTCCCTTTTAGTGGGCCCAGGTGGCTCATTAGGTACTATTTATGGCATTTTAGTGGATTGGGCCATATATGTTTTAGGTTGTGGGCTTTTTTAGAATTGTGTCAAGGCACTTTAAAATAAGCCCAAGTAAATTGACATTTTTTAGGATATTTGAATGGGTTGGGCTTATTGGGCTAACTTATTAAAGCCCAAATATTTTATTGGGGGCCCAACAATTATTTAATCAAAAAATGGGCATGTACATTGTTATATCTCAATATTTTAGATACTGGAATATTCCATTAAAATAAAAATCTACTCATTTATCAAAACGAATAGAATGAATAATAAGATCGTGGTTATAAAAAATTGAAATGGATACAAGATGTTGATCATTCAAATCCACCATTTCTATAATTGGAATTGTTTGATAAAAAAAATCCAAAAAGGAAAGAATAGGATTCATACTTGTATCTTATTTGATTTTAATTTCAATTGGGATAAATCTCAAAAAGATTAAGAGAATAAAAGTTTGCCCAGTGCCCATTCTTTTTTTGCTTATTAACTTATTTTATTAAACGGAAAGAGTAATAACATCTCTTAAGTCTTAGTCATGCCTCCGAAACAGAAGAAGGGAGAGAATCAAAATTACAACAGAAAAAGACCATTGCCCAATCTTCTTCGTGCATATTAGAGCCATTTGCACATCAGCGGATGCAAAATCCAAAGATTCAGTACGTTCAAGAAAGTTTATTAACAGCTAGTATGAGTATCAACATACAGTCTTTTTTCTGGTCCACAACAAACATGAACTTTTACCACAAACTTTTAACGACCGGACAAAAAGTTAATGCTGACTTTCAGCCAGGACTATAAATTTTAACAACCCATATGGACAAGGTTCTCAACTACTCTTTTTTTTTTTTTTCATAAAAGGTTCTCAACTACTCCGACTAAGAGAGACTAGTCACGTTAAATTTTTTTTTTTTTTGCTAAATACTAGTCATGTTAAATTGTTTGATAGCGAGTACCTAACTTCAATAATCCCAACTACTACTATTTACCATATTTGCTCCACCTATGGTGCACATTCATTCACATTTTACATATGCATTTCTCTTGTAAGATATATAGTCATCTTCGTCTCAATTTAAAATGTCAGTTTATTAGATAAAACTTCGGTTTAGTTTTATAGGTGATATACCTTAATTAGTTTTCCAGTTAAATTCATCCATATAGATATTGGTCTATGCAATAAACACAATATAATTTAGGTGATTTAACCTAATAAGTTATCCAAATAAATTCAACATGTTATTGCATTGATCAATGAACCACGTTGTTTAATTGTTATTGAAAAAAATCACATATCAATTATATGTTTAAAACAAAAGTCATTTTGTCCCAATTGGTGCTTCTATTGAGATGTAGCAGAAAAGAATTGATGGTTGGAACATTAAAACAAAACTTACTGAGTGGCACTGTGGTAGAAACCATAAACTCTACATGGATTGCTGACAAAAGCGTTGTGAGATGGGTGCGTGTTGGGTTTGAGCTTTCTATTTTTAGAGTCTTGAAACATCAAATACAACTTTTCAAGATTCATCTTTGGCTCTGTAAACATATGAACAAATTTGGTTCAATTGTGGGCCGGTTGAATGAATTGAATTGCTTTGATGAAATCGTCGGTTTGTTGGGTGAGAAAACTTTGAACTAATTCTTCCTAGCAACCCTTTAGTTTAGGCTTTAATACAAATTTGGACTCTAATGTACCCCTAAGCAAGTCAGGGTTGGTTATACTTCTTTTGTAATACAACTCCGGCTTGTTAATTTGATGAGGAGGAGGTGGAGCTCAAGAATAAGAACGAAAGAAGAATATGGTTGAGGGGTTGAATGCAGAGAGAAGTGACGAAAGTAACGTAGGAGAGAGAAAGAAAAAATAAATAAAAGATAAGGAAAAGACATGTTTACTCTTGTTTTTATCGGAAAAGAGTGAAGTGCGTAACAATGGAGCCAACCTCAATTGGATAAAATGACATTTTTTAAATCAATGATAAAATGACATTTTTTAAATCACATGTAAATAACATGAAACTGACCCAAATCATATGAGAGTTTAGTGTAATTATCTCTATTATTTTTTCAAGCAGTTATTGGCCTCAATTGAGATTCCAATAGTATTGCATGGACATGCAATATATTTTTTGTGTTTGAAATTAAATGGGTTAATTTTTATTTTTATTTTTGTTTTTAAATTACTTGATTGTTTTGTAATTTTTAATTTTAAACACAAAAGATGTATTGGATACCCATGAAATACTTTTTGCCTGGGATCTCAAGCCTGTTACATAGCTAGTTACGTACCAAAAGAAAATACTAGCCTACTACTTCTCTTTTTGGTGTAAGCTAGCCTACTACTTACTGCTCTACTACTTGTGCTGCACAGTTGATGTTCCAAAAGAAAATACTAGCCTAATATTTACTACTTAACTAAGGACTTGTGCTGCAGTGCTGGTGATGCACCAAAAGAAAAATAACAGCTTCTACAAAATTATCCATACACCTGGCAAATGTACCATCATTATTATTATTATTTTAAATATTGGTTGGAGTTGCAAAAAGCCAAAAAGGTAGGATAAGCTTAATAACTGTATAGTTTACTCTTTTTTTTGGTTCATTTAAAAAAACTTTTTTTAAACAACTAATCCAAAGTACCCTTGATTTTATTTTTATAGCTTTCTTTTTAGCTGCTTATCAATCGGTGCACGATGTTCAACTGCTTTCCTTTCAATTTCAGGATGGCTTTTATTTACTCTCTTTCTTTTGTTCTTGTTGTTGCTAAGCTTTACTTACAGACTTTCTCATCTTCTGTCAGCCACTCATCCATTTGTTGTTTTTTTTAACCTTCACTTTTCCTATGATCCTTTAGTTATTGTGTCGGCCACTAGCCTTGTGTTTAGTCTTTTAGTTTTTTAATTTTCTCTCACGACTCATTCGTTATCAGATAATGACACAAGCCAGTGATGTACAAAAGCAAAAAGTTTCAGGCTTTTCCACTTTTCTACTCTTATCACATCATATTAGCCACCCACATGATTGTGTTCTAATTTCATTCCGTCATATTAGTTTTCACTTTTCCTTTTTATACTTTTTTTTTTCTTTAATTCAAAAAAAAAAAAAAAAAAAAAAAGCTACCCTTCTTTCTATCCTAGTTTTGCTTAAAAGAAAGTTTAGGACCACTAAATTACACAATTTTAATCATAACATGTTGATGTATTTTGTGTTTGTTTGTAGAAAATGTAAGTGGGATCAACAAAACCTGGTAAAATAAGTGATAGTCACTCAAAAAATGTTATGACTTCAATTGCTTTCTATCAAATTTATATTTGTATTATATTATATCCAACTTTGAATTTAATGTGAACATATATGCTTATAAAAAGAAGTAACAGAATAAAAATATAATCCACTGGTAAAATAACTAAAAAAGAATTTTACTTAATTTGTAATAAAATAAAATAAAATATATTAAATATTTAATAATTCTTTACATCGGTGTTTTTATTTATTTTGGTAGTGTAATGTGAGTAGTGTTTTCTATTTTATAGGATTTTTTTTTATTTTTTAAGTGTCTCAAAATGAGTAATGTGGATGAAAGAAAATACGCTTTGTTGATGTTGCCACACATAACGAAACCTTAGGCCTTTTATAAAACTAAAAATATAATAAATAATTAAAATAATCATTTATAAATAAATAAACTTTTACCACCACAAATTTCATATTCATATCTCTACTTTCAAAAGAAGGTGAAATGCAATCATTTTAGGAAAAACATTGGTTTCTCCATTAATTAATTGATTTATGCAAATTTTACTAAAGAGTTTATCTATTTAATAATCAAGGGTGAGGTCATAGTTTTAAATCTTAATAACAATGTGGCGCTACAGATACATGTAGGGACGACAACCAAGGCGCTTTTGAAATTATGCTTTTCCTCCTATACTTTTTTATAAAATAAAATTAAAATGATTTTGGGATGATAATAAAGTATGTATTATGAGTGTTAAGAGAGAGAGAAAGTAATAGTATATGTATAAAAACAAATTATAGAGAGATATATAAAAAGTTTTAATAATATATAAAAATTAAATACATAGCAAATAAAATTATATATACACATTTTCGGAGTGGGAGGAGACAAGATAAGATGGAGTGAGCGAAACGCCACCAATATAATATTTTCACAATAATTTCATAATAATACTGAGTTGTTTGGTTTTATTAGTTATAATATTTTGGATCCACCACTTATATACTTTTATAATTTATCATATACAGTTTGACACCTCCATATTGTCATGAAATTGTTGTGAAATTGTTGTATCCTCTTATAAAAAAAATAATAATAAAATTAAGCCCGTCTCAAAATGTTTATATGTAATATATGTTTTTTTTTTTTGAGAAAATTATATGTAATATCTAGAATAATTACCAACCTACTGGCCTTTACAAATATAAAATTTTGCCACAAAACATTTATGGCAAACACACAAAAAGCTGATGCTAACTTTTCGCAAGGACAATTAATATTAAGGGCTCATTTGGTATGCTGTAATAAATCCTGTAATGTAATAGCTATTACTTAGGAATAGCTATTCAGTTGTTTGGTTATGTTTTTATTACAAGAAATAGTAATTCCTTAGTAATAGTTATTCCTTAAAATGAATAATAGTTATTCCTCCTAAAAAATGAGTGTAATAGTTATTCATTTACTTTACATAATAATTATAAAATGTAAAATACCCAAAAGACCCGATCAAAACATCCTCTTCTACCTGTATCTTACCTCTTTCTTTCTCTTGCTCTTCATCTTCCTCACTAGGTTCTCTCTCTCTCTCTCCTCTTTCTCGCTATTGCTCTTTATCTTCCTCATTAGCTTCTCTCTCTCTCTCCTCTTTCTCTCTTAGGCCGTGGAGGTCATCTTCCTCTAGTTGGCCGTGGAGATACTCTCTGTCTCATCTTTCTCTCTATGGCCGTGGAGGTCCTCTCTCTCTCTCTCTCCTCTTTCTCCATCTATTTGTCTGGCTGGTATTTTTAATCTATACAGTATTGATTTTTTTTTTCCTAGGTTTTCAATCTATATAGTACTGTTTTTTTTTATATAACCATTGTTGTTAATTTGTACAGTATTGGTTTTTGTGTTTATTGGTTTTTCAGTCGGTACAGTACTGGTTATTTTTTTTTATCCTATATAACCATTATTGTTAATCTATATGGTACTGTTCATGGAAAAAAATAAATCTTTTTGGTTTTTGTGTTTACAGCATATACCAGTATTTATTTATTTTTTTGCTTTTGGTTTTTGTGTTTACTGGTGTTTTCCATCTGTATAGTACTGGTTATTTTTTTTTCCTATATAACCATTGTTGTTAATCTATACGATACTGCTCATGGGAAAAAAAAAATTGTTTTTGGTTTTTGTGTTTACAACATATACCAATATATATATTTGCTTTTGGCTTTTGTGTTTACTGGTGTTTTTAATCTGTATAGTATTGGTTATTATTATTTTTTTTCCTATATAACCATTGTTGTTAATCTATATGGTATTGCTCATGGAAAAAATAACCAGTTATATAATTATTTTTGCTTTTGGTTTTTGTGTTTACAATATATACCCGTATATTTTTTTATTTTTATTTTTTTGCTTTTGGTTTTTGTGTTTACTGGCTGGTGTTTTTAATCTGTATAGTACTAGTTATTTTTTTTCCTATATAGCTATCGTTGTTAATCTGTATGGTACTGCTCAAGGAAAAAATAACTAGTTATATAATTTTTTTTTGCTTTTGGTTTTTGTGTTTAAAGCATATACCAATATTGTTTTTATTATTAAATCTGTACTGTACTGGTATTTTTCAGTTTATACATAATAGAATACTAAACAAGACTCACAAAAAGTGTAAATATATAATGCATTTCAAAAATGGTATTTTAGGAATTTGACTAAAATATAATGTCATTCCACCACGTTATTATACTGTACCAAACTATATAATACAGATTCAGATTCTATTCATGTGTTATTACTAAATTGATGAATAATAATATTTATTATATTATAATTTATTCTATTTATTGAAATATTAATTTCTATTATATCATAATAATCATTATAATATATCAAACGTATCTTAACTATCCCATGAAAAAAGATCTCGTACAGTGACTAAAACGAGACCTGCAGTCACATTAAATTATGTATTAACAGTGACTAAAACGAGACCTGCAGTCACATTAAATTATGCATTTCGAATGGATGTTATCGGCACTTGACAAGGAGTCACTTTTGGAATGGACAGTCATCACGTTGTCCATATGGAGGGCTCGAAATCAATTTATTTTTCACAAGATCCAGGTGAAGCCGGAATTCATTAGAGATCAAGGGCTGGATTTACTCACAGCCTTCCAATCTGCTTCTGGGGGTCCACCGGGGTCATGAGCTCTGCTTTTCTTTCTTGGGATTGTAGCCTCTTTTATTGTGATTAGTCTTGTCTTTTTTGACACATTGTTTTGTCGGGTTTGTCCGTACCTGGTCTGAATTGCTCCAGCGTACTACTTTCTTTGTGTACGCAATATTTACTTGTTATCTATTATTGCTTCGTTTCAATAAAACTTTCTAAATTATTCATACACCTAAGGGTAAAAAAATTCATACATCTAAATTATTCATACAATTATTACACAAATTCATACATCTAAATTATTCAGTAACCTAAGACTACAAATAAATATATAATTCCCCTCTCATATGAATAGTGGATCCTATCATAATTTTAATTAATGATACCCATCATTTATGTGATGGGACCTACCATTCATATGAGAGGGAGACTACGTATTTATTTGTAGTTCTAAACTATTGAATAATCACTCTATTTTCATAATAATTTTGTAATAATATTAAGTTGTTTGGTTTTTATTAGTTTTAATATTTTGGACTCACCACTTATATACTTTTATTATTTATCATACATAGTTTGACACCTCCATATTATTATGAAATTATTGTGAAACTGTTGTGTTTCTAACTTTTTATATATATATATATATATATATTCACATTATTACATGTATAATCCTAAAATTAAGCCCGTCTCAAAATGTTTATATGTAATATATGTTTTTTGTTTTTGAGAAAATTATATGTAATATCTAGAATAATTACCAACCTACTGGCCTTTTACAATTATAAAATTTTGCCACAAAAACATTTAGCAACCACACAAAAAGTTGATGCTAACTCTTAGCAAGGAAATTAATTTGAACTATCACCATGAATAAAGATCTCGTACAGTGACTAAAAGGAGACCTGCAGTCACATTAAATTTTGTAGTAACTTGAGCACCCAACTACTTTGATAATCCCAACTACTGATTTGGTCCACCTATGGTACAAATTCATTCACATTTGAACCTTATCTTCTGGTACGCATGTGAATGTGTCTGTCACATGTGCATCTCATATGAAATTATGAATAGGATATTTATTTCTGTTCAGACGGATTGGGGTGATAGCCACTGATGGGGTCCTGTTTCTATCACTTTGTGTGAATAAAACGAAGCGATTTTGTTAAGAGTTTTATATATTTTTTTTTTTTTTTTTTTTTTTTTTTATATATATATATATATAGATCTGATATTTCTATTTGATACGGAAATATTATTAGTTAAGGTTTAAATTTATTTTTCGTCGTTATTATTATTATTGAATTATAAAAAAGAAATAATTTTACCTACGGTTTTTTATTTTTTAAAACTTCTTTTTTTGTACCTAAATTATTCTTTAATCAATTTTTAACAGTAAATAAGTTTTAAGTAAAAATTATCCAATCGAAGACAGACTTGTCACACAAAGACTTTCATAACAAAGTAAGTCAAGAGACTCATGCCAATGGCAATAGTACTTGTGACCCTACATCTTGAATCCTTTCGCCAGCCAGCTTAAAAGTTGAAAGTGACACTTTATAAATAATTTTTTACGGTAAAACGACAATGGCAATGGTCCTTGTGAGTTGTGACTAATGAACAAATAATGTTAGCGCGAGTCTTCGTTGCATAGCATAAGAATAATGCTAATTTTACGAAGTATTGTTTATAAACCTTCCATAAATTTTGATTTTCATTGTTGATTTTTGAAGTCATCGTTAAATATAAAGTTTGTGAAAATGATGTCACCACAATGACGTCTTTTGTATTTTGTTTTTTGTTCTGATTGGGGGGGAGAGAGAGAGAGGTTCACACTATAAATAGGAGCCCAAGAAGATTTTAAGAAGTGCTATACTAGACTTTTTCTTTTATAAGTGAGTTAGCTCTAGGGAGTAAGAGAATGAAAGGTTCGAATCAGTAACCTTGCTTCATTAGGCATGGTATCTTGCCATTTGTGCTGAGCATCTTCTTTCGAATAAAAGTTGCAGGTTCTTTGCTCTATCCTTTCACTTAATTTTTTTTCTTTCAAGATAAAGTTTGCAGATATTTTTGTAATTTAGTAATTTGAGTTTATATTCCATAAAGTGTACCTTGGGATTTTAATTTAAAAATATAATATTAGAGATACAATATTTTTCACAACTAACATGATTTGTTGTGAATGAACCAAAACATCACTTTCACCTTACAACGTGGGTTTCTAATTTTTTTATACTCAACTAATTTCTTTTAACAAGTATTAGGAGACACATAATTTTTATTTATTTATTGGAAAATTTTTGTTTTTGTTTTTGTTTTTGAGAAGATATAGGAAAAGTTGATGTGGGTTAGCTAAGTAACTTCAGTTATTTAGTCAAATCTATTATTGTTTATTGCACTTTTGACGCGATAAAAAGGATGATTTATGAAAAGAATGTTATTTTTTGTTGTTTATCCCATAAATTTAATTTGGGTATGATGCTCTAGCAAACAGAGAAGGTTTAGAGAGCCTTTTTGTCCAAGTTAATTTTAGGGGTATTTTTATTTTGATCACTATGATTTATAATCCTTCATTTTGATCTTTAGTTTTTTTTGGATACATGCATGTTATATTTGATGAGATTTAAAAATAAAAAAATAAGAGAGAAAAGTAAGGACTAAAATGAACTTGTGTCCAAAAATTAAAGACTAAAATGAAACATTATAAAATATAAGGATCAAAATAAAAACATCCCAAAATATAAAAAGAATTTTCTCCAATTTATAAAGATTAAAATTTTTTTTTGGGGGTAAATTTGAGTTTTTCCCATATATATTATTTTAAGCCTAATAATCTAATGAAAATAGACTCCCAAATGTGCACTAAAAGTAGATAAAGAATATATATAAACTCCAAATATAAACTCAATTTGATAAAAAAAAAATTACATTTTTTTTTCACTACATGGTGGCGAGTTTCTTGGCCTACATAGTGTAGGGAAAATTTTACAATACTCCGGGAATACATTAATGTTGTACTTCCTCATCTCACATGAATGATGAATCCTATGATGAATTTAATTAGCATAACCCACCATTTATGTGAGAGGGAAGAAGTACTTAGAGAGTATTGTATACTTACTTTCGAAGCGTAGTTATCAATTTTGTTCATGTTGCTCAACATTATGGTCCATTTGGTTGATTTCCACATTTAAATTTTTCGTTTGTTTCATCATAAATTATTTATTTGAATTGAAATTTGATCAAATTTAGATGGTGTAATTTGTAATTTAGTTCAATTAATCAAATTTAGGTGTAATTTAGTCTGAACTTTATAAGCGAAAACTAAAATTCACCTGAAAACTAAAAAAAAAAAAAAATAAGCCTAAAAATAAGCATATTTAAATTAAAATTAATGAAAATTACACTACT
The DNA here is from genome assembly GCA_907173295.1 of Fagus sylvatica. NCBI lineage: Eukaryota > Viridiplantae > Streptophyta > Magnoliopsida > Fagales > Fagaceae > Fagus > Fagus sylvatica. Next base: position 17,316,513 of record OU015762.1, on the reverse strand, counting down.
AAGCACAATCAAAATAAGAGTGCAACAAGAAACAAAAAACACTAAAAAAACAAAAAATTATCAACTAAACTTACACATTCACATGCATTATTACAAACACTCGAAACCATCCAAAAGGATATTTGAAAGTTGTTTTATGTGACTTTTAAAATCTTGGGTAATTCTCGATGTTTTGAGGTATATCGTGGTCATTTTGAAGGTTTTTTGTTTATAGATATTTTTATCATTTCAATGGTTTTAGGGGGTATTTTTGTCATTTTGGTAGTTTTAAATGTATTTCCACCATATTGGATGTTCTAAAAGTATTTTGATCATTTTGGAGGTTTGAAGATATTTTGGTGATTTTAGAGATATTAGAGTTATTTCTATCATTTTAGAGATTTCTAGAATATTTAGTCATTGGTATTTTTGGAGATTTTAAGGCTATTTGTTTCATTTTAGAGGTATTTCGCAGGCTGTTTTTCCAATTTTAAAGGTTTTGAGGGTATTTTACTCATTTTGGATATTTTATTGATTGTCTTTGTTATTTTGGAGGTTTTTGTTCTATTCAAACTAACGGCCATGCACAAATTAACAATATTTCAAGTAAGAGGTGGGGTCTATCACAATTCACAAGATCAATATAATATTCAATCATTCACATCAAATAACTTCAACAAATTACAATAAAAAAAAAAAATGAGAAGATGGTCCCATATATTCATTAAAAAAATTAGGTTTACCAACTCATCTATAAGTCTATGAAAAACTTGTGCTTCGAGGGAATAATTTGTACCCCTTTTTTAAATATTGCTTTCAGGCTAAATTATAAAGTAGACTCTCTTCACCTATTTTCATTTAAGCCTTCTAACTTTCATTTTAATCCTTTATCTTTAATTTGTTTTAAATTTATCTTTTTTTTGTCAATTCCATTCAATCTTGATGTTATTTTTAATATTTTTTTTACTTTCTAAGCTATTGCAAATAGTGCCTCTTGAAATGAGTATATTAAATTTTGTCACATCATTAATATTTAAATAAATGTAAGATATTATTTTTTGGTATCGAATCTATTCCATCCAACTTGGATGGATAAGAATTTAAGAATTCTACTGTAGATTTATTCTAAGAAATCTAGGTTTCGTATCCAAAGTGCTAATGATTGTTGTTTGTCTGTCACAAGGAAAAAGGAACCTGGCGATTGAAAAAGATGGCGACCGAAAATGCTATTTTCATTGACATTACAGAAATCAATGAGCTTGCCAAGTGGTGCCCCGAGTGTTGCATCTACACGGTCCCCAAGAGACTTCGCGAGATAAATAAAGAAGCCTACACTCCAAAGCTAATTTCAATAGGCCCTGTTCATCAGAAAGTTAAGAACTCAAGAAGGAATGGAAAGCTGAAAAAAAAATATTTCAAGGAATTCCTTGATCGGAGTTGCAAAGTTGATCAGAAGGATTTTGCAAACATTGTTGTAAAAAACAAAATGAAGATTCGATGTTGTTATGAATCAGATATCTCTCTACCCGAAGAGGAGGAAGAATTGGTGAAAATGATTCTACTGGATTCTATCTTTATCATTCAGCTCTTCTTGAAGACTGATGCGAGGCAAAAAGATCAAAAATATGTCTTAAGTAATGAAACGGATTATATATTAAGTAAACCATGGCTAGACGATGGCATAAGGCAAGACTTGATATTACTTGAGAATCAGCTTCCATTTTTTATTCTTGACGAGTTATATCGATTACTTTGCAAGGTCGACTACAGGTGTTCCCAAATGCTTTCTTTCGCTTGCCTGGACTTACTTTTTTCCCGATCACAAGAAAATAACCATTGATCAGAGGGATGTAAAACATTTCACGGATTTGCAGAGATCTTTCTACTGTCCACCCAATCTGAAAACTGGAAAAATTATTGAACATCTATATAGTGCAACAAAGCTGAACGAGGCGGGATTGAAATTCAAGAAGTGGGAGGAAAAGAAATTAGAACATACATGTTATTCAGCAAAAGAAGAAGAAGAAGAAGAAGAAGAAGAACATAAATGTTTACTTGACTTGGAAATCAAGAAGCCATGTCAACGCGTCAATTGCTCATGGCTCGTGCATTGCTTACCTTGCTTGAAGCACTTTTCGTGCATGGAGTATCTGCGAACTTGCTTGGTGATCCCACGCTTTGTGGTAGATTGCAAAACTGAAGGCCTTTTCCGAAACCTCATGGCCCTGGAGCAGTGTCATTATCCATCTCATGCTTACATATGCAATTATATCATGCTATTGGATTTTCTTATAAACACTAAAGATGATGTGGAGCTGCTTGTTGACAAAAGGATTATTGTTAACTCGTTAGGCAGCAATAAAGCCGTTGCCCTAATGGTTAACAAACTTGGCCAAGAAATTGTGGAAAAAAATTCATGTTTCTATGAAGCTCGCTACAGGATCTTAACGGGCACTATGACAACTGCTTTGGAACCGTAATATGGCATCCTTGAAATCAGTATATTTCCGTGATATTTGGAGAGGCACTGCAACTGTTGTTGGAATTATAGTCCTGTTTGTAACTGTCGGCAATTTCCTTAGGCCCTTTTTCATGCACAAATAAGCTTCTTTTACTTTGAGATGACAATAAATTAGTTGGAAATTTGGCTTTGCTAGTAGTTTTTATCCTTTTGAAATTAATCATTCTGTTTAGCTTGTGATATCCTTTCCTTCCTAACAAGTTCAGCCAAAAAAAATAAAAATTATACTTTGTACTTCACATTTTGGATGATTAAATGTTGTATGACTTGTATCAGCACCCATCCATAGTCTGCATTTCGGCTAATAGAGTTTTATACTCCAAAACAGTGATATCCTCTGTTCCCTAATAAAGAGTCACATCTTCTTTTATTTCACTTTGTGCAACATTATTCTGGCCTGGTTTTCTCCTCGGCCATGTTACAAGCCACCGCATGTAAGGTTTGGGTTGGGCATAATACTAGAATACATTAAATTTGTACTTTATGTCTCTCTTCTCAAATAGTGGGTTTTGTTAATTAAATTTATGGTGGGATCCATTATTTATGTGAGAGGGAAGAGTACATATTTTAATGTACTCTCAAAATATTTTATAATTTTCCAAAGTAGACCCAATTGGTCATCTATTCGCTTCGAGTTTCATGCCCAAAAATCTCCCCTATTTGAACTCAAATATTTGATAAGTAATGCTACAGAGTACAGACACAATATTTTCGCAATAATTTCATAATAATATTGAGTTAACAGTTTTTATTAATTTTCATCTAAACTTATTACTTACTTCACTCTATTATTTATTTATAATGTATAACTTGACATTTTAGTATTATTGTGTAAGTGTTGTATTATTATAAAAGTATCGTGTAGAAACTTTATTGATATTTGATTTCATGCACCTATGCAACCACCCAAAGCCTAGATGACCTGTAACTGAGCTGGCCTAAACTACCAGTAACGCTAGATGACCTATAACTAAGCTAGGCTAGATGACCCACGTCTAAACTCGGGCTAAATGACCAACCAGGCTAGATGACTCGTACACCACTGTCGAGCTAAATGACCCACACAATTCTATCAAGCTAAATGATCAATAAATACTCGGGCCAGATGACATGTGTCCCATTTGAGTTAAATAACTTAATTCCTTGGATTCTTTAACTCTCACCTTTACACCGATGAGAATTGACCCCCACAAGGACCCTGTTCTTTATAAAATGGGCCGTAACATAGGAGAACAACCAAGCCCATGATTGTTCTTAAGACAATGGCACATTTGGTCAAAACAATGTCTAAGCCCATCCTCTGACATAGGTTAATGGGCCCACAGATGGTTAACAAACCAAAAGAACCCAAGACCGTGACTCTTTCTAAGTTCGTAGGCTGACTTATCAAAGAAATTGCTTAACCCCACACATTTGCAAACCCATCGAGCTAGTGGGTATTAAATAAAGCTCAGCCCATTGTAGTATTCAAATAGCTCCACGTCATCATCTTCTTACTACAGAAGAGCCAGGACAACATAGTATTTGGTTAGCATGGAGATCGCAAACCAAGGCAATCTGACCAATAAAACATGTCTAAAAAAATACAAGCTAGACTTTTTAAATTTGAGGGACCAAACCAAATTTCAAGGGTAAAATCAATTGCATGTGCAATGAAAGACCGGCTGCTTTGCTCACCAATGAAGTTTAGTTAAAAACTTAAAATGACATTTTCTTCCTACTGAAAATAGGTTGAAAGATAAGGTGGTGGTTTTAAGACTCATTGCAATAATAGATGTGTAACTTATTAATAAAATAACAAAAATTGACATGTTGTAGTCAATGTCAGCTCAATACATTTTGAGGCCTAAGCCAATAAATTTAGGTCATCTTTTTTTAATAATTAAATATCAATAAATGTTATTTATTTAAATTTCTATATATATGTATATAAACCATTTTTCTTGTTTTTGAGATGTAAAATTACTAATTAAGTTTTTGAATTTAGGTTTTATTAACACCTCTTTTACAATTGATAATAACTAATTCACTTGATTTTAAGTAAGATTTAATCAATAAAATCTAATTTATTAAAGAAAATATTGTAATTTTACTTAATAATATAATCTGCAGTGTATGAGACTAATTTACAAAAATTAAAATCTTAAGCTCTTAGGAAAATTGATTGCCAATAATTATTTGATACACTTTAACAAATTTTTTTTTTTATGAAACAACTTACGGTTTTAATTGGGTTGGATTTTTATTGATTCCAATATCTTAAGAACCTTCTTAGAGATGGTGGAAAAAATACAAAACCTACTTATATTATTTTAATTTAAAAAATAATTATAATCTTATAATTTTTGTGACATTTTTGTATAATTTTAGAATATTTTGTTCATGTCATGGGAGACTTATAATCCTTTTGAAATTGGGGGCAGGTGGGCCTTAGGTCTAGGCCTAAGGCTGGCCTGGTTGCAGTGATTATAATAAAAAAAATTAAGTTTGAGCAAATTCAAATCTTCTTCGTGCATTGTAGGGCCATATGCACATTAGCGGATGGGAAATATAAATCCTAAAGATTAACTCCGTTCAAGAAAGTTTATATGTAACTAATATAAAGCACTAAAACAATTATCAAGATACAGTCTTTTCTCTTTTGTCTAGCCCACAACAAACATGAAATTTTTGCCACAAACTTTAGCAACCACACAAAATTTTGATGCTAACCTTCAGCGAGAACCATAAATTTTAACAATCCCATGAAAAAGGATCTTTAACTACTCTGACCAGGAAAGGCTTGTAGTCACATTAAATTTAGTGTTAAGTGTTAACGAGGACTCTTTAGTCTTTATCCAAAAAAAGAAAAGTGTTAACGAGGACTGGATTATCCCAACAACTGCTATATATGATATTTGGTCCCCCCTCGTCCTATGGTATGAGGGGTATTTTTTTTTATAGGGTCGACATTTGGTGGGCACTCGATATCTGTTGGAGAAGATAATTCTCACTACAATACACACACATTCATTTACATTGGAACCATTGTGTGGCATGCATGCACAACTAGATGTGTATGCCAAGAATGCATGTCTTGTGAACAGGTACGAACCTAGGATTTGAAGTTGACCAGGGCCAAAGTCTCCAATGCATTATTAGTATTGATTTCTGAATTATTTGTATTTTTTCTTTTGAAAAAAATCAGAAATTATAGTTGACTTTCTCATGATCTACAAATAAAAAAATATATTAATTATTATATTATTATATATCTAATAGTATTTTTATTAAAAAATTATTAATGTTACTAATTTAATAAAGAATTCTTTATTTTCTTAAAAAATTTACTGTTTAGTATTCTATTGTCCTGTAACTATTCAATACAAGTTTACATTAATATCAAACAAACAAATGAACAATAATAATAATAGATTATTTTTATTTGACACACAAGTAGGGTTGTAATTGGTGAAGTGTGATGCGGTTTTCTTTGGATTTATGCACCTACACCTTATAGTGCGGTTTTCTTATTACACGCACCTGCACCTACACCTATTAAGATCGGTTTTGGTTTGGTGCGATGCGGTGTAGGTGCGGTACTGCGGTTTGGGCTAGACTCATTTGAGTCGGATTAAGCCAGCCCAAATGTCAATTTTAATATAAAAAATCCACATTTACAACAACTCAAAAATTTGGTTAATTATAGCATACAGATATAAATCATAGTTTCCAATCTCAACCTAAATATTTAAGAAAAAAAAAATTATAAGATACATATCTCATAGAATGAATCATAATTTCCAATTTCAACTTGCACATATATACCATCCTTATACAAATATAACCCAATTTCAGCCTTCACATATTATTAGTATACAAATGTAACATAACATCACCTGCATATACCATTAGCATACAAGTATAACATATTATGGGTGTAATCGGTAAGGTGCAGTATGATTTTCTCCAGATTTATGTACCTACACCTTATAGTGCGGTTTTCCTATGACACGCACCTGTACCTACACCTATTAAGATTGGTTTTGGTGCGGTGCGGTGCAGCTCGAATTGGTTCTCTCGGTTTTGTCGGTACTCTCGGTTTCACTAACACCCCTACACATAAGGACCATAAAAAATTTTGTGTAAACAAGCCAGCAAAAGACCAAAAGGCACAAACTGACAACCACTTTTATGTATTTTGTTATGTGTTGCCATATTGAGTTTTGTTGTTGTTGTGTTGTGTGTTGATTTTTTTTGAAATTGTGATTTATTGTTTAGGTTTTGGATTTATTTTGTGGATTTTGTTTGGTGATAGGGGCTGACCGGCTAAGAAATTTTTTTTTTACCCTTATTTAAAATTTTTCTATATATATAATATATACTACTTTAAAAAAATAAATAAAAATCTGACAGGGGCAATAACACCTGCCCGTCCCTTAATAGGTTCGTTTCTACTCGTGAGTGTCATGCATTTCTCTTCTAGCTTGGATTCTGTTTTTATGCAAATAAAATATGTAGGCCTATTTGGTTTAGCTAAAAAATGTAAACATTTTATATTTTTCACCGCCATCTGTTGGAAAAATGGTTAGGAGTGAATGAGAAATTGCCTCCTAAAAGTGGGCCAAGTGGGTCCATGTGGGTTAGGCTCCAGTCCATCTAATTTATGTATTTATTAATACATTGTTTTTCCCCAAATGTTGTGTCTTTTATGAATAGTTGTGACTATTTATCTCGCACCTTTTCCGAAGAGGTGTGACTATATCTATAAATAGAGTGTCTGCTCATTCATTTAACTTTACTTTTTAAGTTTATTTTTGAAGTTGCTTTGAGTTAGTTATTTCCTACAATTTTGAGAGTCTCATTTGCATAAAGAGAGAGAAAGAGACACTAGTTACGTTCGTTGTGCACGAAGATTGCTTGTGCTTCTTCTGCGTGCGAAGATCATTTTATCCTGGGAGACAGACGTCCATGAGTCTCAAAGCACCACTAAGATAATAGTGTGAGGGGCGCAATCTGTCTTAAGGACATAGCGTCAAACGCTAGACTTGATCTATTCATACTGCATTCACTGTGAGTTTTTATTGTTTATTAACAATGATAGATTTCTTGTTGTTGTTGTTTCATTTTCTCCTACTTAATTTTTAAAATATTTTAACAAAGTAAAGAGGTATCTATTTCTTTACCCTCTTATTTAATTTTTAAAACATCTAAATAAGGGGAAGAGGTAATTATTCCCCCCCACCACCCCCCCCTTCCCCGAGCACCCTCCTCTCCCTTCAAACTTTCAAACATAGTATTAGTCTGGTTTAGAGAAAGAGAAAGTAGAAGAAATAAATAAAGCAATAAAATTAGAAAAATAAATAAATTGAAAAGATAAGGCAAAACGCGTGTCAAGATCTTGTTTAAAGGAAATCTCAATAATCAATCAATGAATGCCACATTTCACCTCCTATTGATTAAATATTTAATTGGGTTGGATAATTTTTTCCACCAAAACTACTATCCGGGTCAGATAGGTAGGTCGGGCTTGCGAATTTGTTGGACACTCCAAAGTGCAGTGTATTTTTGCCCTTCATATTTTTTTTAAATAAAATAAATCAATGAAAAATAAAATCGATCCCAATAAGATCAATCAAATCACATCGAAGTGGGTCCTATTTTAGGATACATAATTTTATTTCCAAGTATTCCAAGGTAAGACAATCCAAGTAATGGCAAGATTTTGACACATGGCCCTTTATCTCATCTAAGTAATGGCAGGATTTGGATGTGTGGTCCTTTATCTCATATAATTAATGGCAAGATTTTGACGAGTGGCCATTTATCGTATCTATTTTTGTTAAGAGTAATTATTCAGTAGTTCATGACGACAAATAAATGCGTAGTCCCCCCTCACATGAATGGTGGGTCTCACCATATAAATGGTAGGTCTCCACTAATTAAATTTAAGGTAGGATCCACCACTTTGTGAGAGGAGGATTACGCATTTATTTATAGTCTTGGACTACTGAATAATTTTCCTTTTGCCAGCCAGGATGATAGTGAGTGACACTCAAAATTATTCTCGTATATGGGAAAACAAAATTAGCAATTGTCTGGAAACATTAATGGAAAATTGTAAGTGGTTATCATTTTCCTTTTTTTGGATGTTTTAAAAATTAAATATGAGAAAAAAGAAGAGATATCATTCCCCGTTGTTTAGATGTTTTAAAATTTAAGTAGTGGAGGAGAGAAGAGAGGAAGTGTCATATAAATGGACAATTATGACCCTTTTTTGCTAATTTTAAAGAAATAATATAAATTGATATCATAAGGGTAAAATTGATATTTTAAATTTGTTTAATATAAGTAAAACTCCTCTCCTCCCCCTCCAAACTCTGCCAATTCAAGGGAATTGGAAATGAGGGGTTTAGAGGAGTAATATTGCTCACCAAATCTCCTCAAACCCTCATTCCCCCCCATAAAAAAAAGTTCCATTAAACCCTTTCCATCCCCTTCCCTCTAGTCCCATCTCCTCCTCTCTAGCCAAACACATCGTAAGAGTAGTTGTAGCTTGTAGGCTGCGGACAAAGTCTTCATTTCACATACAGTGGTCGTTAGTCGAGCATTATGGCGTGACATGACTTTAGTTAATTATAAGGAGATTATATGTGAGAGAAAGAGAGAGCATATGTCATTTGCGAAGGAGACTCCATTTTATGTTTTGATGGTTGAATCCTGATCTTGATCATAGGATCATTAGATCCTATGATCCTAGACTTCTTAAACGATTTAAGTCGCACTAGGAGCTTTAATAATTACCTAGTAGGATCGTGGTAGGATTTAGAACCGTATCATGGGATTGATTGGATCATGACACTCACACACACACACACACACATTGTTATTTTCTATTAAATAAGCTTTTAATCCCTATGTTGATGATTTTTGAACACATCATTATTATCAGTGATTTCTCACTTATTTTGTATGAAAATTAAAATCTTATGCTTCTCAATCCAATTATATGATCTGATCCAAAAGACTTTCCTAACGTCCTATGTAGGATCTTAATTTTAACAACCTTATTAACAATCGACATGCCAAAAATCTTAAATATGCATGTTCTGATTCAGAAGACACTTTTAGCTATTCTTTGTTGTATATGTATATAGACTTATTGAAAAAAAAAAAAATTGATGTCCATGAAATCATTAA
>OU015762.1:17266706-17306734 GCA_907173295.1 Fagus sylvatica | reverse complement strand
TGGCTTTTGTGTTTACTGGTATTTTTAATCTGTATAGTATTGGTTATTATTATTATTTTTTCCTATATAACCATTGTTGTTAATCTATATGGTATTGCTCATGGAAAAAATAACCAGTTATATAATTATTTTTGCTTTTGGTTTTTGTGTTTACAATATATACCCGTATATTTTTTTATTTTTATTTTTTTGCTTTTGGTTTTTGTGTTGGTGTTTTTAATCTGTATAGTACTAGTTATTTTTTTTCCTATATAGCTATCGTTGTTAATCTGTATGGTACTGCTCAAGGAAAAAATAACTAGTTATATAATTTTTTTTTGCTTTTGGTTTTTGTGTTTAAAGCATATACCAATATTATTTTTATTATTAAATCTGTACTGTACTGGTATTTTTCAGTTTATACATAATAGAATACTAAACAAGACTCACAAAAAGTGTAAATATATAATGCATTTCAAAAATGGTATTTTAGGAATTTGACTAAAATATAATGTCATTCCACCACGTTATTATACTTGTACCAAACTATAGAATACAGATTCAAGATTCTAGTGTTATTACTAAACTTGATGAATAATAATATTTATTATATTATAATTTATTCTATTTATTGAAATATTAATTTCTATTATATCATAATAATCATTATAATATATCAAACGTATCTTAACTATCCCATGAAAAAAGATCTCGTACAGTGACTAAAACGAGACCTGCAGTCACATTAAATTATGTATTAACAGTGACTAAAACGAGACCTGCAGTCACATTAAATTATGCATTTCGAATGGATGTTATCGGCACTTGACAAGGAGTCACTTTTGGAATGGACAGTCATCACGTTGTCCATATGGAGGGCTCGAAATCAATTTATTTTTCACAAGATCCAGGTGAAGGCCGGAATTCATTAGAGATCAAGGGCTGGATTTACTCACAGCCTTCCAATCTGCTTCTGGGGGTCCACCGGGGTCATGAGCTCTGCTTTTCTTTCTTGGGATTGTAGCCTCTTTTATTGTGATTAGGTCTTGTCTTTTTTGACACATTGTTTTGTCGGGTTTGTCCGTACCTGGTCTGAATTGCTCCAGCGTACTACTTTCTTTGTGTACGCAATATTTACTTGTTATCTATTATTGCTTCGTTTCAATAAAACTTTCTAAATTATTCATACACCTAAGGGTAAAAAAATTCATACATCTAAATTATTCATATAATTATTACACAAATTCATACATCAAAATTATTCAGTAACCTAAGACTATAAATAAATACATAATCTTTCTCTCATATGAATAGTGAGTCTTATCATAATTTTAATTAATGGTACCCATCATTTATGTGGTGGGACCTACCATTCATATGAAAGAAAGACTACGTATTTATTTGTAGTCCTAAACTACTGAATAATCACTCTATTTTCACAATAATTTTGTAATAATGTTAAATTGTTTGGTTTTTATTAGTTTTAATATTTTGGACTCACCACTTATATACTTTTATTATTTATCATACATAGTTTGACACCTCCATATTATTATGAAATTATTGTGAAATTGTTGTGTTTAACTTTTATATATATAATATATATTATACATATAAAAAATATATATATATATATATATATATATATATATATATATATATTTATAAATATATTCACATTATTACATGTATAATCCTAAAATTAAGCCCGTCTCAAAATGTTTATATGTAATATATGTTTTTTGTTTTTGAGAAAATTATATGTAATATCTAGAATAATTACCAACCTACTGGCCTTTTACAATTATAAAATTTTGCCACAAAAACATTTAGCAACCACACAAAAAGTTGATGCTAACTCTTAGCAAGGAAATTAATTTGAACTATCACCATGAATAAAGATCTCGTACAGTGACTAAAAGGAGACCTGCAGTCACATTAAATTTTGTAGTAACTTGAGCACCCAACTACTTTGATAATCCCAACTACTGATTTGGTCCACCTATGGTACAAATTCATTCACATTTGAACCTTATCTTCTGGTACGCATGTGAATGTGTCTGTCACATGTGCATCTCATATGAAATTATGAATAGGATATTTATTTCTGTTCAGACGGATTGGGGTGATAGCCACTGATGGGGTCCTGTTTCTATCACTTTGTGTGAATAAAACGTAGCGATTTTGTTAAGAGTTTTTTATATATATATATATATAGATCTGATATTTCTATTTGATACGGAAATATTATTAGTTAAGGTTTAAATTTATTTTTCGTCGTTATTATTATTATTGAATTATAAAAAAGAAATAATTTTACCTACGGTTTTTTATTTTTTAAAACTTCTTTTTTTGTACCTAAATTATTCTTTAATCAATTTTTAACAGTAAATAAGTTTTAAGTAAAAATTATCCAATCGAAGACAGACTTGTCACACAAAGACTTTCATAACAAAGTAAGTCAAGAGACTCAAGCCAATGGCAATAGTACTTGTGACCCTACATCTTGAATCCTTTCTCCAGCCAGCTTAAAAGTTGAGAAGTGACACTTTATAAATTTTTTTACGGTAAAACGACAATGGCAATGGTCCTTGTGAGTTGTGACTAATGAACAAATAATGTTAGTGCGAGTCTTCGTTGCATAGCATAAGAATAATGCTAATTTTACGAAGTATTGTTTATAAACCTTCCATAAATTTTGATTTTCATTGTTGATTATTGAAGTCATCGTTAAATATAAAGTTTGTGAAAATGATGTCACCACAATGACGTATTTTGTATTTTGTTTTTTGTTCTGATTGGGGGGGAGAGAGAGAGGTTCACACTATAAATAGGAGCCCAAGAAGATTTTAAGAAGTGCTATACTAGACTTTTTCTTTTATAAGTGAGTTAGCTCTAGGGAGTAAGAGAATGAAAGGTTCGAATCAGTAACCTTGCTTCATTAGGCATGGTATCTTGCCATTTGTGCTGAGCATCTTCTTTCGAATAAAAGTTGCAGGTTCTTTGCTCTATCCTTTCACTTAATTTTTTTTCTTTCAAGATAAAGTTTGCAGATATTTTTGTAATTTAGTAATTTGAGTTTATATTACATAAAGTGTACCTTGGGATTTTAATTTAAAAATATAATATTAGAGATACAATATTTTTCACAACTAACATGATTTGTTGTGAATGAACCAAAACATCACTTTCACCTTACAACGTGGGTTTCTAATTTTTTTATACTCAACTAATTTCTTTTAACAAGTATTAGGAGACACATAATTTTTATTTATTTATTGGAAAATTTTTGTTTTTGTTTTTGTTTTTGAGAAGATATAGGAAAAGTTGATGTGGGTTAGCTAAGTAACTTCAGTTATTTAGTCAAATCTATTATTGTTTATTGCACTTTTGACGCGATAAAAAGGATGATTTATGAAAAGAATGTTATTTTTTGTTGTTTATCCCATAAATTTAATTTGGGTATGATGCTCTAGCAAACAGAGAAGGTTTAGAGCCTTTTTGTCCAAGTTAATTTTAGGGGTATTTTTATTTTGATCACTATGATTTATAATCCTTCATTTTGATCTTTAGTTTTTTTTGGATACATGCATGTTATATTTGATGAGATTTAAAAATAAAAAAAAAAGAAAAAAAAAGTAAGGACTAAAATGAACTTGTGTCCAAAAATTAAAGACTAAAATGAAACATTATAAAATATAAGGATCAAAATAAAAACACCCCAAAATATAAAAAGAATTTTCTCCAATTTATAAAGATTAAAATTTTTTTTTTGGGTACATATGAGTTTTTCCATATATATATATTTTTAAGCCTAATAATCTAATGAAAATAGACTCCCAAATGTGCACTAAAAGTAGATAAAGAATTATATATAAACTCCAAATATAAACTCAGTTTGATAAAAAAAAAAAAATTACATTTTTTTCACCACATGGTGGTGAGTTTCTTGGCCTACATAGTGTAGGGAAAATTTTACAATACTCCCAGAATACATTAATGTTGTACTTTCTTATCTCACATGAATGATGGATCACATGATGAATTTAGTTAGCGTAACCCACCATTTATGTGAGAGGGAAGAAGTACTTAGAGAGTATTGTATACTTATTTCGAAGCATAGTTATCAATTTTGTTCATGTTGCTCAACATTATGGTCCATTTGGTTGATTTCCACATTTAAATTTTTCGTTTGTTTCATCATAAATTATTTATTTATTTATTAGAATTGAAATTTGATCAAATTTAGATGGTGTAATTTGTAATTTAGTTCAATTAATCAAATTTAGGTGTAATTTAGTCTGAACTTTATAAGCGAAAACTAAAATTCACCTAACAACCAAAAAAAATTAAAAATTAAAAAAAGCCTAAAAATAAGCATTTTTAAATTAAAATTAATGAAAATTACACTACTAAGCACAATCAAAATAAGAGTGCAACAAGAAACAAAAAACACTAAAAAAACAAAAAAATTATCAACTAAACTTACACATTCACATGCATTATTACAAACACTCGAAACCATCCAAAAGGATATTTGAAAGTTGTTTTATGTGACTTTTAAAATCTTGGGTAATTCTCGATGTTTTGAGGTATATCGTGGTCATTTTGAAGGTTTTTCGAGATATTTTTATCATTTTAATGGTTTTAGGGGGTATTTTTGTCATTTTGGTAGTTTTAAATGTATTTCCACCATTTGGATATTCTAAAAGTATTTTGATCATTTTGGAGGTTTGAAGATATTTTGGTGATTTTAGAGATATTAGGGTTATTTCTATCATTTTAGAGATTTCTAGAATATTTAGTCATTGGTATTTTTGGAGATTTTAAGGCTATTTGTTTCATTTTAGAGGTATTTCGCAGGCTGTTTTTCCAATTTTAAAGGTTTTGAGGGTATTTTACTCATTTTGGATATTTTATTGATTGTTTTTGTTATTTTGGAGGTTTTTGTTCTATTCAAACTAACAGCCATGCACAAATTAACAATATTTCAAGTAAGAGGTGGGGTCTATCACAATTCACAAGATCAATATAATATTCAATCATTCACATCAAATAACTTCAACAAATTACAATAAAAAAAAAAAAAAAAAAATGAGAAGAGAAGATGGTCCCAAATATTCATTAAAAAAATTAGGTTTACCAACTCATCTATAAGTCTAAGAAAAACTTGTGCTTCGAGGCAATAACTTGTACCCCTTTTTTAAATATTGCTTTCAGGCTAAATTATAAAAGTAGACTCCCATCTTCCAATTTAAGCCTCATTTTCAAGCCTTAAGCCTTCTAACTTTCAATTTTAATCCTTTATCTTTAATTTGTTTTAAATTTAATTTTCTTTTTTCTGTTCCATTGGATTTAACCTTCATTCAATCTTTTAATCCTTTATCTTTAATTTGTTTTAAATTTAATTATTTTTTGTCTATTCCGTTTAATCTTGATTTACTTTTAATATTTTTTTACTTTCTAAGCTATTGCAAATAGTGCCTCTTGAAATGAATATATTAAATTTTGTCACATCATTAATATTTAAATAAATATAAGATATTATTTTTTAATATCGAATCTATTCCATCCAACTTGGATAAGAATTTAAGAATTCTACTGTAGATTTATTCTAAGAAATCTAGGTTTCGTATCCAAAGTGCTAATGATTGTTGTTTGTCTGTCACAAGGAAAAAGGATCCTGGCGATTGAAAAAGATGGCGACCGGTGCCATTATCATTGACATTACAGATATCAGCGTGCCTGCCAAGTGGTGCCCCGAGTGTTGCATCTACACGGTCCCCAAGAGACTTCGCAAATTAAATGAAGAAGCCTACACTCCAAAGCTAATTTCAATAGGCCCTGTTCATCACTACTACAAAGATGAACTACTGAAGTTTAAGGACATGGAAACGCTGAAACTAATATATTTCAAGGAATTCTTTAATCGGAGTTCGAAAGTTGATCAGATGGATTTTGCAAACATTGTTGTAAACAATGAAAATAAGATTCGATGTTGTTATGAAGCAGGGATCCCTCTACCCGAAAAGGAAGAATTGGTGAAAATGATTCTATTGGATTCTATCTTTATCATTCAGCTCTTCTTGAGGACTGATGCGAGGGAAAAAGATAAAAAAAATTATGAATTAAGTAATGAAACGGATTATATATTAAGTAAACCATGGCTAGACGATGGCATAAGGCAAGACTTGATATTACTTGAGAATCAGCTTCCATTTTTTATTCTTAACGAGTTGTATGATTACTTTGCAAGGTCGACTACAGGTGTTCCCAAATGCTTTCTTTCGCTTGCCTGGACTTACTTTTTTCCCGATCACAAGAAAATAACCATTGATCAGAGGGATGTAAAAGTAAAACATTTCACGGATTTGCAGAGGTCTTTCTACTGTCCACCCAATCTGAAAACTGGAAAAATTATTGAACATCTATATAGTGCAACAAAGCTGAACGAGGCGGGATTGAAATTCAAGAAGTGGGAGAAAAAGAAATTAGAACATACATGTTATTCAGCAAAAAAAGAAGAAGAAGAAGAACATAAATGTTTACTTGACTTGAAAATCAAGAAGCCATGTCCAGGCCTCAATTGCTCATGGCTCGTGCATTGCTTACCTTGCTTGAAGCACTTTTCGTGCGTGGAGCGTCTGCGAAATTGCTTGGTGATCCCACGCTTTGTGGTAGATTGCAAAACTGAAGGCCTTTTCCGAAACCTCATGGCCCTGGAGCAGTGTCATTATCCATCTCATGCTTACATATGCAATTATATCATGCTATTGGATTTTCTTATAAACACTAAAGATGATGTGGAGCTGCTTGTTGACAAAAGGATTATTGTTAACTCGTTAGGCAGCAATAAAGCCGTTGCCCAAATGGTTAACAAACTTGGCCAAGAAATTGTGGAAAAAAATTCATGTTTCTATAAGCTCGCTGAGGATCTTAATGGGCACTATGACAGCCGTTGCAACCGTAATATGGCATCCTTGAAAACAGTATATTTCCGTGATATTTGGAGAGGCACTGCAACTGTTGTTGGAATTATAGTCCTGTTTGTAACTGTCGGCAATTTCCTTAGGCCCTTTTTCATGCACAAATAAGCTTCTTTTACTTTGAGATGACAATAAATTAGTTGGAAATTTGGCTTTGCTAGTAGTTTTTATCCTTTTGAAATTAATCATTCTGTTTAGCTTGTGATATCCTTTCCTTCCTAACAAGTTCAGCCAAAAAAAATAAAAATTATACTTTGTACTTCACATGTTGGATGATTAAATGTTGTATGACTTGTATCAGCACCCATCCATAGTCTGCATTTCGGCTAATAAAGTTTTATACTCCAAAACAGTGATATCCTCTGTTCCCTAATAAAGAGTCACATCTTCTTTTATTTCACTTTGTGCAACATTATTCTGGCCTGGTTTTCTCCTCGGCCATGTTACAAGCCACCGCATGTAAGGTTTGGGTTGGGCATAATCAAAACCCAGGAATATATAATATTGGAGTATATTAAATTTGTACTCTACGTCTCTCTTCTTAATAGGGGGTCTCATTAATTAAATTCATAGTAAGATCTACTATTCATATGAGAGGAAAAAACACACATTAATCTACTCTCAAAGTATTTTATAATTTTCCAAAAAAGTAAACCCAATCGGTCATCTATTGACTTCGAGTTTCATGCCCAAAAAATCTCCTTTTTTGAACTCAAATATTTGATAAGTAATGCTACAGAGTACAGACACAACATTTTCACAATAATTTTATAATAATATTAAGTTGACAGTTTTTATTAATTTTCATTTAGACTCACCACTCATTTTATCTTATTAATCCCAAAGTCACAGTATTAAGGGTGTCTTACACTATAGTGCATCCATTAAAAAAACTCTCTCAACGCACGCAGAACTCTAGAGTTATGAATGCAGTAGGTGTCTAAAACTCGCCTATTTGTGCGAGCCTTTTCCCTTCACGGTGGTGCTACGCCATCTGTTGAAGGTTTTTTCTTTGGTTATTAGTCACATTTATCATGGCAGAGGAGTTGGAAGAATTATGTCGGCGGATGCAGTTATCGGATACGGAACGCCATTATGTTAACTTGCGAAAGGATCCGATCGGTAGATCTAGTCAGGAAGCACAATATAGTGTTTTATTCAAACTCCTCACATATCGGCCTTTCAATGTGGAAGCGTTCAAGGGTTCGATACGAGCGTTATGGACGAAACTAGGGGGTCTCACCATTAGAGACATTGATGATAACTTGTTTTTGGTGGTTTTTAAGGAGAGGGATGATATGGAACGGATTTTTGTCCAAAGTCCTTGGACTTTTGATAAAAAACTGGTTCAGATTGTGCGGTTTGAAGGTGATTTACAACCCACTGCGGTTAAGTTCAAACACTCTGCTTTTTGGATTAGGGTCTTTAACCTACCCATTAAGAGCATGATACGGGAAGTGGGGGAGGATATTGGACGAGGGATTGGACGATTGGTGGAGGTGGATGTCCATGAAAATGGTTTGGGCTGGGGTAAGTATCTTCAAATCAGGGCTGAAATTGATATCACTCAACCTCTGTTACGAGGAAAAATTTTGAGTACAGCAGAAGACAATGATGGAGGGAGCCAGTTTTGGGTTGATTTTAAGTATGAACATTTGCCTATTTTCTGCTACCGCTGTGGCATCATTGGCCATAGCAGCAGTGATTGTGTTGCCACGAGGAGAAGTAACGCTAGGGAGAATGTCACAGCTGAGAGATGGGGGCATTGGCTACGTGTGCCACTTAATCGATTTCCAATTGGGCGCCGCTAGCGAGATCATATGGCACAATCGGATGAAGAGCATTTGAGTAGCACCTCTGGGGCACGAGCAGCTGCACCGGCAGATAATTCACAACCAGTGCCACAGGTGGAGGTGGAGAGTTCTGGTGCAGATTCAGGGACCAAACCGGTGGGTCAAACTTTTAGAGATGTTGAGGAGTCCATTATTCCTACGGCTGTTGAGGATGAGGTAATCTAGGTGGAGACGGTTGGGGAGGTTTTTCCGGAACCATATCCTATGGATTTTCAAACGTTTACAAAGGAAGATAAGGATGGCTCCAGCTGGGGGGATAATGGGCAGGGGAATGGATATATACGAGGTGATAAGGATAAAATCTTGGGAGATTTAGTTGCACCACATAAGGGCAGGAGGTTGCATGAAGGTGAGCACGTGGGGAATGATATTATGGGCCCTAAACCAAAGGAAAAACCGGTGTATAGCTACGTAGCACTTGTGAGTTTTACTCGGCCTTCCACGTGGAAGAAACGTGCTAGAATGCATGCAAGTGTGGAAGAGAGAGTTCTGGACCCACATCAGGATGTTAACGTGCATGGGAAAAGAGCTTTTGTGGGGGATGTTAGTTCAGTGGCTGCTGAGATTACTGAACCAAGTTTGAAACGAAGACAACTTTCCGGGGTGGTTGGTAATGACAACCCCAAATCGGTGGAGGTTGTGGAGCAGTCCCGCCGGTCACAATGAAGACTCTAAGTCTAAACTGTCGTGGGCTTGGGAACCTACAGACAATTAATGAACTTCACTCTATTGTGCGAAAGAAGGACCCAATATTGTGTTTCTTATGGAGACACGGTTACCAGTTCGAAGTTTGGAATGGTTACGAGTTCAATTAGGCATGAGGGCTTGCCTTGGGGTGGAACGAAATGGTATTGGTATAGGTGGTGGTCTAGCTTTGCTATGGGATTCAACTTTGCAGATTAACATCCAAAGTTATTCGCCTCATCATATTGACGCTGATGTGGTTCAGCCAGGAGGATTAACATGGCGACTAACAGGCTTTTATGGGCATCCTGAGAGGACGAGGCGCTCTCGTTCATGGAATCTTTTACGTCATTTGCATGCTCTTCAAGCCAGGCCATGGTTGGTGTTGGGTGACTTCAATGAAATTATTTCATTGGAGGAAAAATGGGGGGGCGAAGATCGAAATTTTAATCAAATGAATGCTTTCAGAGAGGTTTTATTGGATTGCTCTTTACAGGACTTGGGGTATATAGGAGCTGATTTTACTTGGACGAATGGGAGATATGATGGGGGCTTGGTTAGAGTTCGGTTAGATCATTGTGTTGCAAATGAGGATTGGATTCAGCTGTTTTCGGGAGCTACTAACTCTCATCTATCAGTGGCAAGTTCGGACCATATGGCACTATTACTTGATAGCAGGGAGAATATCCAACCAGTACCACCCATTCAGCATAGACGGAGTTTATTCAGATTTGAAAAATCATGGTTACGAGAACAGGGATGCGAAGATACTATTGCTGCAGCTTGGGATATTCATCCTATTAGTACGGCTATGTTTCGTGTAACTCAGAAGATCAAGCAATGCTATATAAACATTTTACAGTGGAGTCAATCCCTTGTGAAAGCGACACCCTGTCTTATTGATTCAAAACAGCGAGAGCTTGAAGAGCTAGAGATGTGCCAAAGTGAAGATTATGATGTTCAAGCAGTAAATGGGTTACGTAGGGAACTAAATGGGTTGAGGGAAAAAGAGGAGTTATTTTGGAGACAAAGATCAAGAATTGCGTGGTTACATGAAGGCGACCGAAATACGAAATTTTTTCATGCTTGTGCCTTTAACGGAAGCGTACTAATACCATTACAGCTCTTAGAGATGATACGGACAGTTTGCAATCAGCACCAGCTGATATTGAGAGGATTGCTACTAAGTATTTCAATGGGCTTTTCACATCGTCCAACCCACAGAACATTGATGAAGTTACCCGAGCAACTGATAGTGTGGTTACACCAACTATGAACAACACTCTGTTATGTCCTTTTCTGGAAGCAGAGGTCAGGACAGCTTTATTTCAAATGCACCCTTCAAAAGCTCCTGGCCCGGATGGTATGTCTGCTTTATTTTTTCAGAAATATTGGCATATTATTGGTCATGATGTAACTACTGCAATACTAGATTTTCTTAAAACTGGTAGCATGCTTGGATGTGTTAATTTCACATATGTTGTTTTAATTCCTAAAGTTCCAGTCCCTCAAAGCATGACACAATTTAGGCCTATTAGTCTTTGCAATGTCTTGTACAAGATTGCCTAAAAAATGTTGGTCAATAGAATGAAAACTATGTTCTCACAGGTTATTTCAGACAGTCAGAGTACTTTTGTTCCTGGGAGGATGATCACAGATAATGTCTTTATTGATTTTGAGATGCTTCACTATCTCAAAAATTTACGTAGTGGACAAAATTATCAAATGGCAGTCAAGCTTGATATGAGCAAGGCATATGACCGAGTGGAATAGGATTTTCTCAAAGCTATGATCTTGAGATTGGGATTTTATATGAAGTGGGTAGATTTGATTATGGCATGTGTCACTTCGGTTACTTACTCAATTATGGTGAATGGGGAGCCAAAAGGATATATTAGGCCAACAAGGGGTCTTCGTCAAGGGGATCCACTTTCTCCTTATTTATTCTTGATTTGTGCAGAAGGTTTATCTGATCTGTTGAGGAAAGCAGAGAGGGATAGCTTACTCAGAGGTGTATCTATTTGTCGAGGAGGGCCACGGATATCTCATTTATTTTTCGCTGATGATAGTATTATTTTTTGTAAGGCATCACATGATAATTGTGGTGTCTTGCAATCTATACTTACTTCATATGCGAATGCCTCTGATCAAATGGTTAATGGGGATAAGACAGCTATTTTTTTTCAGTCACAATACGCCTATGCAATAAAGAGATTCAATTGCTGGTTTCTTTGGCACTTCTCTTACAACTCAGTTTGATAAATATTTGGGGCTTCCGCCATTTTTGGGTCGTTCAAAGAGGCGGGCATTTGGGGAGGTAAAAGAAAGAATCTAGCGGCGTTTACAAGGCTGGAAAGAGAAGTTATTGTCTCAATCTGGGAGGGAGGTCCTTATTAAAGTGGTGATTCAGGCTATTCCCACTTATGCCATGAGTTGTTTCATGTTTCCAGCTGGGTTATGTGCGGAGATTAGTTCAATGGCCACTAGATTCTGGTGGGGACAAAAAGATGGAGAAAGAAAAATTCATTGGCTGAGCAAACAAAAGTTAATGAAGGCTAAGAAGGAAGGGGGGATCGAATTCAGGGATATAGCTTTATTTAATAAAACCCTTTTGGCTAAACAAGCTTGGCGGTTACTGCAAAATCCAGCTTCTCTGGTTTTTCGAATGTTCAAGGCCAAATACTTCCCTCATACCCCTTTTCTAGAAGCTACGGTGCCACATAATGCTTCTTACCTATGGCGGAGTATTTGTGATTCTATAGTAGTGCTAAAGGCTGGGTTGAGGTGGAGGGTTGGTAATGGGGAGACAATAAAAATCTGGAGGGACAAATGGCTTCCTTGTCCCACTACTTACAGTGTGATTAGTCCAAGGCAGGCGCTGGAGGAGAATGCTACAATGGACAGTTTGATTGACAGGGACACAATGCAATGGAGAAGTGAATTGCTTGATCGGGTGTTTCTGCCTAGAGATGCTGAGGTTATTCGAGCAATTCCATTGAGTGCACGTCAACCTAGAGATTGTTTAATCTGGGCGGGTACTAAGAAAAGGATTTTTACGGTTAAAAGTGCCTATGATATGTTACTTTCACAAGCACAAGTATCTGAGGCTTCAACGTCCTCTCCCTTCAGTGGAGAAAATCATTTGTGGTCTTCGATTTGGTCGGCATCCGTTCCACCAAAGATCATAACATTTATGTGGCGTGCATGTAAAGATATTCTCCCTACTCAAACCAAGCTATTTGATAAAGGGTGTATCCACACTTTTACGTGTCTATGGTGCGGTGAAGAGGCTGAGACTAGGGATCATGTCCTTTGGCAATGTGATTTTTTGGAATCGGGGCAATTGCTAAACGAGAATTTCTGTAGGGGATCTCCTGCTTGCCCACGCTGGCAGTTTCCTGGGCCTAATCGATACAAGCTGAATGTAGCATACTATTTGAGTCCAGGCAACGTTCAGGCTGGTCTGGGAATGCTTGTGCATGATTCTAATGGCTCTGTTGCTGCTGCGATGTGTACAAGAGTCAGGTGGGATGGTGAAGTGCTACAAGTTCATGCCAGATCGTTGTTGATGGCGTTGCAATTCGCATATGATGCTGGGCTACGGACTCTGGAAGTAGATGTGGGATGCCAAGAATTGCTAGGACTCATCTCAAGGGGTTCTCCTTGTTTTGCATCTATGAGGGTTTTGATTGATGATATTTGTCTTTGGCACTTATCTTTTGATTTTTTAAGTTTTTCTTTCATAAAAAAAAAGTGTAACAAAGCGGCTTATGCTTTGACTATAAAGGCTTTGTCCTCACACATGGAACAAGTTTGGTTGGAAGACCAACCAGCTTGTATATCATCCTCTGTACAATTTGATTCTTTGCAATAATAAAACCGCTATCGTTTCTATAAAAAAAAAAATACTTCACTCTATTGATTATTTATAATGTACAACTTGACATTGTAGTATTATTGTGTAAGTGTTGTATTATTGTAAAAGTATCATGTAGAAACATTATGATATTTGATTTCATGCACCTATGCAACCACCCACAGCCTAGATGACCTGTAACTGAGCTGGCCTAAACTACCTGTAACGCTAGATGACCTATAACTAAGCTAGGCTAGATGACCCACGTCTAAACTCGGGCTAAATGACCAACCAGGCTAGATAACTCGTACACCACTGTCGAGCTAAATGACCAATAAATACTCGGGCCAGATGACATGTGTCCCATTCGAGTTAAATAACTAAATTCCTTGGGTTCTATAACTCTCACCTTTACACCAATGAGAATTGACCCCCACAAGGACCCTGTTCTTTATAAAATGGGCCGTAATATAAGAAAACAACCAAGCCCATGATTCTTCTTAAGACAATGGCACATTTGGTCAAAACAATGTCTAAGCCCATCCTCTGACATAGGTTAATGGGCCCACAGATGGTTAACAAACCAAAAGAACCCAAGACCGTGACTCTTTCTAAGTTCGTAGGCTGACTAATCAAAGAAATTGCTTAACCCCACACATTTGCAAGCCCATCGAGCTAGTGGGTATTAAATAAAGCTCAGCCCATTGTATTATTCAAATAGCTCCACGTCATCATCTTCTTACTACAGAAGAGCCAGGACAACATAGTATTTGGTTAGCATGGAGCTCGCAAACCAAGGCAATCTGATCAATAAAACATGTCTAAAAAAATACAAGCTACACTTACTCTTTTAAGGTTCAAATCATGCACCAAACCTACGTGGAGATATTGGTCACACTAGTTCAGTACAATTTCAGGCCTAACACGATTATTTTAAATAATTTTTTTTACTCAACGGTGACATTTATTTATTTATTTTTCATTTTTAACTAGACAATGAATTATTATAATAATTATTTGGCTAAATTGCATAATCACTCCTGGGGTTTGGGTCATTTGCAAACTGACCCCCTGGGGTTTCAATTTTGCAATATAATCACCTAAGGTTTTTTAATTGGCGAAATTGACCCCTCTAAGTACATTTTTTGTCAATTTTGCTAACAAAATTTGTCACATGCATTGCACTTGGGTTTATAATAATAAATTTTTTATTATAAAGTGGTCACATGTAATACATGTGACAAATTTCTACTAGCAAGATCGACAAAAAATGTACTTGAGGGGTCAATTTCACCAATTTAAAAACCCCAGGTGGTTATATTGTAAAATCAAAACCCTAGGGGGTGATTATGTAATTTGACCTAATTATTTTTATAAATAAATTGTAGTGATTCAAGAATTATTTAACTTCATATCTCCACTTTTAACAAGAGGTGGAATACGGGCATATTACAAAATCATTGAGTTTAATTGGTTGATTTATGCGGATTTTTTATGGAGTTGATTTAACAGGTGAGTTGTGATTATTATCAAAAAAAAAAAAAAATTGAGTAGTGATCATCTTCACTATCAAACATCCTGAATTCATACCTACAAATAATATCATTTTGTGATAAGGATAAATTATAATTTTAGTTCTTGAAACTTGGGGTAAGTTCGATTTTGGTCCTTCAAATTTAAAACATTTGGATTTGGTTCTTGAAATTAATTTCAGAAAGAAAATTTTTTTTTTTTTAATGGGTCAGCTCGATTTTGGACTCTTAATTATGGGGTCGGTTCGATTTTGATTCCTTAACTATAAGGCTGGTTCAATTTTGGTCCCATAAGAATGTGGTTGGTTTAATTTGATCCATTAAAAATGGCTTGCCTCAATATCTCGTTAGTCATGTTAACTAAAAAATAAATGGTGAGACCAAAAATTCTTCACTTTTTAAAAATTTAGGGACTAAAACTAAACTTTTTAAATTTGAGGGACCAAACCAAATTTCAAGGGTAAAATCAATTGCATGTGCAATGAAAGACCGGCTGTTTTGCTCACCAATGAAGTTTAGTTAAAAACTTAAAATGACATTTTCTTCCTACTGAAAATAGGTTGAAAGATAAGGTGGTGGTTTTAAGACTTATTGCAATAATAGATGTGTAACTTATTAATAAAATAACAAAAATTGACATGTTGTAGTCAAGGTCAGCTCAATACATTTTGAGGCCTAAGCCAATAAATTTAGGTGATCTTTTTTTAATAATTAAATATCAATAAATATTATTTATTTAAATTTCTATATATATGTATATAAACCATTTTTCTTGTTTTTGAGATGTAAAATTACTAATTAAGTTTTTGAATTTAGGTTTTATTAACACCTCTTTTACAATTGATAATAACTAATTCACTTGATTTTAAGTAAGATTTAATCAATAAAATCTAATTTATTAAAGAAAATATTGTAATTTTACTTAATAATATAATCTGCAGTGTATGAGACTAATTTACAAAAATTAAAATCTTAAGCTCTTAGGAAAATTGATTGCCAATAATTATTTGATACACTTTAACAAATTATTTTTTTATGAAACAACTTACGGTTTTAATTGGGTTGGATTTTTATTGATTCCAATATCTTAAGAACCTTCTTAGAGATGGTGGAAAAAATACAAAACCTACTTATATTATTTTAATTTAAAAAAATAATTATAATCTTATAATTTTTGTGACATTTTTGTATAATTTTAGAATATTTTGTTCATGTCATGGGAGACTTATAATCCTTTTGAAATTGGGGGCAGGTGGGCCTTAGGTCTAGGCCTAAGGCTGGCCTGGTTGCAGTGATTATAATAAAAAAATTAAGTTTGAGCAAATTCAAATCTTCTTCGTGCATTGTAGGGCCATATGCACATTAGCGGATGGGAAATATAAATCATAAAGATTAACTCCGTTCAAGAAAGTTTATATGTAACTAATATAAAGCACTAAAACAATTATCAAGATACAGTCTTTTCTCTTTTGTCTAGCCCACAACAAACATGAAATTTTTGCCACAAACTTTAGCAACCACACAAAATTTTGATGCTAACCTTCAGCGAGAACCATAAATTTTAACAATCCCATGAAAAAGGATCTTTAACTACTCTGACTAGGAAAGGCTTGTAGTCACATTAAATTTAGTGTTAAGTGTTAACGAGGACTCT
Organism: Fagus sylvatica; assembly: GCA_907173295.1. Taxonomy (NCBI): domain Eukaryota; kingdom Viridiplantae; phylum Streptophyta; class Magnoliopsida; order Fagales; family Fagaceae; genus Fagus; species Fagus sylvatica. Next base: position 17,290,190 of record OU015762.1, on the reverse strand, counting down.
TTAGTCTTTATCAAAAAAAAAAAAGAAAGTGTTAACGATGACTGGATTATACCAACAACTGCTATATATGATATTTGGTCCCCCCTCGTCCTATGGTATGAGGGTTATTTTTTTTTTTAGGGTCGACATTTGATGGGCCCTCGATATCTGTTGGAGAAGATAATTCTCACTACAATACACACACATTCATTTACATTGGAACCATTGTGTGGCACGCATGCACAACTAGATGTGTGTGCCAAGTATGCATGTCTCGTGAACAGGGACGGACCTAGGATTTGAAGTTGACCAGGGCCAAAGTCTCCGATGCGTCATCAGTATTGACTTCTGAATTATTTGTATTTTTTCTTTTGAAAAAAATCAGTAATTATAGTTGACTTTCTCATGATCTACAAATAAAAAAATATATTAATTATATTATTATATATATAATAGTATTTTTATTAAAAAAATTATTAATGTTACTAATTTAATAAAGAATTCTTTATTTTTCTTAAAAAATTTACTGTTTAGTATTCTATTGTCCTGTAACTATTCAATACAAGTTTACATTAATATCAAACAAACAAATGAACAATAATAATAATAAATTATTTTTATTTGACACACAAGGAATTGGTGAAGTGTGATGCCACAAAATATGCGGTTTTGTGTAAACAAGCCAGCAAAAGACCAAAAGGCACAAACTGACAACCACTTTTATGTATTTTGTTATGTGTTGCCATATTGGTTTTTGTTGTTGTTGTGTTGAGTTTTTTTTTTTTTTTGAAATTGTGATTTATTGTTTAGGGTTTTGGAATTTATTTTGTGGATTTTATTTAGGTGATAGGGGCTGACCGGCTAAGAAATTTTTTTTTTACCCTTATTTAAAATTTTTCTATATATATAATATATACTACTTTAAAAAAATAAATAAAAATCTGACAGGGGCAACAACACATGCCCGTCCCTTAATAGGTTCGTTTCTGCTCGTGAGTGTCATGCATTTCTCTTCTAGCTTGGATTCTGTTTTTATGCAAATAAAATATGTAGGCCTATTTGTTTTAGCTTAAAAATGTAAACATTTTATATTTTTCACCGCCATCTGTTGGAAAAATGGTTAGGAGTGAATGAGAAATTGCCTCCTAAAAGTGGGCCAAGTGGGTCCATGTGGGTTAGGCCCAGCCCATCTAATTTATGTATTTATTAATACATTGTTTTTCCCCAAATGTTGTGTCTTTTATGAATAGTTGTGACTATTTATCTCGCACCTTTTCCGAAGAGGTGTGACTATATCTATAAATAGAGTGTCTGCTCATTCATTTAACTTTACTTTTTAAGTTTATTTTTGAAGTTGCTTTGAGTTAGTTATTTCCTACAATTTTGAGAGTCTCATTTGCATAAAGAGAGAGAAAGAGACACTAGTTACGTTCGTTGTGCACGAAGATTGCTTGTGCTTCTTCTGCGTGCGAAGATCATTTTATCCTGGGAGACAGACGTCCATGAGTCTCAAAGCACCACTAAGATAATAGTGTGAGGGGCGCAATCTGTCTTAAGGACATAGTGTCAAACGCTAGACTTGATCTATTCATACTGCATTCACTGTAAGTTTTTATTGTTTATTAACAATGATAGATTTCTTGTTGTTGTTGTTTTTGCATTTTCTCCTACTTAATTTTTAAAATATTTTAACAAAGTAAAGAGGTATCTATTTCTCTACCCTCTTATTTAATTTTTAAAACATCTAAATAAGGGGAAGAGGTAATTATTCCTCCCACCACCCCCCCTTCCCTGAGCACCTTCCTCTTCCCTTCAAACTTTCAAACATAGTATTAGTCTGGTTTAGAGAAAGAGAAAGTAGAAGCAATAAATAAAGCAATAAAATTAGAAAAATAAATAAATTGAAAAGATAAGGCAAAACGCGTGTCAAGATCTTGTTTAAAGGAAATCTCAATAATCAATCAATGAATGTCACATTTCACCTCCTATTGATTAAATATTTAATTGGGTTGGATAATTTTTTCCACCAAAACTACTATCCGGGTCAGATAGGTAGGTCGGGCTTGCGAATTTGTTGGACACTCCAAAGTGCAGTGTATTTTTGCCCTTCATATTTTTTTTAAATAAAATAAATCAATGAAAAATAAAATCGATCCCAATAAGATCAATCAAATCACATCGAAGTGGGTCCTATTTTAGGATACATAATTTTATTTCCAAGTATTCCTAGGTAAGACAATCCAAGTAATGGCAAGATTTTGACACATGGCCCTTTATCTCATCTAAGTAATGGCAGGATTTGGAGTGTGGTCCTTTATCTCATATAATTAAGGGCAAGATTTTGACGAGTGGCCATTTATCGCATCTATTTTTGTCAAGAGTGATTATTCAGTAGTTCAGGACTACAAATAAATGCGTAGTCCCCCCTCACATGAATGGTGGGTCTCACCACATAAATGGTAGGTCCCACTAATTAAATTTAAGGTAGGACCCACCACTCTGTGAGAGGAGGACTACGCATTTATTTGTAGTCTTGGACTACTGAATAATTTTCCTTTTGCCAGCCAGGATGATAGTGAGTGACACTCAAAATTATTCTCGTATATGGGAAAACAAAATTAGCAATTGTCTGGAAACATTAACGAAAAATTGTAAGTGGTTATCATTTTCCTTTTTTTGGATGTTTTAAAAATTAAATAAGAGAAAAAAGAAGAGATATCATTCCCCGTTGTTTAGATGTTTTAAAATTTAAGTAGTGGAGGAGAGAAGAGAGGAAGTGTCATATAAATGGACAATTATGACCCTTTTTTGCTAATTTTAAAGAAATAATATAAATTGATATCATAAGGGTAAAATTGATATTTTAAATTTGTTTAATATAAGTAAAACTCCTCTCCTCCCCCTCCAAACTCTGCCAATTCAAGGGAATTGGAAATGAGGGGTTTAGAGGAGTAATATTGCTCACCAAATCTCCTCAAACCCTCATTCCCCCCCATAAAAAAAAGTTCCATTAAACCCTTTCCATCCCCTTCCCTCTAGTCCCATCTCCTCCTCTCTAGCCAAACACATCGTAAGAGTAGTTGTAGCTTGTAGGCTGCGGGCAAAGTCTTCATTTCACATACAGTGGTCGTTAGTCGAGCATTATGGTGTGACATGACTTTAGTTAATTATAAGGAGATTATATGTGAGAGAAAGAGAGAGCATATGTCATTTGCGAAGGAGACTCCATTTTATGTTTTGATGGTTGAATCCTGATCTTGATCATAGGATCATTAGATCCTATGATCCTAGACTTGTTAAACGATTTAAGTCGCACTAGGAGCTTTAATAATTACCTAGTAGGATCGTGGTAGGATTTAGAACCATGTCATGGGATTGATAGGATGGATCATATCATGACACTCACACACACACACACACACACACATTGTTATTTTCTATTAAATAAGATTTTAATCCCTATGTTGATGATTTTTGAACACATCATTATTATCAGTGATTTCTCACTTATTTTGTATGAAAATTAAAATCTTATGCTTCTCAATCCAATTATATGATCTGATCCAAAAGACTTTCCTAACGATCCTATGTAGGATCTTAATTTTAACAACCTTATTAACAATCGACATGCCAAAAATCTTAAATATGCATGTTCTGATTCAGAAGACACTCTTAGCTATTCTTTGTTGTATATGTATATAGACTTATTGCAAAAAAAAAAAATAAAAAATTGATGTCCATGAAATCATTAATTGATATTTAATTGCAACTATCCCATGCATGGACAAAGACCTCAATTAGTATTGACTAAGAGAGACTTGTAAGTCACTTTAAATTTTGAATTGACTAGAATACCTAATAACTTGGATGGTCCTAATTCATGCTACTATTTCTGTATGTGTGTGCCACTTGTGTGTCTCTTGTGAGTGCCATATTAATTGTTCTTTGAAGGACAAAGTTTGGTTTGTGAAATATAAATGAGAAATGATATTTCTGATATCAGTAATTGGTGCACAATATTGCATCATTTTTTGTTATTTCCACACCACTCATATAAATTTGTGAGAATGATGTTGCAATCATCACGTGTTTTGTGCCTTGTTAAGAGAGAGAGAGAGAGAGAGGCCACTCATCTCATGCTTACATATGCAATTATTTCGTGTTATTGGATGATCTTATCAACACGAGAGAAGATGTGGAGTTTCTTGTTGAGAAAGGGATTATTGTTAACGCGTTAGGCAGCAATAAAGCAGTTGCCATAATGGTTAACAAACTTGGCCTCGAAATTGTGGAACAGAATTCCTATTACGAAAACCTTGTTAAAAAGGTTAATGCCTACTATAAAAAGACTTTGAACCGTGATATGAATGCCTTGAGAACAATATATTTCCGTGATATTTGGAGAGGCACTGCAACTGTTGTTGGGGTCATAATCCTGCTTGTGACTATCTTGAATTTCCTTAGGCCTTTTGTCTTCACTAATATTTAAGTTTTTGCATTGTGATATTATCAATAATTAAGTTGGAAGTTTGGCATTGCTTGTAGTTGTTTCGAAATTGCCAATCTGTTTAGTTTGTGATATGACATTTCTTTTCTAAAAAATTTCTACTTTGTTCTTTCACAACGATGTTTCAAACGTTGTCTCAGCAACCATCTGGAGTTCGTGTTTCCGCTAATAAAGTATAGTTGTATCATTTGTTCTCTAATAAAAGGAATACAAATCTTCTATCCCGTTTTTTGTATTCAACTTTATACTCCACTAATCATAACTTATCACGTTTTTTTTTTCTTTTTATTTCTTTCTAAAATAACTAAGATTTAAAATAGAAACAAATTAAATATAATCTAACACGTGCTATATTGTTGTTAGTGAAGTATAAAGAAAAACACAAAAATGGAATAAAAGATATTTGACTCTCACTAGAGAGTCAAATACCGTGAACAATCCGCCGCGAGATCTAGGAGGGGAGGGAGCCGTTGAGCCATGGCCATTCCAGACTCCAATTGTCATTCTCTCTCTCTCTCTCTCTCTCTCTCTCTCTCTCTCTCTCTCTCTCTCTCTCTCTCTCTCTCTCTCTCTCTCTCTTCGAATCATAAAGTGGGTTTTAAAAAAAATAATTAAATAAGTGTAAATTACATTGACATTCTCTTGTTTTAGCGAAACTAGACGACACATTCTATTTTCGAAAATTAACACTCCGCTCCACTTTTTTGAAAATAATAGACATTCTGTCTTTTGATCAAATTTGACTAACGGTATTAAATTTTAAACTGAGTAGTTCATTTTTAAGTTGGAACAGTGACTTAATGAACAGTAATTTTTAAACATTACCTACAAAAACCGGTACTGTACAATGAGAAATTGGTACTGTTTCAACTCTCAATCACATCCACATATTTTCTATTTTTTCACTTTACTCTTTTTGCTTCTTCAAACCACTTTTCATTTTACTATTTCTCTTTTTTCTTTTGCAATCCGTGAAGAAGACTCTAGATCAACCAACAATACAATCCCATCACAGAAAAGCCAACAACAGAAAGAAACAAAAAAAATTGGCTAGTCACCTAGAGGCTAATCTATTTGTCCAATGTGAACAAAATATCATATCATATCATCAATCACAAATCTCTGATTTGAAATTGCACAATTTGGTAGAATGTCTCATACAATCTTCTAAATGAACCCTTTGAGCCGCTCATGAATCTTAGATTTCCATAACTTAATCGTTGGGAATTCATTAGCTTTGAAAGCTGATTTTGTTGTCTAATTTGGACAAGGCAAGTGAATTCTAAAAGGTTAAATTTAGGTACAGTTCCTTAGGTTAAGTACATTAGGTTCTCCAATTGAATTCCAACACATGGTTGCATTAACCAATGAAACACAAACAATGGGAGATGTAATTGTAAGAGAAAAAAGTTAAGAAAGTGAAATGGTAAAAAATTAGAAAGTCAAAGGTAACATAATTGAAGGATGTGGACTTTTTATCTCAAATGCCTCGCAATGATTCATTGATGGAATCTAGGTTTATCGTTACGTTGTTTAGTAGGATTTATTATAGGATTTTGTTAACGGGTATCTTTAGGGCAATGGTTAAGGAGCATTAAATACTTACATTTTACGAGAAATAACAAATTTTTAATATTAAAATAATAAATGAAAAGGCTGAAATATCCTTAAAGTTGTTTTTGTATTATTTTAATATTAAAATTTCACTACTTCTTATAAAATAGAACCATTAAATACTTCCTTAACCATTGCCCTAAGGACACTTGTTAACATGACCCTTTATTATATTCATGTTTCCATGTTTTTAGGTTACAATTTTTGGACATGCATGCGGTTTCAGTGTTCTTGTTGGTGACTCCTATGTATTCAGGAATAACATATATACCCAAAAAAGTCGTACTGAATATATTTAACTTCGATTTGATTAGAAAGATAATCATTTACTATCTTAATCTAATTGAATTGTAAACCTTGGAACTTTCCATGAGTTTAGTATGACTTTTGTGGTATTTTATAATTCCCCACAAGATAGTGGAGTGCTCATGTACAAGAACACTAGCAAATTCAATGGCATTAATGCAATTAATCATTGGCCTTGAATTTCTACTACTTAGAATTCCATGGAATTCTATTAGAAGTAGAAAGATAGTCATTTACTTAATCTAGTTGAACTGTAGACCTTTGAACATTCCATGAGTTGTTGGTTAAATGCATTTAGTTTTTTTTTTTTTTTTTTGACAAGAAAATGCATTTAGTTATGTCATTGCATTTGCAAGTGTTATTGTTCGTAAGCACTGCTCTATCTTTTGTGGAATAAAATACAAAAATGTCATACTCAATAATACAACTTTGTTCTTATTAGAAAGATAATCATATAGTATATGGTTGAATTGTAGACCTTTCAACTTTCCAAAAGTTCTTGGTTCATGGAATTCCTTAAGTAGTAGGAAATTCAAGGCCATTGGTTAAATGCATTTAGTTTTTTTGTTTTGTTTTGAGAAGAAAATGCATTTAGTTATGTCATTGCATTTGCAAGTGTTCTTGTTCGTAAGCACTGCTCTATCTTTTGTGGAATAAAATACCAAAAATGTTATACTCAATAGATACAACTTTGTTCTTATTAGAAAGATAATCATATAGTATATGGTTGAATTGTAGACCTTTCAACTTTCCAAAAGTTCTTGGTTCATGGAATTCCCTAAGTAGTAGGAAATTCAAGGCCATTGGTTAAATGCATTTAGTTTTTTTGTTTTGTTTTGAGAAGAAAATGCATTTAGTTATGTCATTGCATTTGCAAGTGTTCTTGTTCGTAGAATCTTTTGTGGAAAATTGTTATTTAGTTATGTCATTGCATTTGCAAGTGTTCTTGTTCGTAAGCACTGCTCTATCTTTTGTGGAATAAAATACCAAAAATGTCATACTCAATAGATACAACTTTGTTCTTATTAGAAAGATAATCACATAGTATATGGTTGAATTGTAGACCTTTCAACTTTCCAAAAGTTCTTAGTTCATGAAATTCCCTAAGTTGTAAGAAATTCAAGGTCATTGGTTAAATGCATTTAGTTTTTTTATTTTGTTTTGAGAAGAAAATGCATTTAGTTATGTCATTGCATTTGCAAGTGTTCTTGTTCGTAAGCACTGCTATATCTTTTGTGGAATAAAATACCAAAAATGTCATACTCAATAGATACAAGTAGTAGGAAATTCAAGGCCGATTGTTAATTGAATTTATGCCATTGCATTTGCAAGTGTTCTTATTGGTGAGCACTCCACTTTCTTCGAGAATAAAATACCAGAAAAGTCATACTGGATAAATACGACTTCGTTCTTATTAGAAAGATAGTCATTTAGTATCTGGTTGGACTGTAGACCTTTGATTTAAAAAGAAAAAGAGAAATAGTAAAGTGAAAAGTGGGTTGAAGAAGCAAAAAGAGTAATGTGAAAAAGTAAAAAATATGTGGATGTTGTTTAGAGTTGAAATAGTACCTGTTTCCCATTGTATAGTACCGGTTTTTGTAACTAATATTTAAAAATTACTGTTTATTAAGTCACTGTTCCAATTTAAAAATGAACTACTCAGTTAAAAGATTAACACCGTTAATCAAATTTGGTCAAAAGCGGGCGGAGTGTCTATTATTTTCAAAAAAGTGGAGCGGAGTGTTAATTTTCGAAAATAAGGTGTGTCGAGTTTAGTTTCGCTAAAACAATGGGGGGTTTCAGTGTAATTTACCCTAAAAATAAACATTAATAGAACTAATTCCGAATTTCTGATTATTTTTATTTGGGCTGATGATATTGTTGTTGTGATTTTATTGGGCTATTGTGTATTTTTTTGGGGCTTTTTCTTTCTGTTATTTGGGTTTTTTTTTTTTTAGGGTTTTTATAATATTTAAATATGTTAAGGGTGGGCACGAATATATACTATAATTTTTTTTAGAGAGTGGGCACGTGCCTACTACAGTGTTTCACAATTGTATTTTCACTGTGTGGGTTTTGGCATTTGTGACATTTGCGTGTGGTCTCAGTGAACAGTTGAACATTTTTTTTTTTGCATTATATATATTTTAATAGATAATATGATAGTTAGTTTAGTGGTTAGTGCATATATATATTATATATAATATATATAATATATAATATATATATATATATATATTTGTTTTAATATGACTGTTTTTTTATTAGGTAAATTAGTATAAATGTAGAAAAACAAAAGGAAATTTTTTAAAATGTTGAATTTATATTTTATGATGTGTTGGTTTATTTTTTTAACATTGTTTTTCTTTTAATATTTTTAGAACAGTAATAGAGAAATATTTCAAAATATAAAAATACGTCAAAATCAATTATAAAAGGCTATAATGAGCCTGTTGTTTGTCACTTTTTGTTGATATAAACAATGTTTATCAGATTTTGATTTTATTTTGTACCATATCCATTAAAGTTTGAGATCAAAAGGTGTCCACCCTAATTAAATTCCTGAATCCGCTCCTGTAGTATACCATGCACTTATGCGTACTGCATATGTTTATATGTATAAGAACTACTTGCTTTGAAATTATTTACAGCAACTTGCCCTTTTTTTATTTTATTTTATTTTATTATTATTATTTTTTCTTTTTCTTTTTTATGCTCCGAACAACTTGCTTATTTAATAGAGCCTTGAGACAGTGCGGTTGCTGTCACTCGCGAGTTTTTATGTTGACGAAGACTTGAGTCACATAAAGAAATCTGTAGCAAATTCCAGTTCATATTTTGGTGGCAAGCTAAACATCCAATAAAATAAACTTCACTACATTATAATTCCCGCAATGCGTAACTCTATTTTTATTGTTTTTCTATAAATATGTTCCAAACAAAGTAACTTAAAAGAAGAAGGAAGAAATAATAACAATAATGAAAAGGAAAAAAAAAGAAAAAAAAGAAAAAAGAAAAGAAAAATGTAAAATAGAAAATGTAAATAATTTTACTTTACGCTTAAAAATAGAAATGATTATTATTATATTTCATCAAATGTATGATACTGATTTTTATTATATTTCATCAAATGTATTATTCTAAGTTTATAAAGATAATTACCAATAACTTTCTAGCCTAATTGCATCGATTCCTTTCAATGGGGGTTTATATCCCAGGGTTGTATTCACTTAGCAAAAAAAAAAAAAAACTCACTTCACATTTTTATGAATTTCAATCACTTTGGTGAACCTCAATTGTTCCATATAGGGATTCCAAATGTTAGAGGTTTCCCATTTTTGTTTAATTTACAACACTTTGATAATACAAATAAATAATACAATTTGTCACATATTTATCCCATTTTACCTTTTTTGACTTTCTTTTGTTTCTCTTTTCATCTTTTTTTGGGCAATTTATCACTTATTAATAATCACAATATTTGTGACCTTAGAAGTCCATCATATAACAAATTGGTCCACGAAGATAAAAATGGTAATGTCATCTTAAGTTTAACATGTATCTTAGGAAAATTTAACACAGATAAAAAATGTTAAGATGTTATTCCCTCTACCCCTAAAAAAAAAAATCTACAATTGCCTTTTTTATTTATCTCTAGATGATAGTCCATTGATGTCTTAAATCTTAGATAATTTGAATTAATGTTGTCTCATCAATTCTAATATGAGTGATGGAATATAATTTATGCTTAACACTTACCCCCAAAAATATATTAAACATATAGTTGTCAAGCTATTTAGCATATCCAATTGTATAAAAATAAAAAAGATCAAGTCAAACTAAATTTTATATGCAGTTAGATAGTTTTTGAAATTGTTAAAAAAAAAAAGAAAAAAAAAAGGCATTTTTGGTTGCAGAAAATAAAACTACAACTTAACCAAGCAAAAATACTTCGAATGTAAAATATACATATTGCATATTGCGTAGAAAAACTTATCCTAACTATATTATTCACTCTCTTCAAGACCAACTCAGCTAATGCATCTGAATGCATGAAAAAAAAAAAAACTAATATCATAATCAATTGAGATTGCTAATAACATGAGACACTTTTTACCATTTTAAGATCAATTCATTAAGGTATCTCATGGCAGAAGAATATCTTTTTACATAATTAAAGTTAGAGTTATATAACTCACGAAATAATTTCATATAATAATTCAAATTAATTTTTTTAAAACATGAGACTCTGCCTCATGTTCCTTTTCAATTTTCACGAAGGTATATTGTTATATAATGACTATCATCATTGATTTAACTTTTAAAACAAAAAGGAAAAGAAACTCTTATGGCCAAACCACATATATAGTTAAAAAGTATCATTTTTTGACGTATCTGCAAGTATTAATAGCTATTTAGCATTCAACTTGGAAAAAAAAAACTCAACCTAATTGTAGCAGTTTATAATCTAAACAAATCTTTGCTCTTTAAATAAAGAAAATATAATTTTCAAATATGCAATTATCAACATAGCAAACACATCAGAATGGGAAGAAACTTAACATGAGAAAAAATGAAAATGAAGGTAATACTGATGTAAAATTTATCTTGCTTAAGCTCTTATTTCCACGTAAATATTAAATATAAGAAAATAATTGTACAATAATAAGATATTTATTCAAATAAAAGAGTTATATCCTCTGTATTTCGGCATATAGGCCACAGTACATGTGCACACTTTTATCACTTCTGACTCAATCGTATGCTATCTATTACCAATAATATTTTAGGGTAAAATGCATCTACACCCCTTGAACTTTGAAGTGGTTGCACTTAGACCCCCCTATACTTTGAGTTTAGTCAATTACTTAAACTTTGGATATGTGCCAAATAGACTCATTTGTTAATTTTTCGTCCAAAATGCTCTTAAGTGGCTCACATGAAAAAAGAAAAAAAAAGATTTATCAACTTAAGTTTCTCTCCGCTCTGTTGAGCAGTAAGTTTTTTTTTTTTTTTTTTTTTTTTTTTTTTTTTTATTTTCATGTGAGCCATTTAAGGGCATTTTGGACAAAAAATTAACAAATGAATCTATTTAGCACATATCCAAAGTTTGAGTAGTAAATTGGTTAAACTCAAAGTACATGGGGTTTAAAGTGCAACCCATTCAAAGTTCAAGTGGTATAGATGCATTTTACCCTAATATTTACTATCTTTCAAATGATCGTATTTGTATTAGTATATCCTATTATGGCCCCCAATTTATTAGCATTCCAATAATAGGTCTATAATGGGAATGCGTACAGTCCACTCATCTTTACAAAAAGTGAAGACTTTAGTTGTACACACAAAACTATGTGTTGCATTTTTTTTTTTTTTCTCGAAAAAAAGGGTTCGTACCAAAAAAGTATATATATATATATATATATTTTCTTTCTTGATGAAAAACAGTATATATGTAACAGCTAGAATAATTATGAACCTCTACTTCTTTCTACCCTACAATAAACGTGATCTTCTTCCACAAACTTTCAGCAACCACAAAAAAAATTGATGTCGACTATGCATGAAATTATTAATTGACTAAGAAAACAGTTTTGTACTAGTCACTTTAAATTTCGTATTAACTTCAGTTCCTAACTACTTCAATAATACTAAGTAAAGTGGTCCACCCCATGGTACACATTCATTCACATGTGAATTTTTATTTATTTATTTTCTTCTGATTCACATTTGATGTTAATACTAGTAAAGTGGTCCACCCTGGTTATACACATTCATTCACATTTGATGTTAATACTAGTAAAGTGGTCCACCCTACGGTAGACATTCATTCACATGTGATGTTAGCAGCCTGATGTCATGATGACATTAATGGGGCACGTGGTCCAAAAATTGAGTCATGAACCAACCATGATTGTTGTTTGTGATGTTTTTATGTATAACTAGAGAAAATCATAAAATTATTTTAGAGTGAGTTAAAAATATTAAATAAAAATATACTGATTTGTTGGGTTGAAGAGTTGGGTTAAAGGGCTTAAAGGATGAGTTAATGGCTTAATTTAGGTAGACTAAATTTTATTTATTTTTATTTTTTTTAAAAAAATTGGATTGGGTGAGCTCGGTTAGTCTAGCCCAGCTAACTAATGGCTCCTTCCTTAACTATAAACGAGTCAAGCCGAGTTGAGTATTGAAAATTTAGGATTGTTCATTTAATTTTATTCTGAACACGAGTCGAGTTCAAACTCATCAATTAACTAGATTACATATTCAAGTTTGGTTTATTTTCTTGTGGAACAAATCTATGCCAATAAATAATAAATAAATGACATTTTCTTCCTACTGAAAATAGGTTGAAAGATAAGGTGGTGGTTTTAAGACTCATTGCAGTAATATATGTGTAACTTATTGATAAAATAACAAAAATTGACATGTTACAGTCAGGGTCAGCTCAATACATTTTGAGGCCTAAGCCAATAAATTTAAGTGAACTTTTTTTAATAATTAAATATCAATAAATATTATTTATTTAAATTATAATATATATATATATATATGTATATAAACCATTTTTCTTATTTTTTGAGATCTAAAATTACTAATTAAGTTTTTTGAATTTAGGTTTTATTAACACCTCTTTTACAATTGATAATAGCTAATTCACTTGATTTTAAGTAAGATTTAATCAATAAAATCTAATTTATTAAAGAAAATATTGTAATTTTACTTAATAATATAATCTGCAGTGTATGAGACTAATTTACAAAAATTAAAATCTTAAGCTCTTAGGAAAATTGATTGCCAATAATTATTTGATACACTTTAACAAAATTTTTTTTGATGAAACAACTTACGGTTTTAATTGGGTTGGATTTTTATTGACTCAATATTTTAAGAGCCTTCTTAGAGATGGTGGAAAAAATAAAAAACCTACTTATATTATTTTATTTTTAAAAAATAATTAGAATCTTATCATTTTGGTGTCATTTTTATACAATTTTAGAATCTTTTGTTCCTGTCATGGGAGCCTTATAATCCTTTTGAAATTGGGGGCAGGTGGGCCTTAGGTCTAGGCCTAAGGCTGGCTGCATGGTTGCAGTGATTATAATGAAAAAAAATTAAGTTTGAGCAAATACAAATCTTCTTTGTGCATAGTAGGGCCATATGCACATTAGTGGATGGGAAAATATAAATCCTAAGATTAACTCCGTTCAAGAAAGTTTATATGTAAGTACTAAAACAATTATCAAGATACAATCTTTTCTCTTTTGTCTAACCCACAACAAACATGAAATTTTTGCCTCAAACTTTTAGCAACCGCACAAACTTTTGATGCTAACTTAGTAACCTTTAGCGAGAACCATAAATTTTAACAATCCCATGAAAAAGGATCTTTAACTACTCTGACTAGGAAAGGCTTGTAGTACATTAAATCTAGTGTTAAGTGTTAACAAGGACTCTTTAGTCTCTCTATATAAAAATAAAAAATAAAAAAAATAATGTTAACGAGGACCTAAGTTGGATTATCCCAACTACTGCTATTTAATATATGATTGGTCCCCCCTCATCCTATGGTACGAGGGGTATTTATTTTATGGGGTCTACATTTGGTGGGCACTCGATAAACTGTTGGAGAAGATAATTCTCACTATAATACACATACACATTCATTCCCATTGGAACCAACGTGTGGCACGCATGTACAACTAGATGTGTGTGCCAAGTATGCATGTCTCGTGAGTGTCATGCATTTCTCTTCTAGTTTGGATTCTGTTTTTATGCAAATAAAATATAGGCCTATTTGTTTTAGCTTAAAATGTAAGCATTTTATATTTTTCATCGTCATCTTCCTACGAGAAATTATTGAGTTCATTGAGAGGAACATGTTAACAATATCTACTGGTCCTTTCACTCAATAATATAGTGTCATATATATGTTTAAGTTAATTTAGTCATATCATAGTCACTCCATTTAAAAAAGAAAAAGAAAAATACATTTATGGTAAGGATAGAGTTTACTTCCAACCTGGTTTGGAGGAGAATCCCAATTTGGAGGAATTCTCCTCCAACCCACTATGTATCAATTAGATAAATTATCTATGTGTATTATTTAAAAAAATCACATGACTCATTAAAATGTCATGTAACTAAAAATATACGTGGATGGTTTATCTCATTACCACGTAGTGGGTTAGAAGAGAATTCCTTCAAATCGGTTTGGAGGTAAACTATTTTTCTACAGTAATATCCACCATCACCACCACATTCTCTAACATTGGTACTGATCAGGGGTGGCCCTGGGCAAGGGCGAGGTGGGCGACCGTCCTAGGCCTCATCTCAAAATTAGGCCTCATCCTAAAAAATTTTAAGGCCTTATTGAAAGGTCTCAATATATTTATATACGCAAAAATTAAAAAGGCTCATATATTCAAAAAAGCCTTTACTTGATGAGAACAATTTTTGGTATTTATTTGATGTGAAGAAGCTAACTTTACTAAATTATGATAATTTGAAAAAGTATTATGTTAATCTTGAAGGATTTTTAAAACCTGATAATTTTTTTTGATCTTGATGATATTGATTTATTTTCAGACTTAAAACTTTACAAGAGATTTTACCAAAAGAAAAAAAGACAACGACAAATATACTTAATTTTATCAAGGAATTGAATTGTTCCAAATGCATCTATTGCATATAGAATATTATTGACTATACTTGTCACAGTCACATCCGTTGAAAGAAGTTTTTCAAAGTTAAAATTATAAAAATCTTACTTGCGATCAACTATGTCAAGAAATATTAATGGATTAGCCATATTATCTATTGAACAAGATTTGTTAGAAAATATTGAATATAAAAGTTTAATTAGTAATTTTGTAGCAGAAACCGTATGTAGAGTAATTTTTCAATATATATATTTTTTTTTCTTTAAAGATAAAAGGCCTCATTTTTTTGCACCGTCTTAGGCTTCATAATTCCCAAGACTGGCCCTGGTACTGATAGGTATTCTACACCACAACAGTAAAGTGTTGGCAACCCTGACGAGCTTCAAACCTTCTTCCCCTTCTCCCTCACAAACTTGAACTTCTCCCTGATTAGATTTGGGCTTCCCTTTGTAATCTCTTGGGACAACAAGACCATCAATCACACTATTCAACACCCTCATCGTGGAGTTCAAGGACATTAATGGAAACCATGTCACCTTGGATTTGAACAACATGGTTTCGTCACAAGTTAGTGATTCAGGAGCAATAAGGATCTAGCGAAGGCGCTAGGCATTGTCCTCATCAAATATGGTCTTCCAAGACCTGCCATCGTCATCTTTGAGATGAGGAGCTTAAAATCGAGCCTTTCATAAAGGCAGAAGCAATAGTCATTAGGCAGTAGCAGAGGAACTCTTTGGTATGTTTGGATGGAGGGAGGGAAGTAGAAAGAAAGAGATGATGATGGTTTAATGAATCTTGTTTGGATGTTTTTTAAAGCGGGATGGGAAAGGGTTTGAATGGATTTGGAAAATATTATTATTAATTCCCTCAAATTGAGGAAATTTGGAGGGGGAGGAGAGGAGAGTAGTTCCACTTATATTAAAAAATTTAAATTATCAATTTTTACTCTTATAATGTCAATTTATATCTATTTTTATAAAATTAGCAAATGAGTGTCATAATTATCAATTTATATAACCACTCCCCTATCATTTCCCCCTACTTAATTTTTAAAATATTCAAACAAAGTAAAAAGGTATCTATTTCCCTTGCCTCTTACTTGATTTTTAAAACATCTAAATAAAGGGATTGGGTAACTATTCTCTCTCTCTCTCTCTCTTTCTCCCCCCCCGGGCCCACGCGCGCACCCTCCTCTCCCTTCAAACTTTCAAACATAACATTAGTCTGGTTGTGTGTGTGTGTGAGAGAGAGAGAGAGAGAGAGAGAGAGAGAGAGAAGAGAGAGAGATAGAGAGAGAGAGAGAGTAGAAGAAATAAATAAAGCAATAAAATGAGAAAAATAAATAAATTGAAAAGATAAGGCAAAACGCGTGTCAAGATCTTGTTTAAAGGAAATCTCAATAATCAATCACTGAATGCCACATTTCACCTCCAATTGATTAAATATTTAGTTGGGTTGGATAATTTGTTCCACCAAAACTGCTATCCAGTTCAGACAGGTAGGTCAGGCTTGTGAATTTGTTGGACACTCCAAAGTGCAATGTATTTTTGCCCCTCATATTTTTTTAAATAAAATAATTCAATTAAAAATAAAATCGAATCCCAATAAGCTCAATCAAATCACATCGAAGTGGGTCCTATTTTAGGATACATAATTTTATTTCCAAGTATTCCTAGGTAAGACAATCCAAGTAATGGCAAGATGTTGACATGTGGCCCTTTATCTCATATAAGTAATGGCAAGATTTTGACGAGTGGCAATTTATCGCATCTATTTTTGCCAGCCAGGATGATAGTGAGTGACACTCAAAATTATTCTTATATATGGGAAAATGAAATTAGCAATTATCTGGAAACATTAATGAACAATTGTAAATGGTTATCATTTTCCTTTATTTGGATGTTTTAAAAATTAAATAAGATAAAAAAGAAGAGATATTCATATTATTTCCCGTTGTTTAGATGTTTTAAATTTTAAGTAGTGGAGGAGAGAAGAAAAGAAATGTCATATAAATTGACACTTATGACACCATAAAGGTAAAATTGATATTTTAAACTTGTTTAATATAAGTAAAACTCCTCTCCTCCCCCTCCAAATTCCGCCAATTCGAGGGAATTGGAAATCAGGGGTTTAAAGGAGTAATATAGCTCACCAAATCTCCTTAAACCTTCTTTCTGGGGGCATAAAAAAAGTTCCATTAAATCCTTTCCATCCCCTTCCCTCTAGTCCCATCTCCTCCTCTCTAGCCAAACACATCGTAAGAGTAGTTGTAGCTTGTAGGCTGCGGGCCAAGTCTTCATTTCACACACACACACATTGTTATTTTCTATTAAATAAGATTTTAATCTCTATGTTGATGATTCTTGAACACATCATTATTATCAGTGATTTCTCACTTATTTTGTATGAAAATTAAAATCTTATGCTTCTCAATCCAATTAGATCTGAGACTTTCCTAGCACCTATGTAGGATCTTAATTTTTACAACCTATTCTTTAAATTGCATGTTCTGATAGAAGACACTCTTAGTATTCTTTGTTGTATATGATATAGACTTATTGCAAAAAAAAATTGATGTCCATGAAATCATTAATTGATATTTAATTGCAACTATCCCATGCATGGACAAAGACCTCAATTAGTATTGACTAAGAGAGACTTGTAAGTCACTTTAAATTTTGAATTGACTAGAATACCTAATAACTTGGATTATCCCTTTTTCTTTTTCTTTTTTCTTTTTTTTGATGAACTAACTTGAATGATCCTAATTCATGCTACTATTTCTGTATGTTTGCCACGTGTGCATCTCTTGTCAGTGCCATATTAGTTGTTCTTTAAAGGATAAAGTTTGGCTTTGTGAAATATAAATGGGAAATGATATTTCTGATATCAATAATTGGTGCACAATATTGCATCACTATTTGTTATTTTCACAACATTGGTGTGGAAATAACACCACTCTTATAAATTTTTTGAGAATGACGTTGCAATTATCATAACGTGTTTTGTGCCTTCTTGAGAGAGAGAGAGAGAGAGAGAGAGAGAGAGAGAGAGAGAGAGAGAGAGAGAGAGGCGACACACTATAAATAGGGCTATAGAGCTTAAGAAGAGAAGGCACTCCTCTTTATTTTTTTTTGAATAAGAAAGGGATGACAAATTTTCACAGAGAGAGAGAGAGAGACTGAACGTTCTATCTTTGTTGGATTTAAGAAAGGTGCTCAATAACATTTCTTTCAAGTAAAATTTGCAGGTTCCTTGCTCAATCGGTTCACTTTATTTTTTATTTTCAAGATAAGGTTTCCCGAAATTGATACTTTAATAATTTAATTGAGTTCATATTCTGGTTTTTTGGGACTTCTATCTTTGCGGGATTTAAGAGAGGTTCTTGATAGCATTTCTTTCAAGTAAAATTTGCAGGTTCCTTGGCTCAATCGTTTCATTTTATTTTTTATTTTCAAGATAAGGTTTCACGAAATTGATACTTTAATAATTTAATTGAGTTCATATTCTGGTTCTTTGGGACTTTAATCAAAGTATATCTTGATCGTTTTTGGGTGAATAATTTTTTTTTATTATATATGATATATGATAGAAATTCTAATTTAAACTCATACACACGTATATTTTTTTGAAAATCCCGGGGATTGAACCCACACCCTTATTGAGGGATGGGGCTTTTTGAGGAGGGGATTACACTTGGGCCGAATACCCAAGTGGCAGGTGAATAAATTATTATTTACATTGATAAACAAAAGATTTAAACTCTCATCATTTAAAATTCAAAAAATCCTAAATTTTATTGTTTGGATAAAATTATGGTATTGTAGATTTACATTTGATTTAAAAATATGTATAGTTTTTATTTGATTTATTTATTTTATATTTTTTGTTTTGTTTTGATGTTTCCAAAAAATCTCATATATTCCACAACTTTTTCTATTTACTATTTACTATGATCATACTACCATCCATCATTGACATGACAAACCTATAACCTTAAATTTTTTCTTAGCACCCGAAAGAGAGAAGAAGATATATATTTTTCTTACTCTTCTTCATTGCTTCTACTTCTAGGTTTTATAAGAAGTCAAAAAATTACAAGGATTGAGTTCAGCCATGGCGGCACAACAACTGGTTCAAGACAACATGCCAATACAGCAGTATCAAACCCAACTTGGTGGTGAGTCTTTAAATAAATACAAATTTGTCTCTTGGTGGTGAGTCTTTAAATAAAGACTATCTCTAATTATGACCTCGTTGAGCAAATGCGGTATTTGTAAGTTAGATTAACATACTGTAAATTTTATAACGATCGGCCTCAAATTTTATATATAGATTTATTATTTTTGTTAGGTAGGGAAGCTGAGTCATTAGTGCACAAAGAGATGAAAATTTACGTTAGTAGTTTACTATATGGAATTAGAAAATTACATCTACTTTGAAGGGATTTAGAGCCGGCTTTAAATCATATATGAAAATTTGAATTTCCACATCAGGCTTCGCCAAATTTTGAATTTATAAATCGTGAATTTAAATCCATATTTTACCCCAAATCCTGGCTAAAAATGATGTACTCAAACACACGATCCTTTGATGTGTGTGTATGGTCTATTATTGGTCTTTTTAGAGTATAAAATACATGTGAGTGTCACTCGATTAGTTCAATATCTAGAATTTACTGTGACACTATCTAGATTTGAATTCTGTTTACACCTAAAACATAAAGTCTATGAAAAAGAGAAGGTTAAGTTATAGATTTAATAGACTCCAAAACACTATTTTTAAAATAAATAAAAAAATTATAAGTGACTCCAAAACACTTAAAAAGGAAAAGTAGAGAAAGAATTATATAAAAACTCCATATTTCACCTCGATTTGATTAAAAAAAATAAACATATTGTTCAGTGTTCACCACCTAGGGGCGAGTTTCTTGGGGGCAGATAGCAAAGTTTGTAATTCTCCCTTGTCCTAGTTTTACTAAAAAAATTTGTCCATTCTGTGGGGTTGGGGAGAAATTATTTAATCCACCAAGTGAACCACATCATCTTTCCATCCCATCCAATAATTAAATGTCATATGTCATAATTAACTAAGTCTGATCTTAGTAGAAAGAGCTATGTCATTAGTTTAACCCAATTGGGCGATTCATATTTAGACCAATTTGCTTACAACCCCAAATAGATTCATTTTCACTCCCCCTTGGCTAGTTTGCTTAGGTGTAATTTTTAATTTAAAAATAATTTGTTACATCATATAAAATATACTATATCGTTTCCCGTTAATCACGTAGGCAAGTAAACTAACCAAATTGAATGAAGAGACCAATATCGCTCATTTTTTAATTTTCTAAGGACTAATAATGCTCATTTCAAATTTCAAGAACCAAAAGCGCTCAATGAGTAAACTTTAGGGACCAACAATGTATTTTGGTAAAACTTTTATCGTTAAGTAAGAGATATGGATTCGAATTTCGTCAACATATAAAAGAAATCCATTTATGCCTAGACCTAATAATAAAGAGTAATTATCATGAAGCAAACGTCATAGTTTGCATTCTAATTTTTCCTTTTGAAGTGTTATATTCTCTTTCCATTATTGAGTTCTTAAAATCCTATTAATCCATTGTGAAATGAGTTGATTGAATTTTATCATATCATAAGCACTTAGACAAACAATGATGTGCAATTTTGTATACATTTTTAAATTATTGATAATATGAAAAAATTAAATCTATTCATTTCACAATGAACATATAGAATTTCAAAGATTCCACAATAAAGTTATTTTAAAAATTCTAAAAGATCTTAATTTGATTTATATGTAGGACATCCTACGGGCGATGGAACTCGTAATTCTACATTTGATCACAATAGGCTGTAGCCAATTGCTATTCCATTCTTAATTTTGTTTGTGTGTTTTCATCAGAGAAATAATTTTGTTTGTGTGTTTTCTTCAAGAGAAAGAAAAAAGTACAATAGGATGTAACCAACTGCTATTCCATTCTTAGTTTTATTTTTTATTTTTCTAATTGGAATAAGCTTTGGAATTAATGATTCTATTATGGTGCTAATTAATGATTGTTGTTTGTCTGTTAGGAGAATTGAACTTGATGATTGTTGGAAAAGATGGCCAAATCTGTTGCCGCCCCACTACAGATACATTTAGAAAAGAACTAGATTCTTTGCAGAATACATTTAGAAAAGTAGTAGGACCTGAAGAGTTGGTCATTGATGTTCCACGAGTCCTGGAGCCAGCCCAGTGGCCCGATTGTTGCATCTACAGGGTCCCCAAGAAACTTCGCGAGGTAAACCAAGAAGCCTACACTCCAAAGCTAATTTCAATTGGCCCTCTTCACCGTGGCAAGTATGAACTGTGCGAAATGGAAATGATGAAACTAAGATATCTTAGGGGATTCTGTTATCGGACTGGGAAATGCCAAAAGGATCTTTCAAGCTTCATTGAAGAAAACGAACTAAAGATCCGTCATTGTTATGCAGAGACCTTTGATATCAGCAGCGAAGATTTCGTGAAAATGGTTCTATTGGATTCCACCTTTATCATTGAGCTCTTCTTGAGGTTTGCTGAGAGTGATGGGCTCTTCAGATGTACTGCTGCGTGTGGAGAATGTGACAGCGATACGAGTGGAGAAGATGGATGCAATGCGATAGGAAAATATGAACAAGATCGTATATCAAGTCAACCAATTATGAAAAAGCATATACTGCAAGACTTGATATTACTTGAGAATCAACTCCCATTTTTTATTCTCGACGAGCTACATACACAATTCTCCAAGTCTGAGCAAAACAAATGTATTTCCTTTCTTAAGCTTGCCCGTAAATACCTTGTTCCTCCCAAGGAAAAAACATCAATTGATAAGAAGAAGGTAAAACATTTCACTGATTTGATGAGATATGTCTACCGTCCATCCAAGCCAGGTGATCGAGCTGCTGTCTGAAAAGATGAAGAACTGAAAATATATATAATGCAAAAAAGCTGGACGAGGCAATGATATTAAAAAAGGCTAAGGAGGGAAAGTTACTTGATATAAATTTCCGAAAGGGTAAACCCCTTCGTTGGCTCAATTGCTCATGGCTCTTGTGTTGCTTTCCTTGCTTGGAAAGCATTAAATGCTTAGAGAATACTCAAACTGTCTTAGAAGTCCCATGCTTTGAGGCACGTGGCGAAACTGAAGGCCTTTTCCGAAACCTCATGGCCCTGGAGCAGTGTCATTATCCATATGAAGCTTACATATGCGATTATTTCGTGTTATTGGATAATCTTATCAACACTAGAGAAGATGTGGAGTTTCTAGTTGAGAAAGGGATTATTGTTAACGCGTTAGGCAGCCATAAAGCAGTTGCCGTAATGGTTAACAAACTTGGCCTTGAAATTGATCAGGAACAGAAGTCCTGTTACGCAAAACTTACGGAGGACGTTAATCGCTACTATAAGAAACGTTGGAACCGTAATCTGGGAGCCTTGAGAACAATATATTTCCGTGATATTTGGAGAGGCACTGCAACTCTTGTTGGGGTCATAGTCCTGCTTGTAACTATCTTGAATTTCCTTAAGCCTTTTATCTTCACTAAATGTAAGTTTTTTCATTGTGATATTACCAATAATTAAGTTGGAAGTTTGGCAATCTGCTTGTAGTTGTTTCGAAATTGCCAATCTGTTTAGTTTGTGATATATCCTTTCTTTTCTAAAAAAATTCTACTTTGTACTTTCACATTTTCGAATGTTGTTTCAGCAATTATCTGGAGTTCGTGTTTCCGCTGATAAACTATAGCTGTAACTTTTGTTCTCTAATAAAAGGAATACAAATCTTCGAATACAAATATTCTATCCTACGTTTTTTTATTTAATTTTATACTCCACCAATCATAATTTACCACTTTTTTTTTTCTTTTAAAATAATTAAGATTTAAAATGGAAACAAATCGAACACAATCTAAAATGTACTATATTGCTAATAGTGAAATATAAAGAGGAACACAAAAATGGAATAAAAGATATTTATTCAAATAAAATAGTTATATTCTTTGTATTTCAGCATAGAGGCCACAGTACATGTGCACACTTTTATCACTTCCGACTCAATCGTATGCTATCTATTACGAATAATATTTACTATCTTTCAAATGATTGGTATTTGTATCAGTATCGATCCTATTTTGGGCCCCCAATTGATTAGCATTCCAATAATAGGTCTATAACATGGGAATATGTACAGTCCACACTTTACAAAAGTGAAGACTATAAGTGATAATGGACAAAAATCAAACTTGGAAAGATTGCCACCTCCAATCGCATGATTTTCTGCTGCTGTCTCCAACGTGATTAATGCAGTAACTGATGTACAAATTTGTAGTTCCTAAAATCATGATGTACAGATTTGTAGTTCCTAAAATC